>OU015469.1:11698261-12898261 GCA_907164805.1 Brachyptera putata
CATGTGACACGTGTTGACGGATCGAAACACCTGGCTGGTATAGTCAGTAGATAGCAGGGACGGCCGATCGGCGTCGTCAACTCTTGTGGATATACGGTGACGCCGGTTCGCCATGTTATAAATTACATTCATGGTTTTTGGAGATCAGTGAGAGAGAGAGAAGCAAAAAGAGGGAGAAAGAGAGAGAGAGAGAGAGAGAGAGAGAGAGAGAGAGAGAGAGAGAGAGAGTGAGGTTATCCCCGCATACAATACCATGATATATTTTGTATAACACTAGATATCAAACTCAAGTCAAATTATTTCCCAAGTTTGAATGAAAAACAAGTAATTTTGTACATGTGTCAAGCCATCATCAATGGAATATACATTGTTACTATGAACGGGAACTATCAGTGACCATTCAACTTCATATTCATAAGGAACAAACTGAAACAAGTTCAAAACTTCAAAATATGTGGAGGTGCCGTGTTTCACCGAACACGGCTCCTCCACCCAAATTGTTACTATTCATAATTTTAGTTCCGAGTTTAGATTATGGATTATATTTGACCTGATATATTGAATAAAACACATTTCACGTAGGTCAATGTACCCATACCAATAACGGTAACGGTATTGCTTAAAATATAAAATAACAATGTAAAACTTGCTCCATAATTCATTGCTCCACTCTGTTTACGAATGTCTGAATTTCAAAATGCGAATAATAGCCGAATTGTAATTTATATGTCCAGAATAAATTCAAACTTCTGAATCATGAACTGAATTATAATTATCTATCATTAAATATCATTATGAGAAACATGTATTTTTCATTGTTCATTCGTTTTCTTTATTTCAAATTGATGATAGTGAATGTTTTTATATGATTAATTTGAGACAACAAATGAGAATGGAAACATGAAATACATGCTCATCATCACATTTTAATAACAAATCGTTAATTCATTCGTTAATTCATAACGAATTCATTCGACTCAGCTATTGTTTGCGTATCTTCTACAATGCCATTTCAGAGTTCATATTGCAAAGGATTATACAATGTCATAGAAGATTTGATTTTTTTTTTTATTTATCTATCCCTGAAGTGCATCGGAATTATTAAATTCGATGAATGGATTAACAAACCCTCTCTTTCTCTCTCTCCCTCTCCCTCTCTCTCTCTCTCTCGCTCTCTCTCTTCATACTCTCTGTTCGGTGCCCTCCCTCCCCCACCCTCATACAATCTACCCAGCTAAATAAACAATTCGCACGTTTGCTACAACGTATTAATCCTTATTAACTATTAACTATTGACTCAATCTGTTGTGTAACGCTGGTTGCAGCTGTTGTGTAAAGCGGGTTGCAGCTGTTACTACTATCATCGTATTGTGTTTTTGGAACAGATCAAAAACAACGACTTAGTCGAAGTATTAGTGAGGCTTTATCAGTTGGTATCAGGAATAATATAGTGATAGGGGGTCGCGAATATGTCCTATATGTGAATCAAAATGCTGATCAGCTAGAATTTTAGAATCATTCCACGGTGAAAACACAATTATTGTTTATATAAATACGCAGTCATTATTATGATTATCGAAAACTGAAATTAGATGCATTATTCCCCAATTATTTCCGAGAATGCCAGGATGGCGTTATTCGGACGTTTGGAGGGCATTCTTACTACCCCTGAGAAAGTAACTTATTAGAACACATTAGAACAACTTATTAGAACGTCACTCATTCAGATCACACACGCTCAGTATGTAGAAGTATGCTTTCTATGTTTATCATAAGCGTCCTCAATTGTCTACTCAATTACTCTGTGAATTTTGTTTTGCCTTAAATTTTCATTTTTGTACATGCCAATCCTGTGGTTAATGAAGAAATCTAATCTAATCTAATCTAAAATGTAACTCGTTCAACAATGTATGAATAATGAACCAACCATTCTAGGTTAATAATTGGGAAACGGTGTTAAGGACATTATCTTATTTGTGAAATTATGTGAATAATCATAACTATACATTTTCCATCATGATGACCGAGTGGGCGTACTATAGGCCTTACACGGGTTATCAAGCTCGCCCAGCAACAACTTTTGTTTCGTCCAAGAGCCCTGCTCTCGGGTTAACCAAGCCAGAGCGGTGTTTTGATGTAGCGACAAACTTTTGTTTCCTCATGCACAAAGTTGTCTCGTTAGGTTGGGGTATAGTTATCGCGGTACCAAGGTACTATACTATGAATAGCTGGTTTCACCAACGATCGAATTCGACAAATTTCGTCCAACCTGGGATCATATTATAAAAAAAAATAATATTGGAATCCAGGCTCATGGGCATTCAGGCCCTTTAAACTCAGGTTTGAGATAAACCCATGATTCAGTTTGGTACTATACCAAGCCTGAGAAATATGAATCTTTATTTTGAGATTCTACTGATGAAAACGCTTGTCCCCTATTATTATTCCTTTGAAAAAATGTGTCCCACTCTGGTTTTTGCACCCCTCTGACGTCACCTGCAAATATCACCAAAATTAATAAACTAGTTTGATTCACATCGTCTAAAAAACGCTAACTTTTTCATTCAAATCTTAGACCAATTTTCTTCTATCAACGAATAAGCCTATAACTGAATGTTCTTATACATACCGTTTTGAAGTATAGAAAACCATTTGGCATCGAATCCTCCTCTGTCATAGCACTGTGATGTGATCTGGTTCATAGTTCACCGTTCAGTATTATCATAAACTAGACGACGCTACGTCACATATAGTTCAGACTGTATGCGTTTTTTACAGGGAAATGTCATAACTTGAAGTCTGTATCCAGTACCGTGTTTTGAATATAAAATCAATTCAGATTCGTGTTTTTTGTATTGTTTCTGAATATCTTACCGCTCCTAGGTTACTACCGACCAAACACTGATGTATACAATAAAGATAATTCCCAACTACTCCCTTCTCTGTCTCAGATCACGACTTTGGCCTTTATATTTATAGATAAATAAATATAAAATTAGAATAGTTGATTGAATTTCAATTCAATCATATTTTATATAAAAGCCTACCATCCTGATGCATGATCTTAATCTTGATCTTATCAGTGTATACATCATTAGTAGGAACATTTTATTATTACCTCATACTATGAGCAAATTCGGATGTAGATCGAGCTTAGTTTGTCAAATGAATTGAATTTCATTTATATTTTCGATGTTTATGTTATGTTTTGATTCATATTTTTTAATGTTCGAATTGTTTTCTAACCTTGAAATTACTACCTCATTTAAGATTTGATTCGTTTGTTAAATAAGTTATCATATTTTAATTATGCTTTGGGGTGGTAAGATCGCCCTCGTGGTGCCCCGTTCAAACGATCTAATCTTCCATCCATAGCCCTTATTGGAGAACAATGATTTTGTATCAAGTTTTGATGTTATTAACACCAAAAAAATTGAGAGCTTCAAGTTCGTATAGCATTCATTTCATCACAACTTCTTATATCTCATGTTGTTACATTCTTATTAATTGTTACTTATTATTTGCCACTCACCACTATAATGACTCTCACTCAATTCGGGAGCCATTTCACTCAACAATAATATATCTTGTAATTACCAATTAACCTGATTTCACGTCACGTTAGTCTCTTTGGATTTTCGGCTAAATGCACTTTATTACTTGGCAACCACCTTAGCAACGTGTAAGAAGCATTGATTAGATTCCCGTTTCATGTTTGTTCAACTGTCCGTCTGTTCTCCAACAATCCAACTGTCCGTCTGTTTTCCAACCACCTAACTGTCGTCTGTTTTCCACCTGGCTGACTGTTCAACGAGGGCTTTGATAGAATGGCTTTGTCTCTATTCCAATCGGAAACATTTGAAATATAAAGGAACAGATATCGAATATGGCATGTATATAACCAATCGAATACCAATATTCTATGAACATGTTGATTCGGAACATACCTGAATATTAACGCTGATTTGATATCAAAACATCAGCAAATATATACTGATGATGATAATACTGTTCGGTTAGGGGCCGACAAACAGTCCAGTTGATTTACGAAAGGAATGAGCGGATGATTGGAGACTGATTAGAGAATGGAAACCCGTATATGGGACAGGAATCCACCAAAGGTTTGACGATCGTCGATATTCGTAGTAATATTCAATTGATTATGTGACAGTATGGGTAGCTGCAAATATGTGTGTGCATTATTATTATTTTTCGACTTTTTTTGTACAGTGGGATACATAACATGAAATACAGAGGATACAGTTTACATTAGAATTCAACAATGAGGCAATAATTTGAGACAAGAATGAAACGGCGAGGTTCAGTTATATGAACATCTGCTCTCCCACCTAACTTTATATCTAGAATACGTAGATGAATTGCATAAAATGAACTATAATTTAAAATTCGGCTTTTTATTAGAAGTTTAAGCACGTTACATGCTATGAACACATTTTCATAGCTCCACAAAGCCACGATCGAGCGTAGCTTGTCTGTAGGGCTATTGAGTTAACAGATTGGAACTAATAGATACATGACTCTTTTAAATTATCTCTGAATTTTCTTTCCCCAAAACTTGTGTTTAATATAATGATTTGAATAGTCCTAAGGATTCAACCCAAGGATTTCATCGTTAGAATGGATGATAGAGAACTCTATAACTTGCATGTTTTGATGTATGAGTTGTGAAAATAATACCTCTCATTAACCCATATATTTCAAAAGTCTCACAATTTATTGTTGTCAGGTAAAAGCAATGAGTCTCGTTTGCCGTAGGGGAAGTTTGGGTTAGTTGTTCAATATGTATATATTTTACATTTTTCTGAAACTGTTGATATCATTGTCGATTTCGAACATTTGCTCGGAAAGATTTTGCGCACTCAGTAAACGATAATATGAGGATTTTTTTTTTAGTGATTCAACATAACCTTACAAAAATAGAATTACTGAATTGATTTGATCAAGCTGTATCATTTTTGTATCCCGCTTTGCGGACAACCGTCAAATAAAGACTTTATCTTTCCTTATTATAATATCTGCCTCAATTTTGGTTCTCAATATTATTTTAACATCTCGTATATTCATCCCTCACTTATTTCTCGGTCGTGGCTTCCACGTTCTATTTGTCTAGTATATTCACTCTACACCGACTGAAAGAATCAGTGAAGCTAACGATAACTCTCCAATATTCCCTCTCCATAAATGAACACTAGAAAGGTTATCGGTAAAATTATTTTACTATTGTTTATTACCAAACTTGAAATAATTTTCATGAACTCACTCAACTATTGACTGAGTTGAGTGTAAACTGCTTCAATTTATCGAACTCGCGAGAACAAATTTATAACCAATAAAGTGCACAAGTTTGTACTTCCAGTTTCATCACATAATATGACGATCGTCAGTCTCCTCTACATTATCAACCATTATCGGTCAGGTGTCTCGTGAACTTTATTAGTTGAGGATTCTAGCTATAAAATCATGCTATTCTGTGGTTATTGCGTCTGAAGCTGGAAGTGAGATGAAGTTTTCACTAACCCAGTAACCAATCTTACAACTTGAGATTAGTATGATGTATTGGTGACTTCTAATGACTGAGTTCAACCAGGCAAAATAATATAGAATTTAGGTTTAAAGTTCTCATTCATACACTCTGATTAATCAAATAGTTTAGTATAGTTTGATAGTTGATTTGTCCATTTCAAAATTACAACACGTGAATGCCATTATAGAATCACTCGATAGGATGTTGGAATCATCTGGTGAAACAGGAGAGAGAACGAGAACAAGAATAAAATATAAAATAGAACTAGATAGGTAGGTTTAAAGGAGATAATAATAATGATGATGAAAGAGAACGAGATAGGTAGGTTAAAGACGATAATAAGAATGATGCAAGTCGGATACGATCCGCATGTATCCTCACGCCTAGGTGATGCACGGTAGCTCAGTTGGAAGAGCAATCAGAGGGTCCTGAGTTCAAGTCGCGGTCGAGACATACCTGACATGGCTATTACATACTAAATATCTCGATATTGGACCGTATGCGAGAAGTTCAATTGTTTCATATGTATCATCAATTGTATAATTGTGTAATATATATTTATATATACATACATATATATATATATATATATATATATATATATATATATATATATATATATATATATATATATATATATATATATATATATATATATATATATAGGCTATATATATATGGAACATTATTCAACTCCTTGGATACGCTCCAATATTGACATGATTATTGTAACATGATAATGGAGGAGATAAAGAGAGAAACAAATAAAAAAGAGATCCAGAGAGAGAGAGAGAGAGAGAGAGAGAGAGAGAGAGAGAGAGAGAGAGAGAGAGAGAGTGTGAGAGAGAGAGAGAGAAAGAGGAGGTACTAGTGATACATTCGTGTATGAAGTGATTATTTTCTCTTTGATCCTTCATGAAAGACAAACTTATAGCAGCTATATATTTGGCTTGAGTTTGTTTTATGAATATTCGACAAGATTTATTGCTAAATCAGATGTTCTAGATATTTCATAGCACACTTTAAGACAAGTACCGTTTAGTGGTAACGATTACCGTTCATACCAGAGATTATGTACACTTGCGGTCATAAAATAGTCATGAATTTGAAATCAAAATGAATTGGATCCTGGAAAATGTTCACTGACATTACATGTATGCCCACCTAAACTACCGGAGATTGTGAGTACATACCGAGGAGGTTAGATTACTAATAGGCTGGAGAGGGCTCATACTCTTTCTGTATTGTTGAAAGTGAAGGCAATTTATTTCCTGGCGGCCATATTGTGACTGTCTTCAGCAAGGTCTTTTTATGTGAAATATACAATATTTTCATACAAAATATTTTTTTTGGAGTTTGAATTCACACTCGTAAGATGGCCGCCAACAATTCAAACTCATAAGCCACCTAGATTTTTTAGCTTCAGTCTCCAACAATTGAAGCCCTCTCCAGCCTATTAGTAATCTAACCTCCTTGGTACATACGCACTCCACGTACAGTGTATGCAAAATTGGTAGTGTTAATGAATAGATATATCTAAAATGAGATTATTGGGAAAAAACATTATATCTGTCCTCAAGTGTACAGAAACCAAGATGTATACAAATGACGTCAGTTCATGAAGCAGCACATTCAGCTGTTTTGTATTACTTAGTGGGGCGAGTAATGAATGCATTTGCAATGCAACTCGTATTTTGTGAAATTGCTGATCAAGTAAAATGGGGATGTAACAGCATCTTGTGATAACTATTCATATAGATGATTATGTTTCGAATGTCCCAGAAACCAGATTATTTGAGAATACAAATGAGCAGCTAATGAATCAATTGTTTTTACAGAAACTCATGAATCATACGGGAATCGAACCCACGCCTGACTTGAGTTCAGTTTCTGAATCAGTTTCGTATAGTGGACTGATCTACCGGGAAAGGCACTATATTATTCATAGAGTATACTTCAAAATAATAATATAGATTGATTGGGAATGAGAATATAGATGGAAAATACCATGAAATTTAAATTTTGTCATTCTTATTTGAATATATATAATCCCAAATCGTAAACCTTGGGTCTCATTCTTGTACGTTTTGACTGTCGGATAAGTGATCACATAACTTGACTGTGGTAGCTCTGATTTCCTATTTATGAACTTGAAGGAGAGTAAAATGCATGTCATACTCATGTAGAACTTGATCACTAATTAGTCACTTGATTCATAAGATACATCAACTGATACATGGACTCACATTGAATGAATGAGAAGTATAAGTGATCATTGCCAGTTATAACATTGATTCAATTTGACAATACTGATAATAGTAAACGGTATCACCTTAAACTTTCATAAGTCACTATCATTGAAGTTGTCATTATCGACGTGAAGTAACTGATCATTCATTGAATATACAGAAATAAATTAGTGTATCACTTAGGAACTTTTAACGATTAGTGAGTCAATTTTGAATACGAAACATAAAATGTGCTATGGTTACATAAGCAGTTTTTTACAGTTTTACCATACTATCACTATCCGCTCATCCAACAACGCATATATGGCGTTTTTAATAAGAATGATGTGATAAAACATTCGAGAGTGTAGAGCATCTAATATCATAACTTTCAAGAAATTATTTTGCCGTGAATAAAATTACTTCACTTTGAAGATCCACGGAGAAAGGAGTATTTTATGCCGGTAACGTGATCCTTCTCCAAGTATCCATATGCAAATTTGATAAAATACTTTCTCGCGTAGTTTGAGAATTCAAATTTTCACTGTAGGGTATTCGAATTCATGGAATTGAATTGAGAAATTAACAAATACTTCATACTTATTTGTAATGTTCAATAGGAGTGCGATGATATTCCATGCATTGATATACAATCAATAATTCAACAATAATATGCCCCGTTTCAAAAATGCTGAATCTGCTCTGTTTTACTCCGAATCTCACATAAACTTGAGTGCCTATACCACATTATTTGAATTATTTGATTCGAATGTTCTATTTTACTTTTTAGGAGGAGGAACTTCGCACTTCCGGTGATCCGAAGTTCTCTCACCTCAACGACGACCTGCACGTGGAAGTGACAGCTTTCGCGCCACCAGCAGAGGCGCATGCGCGTATCGCCTACGCGCTTGCGGAAGTCAGGCGATTTCTAGTTCCGGTGAGCAGCCATATTGTATTTATCACCCCTACTATGGTGGCAGTGATTGGATAGATGAGGAAAACGTTCAGAATGTGAGCAATGGATATTTTGGTTGATGAATTTTATGTATTCAGACCTATATGAGCTCATGAACTATCTGCAACTCATTACACGATTATATACGATTGTAGAAGATAAAAATATCGAATTTGACTCAAATGCGTTGAGTGTAAATTACTTCCGTGACTACAATGGTTATATTTGGATGAACTTCTATAAAGATATAACTATTCTGGAAATGACCTATCACTGATTAAATCAGTGATGCATGTTGAATGTAACTTTGACACTATTTCAGTGATACCAGTTTAGTTTGAGAGACGGAATAGAGAACGTGAAAAAATCGCACACGGAAATAAACACGAAAATGATAATTAAAATCAAGAGTTGCGATACATCATGGATACACCTTCTCATCTCTCTCCCTTCTGCTTACTTTATATTTCTATCTTCCTGTACCTCTCCCTCTAACTCCCTTAGGATAATCAACTCTCTCTTTTTCTCTCTTACTCAAATAGTACTCTGTTGGGTAGATAATAATTAATTAAGAAACACACTTTGGGGAAGGTAAACTAATAATTAAGTCTCCTTTTGAAGATGAATATCATTTTTCATTAACTAATTGGTTTGAAGTGCGCCTCTCATCTTTGTCCATCTAATGAGGAAGCTACAATTTCCTGTCGATGACAAGAATGCAATCATTTTTCATATAATTATGTGTGATCCACGCACCTTTGTGAAGAAGTATAACTTGGGGGGGGGGGGGGGGGGGGGGTTCAGGATATTCATCTGAAAATCAGGAAAACTTCTTTCGATCAAGACTATATTCAAGTGATAAATAATTGAGAAATGCAGTTCAATGGAATTGAATCAACGAATCATTTGAAAAATAAGGATGTACGAATATTTTTCTTGCTTTTTACGTGTAGGCCCTAAGCCTACCTACCGGCAAGTGATCGGAATTGTGAGAAAACCTTCGATTCATTTTTATGTGTACTTATTTCACAGTTGAACCCATTCAGGGTTTAGTGCATCAATGTGCAGTGTACATTTTAAAATGAATCGTAACCATTTTGGTGGAGGAGCCGTGTTCGGTGAAACACGGCCCCTCCACATATTTTGAAGTTTCAAAGTTGTTTCAGTTTGTTCCTTATGAATATGAAGTTGAATGGTAGTTCCCGTTCATAGTAACAATGTATATACCATTGATGATGGCTTGACACATGTACAAAGCATTAAAAAAATCAAGAGTTTCAATAATGAGGACGAGGAAATATTACGGAATAGATCTATTAACTTTAATAGAATTAATTCACTAGTGTAAAAGATATTGTGTAAAGTGTCATAAAAGGTAGAATGACGGGTAATGATCATTAATTTCATCATCAAGTGCGCTGAATTGACCGTCATTCAGAGATCGGATTCCGATTCCCGTCATGGTGAATTATACTCACTGAAGTTCTCCACGGTTTCTCTCTGGTCTTTGTGATTTCACATTTATTGTATCGAAATAATTTATTGATTCAAAAGCGATAATTCCGACGAATCGAAAGAGCCATACGGACGCTCTTCTCAGCTCCAATAATTGGCTCTTATTCGCTGAAGTATATCTTGAATAGGCCAATTATGAATGAAAAGGAATGGAATGAACGAAATATTGAAGCGATGACTCCTCAGAGTGGATTTACCAATGGAATCTCAATTTAATGTTCCAAAATGATTGAGAATCTTTTACACAACCTACTGTAGAACGGTGTGTTGTTTCATCAAAAGATTATCGAAAGCTTTCGAATGAAAATTGAGTACCGTAGCTTATGATCTCAAATTGATCCAAGAAAGTTTATAGTTATTTATAACACCGGCACATGCAGCGCCAGGACCCCTATTCCTGAGATAAATGAGATGTGAGAAAAATCAGTGAGAAACTATCTCATATAATAATGACATATTTCATCTAATATTTTATGTGAGATACTCGTTTTCTCACTCATTTTTATTTCTCTCACATCTCATTTATCTCAGGAAACTATCTCATATGATAATTACATATTTCATCTCATATTTTATGTGAGATACTCGTTTTCTCACTCATATTTATTTTCTCACATCTCATTTATCTCAGGAATAGGGGTCCAGGTAGGGGGATATCGAATCTGGTTCGATCGCCATATCTTCACAGTTTTTTCTGTGGTCTCCCTCTGTATAGTCTACGCTAATGATGAGAGGTTTCTACAAAATAGGTCACGACCGCTTCCTTTCCACTATTCTTCAAATTCTCTGAAGAAACCTCAATCTCATTATCTCATCATCTCATTGATCATTCATCCGACGCCAATTATTATTACAGTGCGTCGTTGAACCCAATATAAAGAAGTTAAATCATGATATATATCATTTACTTTGAGAAACACACATTCCGAACCTATTTCACAATCCAGACACAGTAAGAACAATTTATAACTTGAGTCTGATTAATCACTTCCATATAAAATAATCCACCAAGAATAGAATCTAGTCGTGCATAAGAAATATACGGGAAAATTAAATCTAGGTAAGTGAATTCATATAATTTTTTACGAAATATTTAATACTTACTGTACAATAAAAAAAGGTATGACAAGGAATTAGTTTTTACCGTCAAAAGTTTGCCAATTATTCAAAAAACATAATAGAAAATAAATCCAGTTGTTCAATTATTTTACCTCAAACAAAAGATCAGCTCTAATCAGCCTGAATACTTGAGGCGGAAGGAAGCTTACACAGTAATTCAATTCTGCACAATAGTTTTGAATGAGATTTTGTTATACGTAGCTTATATGTAATTTAATTCGTTAAGATTTTCAAGCATGAAATTACTTGGAAATCATTCGTCTTTTACATTTGGAATCACGTTCGCGTTTCATGAAGTCGATGGAAACAAAAACTGATGATGATATATTTGTTTCATCATAAAATTACAAGAAATAAGCAATCGTGAGAATTTTGATTGACATGCAGATGGGTGAGAGTTCGAACCCGAAGTTCGAGCCAGAAAGTGAACAAAGTTCTATCAATTCATGATATATCACTCTCCTCACTGACTGTCTTGAAAAATGTAAATTTGCTCATGTTGATACACTAAAATATATCATTCATCATCCGGAAAAAACTGACGAAGAATAATAATCCTTAATTCCTGATTGTTCTTGAAATAATCATTCGACATACTCGATCTGATTGAACCTTTTAATGGTACATAACCAAGTTAAATAATGATTCATTTGATTAAAAGTTTGAAGACCAATCAAAACGAAACTTGAAAGTTCCCAAGAAATAATCCAAGTTGCCTAATTACACAAGTCATCGGTCTGCTAGCAATCATGAATTTATAACTTCCTCAACTAGTATTGACGACTCGGAACTTTTGGTCGTTGGTGCTGGTGAAACGGAGAGACGGGCAATCGTAACCACCAATATTAGTGAGTGTGTGTGTGGGTTGTTTTGGGGAAGGTTAAAACGTAAGTGGTAAGTTGTGGTGGGGGTGGAGGTGGGGGTGGGGGTGGAACATCAATAGTAATTAGAGACTTGTTATCAGTTGTGCCGGCAGAACCTTATCAATTATTCAGGACATCTTCTCTCTGGTTCAAAGATCATAAGGAGGATGGGAGAATAGAAAAATAGGAGGGTGGGAAGATAGAAAGATATGTTAGAAGAGTAAGAGGATATGATAGGAAGATAGAAGTATGAGACGGTTAAAAAGATAACAAAATGTATAGATAGGAGGAAAGTTGGATGAGGCGAAATAAAAGAAGAATCAGTTTGATGACTCGTCCCTGGAGTGGTAGATATTGAAATTCAAATTGTTATATCATTTTGATATATTTTATCATCAAAAAACTGTTCCAATTCCTACACTCAGACTGTTAGGATGTAAATTTGTTCTACTTCTCAAACATGGAAACGGAAGCTTGAAAAATAGAATATTTCGATTCCATTCGGGAAAATGGAATAACTCGAAAAACTTCGAGTTGCGATCGAGTTATACTTCACTATAGTCACTCAATGATCGCCATCGTTCGCCATAGGTACATAAATCTGCCTCCACTTACCGTCATCGCTTCCCCCCTTGGCCACTCAGTGCTCTCAGTGAATATCCTCTTTGCCCCTGCTGTAGAACTTCGAAAAATATATTAGAATAATTCTCATAAAATATCGACGTGAATTTCAATTTTATTTTCAGAAGAACAAATTCTTATGGATATTTTCAGTTTCTCGAGGAATATTTGAATTAACTACGGAGTTTCTGAGCCCTCTATAGGGAGTTGCAATCCTTCAGGATCGTTCTATGACTTACCCCTTTAGCCTCTTTCAGTTCCCGGATCGCAACACGAATAACTAGCTAGTATATGTGGTTTATTTGCAATTTCATATTATCCTTAATGAGAGAATTATGGTCATCAAATTAAACAGTTGACAATTTTGCTCATAGTCGGCTCAATATTTGGATGATAAACTCTAACCCGGTGCGTATTTTAGTTCCTTTGTGGAGTGGACATGTATTTTGAAAACGTTTTTTCATCTGTCGACACTTCATCATTTCATTGTTACCCTGCCATTCGTCCTCCCATATAACTAATTTGTTGGTGGGACAGAAGTAACTTTTGATAAACCATGAAATCACGATAATGCATGCTCTGGAATGAAAAAGGTCTGTTTTTTCTCGTCATTCATCGACTGTAAATAATAACGATTTTATTTTCAAGCTGGGACAAAATTATGAAAGTATGTAACCGTCTAGAACGATTTTTACAGATTCATAGATTCAATCAGGAAATATACCATCGATATTTCTCTTTCTCTCCCCTTCCCTTCTCTCTTATTTCAGTGTTTCCACGACGTTCCACTGGAGTGCGCTTCTCGTGTGATCCTGCCATCTGCTAGCGTTCGATCTTACTTACTTGACAAACAATTCCGCTTTAATGCGTCTTGCATTTTTCATCAAACTCATCCAATTAATTTCTAATTATTACGTGACGATTACGCCGGACGAACAACAGTTTGTTCTAAATTGATGGAATATCTTATTTGAAAATGTCAGTATATAAGTAAATAGTCAGAATCACTTAGAAGGATTGCGGAAAATGAGAATTTGAGTGGAAAGTAAATACAGAATAGTGAATAATATCCGTGATGGTTTGATGAGCGTAGCAAAGACTTGACTTGAGTTACTGCTTGAGATAATAGTAAAAAATACCGAGGTATCTAGTTTTGTTTCTTACCAACGTCTGAATGTTTCAACCTGATGGGTACGATGTTTATATATTTGTTTTTGATCAGCAGGAACCTTTGTGTGAGTTGATTAAGTGAATCATTCTCCACAAGTGAAAATTTTATGATCGAATTAAAAAAGCCCAAGCTTCATCAGATCGAATATATCAAGCTTCTATAAATGTGGATCATTCGAAATCTAATCACAATCACGATTCGCAATTCTAAATTACGAAAATAGATAGTTGAACCATGTGATTCCAATTTACCATTTCAATGAGTTATGGACTCAATTGTTGAGTGATTCATATTATTTTAGTTGTAGAACATGCATGAACATGTATGAACTACAAACCAATGTTTTTTGATCATACATATCTAAGAGATTCAATGAAGTGAAATTTTCCACAGAATCTCAGCTCGAGAATTGGAATACATTTCCCTCATATTTCCGAATTGTGAAAACACTTTCATTTTCGAGATAATTCCAAATTAAGAACTAAAAAATACGCACATGTCTTTTCAAACAATATAAATATGTGGTAATTGCAAGGCTCTGACATTTTAAATTCATAATAACCCATCATGTTGAGAAGCCAAACGATAAGCTTCTTCAAGTAGTACGCGGTTACGTGTATACAATAGCCGAGTTGATAACGTAAAAAAAATAGTTTCCTTTACCGACGGACAGTTGTAACTCCTTAATACTACTCTCACGCAGTAAAACGGGATCTCTACTTTATCGACTCTATTATGTGGTATTAAGGGGGCTCACATTTTATGATTCCTTCAATTGCCCCTAATCCTTAACATCACAGTTCGTTTACCGCAACGCCATCTACCTTCTAGTTCCTTAATAACATTTCCCCCGTTCCACCCTTCACTCCCCTCACTCCCCCTTCCCACCACGCCATGATAATGACGTCACAGGCCGTCTCGGACAATTAGCCAGCTAATCGCTTCGCCAACTTTCTGCAACTTGTCCGCTTAAAAGCGAACTATTTTAATACTTGAATCAAATGATGGAGGGAAAAGAAGTGGAAGAGTATTCCTTGATTACATTTAACTGAAGTTTCTGATGAGATTTGAATGAAAAATGTTCTGCAGATTCAATTCAATTTGATTTTAGTTGGATAATTGATGAGTATCTATTATTTCAAATTATTGGGGAAATGCAGCAATTACGTTGTAAGTTGAACGAGATATTTATATGAGATGTAATGGGAACAATAAATTTCTTGATTTTGAAACTTTAGAGTCACGGCTTTCCTGTTTCATTCGATGGTATCCTCAATCTTTTCACGGTCTGCATGGATTTACCTGTTGATCTTACCGATTGCTTTGATTGATCAAACAAGAATTACTATATATAAAATTTCTTGCTTTAAAACGACTGATTCGATATACGTGAACCTAACGGAATAATATGTGATATTTTCCAATGGAATAAAATCATTCCGAAATGAAATAATTTTCTGAATTTTCGAAATGATTCGAAATCCACACTCATAAAATAATCATATAGAGTATGGATGTTTTAGAAATCTCAAATTTTCGATCATCATATAACTAGATGTTGATCCGATTCAAAATTGCAATTATTGTGAGAATCATTACAACCACTCATTTTAAATGACAGATGCTCAACAAGGCGATCATTTATGGCGTTTTTCTCGTGTATGTCTGTTGTGACCCAGGGCTCGTTCTAAGTACCTCTGTAAAAATAACTACCCGTACACTCACTAATTAATCCCTTGTTAATATTATAAAGATGAAACTTAAACCCAAGTTTTAGTCATGTTTGTTTATACTTGAATAAAGACAAAGTTTCTTTGATAGAATGTCAAGGGACTTACTGTCAGCTCTTTTATCACAAATAAGAAACCTGATTAAGAAACTTGAAACAATCAATATAAAGTTTCTTCGTTATTTTGAAACACACATATATTATACACGCTCAGACAAGTATCAGCGAAGCGAAAGAAATACTTATTAATTCAAGTCATTAGAGATCTGGCTCGGTAGTCAAAAACCAGCTTCTTTGTGAGAATGTTTTGAAGCGTGAGAGATATATTCACAGGAAAAAAGTTGTCTATCATCTGAATAATTGTAAAACAAACTCTGGTAATTCGGGGTGCCAGAAGATCGTATACTGGAATACAGTTGACTCGGTTGTGTGACATGGGTTTGGATGGTAATCTATTTCAAACATTTCATTAGTATATTAAAATATTTTGTGAGTATCATGGAGTGCAAAAAGGTTATAGACCAGTGAAAAAGTTACACGTGTTTTACAAATGGAAAAAAAGAAATGTGTCAAATGAAAATGTATTTAATTTTCCACTGAAATGTAGTTATGAATTGACAGTTAATTATGTACATTCAATATTTCTACTTTCCCATAGAATATTCTCCGTGTAGACTGAAGTGAATTGAAATTAAATTGAATTGACGTCAAAATAATGGAGTATAATAATTAAATTTCTACATTATTAAAGTCAACACATAGACTGAAGAGATCTCATTAGTCAATGGTCAACAGTTCAATGACATGATATTCCTAATGAGTAATTATCGTAACGATGGATAACCGAATCATGCTGATTCTCAAGATGTATCAAGGTTACATGCTAGCAAACCAAAGCAAACCTCAATAGATCTTGCTGAATCCCAATACGGACTCTCTCGGGGACTAAGAAACTTGAGGGTGAACTATTGGATCCTCTAGTTTTGCGTGGAGAATAGAGTACTATTGTGCAATGAATAATTGTGATCCTCGACATTGACATCAAGTAGTGCACTGTTTCTTCCGATTTGTTAAAGATATATTCTACAATATAGACTTCAATGCGAACAGAATATATGCTATAGTGAAAAATAACGTTATCACGTTCATTTTTTTGTCTTCAAAGGTTACAGAGTGTATGATTCAAACTATATATTGGAAGTATTGTGTAATATATAAGAAAGTACAGGTAGTGTAATTTTTACTTACATATAATCACATTTTTGATATTGCACAGCTCTGTAACGCTATTGGACATCCAACGGTACGATTCCAGGTTAATGTTTATTAATCAAAATAAATTTCAAAAGTGGATATAATGATAATATCAAATTGATATGAGAATAATCTAATTCCAGTTCCCGAATGAATTTGGTATCTTCTACACAATTTTCATCTATGTTTAGTTCAGTTTTAGTTTAGTTTGTGCTCAGTTTTGTACCTGATGATTTGTTTCCTCCTGGAAACTTTTCTGAAGTTTTAAATTATAATTATCAAGATTTTCTTAATAATTTCAAATACTTCACCTGCACATAAAATATTCCTCGTTGACACTACACTTTGCTTCTTTAGATACGATAAAACGGATCAAAAATAAACAACGAGAGCTTCTTTTATGATGAGAAAATTAAAACTTGTGACATTATTAAAAGATGAACACTAAAAAAGCTCTTCTTTATCACTCAGAACCAGCTGGAATATTAGACGTGTAAAAGTTATTCACTCAGTAGAATAAATGTTTGTTTATGATCGTAAAATACCTTGTTGGGAACAGGAAATGAATGGTGCACTGAAAAGTAATGGAATATAAACAAACACTCAAGAAACTGACAATATTTTAGCAGTTGCAATTCTGAAAATAGTGATTTTTAAGTCTCCATCAGCATGGTTTATTATGCTTGTATCCACCAACTAGTTCACGAAATATGAATATAGAATGTAGATTCAAAAGTATATGTCGTGAGTGGCTGAAAATCGAGTATGATCCAAAACCAAAATCTGTGACCCAATATTCTTAAAATAGCGATGTCTTTGATCAACTGTGGTTATTTCTGCGGAACCATGTCACTTCAAGATGACTTTTAGAGAACCCAAAAATTTGTATTTCCTCTTGTCAATTGCAAGTTTCATCGAGCAAGATCTACATTAGCCCGATGATAATTACTCACAAATGATCATGATATTCTTTACTTCCGATTATTATCGAACTTGAAATCATCAAAATCTTGATATGTACCCAATTTTCCTAATTAGGGTAATGAATACAGGAATTGTAACAATCAGAATAGGTAATTAGTAGTTTTTCAAGACACCGAGGTCGTCTTCTCAGTGAATCATGTGGGGGGAGGCTATTTCAAATTCCATATCGAATCGTATTTCAAAAACTTCTTCGTCATTTAGGAGTGAAATATTTCAGTTTCTAAAACCTCGGGAACACATAACAGGTATTTCCATTGAAGTAAGATCGCCCTGTGGTGCCCCATCCGAACAATCCAATATTCTTTTCCACAATTGGAGGACAAAAGCTTTATTGAAAGATGAAAAACAACTTCAAAATCACATCTCACACTATTTGTATAACACGGTAATGGTTTCAAGATTTGCTTGTCTTGATTCGCTATTTTCACACGGGTTTTGTTTTATGTTTTGGGAATAGAATTGGTATGGGTGGTATTGGAAGGATGGTGAGGATGAGAATAAAGGGATGGGTGAGGGTGGGGGGTGGGGGAGGGGGTGACTCCGACTCAGGTGAACGCTGATGCTATTACATGACAGAAGTGTTGCTAATAATCATACCTCATGACGTTTTAATATCATTTTATAGAAGAATAAAAATATCTCGAGTTCAATGAAAACAGTGTAACGTGATATAACCCATGTTATATTCTTAGAACAAGAGTGGTTCGTGAGTATTGAAGCCTCGAACCACCCGGTCGGTAGTGTAATGGAATAAGGGAGACGGTGGATCGGGATAGTTTTCTCTTGTTAGCTGTTGAAATGCACACTCATGAGTTTTTTACTCATGTCATTTCTCGTTATTAAAGAAGTTTTGAAATGTATATTCACGGTTCAAGGGAGCAATCTAGTTGGTAGCGCAAACCCTTGGACGAGCGATGAAGGATTCTGTATTTGGTTGTTTCTTGATTCAATAAATTTGATAGTTTGGGGTTCTAAATCAGTTGGGCTTCTATCAGAATATATGTGTGAATGCATCACTCATTTTCTGCTTCATTTGATATGTTTTTCTTCAATCGGGAGTTTTTCAAAATGTCCTTTCACCTATCATCACTTAATCGTTCATTATCACCCTCTCATTCGTACCCCCGTAAAACCTAGCTGTTAGTGGGGTCGTTGGGCAGCATAGAAAAAAACTTCCATGTAGTGCTCTGCCCGAATAACGATCTTACTTAGTCATTCGTAGCCTTAAATGGATAACAATTAAACTTAATGTCAAGTTTGATATGTTATTAAAACGATAAAATTGATAATTATTTCGGCGTCTGGACTCGAGATGATTTAACTGCTCTTCGTGTTACAGGGTAACATTAAACATCAACTCCCGTACATGACCTAATTATTTTAATTGACCACAGAAGAATATGAATTTATTTATAGCTCTCCATAACACGTCTCAAAGAAATTAAAATATACTGTTCAATTAAAAAATGTATAAGTTCCGTCGGAAGTTTATTCATGTGGTACTTTTTCGTTTCATTATCACCTACACCTTCGTATTAATAAACCACTTACTACTATACTCATGCAATTTAACAATACAGTTAGCTGCCCCGGTGGCTATCGCTAGCGGTAGTAACTGGAGTCACTGTTGGGCGTGGGTTCGAGTCCCGCATAAGGCATGAGTTTTTGTGAATGTCCTTTCACCTATCATCACTTCATCGTTTCATTATCACCCGCTCATTCGTACCCCCGTATAACCTAGCTGTTGGTGGTGTCGTTAAGCAGTATTACAAAAAAAACAGCTTTACTGTTTAACGAAGAGCTAGGAGAGAAATTGCATCAATGTGCAACAGCATGGAGGATTTTGTAGTTTGACGATAACAGCAGAAATGAGAAAGTGGTTAATTGGTTACGACAAAGTGGCTATACGACAAATGAAACTGGTCCATCGACCCTGTTAATACATTCTCAGATCACGTTCTGAACAATCTTGGGACTGTACGTTTGTTTTACTCTTATATTTTACTGTTTTTTCTTTTCAGAAAAAAAAATACTGTAAATTAAATAGTTATCTTATAAACCGATCTGGGTCTACCGCAGTGCTCAATTGCGCATTCTGGTATGTAATTGAAAAGGTTATAATAAGGTACCGGTAGTTGATAATTATATGAACCTCAAAATCGTGGAATGGTAACATACGACTTTTTTCTTCTGAGGTGATAGTATGAAATTTGGTTATCGATTACATTTGCGGTTATTGATGAAAAACGACTGCTTTGATATAAATCAATCAAAATCTCTTCAATCTCTTCAAAATCATGGACCATTATAACGACTGGTGGCAATCGTGGCTCCTTTGTAATCGTTTGAAAATACCCTCTGTTTCTCTACATTACCACAAAAACATGATGGGAAATTTGGTTTTGTGACGTAGAAGAGACGAGAAAAAAATTGCTTCGTCCAGTAAAAAAATATAAGTTATTCTAATCGGGCGAATTTACGAAATTATTGGAATATTACATTCTCAATTATGATGATAGAGAATCACATTGTTTTCTACACCCTCGTTCACTCATTTTCCAGATATTCTCACGAATATGATTGATAGTATTTTCTAATTTTGAATACTTTAAACCGTATGACTCGAGTAAAACTGTCGTATGAATGATTATGATGGCTTATCATCGCGTCAACGACGTGTACCTCCACCTGCTCAACTCATTGATTTGTTACATTGTAATCTATTACAAGGGTTTCAATGTATGTTCGTTATGTTGAACATCCTGATGGTAAGCTCTGACTGATGACTTGATTTAACAGGTCAAAGTTTTAGTGATGCATTCACCTCTATCTCTCTCTCTCTCTCTCTCTTTCCAATTCCCCTCTCTTTCTATCTATATCTCTCTATTTTTGATGGTTACCTGTCAGTTCACATTAGTTAGACAAATACGTATATTCTACTCTTTTTGTATTTCGTGTTATATCCAATGTATTTTTGAATGAGCCGATCGTCTGTCTTCCCAATATGTTAACATTTACCGTCGGGTGTGTCGATCCCCCAAAAATTCAGATTAATAGTTAACATTGTTCACAACGCTGTACTACATGCAATAATACTAGACAAGAGAAGTTTTCAGTTACATCCACATTTCAGCTTCTAAAATAAAGTTATAAATGAATTGAATATTCAGGTATATAATCATTACAGTCGAATTCCTTGAAAATTTGAATTCATTCGAAGGTTTATATCCTCCAATTTATATTCTGGTTTACAGTTTTACGAGTTGTATCCGTTTTGAAATGGTCAAAAAAGTGGTATAACCGATTATGCCAAAAACTATGAGTTAGGGTTGATGAGTTAGAAGATGGCACATGAGTGAGAAAAAATCATTTTTCTCTAGTACGGTGAAATTGATTTGCTTCACTCACCAATTGGAATTTCGATAAACAAGGAAAACGCAATATGCGTTGTTAGACGAGCGAATAGTAATAGTATGGGTAAAAATGGGTAAAACCTGCTTCGAGTGGTACCAATTTAGCACATTTTATGTTTTTCTTCAAAATGGCTGACCCGATCAAGCTGAAAATTTTTAGAAATTTGTATCAAAATGTGATTCAACTTCACGCAGAATTCCATTTTTTGGGAAAATAAAAATATGTTCCTTTCGTTTTCCGCCATGTTATTCTAATGGGTATTTTTGAAATTTCTAAAATTCATGAAAAAAAGTTACCCTCCGATAATGCCACAAAACTATACAGATCTAAGTTAGATGAGGAACCATATTGAAAAAAAGTTTGAAGTTGATAGCTGTAGCCGTTTGACCTGTGGAGAACCGACAAAAAAACATAACAAACACCAATTTTTTTCAGTATGTCAAAAAAAAAAAAAAACATTAAAACGAACACCAATTTTTTTCAGTATGTCAAATTGAATTCTCGCTAAAGCTCGTCTAATCATATCGTGTAAAAGTTGACTGATATTCATGAAGTTGACTTCAATGCCCTGCTAAAATTGAACGCTAATATCAAGTTCTTGTTTTAATTTGAACTCCATGTACTTTATTTGTATTCTGTAAGTCAATACTCTTCTAGCGTTCCAGCGCACTCTTCAGCGCCATTCATATACTAGTGGGAATTCCCCGAAACTTACTACAAGCTAGCATTGTTTAATTGTCGCATAGATTCACGCCCAAACGGTTGAGTAGCTCTACTTTGTATTAGTATTCATCATGGTGTTATTTGAACAGAACAATATAATGTGGTACTTGCAGCTTGGTTGACTTGCAAATAATGTAAGTTAGATGAAACTTATATATAGTTGAAACGTGAATACCTTGGTTTTATTCAAATTCACATGAATGGTTCCATGAAAAACGTGAAATACAGTCAGAAGTTAATTAATAGAGTTTACATTATTTACATAGAAATTATTACCGGTATAACAACTTAAAGTTAGGTAAATGTATAGGCACGTGTATATATTCCATGGTATACGTAAAACGTAACTACAGAACACACTGTAGTTAATTGTTCTCTTAATAAAACCTACGAAGAAATTGATTGATATATTTTTATTGTCAATAACATAATACCATTATAGATGGTATTAGTAATAAGAAATATCAATATTATATATATCAGATAATTATTATATTCAATGATCTTCCATTATACTAAGAGCCGATTGTACGAACTGATGATTAAATATCAATTAGTTAATCATAACTTAAGGTACAAAAATAGCATAATTATGTATCCAAGGATGATAAAAAGTTAATGTGCTAATTTTTGCTTAATTTACTTATCATCACTTGGTTCAACCGGCTCTAACATACTTTTATGAGTCTCTAGTTAAAAGCAAGTAACTATGTCATTTTCTGTATGCAATGTTCTAATTTGTGATATATTGTTATATTGATATTCATGCTTGAGCAGAGCGGTCTTTCACGATAGAGACCAGAGAACGACTAAGTTTTCTCATTTTTTCAAGTTGATGAAAAAGAACATATTATTCTCGTTTTGAGGTGCATTTCTTCATCATGAGGTAGATTGTTCGATTTGAAAATGCATTCTGATAAATAAAACTCTTCAAACTTACTCATGATTATTTCCTATTCAACAACGTCCACGTCCGAACGTGACATTTCCTAGTCAACCTGCAAAATATATTTATCCCGTTTTTCTATGTTGAATAAAACTGACCAGTTTCAAAGGATTGAACTATTATTCTTATGAGATGTGATGATTTGATTGAATACCTCAATCAGGTGATGGAAACGATACCTTAGCTCACAATCCGTATTAAAAATTTTGTGTCACGTTTTTAATCGGAAGAGAGAACATGGCCCTTCCACCAAAACACATATCAATACACATCAAGGTATGAATAGCTTTCAGATCAGCTTGGAAATTGGATCAGCTTATATTTCGTTACATATGTGGTTAATTTTGAAACAAATGTGATCAGTAGTAATTATTAAATATAATGTTATCCAATTGGCTGCCCTCTCAACAACCTCAAGATTTTGGGATACATTTCACACGGTGAAAGTTTGATAATGCTATTATGAAACATTCGATTTTAGCATTGCTAATACACACATTATGAACTGGTGGGAAGGATCGGTAGTGAAGGAGTGTAGCATAGAGAGAGATATGGAGGCACAACTTAGAATTTTGTTCTTCTTTTTCTTTTTTCCACGAAGTTTTTATTCTAAACCAGTGCAAAGAGTTTGACAGGTTTCGGACGAACAGGAAACGGAATATTACATTTGAAACAAGCTCTACATCTGATGAATGAGTGGGAAGCTTTAAATCACCATGTCTATGCAATAGAGATGAAACAGTTGAATTAATGTTTGTATATAAATTCACTGCATTTATACAAAAACCATCTTCAAAAGTTTTCATCTCATTTATTTATAAGTTATTCAAATCGTATGAAAATGCATATCTGAATAATTTCCACATAATTTTCTCACGGAATCAGAGTTTATATATTCTTTTTTCATTCATTTCTTACATCTTTAACGACCCTGGCGACGTTTACGAGCCGTTTGTCTGAATCTCTGCTAGCGCCCTCTCTCTCTCTCTCTCTCCGTCTCTCTCTCTCTCTCTCTCTCCTCTCTCACTCACAAGATATTATGTATGTACAGAGATAGATACATCAACTAACATATATTATGCATGGAAGCTCATCGGGAAAACAGTTTATGTCGTGGCTTGTAAATACATTACTTTGAAATTGAAATAAGAATTCTGTGAAACAGAAAAACTATGACGATAAAAACTGAAAAAGGAAATATGAACTTTATCACTTTAAACGAAGCGAACGTAATTAATGGGGGTGTTTTTGTTATACTAGAAGAAGTGGTTCTAATTTGAATAAATTATGCATTATTGTTATTCTATAAAGTGAAATTGTGTAACATGGATCATATGAATATATACTCATGTTTTCACTCAACACAAAAGTTGAAAGTTTGTTATTATGAATTGCAAATTCAGAAGTGAACAATGTTAAACATAAGCTTTCGTCTCGATGGGATGAACGTAAGTGAAGAATCTTTTCGAATATTTGGAAGTTGCCATCAAGTTTCACAAGGGTTAGGTTATTGAAAATCACAATAAGTTCATGGATGATATGTATTTTCTCAGAACTCAACTTCATAGACAGTAAGAATGTTCGAATGAACAATTTTGTCTCATTTCATTTCATTCCATTTAATTTATTCGACGAGTAGATTTGGTACATTCTGTGTGAATATTCCATGGTGAAATATAACTCATGTCACATATATAAAAACGAAGATATAAAGATACACTGGAATATTTATAAATTTCATTTGAATGCACTCTTATACATTTCTATTATTGATACATTCACTCTACAAACAACATTTATGCTACTTCAGTATTCCTGCATGCGAAATGAAATCATTCACACTCCAGTACAGGTTGATGAGTGAAAATTCCTATCTATTCAATAATCAAACAATATTACATCAATGAGCAAAATAACAAATTACAGAAAATGTCAAAAAATCTGATTGATGATGAAAATATGATTATCTTTGTGTTTTCTATATCACAACGTACAAATATATTGTGTTGCAAATAATTTTTCAATCACAAAATGTGAAATATCAAAATGTTTCCATATTGATAGAATTAAGGTGGGTCGTGCACGGTGCTTGCACAGATTGAGAAATTTATCTTCACATTTTTTTCCATTTTCAAAAACTAGTGGGATTGTATGAAATAATCACTCCTCCAAGATAATTGAGAACTCTTTAATCAATGTGACATTTTCTTTCCGTGAAGTCAATCAGTTTTGAGATAATACGTCAGTGAATTTCATCACATTCTTTCTATTCATTGACGAATTATCTTAAAACTGATTAAATTCACTGAAGTAATATATCAAATCAATCAAAGAGCATAAAATTATCCTGGAGATGTGAACTTTTCATTCAATTAAAGGTCCTACTGATTTTTGAACATGGAAAATTAGTGAAGGTAAATTTCTCTATTTTTATATGCACCGTGCATGCACCACCTTGAAAGGTTCAAGTGACTATAGAGTGAACTTCGTTCTGACATACCTGGAAAAGTATCAATGGGTTTCTGTCAAGTGACGTCACTCATTGTTGCAAGAAACAGACAACAATGTTCACCAATTGATATTAACCAATCACAATCTTTCTTGGTCCGTCAGTTTGCTGTTTTGCTATGGTAACGTTTGTTGACCATTTGTCACTTGACAGAAGCCTATGAGAGGATACCTTGTTACGTCATAGCAAGATTAACTGAATCTCCTTTTCCGATCTTCGCAAGTCAGATTGACTAAACAAAAACTGTTTACTTTTTCTATTGTTATTCTCAAAACATTGTATATCTCACGAAATGGGTCAAATATAACAACAAAACTTTGTGATGTATTGATACATAAACATAAACATATTACGCTATTGTTTTGAGATAAATCGTACAGAGTCTTCAATTTCAAGCGATACATCAAACATTTTCAAGATGTCAGTTGAACTGTTCATAACTGAACTATGCTATTTATAAGTGAATCTTCTATAATGAATCGTTCTGTAACGGGTTGATTTATCTATACATTCTTCTATATAGATTATAATATCGAACTGTATTCTCTGTTATTATTATAATAATTATATATTATCATCATTCTTATTTTCATCAGCTTTTTTTCTTGATTTGTCTCAATTATAGTGGTAATTCAATAATTGTATACCTTATTCTATTGAACTTAATAGATATATCTTTGGATTTTGCCACATGTATTGGCTATATGCCTACATTTATCACGCAGTCAGGAAACAGTTCAACCTATAATTTCATAATTTATTTTCTTCCAGATGGTTATGCGTTTCATAGAGTATTTCCATAATTTGATGATGATTATAGTGATATATTACCACTGATAATTAAACTGATGATTTTATCAGGCAATAACTGTTTCACAACGTAAAATATTCAAAATAAATCATATTTCTATTTATATATATATATATATATATATGAACGAAATACTGAAATGAAAGTGCAATCTTGCAGATTCGATAGTAACTATCGAACGATCCGAAATCTAGTTGGAAATGTTCTAATGGTGAAGACTCCGACAATTGACACAATTTAAAATGAAATGCACATACTCCCATAATCGGTCATTCAACAATAACCGATATGGGAATCGTCTCAGATAATCAAGGGAGTTGAGGGATCTTATGGAATATAAAATGTGCACAGAAATTCACAACGTCTTCAAGTAACTAAATTCATACAATCACAGTTTCTCCAGTCCTGAACTCATCAAAAATGTTCAGTTTTGTCTTTTCTCTCTCAATTCTCTAATAGCTTTTACTTTACTACCCTTTGTGAACTATTTAATTATAGTTCGTGAATTAAACTCGCGGTTACTACTGCCATCATATTTATTACGACCATTTTATAGGCTGTTTCCTTCTTGAGGTTTGATGTAGAAAATATAACAAAAATCATGCTGTATAAATACTCAAATAGTCAATATGGTATGGGAATTGTATTTGTTGAAGATTCATTTTTGGTAAGAACGATATAAAGGTCTCGAAATTATATTGATCAGGATCAGATATCATTTTGGTACCATCAAAATGATATTCATGAAAACCTCCGATAACTTATTCCCTTCAATATTTACGAGTATATACAAGTAGATTCCTCATTTTGACCGGATAGGGGCTTATTCCGTAAATAACACAAAGGCACACAATTTCATTGGTAACATTCATATCATTTTGTATGTTCTATAAAGATATATACATCACATCTGATCTCATCCTTGGTCTTAATAGGGGAACGATGATTTTGTATCAAGTTTCGATGTTATCGAAAAAAAAAACATCTGATGGAAGTTTCAAATTCATTCCGAAGTTATATAAAAAAAAAACATAAATTCCACGCAAACTCCTCTCAAGATGGTTTGATTTGCTTTTTGATTTCAACTAGTTATTCTTAGAGTAGGATAATATACTCATCTCTGAAGTATGATGCAATCGAACACTTGTAAATGACACACCCACAAATATCACAAGACACGACATCCAATTAGAGAGGGCTCTTCATTATGAGGGAAATTTGACAATACCAATCTGGATATCTCTAAAAGCCCACGCGAAGTTAATAATTAACATTGCTCTTTGCTTTTGAACACTTTGACATATAAAAGTAGTGACATTGGAAGTGTTTGCCAATTAAACTCTTCGAGAAAGAAAGTGCATACGTGTGGATAGATAATTTTTATCATTTCATTGACCTATGAATTACACAGGGTACGAATATAAGCTTAATGAAGCAACAATAAGGTTAGGAATTCATTGATATCATAGTAGGGATTGACACTGAGGAATTATTAAGTGGTGATTTGAAATAACTAATTGAGGGCGGGGGACTTTATTGAGGCTGGTAGGTTATTGAAAAAAGTGAAGCATAGACGTTGGGGGCATTTAGATGATAGAGTGTAGTTATGAGGAGTGATGAAAATGTTGCATTTCAAGCATATAATACATACGTCTGATGATTATAACCAAGATAAGAGCTTTTGACATGATGAAATGAAATGTGAATGACAATTTTAGATGACAGTTGACTAGATGTTACTACTGATAAGCTACAAGCCCATCACAAAGATAAGAAGTTGTCTTATCAATTCATTGTTTTATCAATTAGAGAAGTTTTTATAAACAGAACACAACCTGAACTTGCTGCATTTTATGTGTTAAATTCAACGTTCTGCTCCGAAACGAGGACAATTTGAAAAGTCAATTGTTACCTTTTCAGTGAGAATGGAGAATGTAACAGATAAAATGCACGAAGTTCAGGTTGAGTTGTATACAGGAAACTTTTATTACATAAGTTAGTACATAGTTAACAATGAATTGATAGGACGACTCCCTCTACATTGCTCATCATTCGTGTTTATAACAGATAAGGTAGTACTTTTTGTTAGTCAAAGTTTGACCCATATTTTTACCAACAATAACATAGTTGAATCGTTCACAAAGTGAAATATGTGGCATTTATTCAATGATATTTTAGTACTCTTTCAGTTTTCAGTGATATGAATGAGTGAATACCGTCGCAACTTTGCTTGCTTAACGACCTCACCGACAAATATGGGTTATTGTGGCCATCAAGTGTGAACTCGAATTATATCTCTATTTTTAAGTTGCTATCAATGTTTTATTTAAGGTATTTCTGGACCATGCAAATAATAACCCATATGATGTATTTTTTTACTAACAATTAAATGATACATATACTCAAAACCTCATTTGTTTTTTTTACTAATAATGATCTCATAGATCCTATCATAGATCATATTGCTACATACAATTCAAACTTTCTGGAAATATCCTAATTTTACCACAAAGTAAAATTCATGAGGTCTCAAAGTCATCATCACTATCATAATCTCACATTGATAAAAATGTTGAAGCTTACTCAGGTATTTGAGACATTATATTCAATCGAATATTTCCTTCCTTGTTCCAGGATTACAATGACGAGATTCGACAGGAACAAATGTGGGAGATGCAGGTCTTAAACACGCAACGCAAACCTGGTGGTCTCGGTGACAACATCCTCTCATCTGATCACCATAGTAACGGTTCGGTGACGAGTTGTGACAGTCGGAATGGCAGTTTATCACCCGCGTCACCGCCGTCTAGCGGGGAGGTTCTTGTAGCCCAGGAGTTGATGGAGCATCCGGCACTGAGGGGGATGGAACAACAGACCAGTAACAATAATACAGGTGAGAGTTTAGGTTAGAGTGAAGTATGCATAATGCTGCTTGACGACCTCACCAACAACCAGGTTATACGGGGGTACGAAAGGACGTTTAAAAAAACCCATGTCTTATGCGGGGTTCGAACCCACGCCCAACGTAGACTTCAGTGCCTGAAGCGTGCCTCAGCTGACTGAGCTAACGAGGGCGAACGAGGGCTGCCAGAAGATAGAAGTCACCGGACTTCATATTGGTGTTCTTATTGGTACTATCCCAAAATTTTTAGAAGAATATTTTATAAAATTTGGTATATATTCAATTATTATTCTCAGAAATCATTTATACAGTCAAAATTAGCTTCATTATTTTAGCCTCAATTTAGCTTCATCTATAAAATTTTATTTATTTGATGTTCTTATCAATTCTGAATTTGAATTTAATTGTTATTCTGTGTCAAACAAGGCAACCCAATGTATATGGGCCTAGATCTGAATGGAGGTTTCATATATTTATATATATATATATATATATATATATATATATATATATATATATATATATATATATATATATATATATATATATATATATATATATGGTTGGATATCATTGGACGGTTTGTAGTTGTATTTGCATTTATTTGCGCTTTGTTAGATGATAATATTTCATAAACCAAGTCAGGTATATGATAGTTGATACAAATTACATGGTCATTATTAGAAATAACACGTTTGAATGTTCCTTCGATCAAACTCTACAGAAACACTAGGTGTACACTTTCAATTGATAATCTCTGAACTATATTTCTGGAAGCATCCCTGTGTATCAGATAATTGATGGGGAGAACTTGGTATTAATCTCATTCTATACTTGGTAAGTTTTGTTAATCATTATCTGATCGACATTTGAGATTTTCAACCGGAGTTAATAAACCTTTACAATCATTTTTTGCACCTCACTTTGTTCTTATTCTTTGTTTTATTACACGCGAGAAAGTCAGTGTGAACATCACATTTTCATGAAAATATACGTGGGATGCAATAAATACCATCTTATAACAACAACAAATCTTTCCAGACATTTTATGGAAATGTCCGAAGAAATTTTCTGGAATGATGTTTTCCGGAAAATCCAGTTCCATTGAATATAATACCGTACTACCGAAGTACCGGTTTTTATGACCGTACCGTACTCAATCCGTAGAATACACTCTCAGCTGATCACACGATCTACTGATCACACGATCTACTGAACACTGAACAGTGAACACTGAACACTGAACACTGAATCTACTGAACAATTCGATGCAAGTTATGAACAGGTATAACGGAAGCTATAGGGTGAAGAAAATTGATAGATATAGAACCAAGATGTGTACAGTACTCATCGAATGATAAATATTTGAAAAATGAACAAATCTATTATTATAGATATATATTTATTTATAAAAACAAGACTCTGCCTTTGGATAAAATGTTGCCATACGAAACAGAATGAAAAAAACATCGAATACAAAAATTTGAATGAAACATAGTGTAAAATAACTGATAATATTACTAAAATTATAAATGATTTGAAATAACCAAGAACAAATAATTAGGACGATTATGAAAAATTTGCGAATAATAATTAACGAATATTGAGAAAAAATATTATATTATGAGATACTAATGTCCGTATTGATGATTCCACAGAATCGAAATAGAAACTGTCAGTGCTAGTAAACATATCAAATCTATAAAATCTCGACGTAATCTGATTTTCCACGAAAATCAACGAAAAATCTCATCATAGTGCCCCTAGCTGCGATGAAAAGTCCAATTACTGAGAAAATAAATTAAATTAGAATGCATATGTTGCATTCACCCAGTATTAGTTATTATCGCCATACAGCGTACTCGACAATCAATTGCTCTCATGTCACTCGAGAACAGACTATTGGAATTGAATTGCTGACAACGCAGTCAAGTTTCAAATTTCTATAAAATATTTTCATCATTGAAGTCAAAAATATTGAAAACCCTCGGGCGCCACCCATGACACAAATGTTCACACTAATGCACTATAACATTCGATTGTACAAATGTTCTGTTGAATCAGTGTTGATAATTATTCCATATTGACGTAGCAAGTCGAATATGATCAACTATTTTCCGACAGACAATGTCAAAACAAACTACAAAACGGTTTTACATGATGATTATTCAGATGATTTACCTCGAAACAGCCATTATTCACATGAAACATAATATTATTGTTGTTTCAGCCGTACAAACTGATGATTACATAGTGCTTATTCAAACAGATCAAACGTCAATTACTTCAGTTAATCATATTTATAGGCCTAATGGATATTTATTTATTCACTATTTATAATATATGCATCCATTTTGCGACTGTATTACCGAAATTAGATTTTTCGCAATACCGACAAAAAGCTGTTTGTATCAGCAATTTAATGTTTCATTAGTTGGAATAATGTTGTGGATTTGTTTAATTGATTATATAATGAGAATTTATTCAGTGGTTCACTTGATTTCGAGTACTTTATTGGGTTAATGTTATCAAATACAAATTGAATATATACGCTGGTTTCTGAATTAAATGAGAGGTTTTAAATGTATTATTGCAATTGTGATTATTCCAAGCTTTCCAACGTACATTTGATTCTATGTCATGATTACTATTCGGAAATATTGTCGATAAGCGCGGTATGAAAATACTAGTCCTGGATATCTAGAAATTTGTCATCTAACTTAGATCACACAATGTATTCATTTTTACCGTCAGTAATTATTGGGTCTGTAAGTTCAGTAATGGATGTAGAAGTTTTTGAACGATTGATATTTTCATACAAGTTGGGTAAATCATTATAAAACAATCAAGCATACATTCTTTGATCAACTTATTCATTCACATGGAAGAACTTGATAATTCAGTTGCGAATTCACCAGTAAATTAGTAATTACTGATGGATAGAACATTTTTGGGATGAAAAGTAAACATCACATTTTACATTTTGAATAACATGAAACATTCACACAAACGCTACAATATGCGGATACAGCTGATTTGAAACGCTCCAAAAATCATTAGACAAAACTTTCAATTATTCTAGGGGCTTATTGGTATTCACCACACACAAATGCAGTCATTTGAAAAGCTTTACCGATCACATGAAAATAATTACAAATCAAATTTCGAGCTCAAAACAATTTCCCTCTCCTACCCCTCCGATGACCTCTCTCCCCCTCCCACATAAAATATCGATCAACTAATGGCTGCGATATATTATAATGGTAATCATACATATTCGACCAGCCGTGAAATCGGCGGTCAAAATTGCATGTAAATATGAGCATCACCCACTCAAATCCCCCCTCCCCCCCCTTCTCCTCCCTCACCCTTATCATGACTGTAGCACAGTTACGTACTAATGACTAATACGGCATCAATCAAAAGGGTTTAATCATCATAATAAACTGAGTTATTAACACGTGGATATGCTGTGCAAATAAGAAGTGATTGATTCATTCATTCCATCAAGTTACAATCACTGTTCGGTTTTCATTTCAAGTTATTTGCCTTTTGTCCATATCATGATTAGATTTCGAGTATGTATCATGAAATATAAATGTTTATTCCTAATTCATATTGCTTCGCAGTTTTTCATGCTCTCTCATTACAAGTTGAAATTGGATGAGCGTATCTGAATAATCCATCTGAAATTTACTGAATTCACACCTTTAACTTTCTTTTATTGATTAGACTAATAACTGGCAAATTGACAGGTAATGTGTGAATGAATACTTAGAGAACATCAGAATAGGTGCATGGTTTTGGGAAAATATATGAAGAACTCGCTCACGAGACAATTGAGCCACGGGAGAAATGCTTTTCAAACGTAGTGTTCCAACAACTATTAATTATTTCAATCCTTCAGAAGGAATGTGTCACCCTAACGCTCACTTTTCGTGAGTGAAACTCGTACATTTATCACGAATTATTGTCATACGTCACATTTGTAAATTTTATGAAACTTCAATTTCAACGATTTTAATTTTAATTTCTAGAACTACTGAACGCATGCTGTATTTGTCGATTTCATTCGCTGTCTCAGTATTGTATATGATCTTGATTATATTTTGAATAGTGTTTTAATAGTGTTTTTCTCAATTCTTCTCTCATCGTTTCCCATCCCAGTACATTCTTTCACAGTCAAAATCTCTCAGACCAATTATTAGACTTGTTCAGTAATTCTGTGTCAAAATATTTGTATCTTCTATTTACTTCCGTTCATTATGGATACATATGCTTTATTTATTCGAATAATTAATTAGTTTTTCTCATTCTCAAACTTTCCTGCTCAATCGACACATATAAACGTCTAGTTCACATCATGCAAGAAAATTACAATCTACAATAGAAACGTGAATCCTGCTTCAGGTTTCTATAAATGCCACCGTCACATTAACTACCATTCTCCGGTGTCGAGTTGTATGGGTCATAGAGGGGTATTAACTGGGGAGGAAGGGGTGACAGAAAGTACAACGAAACACATACGTTTATAAATAATTACGTCACTACCTCGTGGTCGCGGTTGACCCGTTCAACGTGGTAAGAATAAGCAACAACAAACTTTCAACAATAAGGCTTTTGTTTGAACACCTTGTTTGTTGCTCACTTCACACGCCCTCTCCAACAAGTCTTAGTTTCTAACTAAAAGCTGCTTGAATGGCAATGAACAAATTAACAGGCACCATTGAATGATTGTGATGATTAACGAGGAAATTTGATATATTCATATAATTCAGTGATTACGATCTCTAACCATTCAACCTCATCTGAACGATTCAAGCAAATACTTTTAAACACAGATGGAATAGTGATTCGACTTGGCGTTTTGACTTCCAGTTTATTGTGTGATAATGCTAACTATTGTCTAAGGGTAAATATTGAAAGAAGTGTATTTTACTAAAAGTTGATTCAATGAAAATACATCCAATACACAATATTGTCGTTTGCCTGCCACATTGTGCGTTGCGGGAAACTACTTTTCGTACTGGCAGAACCCGGCACCTCCACCAACTATTGAAATCCTTTATATATAATAATATACAAAATTGCTGGTGAACAACTCATCAACAACTCTCAACTCATCAACTCTCCTGTTCCAGCGCCTCATTTCTTCATGACATTTCAGAAATTTACAAATTAACAGATTTTTTATAGCACCAAATTGTTGATTTGGGTCGAAAATCTAAACTATGGCATTTCTATATCAAATAGGTCTCAATCATTTCTGGTTCATGATTTGTAGAGATTCCAATAGTTCTGGCAATGTATCCTGCTTTTTATCTATGTTTGCTGTTGACACTACAATTGTATCTGTATAATAAACATGTACGACGCAAATACGATCAACTGAACCCTCCTAGAAACTAAACATTTTTGTATAGTTCTCGAGTTGTTCAACAATGTTGGAGGATATTTTGAATCGAATTGATGTGTCTACATTCTACCTGATGAGAATGTGAAAATGTATGACTTTATTTCACACTATTGTCTGTATCAGTACTTGCTTTTTAGCAACTTTTTTGAAATATCTGTTTTTTTTTTGTTTTAGGAAGTAACAATGTCTGCCGCAAGAGACCTCTGCTGGCAGCCGCAGGTACCAGACTTGCCATGTCACCAACCAAGAGGACAGTGTTGTCAATTCTCGCTCGCGCAAGAGCTGCGCAGGCTAAGGAACTTCCTGAATATCACCAGTCATCCAATGGGTGAGGCAACCATGTAAACATATTATATTAACGCGTTATTTCCGAGAGTCCAATTTGAAAAAAATATTATGAAATTTTTACTCATTTTAGAGATAGATGAAAACTATGTAATGTGTTAATGGGAAATAATCTATTGAACACACTCATGACTTTTAATACACACTACATTGCTGTGTGTAAATAATATATAATAACGTCCCATAGCTTCTAATAGGCTAATGCCGGGATGAGTCCTACAATATGTCGGCCACTACCAAACCTTCCCACTATCCTTCCCAATACCCAAGAAACCTTCATCTCATCATTCCACCATCTCATTAATCATCCATTCGACGCCAATAGTTCTTCGCTATCATGACAGTGCGCCGTTAAACCCAGTATATGAAAAAAAAATCGTCTTTTCCTTTTTGATCTCTGTCTACTATTCCTTCGTTTTATCCTTCCGAGTCTCACCAAAGTACTTGGCCAAACATTTCGTTATTTGCGTTTTTGAATATTATTTCCACCTCAAAATTATTTCACCTTTGTAGCAAGTGAAATCTCTTCTACAACATTGTCATTATATCTTAAACAGGCAGACCATTCAACAACAATCTCTCTCGTCACTATAAGTATACACCTTTTATAAAGACAAATATTCATAATATACTTTTAACCACAGAAGAAGTCTTGAACTACTCGAGTACTAGTGGTGTGTGATAGGGGGCACGTTCGCTCGGAAATTCGTTCTCCACTTTTGTGGATATCAGTATATTCATATTTACGACCTTGCAAAGCTTTCCACTTCGAATATCAACGTGTATTACTGCCTGCAAAACATCTTATGTCATCGCGCAGTTCTGCCTGAATGATCCTTGACTTCAAGGCTCTTGATCTTGACTTGTATGAATAATAAGACACCTTCTATAGCTCTTCATCGTCACATGTATTTGTCAACCATGTTTGAAATTCAAACATGAGATATTCCCGCTTTTCTTGCACGTTGAGCTTACGATTCTAGTTGCTAGGTTACAATATCTGTGATTGTCAACAAAAATTGTGTCGGATTCTGATCGAAGATGGCAGATTTAATTTGTTTTCTCCTTCAGTTCAGTAGGACGATTTCAACGTCACAAGGTCGCTGTTACATTAGATGGGGTCAAACAATAGATTATATATATATATATATATATATATATATATATATATATATATATATATATATATATATATATATATATAAATTCGATCTGGTATTTGATCTGAATTTTTGGAAATTATAGTTCAACTGAATCTTGAGAACTGATGAACATTGGCCTATCGGGTTTCAGTTCTCCCCGAAGTGCAATAGATTCTAAAAATGTTGCGCGGCTTTTGTCCAGAACTCTATGATATTCCAGTTTGTTGAAGAAATAATTCATTTTGTATTTGCGAATGGATTTTCTCCAATTTGACTTGAAAAAGCCTGATGAAAAACGATTAAGTTTCAAAAATGCATGACTTTTTTGCAGTTTCCTAAAATACTCATATCCACATCCAGTCAGCTGATTCTAATGATCTGATTGGATGCGAGAGATTTAGATTTTTTTTTGTATCGAAGTAAAGTACGTAATACTACGTGTTTCATCTCTCAATAACGTATGATGAACAACATGCCAATAATAATAATAATATCTACGATTCAGTTATATATATATATTATGTTCATATGAATAAAACGATTATACGATTTATCTAGTAATAAATGTCAGTGATAGCAATAATAAAATCATATTTTCATCATTTTCAACTCAGCTGAACTTGTTACAAAGCAGTTTCGATTGAATGTGTTATTCAAACATAACATCATTCGAAAGAAGAATTAGTCCTGTTCGATAATTTCACATAAAACGCCGCAACTCGTTTCAGAGCCATTTATTACAGATCGAGCAATAATAATAATAATTCTATACGTATGAAATTCAGCCAAATTGAATAGTCGTGTACATTCATCCGAGCGAATTATAAACGTGCAACAGACTGATGCAGAGTTTCATTTCATCCACAATAAAAATAAAAATGTGTAGAAAATCTAACACAATTATTATATAATTCAAATATAGTTCCATACACTGACGAGTTCAATTCTATCACCATTTTATTTATTTGATATTATTCGAATATCAGACTCGTACTCCACTCAAAAAAATACAGAGAAAAGTTGTTATTTTCCAAAATAAAAAATGAACGAATCAAATGTTGTGTTAATAAGTACGTATGTTATATATAATAAATGTGAATTCAGAGGTACAGGTACTGTGATAATGATGATGATGAATGTTCATACAACGACCCCGCCAACAGCTAGGTACATTTACGCCGGGTTGTATCAGCACGAACCTCGTTTCGTTTCATCTCTGATTTTCGCACAATGACGTATTTATAGAGAAAGGTGAATATGTTACATTATGTGATATTCATTATATCGCTGATAGGTTCAGTGAAGGATCGAGTAAGATGAATATAATGTGTTTGTTAAAATAATCGGACGACATCAAATAATCATATTAAAGTTGGTTTTAGCATATTCTCCCCATTGATTTCAAATTTATTTTTTCCCTCTCAGAAGCTTTTCAAATAACGTCAGATAAGGGTATAGTATACGTTTTTTTTGTATTCAATTGTAAACATGAATATCTTGGTATTCCGTAACAGGGTGAGAACTATTTGCTTATTCAAATTCTGAATCGTTCAATTCCAATATCAAAATAATCATTTTAGTATTCCTACAGAGAGCAAACATCATGATTGTAATACAACATCTAACCTAGCTTAACTAACTCTACAAGAAAAATTGATAAGAGTTGAAAATAGATGAGGAAATATTTGTTTGCTGAAATCAACTGAAATGAGGTAATACGAACTTGGACATGACACCATATTAGTCTGCTAAAATTAGAGGGTATGCGACTCTTCGGGGGTATAGCAATGAGCGGCTGCGGGACTCGAACCTACGCCCACCTTGACTTCAGTTTCAGAGCTTCTGCTGAATGTGGGAAACGTGCAGCTTGGTATACTATAAGTGACTTCCACGAGAATACGTTATACCGATCTTCATTGTTGGTATCCGACATTAATTAGTTTCAGCGAACGTTAATTAAACATTTGCATTAGCTTTCATAACGGAGAGCGAATTTGTGAAAGTGAAAGGACTTCTAAACGTAATTGAATACACTCACAAAGTTGATGACAGTTAAGTTTGTATCTGTTCGGAAACCAAATTAAAGTGCGGCGGATGTATTGTGGTTCACTCACTTCATTATTAATAGTCAGTTTGAAAATAATTGATGAGTAAATAAGTTCAATAATTCGTCTAAACCTGAATTATGTAATACTTTTCACAGTTTTTAATATTTCTCCGATGCCACGTACAAAACTTGGAGGAAATTGTGTTCATGTCACCATTTTGTGCAGAGCACTATGGTACAATTAGAACAACTGATTCAAATACATGATTCCAATTATACCTCACAACAATATGAGAGAAAATGATACCTGATCCAATTAAGTCAACCGAATGAGCTTCAAAACTTGGATTGGAAATAAAAACATATTCCGGCAAAATCACTGAGACGCCAAGCACAATCTGCTTCAGTGTTATTGTATCATCAGTAGTTATGCACAATTTACAGCAAATATCAACATTATCAGAGAAAAAACAATAACCAATAGAATAACATATGACAGCTATAGAAGTAGAGCTTCTTCATCGACTATTGTTGAGAATATTCTATTCACGAAAGATGAAGGTTCGAACCAGCCTCGTAATAGTGTTGTGTTAAAGTAAGAACACTTGCTCGGATCTTCCTTCTGTCGTGGATACAAGTATATCATAGAGGAAATTCATTAAAAGATGAGATATCTTCTCTTCCTAGTCTCATTTCTTCAAACAAATAATAACTAGAACATTATTCATGGGTGAAATTACAGAATATCTTTGTTATTAATTATGATTCATATCAAAGGAGAACTGTATCTTGGGACGAGATTCAAACTCACTGTGACTGTGACTTCTTATTAAAACTCGTCGTCAACTTTAACAGTCGCAAAAGTTGATACTGACTTGAAGTTTTGATAATTTATGCATACGGTTGTCTAGCAACAAAGCGACATTGATAACATTTGATTTGAAGCAAGTTTAGAGTCGTCTTCAATGTAAAACCGGTCATCTCAACCAGAGTGCATTTTGAGTGTGTCTCTAATGTTAATATGCTTGTAAGCCCCAGTATATGCATTGTAAGATGAGAGATATACTTTTATTGTATGTACTGGGAAGCTATAAACACATTGATTCTGAAAGTAGAGATAGTAATAATGTTTCGGAAATGCCGGTCCGGAATAACTCGCAATGATTTCCGGGTTGCAGTGGTTGGGAAATTGCCTGAAAATAATGTGATTGTATTCTCAAAATATTCCCCATTTTCCACAGACGCCGAATCTAGAGTTCTCCAAACATTTGGTGACTATTTAAATAATATCAACGTGCACTAAATTTTGTATTTCGATCAGATGAGAGTAATTTTTCAAATAATCATCTCGATGCTATTCCTAGAGGTGTTTGAAAATTAGAATATCGAATCGAATCGAATATAGAAAGAATATCGAAGAGAACATCGGGTATTGAACCGTTTTATGAATGATACTATACTCACAAACAATGAATATCATTTCATTCTGGCATGGAACTAATAAGTTAGATCTTGATGAACTGCCAATTGAACTATTATGATCCGTACTATAAACCGTACTATAATCTACTATCACATTTTGTTCGACTGTATTTGCAAGCAATTGCGTTTCCCAAGTCATAGAGATTCAGCCATAGCGCAGACTGAGAGTTCCATATCTGCAACTTCACACCTGTTCAACATTCTCCCAAAACCATAATGGTACTATTTCGAATGAAATACAGAGAGAGAAGAATAAAGGCAATAATATTTCACGCTGTGATGTTGGTAGACAGACTACCACCAGTTTCGAAACGCTGCGGTTTCCGCCAGTGCTGATTTTCATTGAAGAGAGTTAGTTGGCAAATGAAAGAAGTACTGCGTGCGCATCTACCTTCACCCCTCTTCACAAACCTCGCTTTACTGTGGTGTACTCGCCCAAACACAACTCGCAAAGCCACATGGACCGGATAAATAGAATTGTTAAGTGCTTGTTCCCTATTCTATTTGTTATAATGAAAGAAGAGACATCGAATAAACATTACGGTGGTTTCTATGGTGAATATAATAAAAACAAGAATATTGAAATTCTGGCGATAAAAAGGTCTGTACTCATGCAGGAACGAGGGAAAGTTCAATGGTCCAAACAAAATGTTTGTTGTTTTTCATTCAAATTCTCAGAATTTTGAGTAGTATGGTCCTGAGCTCAGCTAGCTTGAAAGGACTAGGATTTAGTCTGATGAATGATACCTGGAAAAGTAGAATTCAAAGAAACGCAAGATAGCGTAGCATGATAAAATGATAGATTCATGGTCTCTGCTCAGACTACAAAACGCCATATTTCGGAGCTCAACTCATTAGAGCAATACCACGATTTTTTCTAACAATGGGAATACACGGTCTCCTGAATGACGGATCAGTGTGCAAAGTCACTATATATATATATATATATATATATATATATATATATATATATATATATATATATATATATATATATATATATATATATATATATATATATATATATATATATATATATATATATATATATATATATATATATATATATAGAGAGAGAGAGATAGAGAGGGAGAGAGAGAGAGAGAGAGAGAGAGAGAATGTATCCATATTCCCATACATAATACGTCTTTCTCAAACTCAACGCGTTCCGAAAATCTTGCTGCTGTCTTCTTAAAGAGTATTCAGGAACATTTGAAATGAGAAGAAATTTGAAGAAGTACATGCAAAGCGTAAACCATCGTAGCTCTCGATCAACGATCACGTTTTCGTTTCAAAATCTTCACATTTTTAATTTTTTGTTCATTTCTTTAGACTCTGGAGATCAAACCCGGCACCTCCACCCACTTTTTCAACTCTTCTTCAGCTCAACTGACTTTTTGTCCGAATCTCATTGATAACATTATCTGGCTCTTCATCATTGGTAGTTTGATATTTTTGTTCATTCTGCAAACAGTTCTGTACATTTCTCCAACGCTGAGTCCTTTAACACAAGTCAATCTTTACCACCGAAATTGTTCTTCTTTTTTTTTATCTGAATTGGTTCACCAATTTTTCTCCCAAAAAGTTGTAGTTGCCTGTCCAATACTCGTAATTCGCTCAGAGAATTGAATGCTGTTGTTCATCATCAGTCGACTCTGCATGTTTCTCTACCGCTGATAGATAGTTTTTCCAGCATATCTATGCTGGTATAGTCGACTTCCCGATGGTTTTCGGCGACTGCCCAATACATACTTTTCCACATTCACATATTTTTTAATATTTGTCTTCATCTTTAAAACCCTCTAATGAACCTCTGGAATAATAAATCATCGATACAACTGAAAAACTGAAATGTAGGTGGAGGTGCCGAGCTCGATGATCAAGTCTGAAGAAACAAACTAGATCAATTTGATTCCATAACAATCTGTCCATGCTCTTCTTTTCATTTGAGCTATATGATATAGGCCTACATTTATGTTTTTTTTTGTAACTACGAAACTTGATACAAAATCATGGTTCCCCTGTTAAGGCTTAAAATGAAAGTAAGATCGTTTGGACGGGGCACCACAAGGGCGATCTTATCACCTGAAAATATTACTTCATATTTTATCCGTAAAATGTGAAAACATTATTGAAAATAATGAGGCGATAGCAACAAGATTGTCAAACTCGTTGAGAGAGGAAATGAACGTATTTTACATCTCACATGGGCCTAGTATTCAAGTTATGTCATTGAAGAAAAAAAACTGTAGGAATTAAGGATTCATCAGATAGTATCCCTCAATATCTCAAATACAATAAATATTTAACATATACTCATGGCCACAAAAACCTGTGTATATATTATTAAATTTCAAACAAAACGTGCGGAAGCTTCTATAAATGAATTGATTCATCTCATCAAGAGCAATTAGACGATCAATTTCAGAGAGAACTAATCAAAATCAGTAATGGTGAGCAATTCTGTGATATTATCCAACTCTCCTCCAGGGTTTTTCACTCATTATATTTCTATTTCGTTTTCATCCATCTCATTATTCTGTATAATACGATGTTAAAGGTCTGATTGCGAAGAGCATAGCGTTGCTGATAGCAACGGCATGCTCTGCCTTCCTCAATCCTGTGAATTTATGTTTCAATTGAATCTAATTAATTAGTGTGTTAAATGAAATCCTGTTTTTTAATTTGTCCCCAAAGTGTCGTTTGTTTGTAGCAATTAATGTGTGTCGGCTTGCATTTAATGTCCTTCTTCCTCCGGGCACAATTAAACACGAAAAGGAATCACTTGTTCTTTTTGTATATTTTATTTAAATCAGTTCCAATGACGTACTGTGAATGAAATATTATATCGACAACGGTGAATGATGATTGAGATAACGAGAAATGTATTTTATGAAAGATTAGGTTGATATGTGAAAACATGGTCAGGTCACTTGCACTTCTTATTCTTTTTTCTGAGTTCCCTTATTTTTAGTTTCTCAGTTCTTCTTAGTCGATGGTGGAATATCAGTTTTTCGGCGATTTTTTATGAATGGTATGATATATCGGAATTCCAATAGAAAATAAACACATGTATTTGTAACACCTTCAAGACGGTGCAAGTAATAACTATTCATCTCATATCGTATAATTGTCAGGCGTATACGGTGGAAAAATGTTGTTTTAGCCATATACGCCTGACAATTAGGTGATATGAGATAAATGGTCATTACTTACACCATCTTAAAGGTATTGAAAATATCTGTGTTTCCTCATTGATTGGATTCCAATTTCTCATACCGTTCAAGAGTTATCACCGAAAAACTGATATCCTGCTGGATCGACTTCGGTACCGTCCTATCACCACATGTAAAAAAGGTAAAATTCACTGTACAGAGGGAAACTACGGAAAACATCTGTCAAACAGATCTCTCAAACAGTCCAATATGGTAGAAACCGTTCTTCAAGACTTTATTCTATAACTGTGAACGAGATGTTCAAAAGAGAGATGGAAGTGTCAGATCCCTAAGGATACAACATGTTAAAGTATACGAAATCTCCAGACCAAAAAAATAAGAAAGCGCGTTTTCATTTAGTTTCAAAGTTTAGAAAAGAGGCCCTGGTCTCATGAATGACGGTGGACTGATTTACACGTCTCAGTACCCGTTTACTCATTGCTATGCTCACGTTAAACAAATGGAAACATTTTTGACAGAATATATTTTCTAGTAAATATTTTTTTTATCTAGAAATTCTTTCATGAAAAAAATTCAAAATACCACTATTGATGTGAATTGTGAACGAATATTGAATTGCACATATGGGAAATTCGAGTATATGATAAGGAAGATACATAGATATTGAGAAGGGAAGATGGTGACTCCACTTTTTTGGCGAATAGTGTGTAGGTGTGCACGGTGGGGTCGGGTGGGATGGGAGGGGGAGGGACACGGAAGAGTTTGATTAAGATGCGTGAAATGCGTGTGGTTAAGCGGATGGCGTTAATGAGACGGATAAAGTACATAAACCACCAGGTGCACGTTAGCCAACTTTCACAGCGAGTAACGAGAAACTGAGTTATAACTTAAGAACAGAGAGGGTGAGAGAGGGAGAGAAATCTCTCTTTTAATTAATGACAAAATGTTTCAGATCCTGCACTTGACGACGTAATCTCTACAGTTTTACTACTAAAAGCAACGGCTTGTTTGAAATAATAATTAATAATTATATTTAAACTCTTGGAACAAAGTAATGATTATCATTTCTTTTCAAGTTGAAATTAATTATGTAGGGGATGATTTGTAAATTCAGGTAACTTTTTGGGAAGTTCAAAAAAGGTCTTACTTCCTTTGCATGAATGATATGAGAGCTTCAGTCCAAACCGATATCTAATTTCGGAATTGGGAAAACGCCATGAATGTAGTTTCATGAATGTTGGAAGATTATATGAAACGGTAAATAAAGCGCACAAAGATAGCAATATAGTGATTGAACGAACTAACGAATTTGTACTAACTTTCCCCTGAAAAAATTTTGGCTCATAGACTTCCTTTCTCTTATTTTTGAAAAACATATTTTGAAATGTATTGAATTTTGAATTCCATCTCTATTTGAATTTCATCTTATATGTCCGAAAATATTCAAGCCTTATTTTCTTTAAACGGTCAAACTTATTTTCTCTCGAAATTTCACAAATATGATCTGATATCCACCCATATAAGGAGTGCATCCAAAATGTATTGATTCCCAAATTTGATCATTCTGCGATCTTGAAATTGAATTCTTCAACTGACTTAGGAGCAAGCACACTATTCACATTTGTACTTGGAAGATTCATTGATAACAATAACATGCTTAGCCATTTCACATTTCAAATGCCTGAAATTAAAATCTACTCCTATATATCCGAAAGCTTTGTCTCATTATTTGAAACAGATCTGACCCACAAGCTCCTAACGAGCATCCAATCAATCAATTAATCGATGAATAAAAAACAAGTTCCATACAAATACATTCGATTAAAAATTCCCCCTAGAATCCATTCTAAAATTGTGCATTTAAAATGTACATATTTCGAGTGATTCAATATCCAGACAATGAAATAACCACGATCTATAGCGGATGTAGCGGCTCCAATTAGCTTGGTTTGCAGACTAAGTAGTGACAGCAATAATACACTATTTGATGGATGCGTTGTAATCAGAAAGTCAGACAGTGTTTGGTCAAAACCAACGTACACTGAATAAATTAATATATTGTATAGCAGTGATACTCAAACTTTTATAAGGGCAAATTTATCCATATCCCAATTGATTGCGGTCCTCTCACCGGTTTACGATGCCCTGAGAAATTATAGATCTATAGATAATTTTCCGACATTCACTTTTCTTCTCTTCTCAGACTGATTAATTCGAACGTTCATTAGACATTCTGGTCATTATCCACGTTGTATTACTTATAAAATTGATCGAAATTGAATTGAAAACCTACAGATATTGATGATATTGAATTCTTGTTTGATAGACCCGTTGTTTTCAGGGGAAATGTGGGAAAATACGGAAAACAACACTTCTCAAAACAAGAAAGTGACATTACTTTCTGATGAAATATATTTAATGATCTACATTAAACCGATTACTGACGAATGTAGCACGATATATGACGTATAGCATTCCTATGTACAAAAATGCGTTTTAGTTCAACGGTATGACCTGGAAGATGACGTCAGTTGATTCAGTTTACTCTGTGAATCAAACGACATCAAAGTGATTTTGATTGTCAGGGACTAGATACGAAGTGAAACCCTTGGTTGAACTTCAGTCGAAACTAACGTGTATAGAACGGACAATTTTTGAGTTACAATATGAGTTTACTTTCTGATTATTGTTGTAATTTAATTATTCAAAGTACCACTGAGTTGGGTTTGCGGTCAAATTGATGAACATAATTATTATGAAAGTAGTGTTATTTTGCAGCCATCATTGTGTGCTTGATATGACCCCATAAAACAGATAGGTTATGTGAGAGTATACGTACGAATTAACGGGTGATAGATGAGTTAACTTCACAAAAACCCATTTTCGGGGTAATAATAATGACGGAACATTTCGGAATATTCACTCTGATAATGTCTGTTTTTTTCTGTGGGAATTCATCGAATAAATGAACAGTATGTGAAATTCAGTCTCCGCAATAACCGATCACAAATATAATCCCTTCAGTGAAACGAGAAACTGAATGCGTTAACATTAATAGTCGAATCGCTCTTGTACAAACTAAAACCAAACTGAATAACTTGAAACCTCATCTGTTTCTTCTCAATATTTCAACCAACACAGCAAAAATTAACTGATTCACTATAAATTACTATCAGCCAGGTTGATGAGAAGACGCTACTCTACTCTACCAAATCTTTCCCTTAGTAACAACATATTAAATTCCTGGAGTTTCTTGTCTTCTCGAATTACTGTATACTTTTTGTCATACCCCTCATCTACTCATGCTAATAAACTCTGAGAATAGCTAAGATGTTTTAACCACTCCTACCGTTTTGATTTATAACCTCCATTGTCTTACGACTACCATCATGCAAGTTTAAGACAAACTGAAAGCGACTTTTTGACATTAAAACAATAATACTAGTCCTACATCATTTTGTGACGTGATGATATGTGACGTCACGTATAAGTTTAGTTTGTAATATCTTTGTGTCTCAGAGGAACACAAAATATGTGTTATGTGAGTTGACATAAAACTGAATTAAATGCCATGTTCTGTGACAAGCTGATGATACCTGCAATGTCGTCAAATTAGAATGGGGCTCGGCGATTTTAGAGTCCATATGGGAGACGTTTTTGCGGAATATCAGTTTTTTGGTGATAACTCTTAAACGGTATAAGATGCCATAAGATGCCAAAATGCCATTGCCATTTTGATTACACTTGATCCTTAAATTTTGGATCTTAAATCTTGAATCTTGAATTCCTAAATCACATAATCTTCAATATTAAATTCACTTATGCACCTTGTATACTAAAATTAACTTATTTATATTTTCTACATGTCTTTAATTCAACTGATTATGCCACAGATGAGCCTCTTTGAGAGGCTGTTTATTTTGTTTGTTATATGTGTTCTATTTAAAATATAATGAAAAAAAAATAATAAAAAAAAATCTAAAACCAATGATACACGGATATTTCAAATACCTCCAAGATGATATAAATGATGATTATCCATCTCGAATTGCCTTATTGTCAGGTGTTTACGGCTAAAACAAACATGATTTGAACCTATGAGTCGAACAATTGGGCGATATGAGATAAATAATGATGATTTACACCATATTTACGTTTAGGAGTTATTACCTGGTGTAACTTTTTACCTGGTGTTGATCAAAGAGTAACTATAATCAGCCATATGTATTAATTCAACGAGTTCTATTTCAAGTACTTAGAATATGAAATTTGTTCCCTATTATGATGGGGTTCAAGACAGTATTATGGGAAAATACCTGAAAATACACCATTATTATTATTATTGTGGAATTGTTATTATATAACTTATTATAGTAATACATAGATATAATAAAACTCGATATAATATCGGGATACTGTTGAATGTTGGACATATTCACACAACTTTTCGTTGCATTCAATTCAAATTCCATCTAAAATCAACATTTGATTATTTTCAGCGTTGCCACATGAGATGTCTATAATAATGATGTATGTATTATTTTCTTGTTTCAGGCGAGGAAACGGCATCACAGTTCTACGAGAAGACCTAATTGGCAGTAATCTCGTATAAATAGTAATAAGCAATGCGCATGCGTCAACGTGTGTATATCGATAATATAAACTGTATATGTCATTGTGTGGTCAATATTAGCTTTATTTAATATACTTTGAAAAACATCGAATATTATTATTATCTATTATTTTATTCAATTTGTGTCATGGAAGAGCGGAGAGTTGTGATAATACAGGGATATATAGACATCAAGGTTTTGAATGAGATGATTCATTATCATTACTTATCGGTCTGGGTTCATTAATAATTACGTGATTCCTTACGAATGAGGATATCAACACTCTAACGAACTCTTTATTCCCACGACCCGACACACGACCCACGAGCCATAGTTCGGTCGTGGGAATAGCTGACCCGCGAGGTCACTTCTATTCTCACGAACCACTGGGGTCTTTGAAATAAATAACCCGCGCGGCCACTTCTAAACCTAAGAACGAGCTCACGAAATACAATTTCCGGTGACGCTTGTCACATTTGATCGTCCTGAGAGCGTAGAACGATTAAGACGAGATAGACGACCCCCCGTTAGTTGAGCTAGTCTATATGAAATAATTCGTTGTCAATTATTTATTATTGTTTTCAAATGCCACTATCAATCTATTTTGAATATAGAACTATTGATACGGGATCGTCTATACCACACAATAATATTGTACTTAAAATTAATAGACAAGCTTGATAGCCTGATGGTTAGTATGCTGGCCTGTCATTTTCAGGGTCGCGGGTTCGATCTCAACTCGGAAATATTTGGTGAAAATGTAGAAATTATTCAAATATGTAGTGGCTATACATGCATTCCTATCCACAACTGTCATCTGCTATAATGTTGGCTCTAGGCTAGGTTTTTGATCAGTTCACGTTGATCAGCCTAAACCATTAGATTGGTTGGATTGGGCTAGTAAGGTATGTGGTTTTGTGAGCACTTTCGTGGGAATAGAAGTGACCGCGCGGTTCATCTATAGCCAAGACTTGAACGGTGGTCCGTACAAGTGTCAATATAAGTGGCCACTATAATAGAAGTGGCCAATGTAATTTTTGTTCGTATACCTGATTAAATTTTGACATCAAATCACTGATGTTGATGAAATTTTGTTCAAGTTCTTCTCGATGAATATTTTCCAGAATCTTTTCTAAGATCTTTTCAACAAAACTAGTGACGTGTCAAGTATAGAAAATGATCCAGTAAAATATCGATAGTAATAAAAATGAAAAAATAATAAAATAAACTAATTTATGAAAGCGAATCGTGCTTTTCCGATTATGTGTAACTGAATGTCGTACTGTTTTGATGTAAATAAACTTAGTCCCTACAATGAAACAAAAATACTATTTTGACGCTATTTTATCACTTTTCTTATGATGCACTGAGAGAGACACACTTATGCATGTCTTACGCAAATGAGAGAGACAACTTGATATGCTATTATTACTTGCCATGAGTGTTGATGGATGAAAACATACGACCGTTACTGTTAATTCGAATGGGAGACAGTCGGTCTACTACTTCAACTATCGTGGTAAGAAACATAATTATTTCTTGGACCAAAGAGTGAAGAAAATCTATTTATAGAGAATATGTAATTTTTCAGTTTGTAGTGAAATGATATGATGCATGTAAATCACATTCAGTAATGATATATTATAGTTATGAGGTGAAGTATATACATTTGAGCATTAGTGGATGAGTGTGAATATAATTTCACCCATCTTAATTGATCAACTTCTCCAAAAATTACCATGTATATTGAATTGAAATTTCATGAAAAATTTAGATTTACTGTAAACTTAATATCATCCTCAAAATATTATATCTCCTTGATTTTGCTGATATGCAGCGATATAAGTCGCAAATTCAAATTCAAAATGTCATCCTGAAAATTTGAATCAATTTCAAATTAATTTACTTGACGAAGTGATTATTTTGGTAATATGGCAAACTCACCCTGATTTCCTCCTGAATTCTTTGGTTTCATTCCGGACAAAGGTTTTGGAATGCCAAAATACATAATCAGTCATCACGCTTAGGCCCACTCATTATGCGTATATGAAAATCAATTCGAAGTACTGAAAAATATGCACAAACAAATTCCGATGGATTGAAATTAAGTCTTGATATCTAAAAGAACTTCATTGACAAGGAAGATATCTCACTGCTCGTAGACATGTAATATCTTTCACTTCCAACTTCACTGGATCGACAAGCCGATAATGGTGATAACAATGTTATCAACTCAGCCTTCAAGGTGTAAGTGCATGTCGATTGGTTGACGCGAAGTAGGCCTATATTTCAGCCAATCACGATAAAGAATTATTGCAGTATGTGATTTACAAGTTATATATCAATTTACAATTGTTAAAGCTTGAATAGAAATTTGTAATATTAGGCCTAGCTGACAAAAAAAGAGAAATTATTGTTGAAATGAATACATAGTTCGTTACAGCTTTCTTCAGATACTTTTCTAAGGTGTTACCAGTGTCGATGAAGAAACAGAGTGTAAAACTGTTCTATCGACTCTGATATAATTCACGACTACTGAATTGATATAATTGAAATCAAGATCAAAATAAGAAATTAACATATCTGTTACAAGCTAGTAAAATTTAGACCAATAGTCAATTGATCAAGATCATTATTATAAATGTAGTGCAAAATAATAAATCACTCTTTTTGCTAATATTGATTTGATGTGTTTTTGGTGTTTTATATAATATAAATAATGTTATCAAACGTATGTACTATGTATGGTATTGTCAAGAACATGAATTTGTAAGAAAACGAGTCTTTTATAATCAATGTGGAATGTACAATTTTAACCATGTTACAGAAATGAAAACTATTGAATCAATTCTCTCATCCACATTTTATATAATACGATTTATTTTCTACAATTCAGATATTGTGAAATAAATAATCTGTGAGAATTAAATACAATTTAAATACATGTGGCTCCACGCTTTTAAAGCTTTTCGATCAGTGATCGTGATTGATTATTTAATTGCTTGACTGGGTTGGTGGTTTGATTGAAAATGTATGTTTTTGATTCACAAACAAAACTGGATTTGTTTGCGCAGTAATCTTTTGTATTTTGCCAATTGAGTTAATTAGAATTAGAAAGTAAGTAGGATAATAATTTTCTAATCATAGAACATGTCAAACAGAATGTCAATGTAGTTAAAACACTTCAGCACACGACTGCACTATTGTAATGAAACCTAATCACGTAGAATATTAGCGATAATATAATAAAATATGTGGATAAATATATAATATTTGAAATTAAACCTGAACTAATAAGAAATAACACAATACCCTACAATTGGATTTCTAAATTTAAAGTTTCTATAAACGTATACACATCAATACAAGACTGATTTAAATACAACAAATAATAGAATCAAATTGAAATTGAGTTCATTTCATTTCGTGTTCGATATTTTATTTTGAAATAATTTCAGAGTTGATATAAAATTCACGACTATTTTAATTGATCAAAATCAATTCAAAGTAATTTTGAATAACACTTATTCTCAAAGAAATAGTATTTGTATTCATATTTTATGTCTATATGGGGATAGACGCACTAATTCGGTATAACTTATACAGTACTTCATAGAAGATGTAGGAATGTAGGTGGCAATCGGACGTGAACTGAAACTAAGGAACTATCCCAATTCACTTGCACGACTAAGGCGAACACAAAAAAAAATCGATTGGAATGGACTAATCTGGAAACCTGAAAACATACATTCGAACAATAGATATCTGGGATTGATTAATCAAGACAAAGAGGAAATCCCACAGACCTGGACGGCATATTGTTAAAATATTGGATGTTTTGAGTTGAATGAGATATGAGGTATATCATACGCTTCATCTCATTCTGCCCTGCTCATCATGCAACATTATTATTATTGTGTAATGAGCATATGCCACTGGTCTGGAGGGCATATCGTGTAAATAGGGGTCTCAGTGTATATTACAGAAATGAGAGTTCAACTAGCTAGAGGGGGGAGGTGTCATGGAGGGATGATGCTAGAGAAGAGATACATATCTTTGGAGAAATTGTATAATTTGATATATTTTGTTCCATTTTATCAAGAAATGAGCTCAACTTTAATCACAATAACATTTGAAAACATAATAAATCGGATAAAATAAAGTTTAAATTTCGTACACTAAAAATTCAGTATGTGATTCCGAAATTATGACGATTTAATGACATTTCAGTTGATTGGTGACGACTTTTGAAATTTACAACCAATATTAACGAATCTTTTTGATACTTGAAAGCATTAATTCGAAATAAAAGAAACTCAAGTATCATAAGTTTCACATAAACACAGTTGATAGTCGCCTGCATTCATAACACTTGGGATTTTGTGAACAGCATTCATTCACTCATTTGTATCCCAATTAACCTAGCTGTTGGTGGGGTCGTGAAGCTCCTGCTGAAAGCTTCCTGGAGAAATAACATGGTCATCAGATGATAACTTAATATGTTGACCATTTTTATTTTATTTGTGTAGTATAGAAGATATGACAAATTAGATTATTTCAGAAAATAATTTTTGATACCTCATTAATTCCAGAAGTTGTCACCAAAAAACTTGTATTTCTCAAACGCCATTCCCATTCACTGTAAATTAAGCTGACCTGTAATGATGAATACAGAACTATATTCGAGATTAGTATGGTAACTTCTACCCATACGACCATAGTAGTTGTAGGCAAAGTTCATTCTCACATTTAAACGATTAGAATATTATAAATTATTTTAATTCAATGTTATATACTTACAAAAAAGATGTATTTAAGTGTTTTAAGTGTTGTCTTTTTATTCTAGTTATAAAATAACACTAATATATAAAAATTGTATAATAAATATCCGATCATATATTTCGTGATTATATTAAATGATTGATTACAAAGAATAATAAATCGATTGATTGAAATATTTATTATCTAAGAACGACCATGTTGTCGACAGAGAATGATATAAGGCTTGATTATTCATGCAGAATACTCTGAGATGTATTAAGAAATAAGATGATTTAATAAAAAAACATTTACTGAGCAACAAAATGAGATACGATAATAAATAATCTGTTGACTGCCATGATCGATCTCGGACCGAATAAATGTCCCATTTCCAAAAACATTTCCTTTTTTTTCTTTCAATTACATCGAAACTTGATACAAAATCATTGTTCCCCAATCAAGGCTATGGATGCACGATGAGTGATCTTACAACCCCAAAGAATAATTGAAATATGATAAATCATTTAACAAACAAATCAAATCTTGAATAAGGTAGTATTTTCAGGGTGTAAAACAATTCAGAACATTCACAGTGAGGACAAATATTCTTGAATCTTCTAATTATCTTGATATTCTTCTTCTTGAAATCATCACATGTTGAATTATAACTTGTTCTCACAAATTATTACATTATTGGATCATGTTGATGATTATATCAATGATGACTGTTTGTACGAACTAATAATTAGTGCAGTGAGCCATAATTAGCAAATTATTCATAATTACCTCTCTGTCTTTACTTGTAGTTTCCGCACATTTAATAATACTCAATTATTATACTGAATGAACTATCGTATAACCCAAGCAGGCCTATAACCCAAGTGATTCATCTGAAATTCGATGAGGACTTGAAATTTCTCGATGTAATTGAAGCAATTATTACCAATGCATATATTCATATACGCATATATCATGTATCCATAAATTATAGACAGGAGGAGTGTATTAGTTTCAACTATATGGATGGATAGTTGCGTTGTTCGACCGGAATATTATGGTCCTTTATTGTCAATTTCACAATTCCATGATCTCCATGAGCCTCCCGATCGCTGTTCTAATATTGACATTTCACATTACCACTGCTGACAGCTGAGTAGACATGAAGTAATTTGGCGTGCATTCGTAAATGAATTTAGTTTCTTGTGTCACTACTGGATGTGGCTCAATCGATTGGTTCACAGATTTGAACTATGAATATGTATATTTTTCAACATAGGTTGAAGCTTGTGATGAGAGACTTGTGTAGTGCCGAAGTTTGATCATTTAACTTCGGAGCTGTCCATTTTGGATTTCTTAACAATCAAATGTAAGACTTGTGTAGTACAAAGTTTGCTTAGTTTCAAAGTTTGATCGTTTAGCGCCGGAGCTATCCATTTTGGATTTCTTAACAATCAATCAAGCTCTCTACCTTGACCTATTCTCTACGTCATTTTGAAGTAGAATACACAAACTAATACAATAAGCACAGTGAAGAAATGCAGGGTTCGGCCGATCAACGCAATCTTCAATACATTTTGAGTTGCAATCTCTTGATGATCATTGCTTACTGAACGACTCCACCAACAGTCAGGTTATTTAGGTGTACAATTGAGTAGGTGATAATGATGCTATGAAGTGACGGTAAGTAAGAGGACGTTTACAAAAACCATGTGCGCGACTCGGAGCCACGTCCAACGGTGAGTTCAGCTACTAAAGCGAAGCCGCAGCTGACTGAGCTAAGGAGGGCGTCTTGCAATCTCTTGCAGACCTCAAACTTATTGTCCTGGACCCCTACCGAGATTTTTACTGAAAAATAACATCCTAGGCCTATAGCTAGCTCCAATGGACTAAGTATTTGATTGGTTTCAGGTCACTGGCAGACCTAAGTACAATGACAGTATCTCCAGTATTTGAGTAGTTTCATTGTTGTTAGCACAAAATCCTAGCCATAGGATAGGTCACAAAAATAGGTAAAAATAGGTCACATGTTTGCTTTCTAAGAAACTGTGTTCTGTCATTATCTCGTATTGTCGTATTGTCAATCGAAATCATTATAGTCTCTTGGAGTTAGCTAGGCCGAGGACATTATTTTCAGTGGCAGTCACGGTAAAGGGTCTAGATCTGGTTCACATGTTAAAAATTCAATACTCATCGTTATAAAGTATCTCAACTTCTCTGTGACTTCAGGGGACAGTGCATATTGTCTTTCCACTTCTAACGAGGCAATGGAAACAGCTGAGCGTTGTCACGGAACGCTCGTATCGTAACCATAACAACAGCACACAGCGTCGTGTAGTAACCCTAGCAACGGTTCCTCATGAACTGACAGACAATGCTTGTATCTGTGTACTCTTAGAAACAAGCAGCCCTGCTAATGGAATCGTATGATATATAAGTAGACTTGAATATCCTCGGGAGATTCTCTTTCGATACCAATGTGTGTTTGTATATATATATATATATATATATATATATATATATATATATATATATATATATATATATATATATATATATATATATATATATATATATATATATATAGATAGAGAGAGAGAGAGAGAGAGAGAGAGAGAAATAGAGAGAGAGAGAGAGAGAGAAATAGAGAGAGAGAGAGAGAGAGAGATAGAGATAGAAAGAGAGAGAAAAAGAGAGATTTTGATTCAAAGATATTATTACGCGTTCTACAGGTGGTTATAGAGGATGTGAAGAGATTTCAGCAAGATAGTGGGAATTTTTTTTTATAAGATTGAAACTTGATACAAAATCATTGTTCCCTATTAGGGCTAAGGATGAGAGTGGGATCGTTTTGAAGGGGCACCACAAGGGTGATCTCACCACAAGGGTGATCTCACCCCCCATGTAATTATTATTTCAGATTAAAAGCAACGAACTTTGATACCAGGTCTACGCTGTCTGTGACCACACTTCTTCGCCGCAGATAAAAGTCTCCAGTTAGCGAAAGTCCGGAACACATAAGTATCAACCGTTTTTGTGATATATCCGGACATTACCAACACTGGGATTAGGAATAGTCCAACCACACGAATGTTGATATCTTTCACTTTGAACTAAGTTTCTTAGGCAATGTTCACTTCTTCCAATGACAGCAGATACAAAGTATATCATTATACATAGGATAAAAAAAGGAGTGTTGGGCCTTAAATATAACTAAGCCTATCACTCTTCTAATGAAAGGTCGTGATCATTTAATACTTCATCCAAGCATTCACTTCGAGGACTGTGGGAAACCACGAAAAACCACGTCAGGACGGATCAAGTGTGTATCAGTCTTGAAATATACATTTTTTCTTTCAACTTCTTCTCGTCTGTTCTTGTTTAACTATTCAATTTGTTTTTCGTACCACGTTGAAATGTCAAACTTTCACTAGTAGTGTATATAGGTACTCACGGGTCATTTTCACCATAATGTGTTGGATGTCGCTAATTTCGTGCTTCTGTTACGTGATCTTTGCTTCCTTTGCACATCGCACATTTCTCTTTTGTTCTCTATGCACTTCACCTAAGATGCCATTCTGTTATTTTGTCAACACTTTGTTTTAAAATAAAGTGTTCTCGTTTCCTTACAAGGATTCATTGTTTTGAGAATGAAGTTTCCAACAGATTTTAGTTCTAACAAAGTAGAAGTCAAGACGATATTTGTTATTAGATCAATCCAGTGTAGCGTTTCACATTCAACTTCATTGCCCGTGTTGTCATATTTCGAAGAGTGAAATAGAAGTAGCAGTATCTCATACCTATTCTCAACGACATTCTATAGTATGTTTCCAATAGGAACATCGATATATATATATGGAGAGAATAACAACTCGATTTGTCAGCTGTTCACTTTACAGTGATTGACCACTGGGATCTAGCGTAATTATATATATAAAACACAATTCAATCACAGATATTACTTACATAAAATGATTATCTTATCTCTAGGTATAAAGGCGACAATAAAAAAATATTAGTGGGAAAAAATTCAAACAATAATAATTAGTTTGAAGATTCAGATAAATAGTTGAAATAAGATAAATGCTTTGTGTCATTCATGACGAGTAATTATTATATAGATGATTGTGAAGAATGTAGTGTCTATTTCTTGGATTATTTATGAAAAAATGTAACAGTATATTAGATTGAATTCATGAATAATCTATGAACCTCACTAAAAAACAATGAAACAGTTCAACAATGAAACAGTTCAACAATGAAAATAATCATGTTACAATCGTATATAGTACACTGATTTACACTCTGGACCGGAGTAGCTTCGCTAACATCATTCTTTTATTTTTTCTAAATGAAATAAATTAAAGATGAGAGTGAGAAAACCACTGATAGAGAGAAAAAAGACCGGTGTCGAAGTAGAGAGCGGTAAGTGGTGAGAGGAAGTGAGAAATGGAGAGAATTGTCGAGTATTGTTCAGATGGAAGGTGAAGAAATGCAAAATGAAGTCGGAAGAAGAGAATAACTTTGAGTTGGCAATCAGAAGTCGACCTGTGCCCCAGTAATTTAAACTAGCGTATGCTGACTTGAATGTGTTAGAATGAGTACATTGGATGTATAAGAAAATGAAACGTTGTTTAGAATAATACTGCACATTAGTATAATAAATCAATTCAATCCAATCGGTCGTCAAATAATACAATCGAATCAAACCATATGACCAGAACGAATACCATACAAATAGTGTCGAAGCTGATAGAATCTTGATAGTACTGGTGCTATACGACATTTTATAAAAAATCTCAGAAGGGTCGATATATTTTCCATGAAATCTAATGCCTTGCCAACAGCTTAGACTGGTATTTTCTACTCACACTCAAGAAACATATTCTACAGGATTTGATTTGATTAGAATTAATTTTATTATCTGAACATTTTCTCTCCAGTCTTCAAATATCATGATCAGTGTTGTCCATTTCAATCGAATGAATTTGGTTTCACTATCTGTAAGTGGACAATAATGCAAATATTGTATTATTTGGCATATATTCTCTCGTTTTATTGTTAATTGTTTCTTCATTTTCTCCACATTTTGTTGTCATTGTATGTGATTTCTGTTCTGTGCTTGCCCATTTATTATTTGGTAAGTTGATGTTTTTCGCTAATATATGCCCAAGTGGTAGCTTCTTCAATAAATGCTTCTCTCATGAGAAGTCCATGGGAATCTATGAGAACACAAACGTCCTTTGATCTCAATATTCTCTCATTGTTTCACAAATACATCGGTTTTATTATCATTCTTCACACTCTCACTATAGGTTCAACTCTTAAGCGTCATAAGCAAACTATTCATCAATCTTCCAATAATCAATGCATCTGTTCCTAATAGCTATTTTAGAAAGATTGTTTTGTCATTACCATATATCTCAAAAAATGGGCGTGACATGGTCTCTATTCTTACTAGGTAATGTATACACATAGGCATATAGTTAACATAAGTAATGTTAATTAGGTATTCCGAACTTAGCTCACTCACTCCCCTAACTCTAACACACCATTTCAATCTTAAATAAAACATACTCTACGCTCTCTCAACTTCCACTACTATAAATGATTGCAATTCTCTTCTCCTAGTCCTGTCATAAGACTGATATAGGTACATCGACGTCTTTTAACGTCTTTTCATATAAGACGTCGACGTCGATGGCGTCGGGAGCGTCGGTAGTTTATGAAGGCAGGTGTGATTGATTGAATGGACGGTTTTTACATCATGATCGGAGGGCTATTTCTTCACGTCTCGTAGTCGAGGAAAATGGCATCTTACTGCTATAGTTGAGTTGGTCGAGTTAGGAGATATTTTGGAAAGACAGTCTTATTGCATCATGATTTTTCACATAGAATAATATGTTTAAGCGGAATTTTTGGTTCATGATGATATGCAATACCAATGTACTGTCTCTATACGAGTTATATAACTATGTATAATTATATATATATATATATATATATATATATATATATATATATATATATATATATATATATATATATATATATATACCCCTTGAGTATATTGACGTGAGGTGATGAGCTTCCAACCATCGTGTGGCTTACCTGACTCAACTAATATACAAGTAAAAATGTACTTAGTTGAAACGACAGCAGCAATAACGTTCAGGGCATATTATCAATTATATCAGTTTCAAATTCATCTTAACCCCATTTCTCGTAGCTTGAAGAGAGCTGTTGAATAATAATTTCATAGTTTCGGCACTTATACGTGAATATACATTGCATTATAGGCATATACTCTATATCAACTATCGGTATATAATCCCAAAACACTTGGATCATGAGGGTGAGTATTAGAGATGAACGATCAGTTTCTAAGTACTTACAAAGTTACATTTTGATCCTTGAAGTTCCAAAGTTGAATTAAGATATGAAAGAAAATACGAATCAAATTATTTTCAAACTGAATTCCATGAAATATGGATAATTATGCATAGCTCATCTTATGTAAATGGAATGGTAGATGAGTCACTATAACTACCCTGAACCACTCACCGCCTTGTAATTGTAAACTAATCCCTTATATACCAAATACATCTTCAGAATAATTAATATGCTTCCAATCAAATTTTGTCAAGATGATTAATGATGGTACCAACATAATCAAGTAAACGAACATTTTGTTTGACACTTTTCCATAAGATCCTTATTACTTTCAGGATTACGCCATTTTATATTTTTTAAGCGACATATAATTTATAAAAATATTGAATATACCATACAAACTCAATCATAACCTGTAATAGCTGCGAATCACTTTTCTGATCTAGTGTTAGATATTTCATTTTTCCTTTTGGCAATTATGGAATATCCAATGTTTTATTTTCAGTACCGAATGAACGAATCCACTGACACACTATCTTCTACTTTATGTTCAAAATCATAGATGATGATATTCTTTATTTCGTTACAGACTAATGTGAGAAATCACATCAAAGTAATGCTGACCCATTTTATCAAACTATTTTAATTCTCCTTATTTTAAGTTCTGGTAGTTTTTGTTCTTGAATTGGTGAAAACTAAGCTCACAAATGGCAGGTCATTTTTTATCATCTTATAACGATGCAACTCCAACCTCACCTGTCAGTCTCAGAAGATTTCGTTCTTTTCTTGCGCAAGGAACGATACACTCACTGCACCCTACCGCTAAAACTGGTAACTGAATGTGGCTGCCGGTTTGAGGTGGCACTGTGATAAGAGAGCTAGTGATAGGGCTGGTGTTAGAGAGAGTTACAATACTGAACTGACCGATACTAGTACGTAATTACAATTCGGGATTGTGGTGAATTAGGATAATAATACATAATGCATAACTAGGTAAACGCAGAATGGGCGTTGTGTGATGAGCGAGATATCTAGAAAGTAAAATCTAAAACTCTACATACCTTGATCATATAAAATGCACTTCATTCGATACCAACGAATGTATCATCTATCTATTCAATGAATAAAAAACATGTATTACATTATTTTCTTCGAAACGGCTGCTCCGAATTGCATACAAATTTTTAGTTATGTGTTTAATGTCCGTGTTTTATTTTTCAATTTTTTCTGCCCGGCCTAATCTTATGGGCTTTTTAGAATCTTCTAGATGATGTTTCTCAGAAATGGTCTGACCGATTTGACCAAAAAGTATAGCGTTCTAAGTTGGATAAGTTTACGTATGGAAAAAAAAGTTTCATCATGACGATCGGTCAGACCCTGCGACCTGTGCAGTGCTTAAAAAAAAAGAAAAAAAAAACAGACAAAGCTCCGTAAGAGTGGCATGGAAATCTTCGCTAACGCTCATTCAATTATGTATATATATATATATATATATATATATATATATATATATATATATATATATATATATATATATATATATATATATATATATATATATATATATATATATATATATATATATATTTTATTGAAGACCTCCACGACTCATTTCATGATCAATTATTAATTGTTCATGGTTGATTAGAAGTCGTTGTTTATTGTGTCCATTGTAATACTAAACAATAAAATTAAGTCAAAAGTTGCTGGTGCAATCGATTCTGTATTCTAGCTGTTTTCATGTAAGAATAATGCAATCGATCACTCTCATTCCGCTTATTAATCTGGATGTGATATGCATTCGTATCATAAAGTAACGTGTCTCTAGTGTATGTATTTTATCCGATAGCAGTTCCATAAGTTTTCTAACATAATTTCATGACTTGTAATCAAAGATGTACTTGTAATCAAACGAAATAATATTCTCATTAAAATATAGATATTTCTTCATCAAACCATATAATTGAATACTACTGGAGAATGAATTTACGTTCTTCTATAATTTCTGCACCAAAAAATTGTTTTGAAATTATCAATATTGTTTGAGTTATTCTTCATATTATTCTTTTTTTTTCCTCGATAATTATACATAATTTACAAATACGGTTAAATACGATTCAAGAGGAAAAATTAGATAATATTTGATACTCCATGGGATTTACTATTTTTCTTCATTGATAATTTTCATGAAATTCGTGAATTGTCATATTTTCAATGAATTCTATAAAACGTGAACTGTAGTAAATTAATTGTTGGTGACTGGGAAATCTTTCCAATCATGTAACTGAGCGATAAATTCAAATCAACCTGCGACATTTGATCATAAAGTTAATATAATATCCATCACAAAATACATATTCCCATCATAATTTTACAGAACACACCGGAATTAAGTGATTCTAAAGCAAAAGATTATACAACAAACAGAACGGGCCATATTTTCCACCTTGTAGAATATCTGTTAAGTTATGACCAGGTGCTTTTGTTCATGTGTATGTATTTTTAAGCTCTCTTGGAGCTTTGGGGAGCTTTTTATCACAATTTGCTGCGGTATAACATGAACCACAGTGCCACACGTTGCATCCCCCTCTTCACGGCGGTATACCTTGGAACATTGAAATACCTGCGGGAAATACTAGTCTAGAGAACTATACAGTATATAGGAAGAAGGATAAGCTATTAAAAACTGATCCACGTTGTAGCACTACATTATTATTTGACTGGGAGAACTAGCAAAAAATATGTTGTTGGATGACAAAGATAATTATATATAATTTAATGGAAATACACGTACATTGGTTCTAAAGCCGATAACCTTACTTACATGAGACTCTTGGAAAATGTTCAATAATATGAATACATACTCGTAATATTTCAAAATTCATACATTTGTGGATTTTTTTTTTTGAATTCACTAATCAAATTCTCGAAATAATTTCTACTCATATTCACTGAATGCTGTACAGCTTACATTTGAGATGTAAGATGAATAATTTATTGAAAAGTTTCATGTGGATCGGTTTTTCTTTACTACCTGTGGAGCTCACTCAAACACTCACACAACGAAACAAGAACCTGATAGTATGCTATATCGCTCATCCGATGAATCTCAGTAAAGAAAGATATAAAAAACACTAGCAGAAAACCATGATGACTGTTTTCGTCCATTAGCACTCTTAAAATAAACCGGATACAGATGAATTCAAATCAATTGACTAGGTCTTCAGATATCTCAGTCCAACGCATTCTTGTAATAAAATTTGTGTTATGGTATATAAACCTATTTTTGTTGAACATTTCTTTTTGTTTGTCAATGGATGGAGTAGCAGCTAGAAATATATAAATTAATGTTATGAGCTACAAATTATTAATGAATGAGTTTGAAATATCCCAAAAATTGCATCAGTATTGATTGTTTAGAATGTTCAATTTGGACAAAAATATGTAGCGCTGCACTTTTCAAGTCATGATATATTGTTTTGTTAAGGATATTCTGTGATATATTCATTTTTTCATAAAGGAGTGAAAAACACAACATAACACTTGAAATTCTAATGACAATTACAAAAAATAGTTAGTGATAACAAGTATCGGTACACTCATAACAGGTGTCTCGAACTATTAAAAACCATCAAAACTCTTTCATAAAACTTCCGATGAAGTTCAATAACTTCTCTCCGTTTCCGAGTTACTCCCATCTCTCCGGAAACTTGCAATCAAAACTTCCAGACAAGAACTTGTAAGATCCCTGTATGAATTAGTGAGTGATGAAACGTGTGGCACCTCTGGTTTAGAGTTTGAAAAGTCATTAATCAAATAAAAACGGTAATATTTCTGCCACGTATCGTAAGAAAGTCTTCTTGAGATCAAGAACTTGCATGATGGATAGTGATGTAGTGCCGCAACAATGCAGTGGTAAGCCAGTTTTTACAGTCATATAATAACTCCGAGTTACATTCATTAACTTCTCATACCAGACCTCAGACTTACAATTTCTATACAATCATTTCTTTGCATGCTTGCATTAATCTGAATAATACAACTAGGAAAACGGCATATATGCGTTGTAAGACGAGCGGATAGTAATAGTATTGGTGAAAATAGGTAAAAACTGCTTCGAGTGGTACCAATTTAGTACATTCTATGTTTTTTCTTCAAAATGGCTGACCCGAACAAGCTGAAATTTTTTAGAAATGTGAACCAAAATGTTATTCAACTTCACGCGAAATTTCATTTTTTTGGAAAATAAAAATATTTTCTTTTTTTTTCGCCATGTTATTCTAATGGGAATTTTTGAAATTTCTTAAATTCATAAAAAAAAAGTTAATCGCCGATAATGCCATAAAACTATACAGATCTGAGTTAGATGAGGAACCATATTGAAAAAAGTTTGAGGTTGATAGCTGCAGCCCTTTGACCTGTGGAGAACCGACAAAAATCAGAAAAACAAACAGGAAAAAAAAAAGAAAAAAAAAAGAAAAACGAACACCGATTCTTCTCAGTATGTCAAATTGAATCCTCGCTAAAGCTCGTCTGATAATATCTCACCCAATACCCAACAAAAGTCTGGTTCGGGGGTTCATTCAATAAATATAACTTGGGCAATAACTTGTTACATATACAAATATGTAACTCACTAGTCACATCACAACGCATATGCTGGGTTACAAGTATAGTATTATAGTAGGTAAACTATACCTGTACGGCATCCCTAGTCACACAGTACAGTATAAAGTTCACCAGTCATGCAACAGAAGGTCTTAGGTGAATATGTCAATTCCAGCTTTGAACCCAGTTAAATTGAAACTGAAATGCTAGCGATAGAGAAATAATTAGATTCTACGAAATAGAAACGTTGAGTGTATAATCTCTACCATTATGTATTGTAGACTCAACCATATCATTCTGTTGCAAGTAGATGTATTCTGAGGTTACTTACTAACAGAACCATGAAAGAGAGGTTAGAGGCGAAGATGAGATTCAAGTCGTTCACAATAAGTTCTCGTACTTATTTTACTCGAAATAATCAAGAAAATCATTTTTAATGTTCGATGGTTGAACTGATTCACATCGATAACAAGAGTGTAACAATGTGAACACAATAACGTTATATACATCATCTATACTTGTGAATTGGATATATTTCTGTTTTCTGACATGTTTGTGAAAAATTCTTTTCCAATGATAATGAAGGTAGAAAAAATGAGTGTGAATTGGTATTATGGTTTCATGGCCCAAGTATAAGACAATGTACTTCATTCACCGAAAAATTGCATCTATTCATTATTAATTTGAACGAAACTAAGATCTGTGCTTCTTCTCGGAGAATAATTTTGTGATTTTACTACACTCCTTCAACGAGGTGAATGAATATCAAGAAGGTGGTGAGATGAGATGAAATGTTATCGCATTGGGTGTTTTGAACTGGGGGTAAAAGCGACTGTGGCCCGTTCTTAAAAAGTAACTATTCCAGTATCAACTTCAGGAAAGTAGTAAACCACGGAAAAACTGTGCTAGAATGGTAGACTATAACGAGAATCGAGCTCCTATCGTCCAACTGGTGATCAAGTTCGCTCTCAACCGAATCTCTCCACTGTTAGTTTCAAAATTGTATTCATATATTGGTATCTACGAAAGAAGTTGTTGTAAACCCGTCTGCTCGTGGTGGAGAATAGGGGTGAAAAGTCACTCGGACGCCTCGTCCATCACAGGTGAAAAAGTACCTCTTCTCATCTCATGTCATGAACTAGAAGTAAAAGTCCTTTTTCTCCCTGAAAAATACTTTGCATATGATTCAACAGGTATCAAACTATCCGAAAAAAAGGACTACATTTCTGGTTCAAACTTGACGTTATTTACCTAGCACGTGCGAGGTAAATATTCCATCACTGAGCCGTCGAGACTTGCCTCCCGCATGAAACTTCATCATACCAACTCCCTGGAGACTACAGCTAAACTACGTCACTGCATAGTGTTAAGTTGATCAATTTGTATTCATATTATAATTAATAAACATAGACATATTACATTCAATGATTGAGTGGTTAATAATGAATCAGGTCTAGATCAGCATACCAATAAAGTGCTCAGGTGCTTGGTGTCTAGACATAGAATGTAGACAGACAATTTGCAAATGTGATTACGTCAAATATTTTCACCCTTCCGTGATTATGCTGTCACCCCTACCTATGTGGTATGTCACATACATATTATGTATTATTCCTTCAACCTTGGTGTAGAGACTAAATGAAAGCAGTTAATTTTAGTTCAACATTTCCTTTCTCGTAGATATATACTGCATAAACAAAAATCTCATTATAATCATTTTTGGGGGGGGGAGGGATGGGTATATTATCGCTCTTGTGATACGTTGTTCCATCGACACTACCTTGTGATCTCGAGCTTTTATTGAAGAGCAAAGATTTCTGATAAAAGTTTCGATTTCCAAGAAAGTATATAAATACAAGTTATTCTTAATTTCCACTTTCCTACAAGTCCTTGAATCCTCCTTGAAAGTTACATCATCTCGTTTTCATTTCTCATTCTGGTAAATATGAATTGCCATCACCTGTCTGATTTGTTGTTGTTTACATTTACATAATCAAAAATAGAAAAGCAGTTTATCTTCAAACCTCACCTTAATATAAGTTTCCAGACAGAACTATCAGATATGCTTTTTATCAATTTCTGAGATGGATGAGGCTGAAACTTTATAAACTCCCATGAGAAAAAATGAAAAGGATAACATAATATTGCCTGGTTATCGAAGGAAAACTTAGTTATTATACTTTCAAAGTTTTAGTTCAAACACTTGACACAATATTGACGTTCTTAATACGTCTAACTCTTCTCACCCAGCAATTTACTAAAGGGGACCCGTGCATGAAAATAGAAGAATGAATAAATACATAATTGAGAATAATTTTATTTGATGTGTTGATAATATAAATACACTCACATCTAATGCTGTCACATTTTTCCATTCATTTTTCATTTATGATATTCTTAATTATTAGTCACATTTTTTCATTCATTTTCCTTTTTTATATTCTCAATTATTCTTAGTTGTGTACATCACAAATATACACATCTCAAACTCAAACTCAATCGTTATCTATTAATATATTTTTGGCAACTAGGAACACCAATCTCAGAAACTTGCAGAACAATTTACATGAAATTTCCACAATACCTTCACTGATCTTCTATCCATGTTCTCCTCCAAGATACTTCATATGGTCTTGATAATGAGTATTTTGTGCTTATAAAAGTACTTGAAGTAAAATGAACACGAAAGTGTACTCACAATATGAAATTCATTGTCCACCGAATATGAACACAATCTGAATTACCCTAAGGATTAATTGATAATATTCTGAGGTATAGCATATAAAAAATTCATTCGAAAATATCATCAGGAATCTGATAATAATGTTCCTGAACTTAGTCAAATTCACATGTCAACTCTTCATGCACTGGTCCCCTCCAGATAATCAGCTACAGCTGACATCTCAAGTCAGTCTTGCAAGACATGCATTTTCTTTCCGTTGCTCGAACATACACTGTCCGATATCTGGGAGTGAATTCAGTACGATTCAATACGATTTTTGCGGTTTACTTTCGGTTTTTCAATACACGTTCAGCACAGGTTTGAGTTGGGACTGGGTTCATCTTCTACAGGAATGCAGTCTGAAGTCTAATAAAATCAATTTCTTCTCTCTCTACAGTGATCTATCACTCGAATGACACAGCGTATCAATACCTGTGATCGATGCTTCAAGGTATTTTATTAAAGCTATGGCCCTATAGTATTTATGGAACTACTGTTTTTTTTTTTACCACAATAATATCCGTATTCTTCCATATTTATAGCGGTACTTGAATGAAGATCAATCAAATGTGAGCTCATCTTAATATTCTGGTTTTTTGAACAAGATGAATTTGTGTGAAAACTTTAGACTTTTTTATTCATGGATAATGTGTATTCGGTTCATAAATTCGATTCATTTTGGTTATCTGGTTAGGATATTGGCTACTATCAAGAGTGATGTCACACATTGTTGTAATATGCGTCCCTCAAATCTTTTTCTTCAATCACAACTTCGGTATTATGTAGTTTGTTTGCCAAACGTTACTGGTTAACATGGTAATCTGCACACATGTTATCTTCCTCCAGAATAATTGTCCATGTCAATATGGAGTCCATCTAATATTTTTTTCAATAACATCGAAACTTGATACGAAATCATTGTTCCCCAATTAAGGCTATGGATGGAAAATGAGATCGTTGAACGGGGCACTACAAGGGTGATCTCACCACCTCAAAGATCAATTAAAATATGATAACTCATTTAACGAACAAATCAAACCGTGAATAAGGTAGTCATTTCAGGGTTAGAAAACAATTCAAACATTCACAGTGAGGAGAAAAAATCTTGAATCTCATTATTATCTTGATATTTTTCTTCTTCTTCTTGAAATCTTCTTTCATCTCTCTTTTTCTTTGTCCTTGTGTAACTAAGTTGATATTTTTGTTCCAATTTTTTGTTCGTTTTATTGTTATGTATATGTTTAATTTTATTTGTTTTATCAAAATTCATGTATATTCATGTATGATATTTTTTTCAATGGTCAAATAAAAAATAAATCGAGTACCGGTATCTTACTTTTATCATATTGTTCCCTTAGAATTGTACCCGACTTTACTCAATTACCTTTCTACAGGGTTTCACACGAACGACGGTCAAACTAAAGTCTTTAAGACCTCTTCCCATCCCCCCCCCCCCCCCCCCCCCCCTTCACGTCGCCCACGTGATCATGTATGGACCGTGATGAATAGGGCAGACGCGATCCACATCTCTATCAAGGAAATTTAATCGAAAACCTAGCTGCTGGATGCACCGAACGACGCGTTGTCGGAATGCCTGATGATCGGTTACATGATGAAAAGACATGAATATATATAGCTGGAGAGTAATCGAGAAGAGTGCATCGGTATTTCCTGAATTGATTAACTCTCCTCTGAGGTGACGATGACAGCGTTCTCATGTGTTTAATGCAATTAGGACGACGGCGAGATATAATATGAAGAGAGAAATGGTAGTTTATTTTCTTATATTCAGGATGAAATTGTTTTCTTCCGATTTCAGTTATTCATCCTCGATTAGAACTGAGGATTCCATGGTAGGATTGTTCGGATTTTATCACCCCAATGGGATTGATGAATACTAGGAAAACGCCATATATGCGTTGTTAGACGAGCGGATAGTAATACCTGTGGAGAACCGACAAAACAAAACATAAAAACGAACACCAATTTTTCTCAGGAAGTCAAATTGAATTCTGCTAAAGCTCGTCTAATAATGAAATCTCTTCATTCAAGTGTGTAATTTTGATCTGATTGAATGAATGGATTGATGAACGTAATGGTTTATTGACGCGTCAACAGCGAGGAAATATTTTGGAAAAATTAGTTCTTCCGTAATCAGTTCTGAGCAATTGAAAATAAGAATTATTACTAATCATGAACACTCATTGTTTTGATACCCAAATGGTGTGAATGAGAACCATTACATTTTCACCAATCTTATTCAATTTTCACTTGTTAAAGACATATTGGTTGAAAATTATGAATATTTTCACACTGGATTTATCACTTAGAGCGAAAGAATTGTATTCTTCAAATTGTGGCCAAAAGAATGATTCATTTCATACTTGAATCCACGAGAGATGAAGGTGCAAACTACATGTACACTAGTGGTGTGGATAAAGGAGACAGTCGAGCAGAACCTTCATCTCTCATGGACTCGAGTATATTCTATTACACAACACTTATAACGAGAGCATTCCCCCCCTTTTTTTAAAATTGTACGATATTTTTCATATTTGCTTAGAATACATTTGTAGAGTTCTATTTATACTCAAAGGATACCTACCCATCGGCTACTTCTCGCATATGTAAAGAGAACTCCATCTTCCTTTCATTTCCTCGCGTAAAACTCGATCAAATAGCTTGTATGTGAGCTAGGACTTCGTTTACTCCGGATATCACGCAATGATATATGTCGTTATTCCACGTATTTCAACCGATAAATTGAACATCCTGAACAAGACAAGGCAACCATATATGACGTCATAGCGTCGTTCTTTACACGCCAGGCGTCTCGACGCTGCATCTCACATGTCGGAGGTATTTGTGATACGATAGGTATAGGGTGATATTCAATACAAGCAATCATGCATTGTGATTGAGATAGGAATTGGTTGTTCAAACGTGTACATACGGACCGCATTAAAGTGAACTATTTTTATGTACGCTATTCTCGCAAAAAATGATAATCGCTTATCATTAGGAAAGCAGAGTCCTTGGAGAGGTCAATGAATTCTGCCATGGACAAACAAAATTAAACAAAAATTCACTGAAATCCTAGTTCTTCTGTCAGAGTATCAGAAGAACTGGGAGGTTAAAAATCGTAAAATTAGATATTTTCTAACAAAAATTTAATCGCTTAATCACTAGGAGAGCAGAGTCCTTAGAGAGGTCATTGGATTCTATCTGGTCAAACGAAATCGAACAAAAACTCGGCAAAATCCTAGTTCCCCTATCAGAGTAGCAGAAAAATCGGGATGTTACTTCGTAAAATCGAGATATTTTCTCACAAAAATAATAATCGCTGATCATCAGGAGAGCAGAGTCCTTAGCGAGGTCATTGAATTCTACCGTGAACAAGCAAAAGAATACGAAAATGCAGTCCACAAAATATATTTCTATGTGTGGTTAGATAGCTCAATCGTTGGTGCTGCTGAATCGACCGGTCCATGAAGCGAAATAATACGATATCGAATTCCGCGTGGGAATTTTTCTTCGTAATGACCTGCCTAGGCACCATGGAAGTCCTTGTTTTTCAGGATAAAATTCAAAAATCTCATTTTTATCACGAACATTTCTGATAGCGAACAGGCTGGAATTATTTTAATTCATTTGTAAATTTATAAAATCAGATATATTTTCTAATATGTCAACTCCACCATAAATACGTTCAAGATACCGAAATTAATTGAAATGTGCGAATAATTCAGATAATAACACAGAACATTATGATTATATAGATCTGCTGAAGTAAATAATGTAATAATTACTGATTCGACTTACCTTTCTGCTGATTTCAGATGAGAAGTTCACCATTTTTCTACCAAGAATCGTTGCTACAAACGACAAAAAGAGTCGTCCATGAACTAAATCGTTATAACCATTCTGACAATTACATGTCTCAATATAAATTTAATGATTTGAGCTTTTAAAGTTGTAGTTCAGTTTATAATGGTTGTAATTCTCGTCGTGAAATGTCGAAATACTGAAAAAATATGGTTACACAAATAAAATTGTGATATGTGTATCCGTTTTAATGATGGACGAACTTCTTCTGAGATGGATACGAGTATATCTGTAGACAAGTTACCAAGGAGAAATTTTCTTCAAATTCATAAAAATAATGACTGGATTTTTCCTACATGGAAGAGGAGGTTTCAATATTAGGTAGGTCTTGACATCTGGTTCAAAACATAGTTTAACTAGAGTATAGAATTATTTTAGAGTAACATTTATGACTTTAGAACATCCATTTAATCACTGATATCTGATATTTATTAGTTTCATTTATATTCAAATTTACATATATTATATTAAATGTGAAATAATACTCCACACATATTCCAAATAGAATTATTAAACAATCAACAATCTGATAGGCATGATTTCGATTGAATTTATTCCGATCTTTTCATTGTTTTTTTTTTCAATAATAAATAGTCAAATATAATATTATTTTCTCAATTATTTCAAGCTTACAGTTAATAGCGTCTATAGCAACTATGAGTTTGATTGTCCGAACAATTTCACCGTTTGAATATTGGTGCTGACTCTAAAAATGACTCGGATCTCTTCGTCCGCTGCATTACACATGTGACAGAGTGAGAGATAAAAGATAGATGTTCATTCTGAACAAATTCACAAACTATTATTAATGTTATGTGTATTATAACCAATGGAGAGTTACCTAAGAAACAATGTTTTATTTAAGCGTGCAACAAAATATTATAGTTTTCATATTTACTACACAAAGCTTTAGATCTAACATCTAACTAATACGACCAAAAGAATCGCCAGCTTGAATTATATTAAAACTATTTAAAACTAACATTACAATTATTTAAGTGCATGATAATTTAATTCGTAATTACAATATGTCATATTCAATGTTTTTAGATTATCACTACTTTTACAGATGAATCTAAGATTATATTAATATATTATGATCTATGAATATGTGATGATTATTATCAAAATGTATGACAATATATAATATTATTATTTTTATCATTTGTGTTTTAAACATGAATATATTAATAATTATTTTTCTGGATTTATTGAAGTTAATTCATCTGGATTGTAGATGTGAATTAATTACAAATGAATATATAATCTCATCCGTGTTGCAATGATATACATTTATTATGTTTACAAAGATATGTGTAAAAATAGCATTGCATTTGAATCTGATGTTCTTTTTCATAATATTTATCATCAATTTATCATCACAAAACAAACAGTGTATTGGAACAATCTATCATTCTAAAATTGTAAACATCCTTATATGGTTTCAGAAATGAAATGATTGTTTATGAGAACATACTACTAAATTTATTCGTTAAGTAATTCACATTTCAATTATTTTACATGATTTTTAATCAAGTGACAAATTGATGACAACCCACCATTTCCTCTGAAAGCACTAAAAACATAACATCGATTCAATTGGAAGCACTGGTGCAGTTGTGACAGATAGATTACTAAACAATAGTTGTTTCATTCATAGAAACAATAAACTATCCAAATACAATATTGTTATAAATCTACTTATGCCGATAGTCTTTAGTAGAATCATGAAAACAATTATATATATATACAAAAAAAATATATGAAAAAGTTTGATAATATTTTTGAATGTACCAATTGTGAACATCGGCGGGTTCTGCAGAAGGTGCACACGTGCATCTAATGTATAATTTAACTAACACTGATGTAATATTTAACTTATACTATGATTGATAAGAAACCGAAGTCTTCTAAAAATATTGACAACATATTTAATTCGTGTCTATTTCAATAACACATTACTACAATAATGTTATTTATATCATTGTTTCCCAATTATGGCTCAGGAGTCAGGCTCAGTTTATATTATTAAGAGGGTACAAATACGGTACTTATATAAATAGAGCTAAATAAATGAAATCATAACTCATAATAGAAAAAATCATAATTTTTTTTCCGAGGTTCACAAACTAGTGGAATTGAATGAAAAGTATATCAACTCCAAGATAATTTTATGCTTTTGAATTGACATTATATTTCTGCGAATTCAAAAAGTTATAAGATAAAATGAATACCAAAACCAAGAATACCAAGAATCTGATGGAATTTATTAATGTATTATTTTAAAACTCAATGAATTCACTAGAATGCAATGGAATGTTCATTAAAGAGCATAAAATTATACATCTCATTCAATTACACTAGCTCGTGAAGTTAGGAGAAAAAATGGTGAAGATGAATATCTCTATTCTTATAAGCACCGTGCTTGCAACCCCTCAACAATTGAATTATTATGGAACTTAGCACTAACTTAACACTAGAACACTGAAACAGTCATGGAATAATTGGATCATTATTGTGATAAATATAAATATCATGTGATATGTTGTATTAGTGTGTTGGGTCATAATTATGTTGAGGTGTTATTAGAAGTTTGGTTCACAATGTTGGTATTGATATATTTTGATACCAACCTATGAAAATCTATTGCCAATAAACCAATCGGAATATTTGATATTACTTCAGCCGACTATAGCACTTTGATTGGACAATGTTTACTAAACGGGGTAATGAAGCAATGCCACAGTCTCTTGGACTTTCGTAAACCGTTTTTCAAGTAGGACTGGGATTTTGTAATGATATTATGAATACACGAACCACGATGTAGTGATACCAACATACTTTATGATAATGAAGGTGTACCCACTCGCGACAATGCGAATGATGTTGCTCTTTGCGAAGGCGGTGAATTTTGATCTCAGTTAAGCTCTAACTGCGTTCACAGAACGAAGTTAGGGCTTGATGTCAGTTAGTGCTAACTGCGTCCGTTCACATTACGCTACTAACTGCAGTTAGAGGCTTAACTGCAGTTAGTAATCATAGTGTGAATGGGGTATTACGTAAAAAAAGGTGTGAACGTTCAAAGTGAAGTACCGGTATTCCCGGAGTCAAAATCTGAGTCAATTTCCCACTTGATTGTAGCGCACCTACGGCTTCTATATCGAAGTATATGGAACAACAATGCTCAACAATGCTATACACGGCTCAGTAGAATTATTAGGTAACAGCAGTGGCATTTGTTTTGCACGAAAATGATAGATTTTGTAATTTCAACAATGTAAACGATACCGTAGCCACGTACATCCAACTAGATGCATCTAAGAACTAGACCATCTAACAAGGGACTCCGCTAAATCGCGACATGCAAATGGGACCGTGGGGTCTGATTTGTCTCCAAGAAAACAACAATACCGTTCATGTCGTTGGCATTGGAGTTGGTACACCTTTATATTGTGATCAAGTCTTTTGGTATCACTACATCGTTCACAAAGATCAGACATGTTTCCATAGTCACACTTTTCCATTTATTACACATTATCTAATCAAATCGTATAATAAACTAAATAGGCTAATATCATAATTTCAATTGGTTTAATAAGGGTCCAAAGGATTTTTAATAACAAATCCATTGCTCATCTATCCATCTCTGTCAATGTCTGTACTGCAAGCTATGGAATAGGTTTATTAAGTCACCACAACTTTCGAAACTCTAAACTTCACTGTAGCTTAGACTTCTACTCACATCAAAAGCCACTTCACTTGTACTTTCTATGACTATCAATAACGTAACGGGATAAGCAACTTGATCATTTCCTTTCGCACCATGCGGGAATCAAAGGGATGCCGTCATACTCAATTTTACTCAATTTACTGGTAGTATTATATATATTGATTCATAAAAGTAATACGTGTAATGCACTCTGTGAATCCAGCTCTTCCCAACTGTATTAAGCAACGTTGGAATACGTTTCATTTGAATTAGCCAATCTAAATTTTGAATACGTGTGTAAAAGCATTGAACCCCTAGTCAAGAGCCATACTGCCACATTTACCAATTGATAACTGGATAATTATTTGACCTCTACGAGAAAGAACAGAAACAATGCAAGTACTCAACTATGTACTATACATTGAAATACGAACCGAATGCGTACGTTTTGATTTGAAATTGCGAATCTCAAAAATGTACACTTCAGCGCGTCACATTTTTTGCTTCCATCATGGTGAGAAGACGTCCAATGTCGAAAGTATATAACTTACGCCATGTTGCTTATCCCGTTACGTTATTGGTAGTCATAGGTACTTTCAAGAGAAGTACTCTCAATACTCACGTTTTCAATACCAAGCAGAATCACGAACACGTTTCAACTGTGAATTAGTCGACCTTGAATTCAAACATAATATCATTCGTAATTGATCATTTATGTTCATGACACCTTGTTAATGGAGTTTTCTTTTATTTCTGGTCCCTTTTCTTTCATATCAATACACGCAGCTGCTTCTTACAAATCTATAAAAATATTGTAATAATTTTCAAATTACTGATAATATATCTATATATATATATACATTTAATTATCATTCCGTTACAAGAATTTCAAGTGCTCACTTCAGTAATGAGAGTCGCCATTTTCGAGCATGTTGTAACGTTGACAGCTTGACTTTATGGTTCACGAGCATTAATATTTTATGATGTTTTGTACAAAACGGTAAAACAAAATTAATAAAATAGAATTGAATACATGAAGATCATTTGATTAGTTTGCAGCCGTCACTGATGTTATACGCCATGGAATAATTGTCACGACTTTCTAGATTTTCTAGACTTTTTTCTAGACTTTCTAGACTTTCATAGCTGGTCTCCTGTAATCGAGTAAAATTTCAACTCTGTTATGCTGTCCGGTTTGAGTCCACGGTTTGAGATACGATTTGGCACTGTAAAATCGCATCTGAAATGTGTGACAAAAAGTTCGAAACGGTTTGTAGCGGCGTGCCCGAAAGTTCTAGACCAATAACGAGGATTATTTGATGAATATAGTAATCGGGTTTAGATTCCAGAACTGAAATGAGTCAAATGATTGAAGTATAGCGTGAATAACGACAAGTATTTGAACACTTTCAACCGAATTGCTTTGGCTATACTGTTGTCTGTTTCCTAGCTGTTTTGGAAATCGAAGTAATAATTTTAAATGTAACTCAATATAAATCAATGTATAAAAAATCACATATAGCGACTAGGTCAACCTTATCACGGATGTACTATATTTATGGTCGTACTATATTTATAAGTTTATTTATGGTCAAAGATGGAGATTTAAATTTCTAATAGATTTTCTCAGACATTTTCTTAGTAAACATTGCTAGTCGAACAACGTACCAGACTGTTTCCTACATCTCCTACCTGTATGCATTGAAAATGTGTCCGACATATAAGAGATTCAGCAAAGTGTTTCACTAGACGTTTCAGCAAGTGGGAAGTGTGTTTTCGAAATGCAGATGCGTTCGACCCCAGATAACCCTCTCACTCTCATCCCCTCATCCCCTCTCGCCACCTCACAGACCCAGGATGAAGTCAGGAAGAGAAAGAAGGGGGTAAATCCCAGGTGTTGAATTAGCCCAAGCCAGTATCGATATAGTCAAGGGGTGGCAAATAAAGTTACAATTCCTGCGAATATTCCATGACACTTTAATCCCAATCTTCGTTGATATGCAAGAAACTGTCGGAAGAAATATCGACCATGATAGGAAAAATACAAACACTTATTATTTCTTCAATTATTGCTATTTCATATGGATTTCTCTGAATCGTATCTTGTCAGTTTTGAACAGAAAAGTTGTTTGAATGAATGGAAGAATATAAAGAGGCATAGTTGCTTGCACAAATGGATGAATGAGATAGTGTTGATAATTTATGGCTGCTCAGATTTTTGATTAGAATTTCATAAAATGCTTTAATCGAAGGTATTGAATGGTAAATGTTCAACATCTTCATATACTCTCAGATTTTTTTATTGTTACTCATGAACTGGTGTAGGGTTATTGAATCGTCCTCTCCATTCTGTGGATTGGAGAGAAGGAGAAGACTTAATATTGAAGGTATTATCCTTCTTGTACTCACTTCAACATCAGGGAAATCAGAAAAAAATGTCAAGTTGGTTCAACATGGTGGGAATCGGGACCCGGTGTTCTGAATGATGGTTCAGCGTGCTAGGCAATGGTCCTCTTGTCTTAATTCCTAGAAACAACCCTATGTCACGATAACGTTTCACTTTCCTCACCCCTGACATAGCCGCTACCCGACTGGTAGTGGTGCGAGGCGGGCTAGTATCTACCCCATTGATAGGCCTGTAAGGCGGGCTAGTATCGACGATGAAACGAAACTGTCTTCACTATATCGAGCGTAAAGATATCGAATACAAAAAAAAAAACATTTCCATTCACAGAATTATACGTTTCAGTGCACATTAGGTTAGAATAGCTCGCAAGATACAGTCTGGATTTTCCGCCAACGATACTGACATACGTCTCTCACTTTGAAATACCACTAACAGTCGATGTTCAATTCTTCATTTCACGATCCAAAACTTATCTTTAATGAATATTTTATTGGAATCCAGTATTTTTTCAATATTAGAATTATGTCCAACTATTTTGATGTTCACTATTTTGATAGTATTATAATGATAAACTTTGCATCTGCTGTCATTGGGAGAAGTGAACATTGCCCAAGAGACTAAATTCAAAGTGGAAGATATCAACATTCGTGTGTTTGGATTATTTACTCCTAATACCAATGTTGGTATAGTGTCCGTATATATCACAAAAACGATTTATAGGCCTACTTATGTGTTCCGGACTTTCGGCACTGAAGACTTTTATCTGCGGCGAAGAAGTGTGGTCACAGACAGCGTAGACCTGGTGTCAGAGTTCATTGTTTTTATATTGAAATAATAATAAAATGGGGTGGTAAGATCGCCCTTGTGGTGCCCCGTACAAACGATCCTACTTTCATCATCAGCCTTAATAAGGGCACAATGATTTTCGTATCAAGTTTCGATGTTATTCGAAAGAAAAAAAGAAAGTAACGGTTTCAACGTATTTTTCAACTAGTTTTCCAAAATTTTCTCGGAATTTTCAACTTTTTATCAATTTCAAATTTTCAATATACTATTTTAATCTTGATACATTAATAAATAACCGAATATTCCATACATTTTTGTGGGTGGGTTCCCCTTGAAGTCCTATTGCTCCCTTCAATACATGACTGGTTTATGAGAAAGTTTTCTAGGTAGGTCTGTATGTTCGTAGAGAGGAATAATACGTAAGGTTATTTGTATTCAGTTCGAGAGAATATTTTAGAACAAGTGATGTTTTTCTCAGTCTTTAGGGGTGTAAAGCCACCCCTAAAGCTGTTCTTGAGCAACCCGCCTTGCTTGATCCACATCCATATGCGAGCAGTAGTACCTACCACACATAAGCCAAAGTTGCCACCTCTCTGTCTATTCATCTCTATCTCACTCTACCTCTTTCTTTCATTTTTCCTCCCTTTATTAACGCGGAAATATATATCATGACGCTAATGATGAACTGTTTTGCCAACAAATATTGTTCTTCTGGAATTAAAGAGTTTTTCCTAACTATATATTGTTTCAATAATATATTATTCCACTGAAAATATATTGTTTTGTATGTTTTGTATATGTTTTAGTGACCTCACAACTCATTGCTCTGTGGAAAATCAGGTCTGCACCATAAGTTGGCTGTGGAAATCATATGAGATTGATACATTTTGGAAATATTTTGCTGCTGAATAAGAAATATTGATTATTTCTTAAAAATGCAATAAGTCAAAAACATACAAATGACACTCTCATGACTGAAATATGACCTTGGAATTAAAATTCATTCATTCGTTCACAGATTAAGAAGACATTATCTCTTAATAATATTGAGCACGAGCTTACGACTTCGTATGAAAGAAAACATGTTATCCATCCTTGTATTTCGCTTGAACTGATAGCATTATATCTCGTTCACAACTGACAAATTGTACACGTCTGTATTCTTCCTAGACGAAACATGGTCAGCTATTTTCACACCAGTGTAGTACATAGCTATAGCGCCATGTTTTATATCATACAAATTATTACTGTCACGTGACGTTGTGCTTATCACGTGGTATCACCTGGATAATTACACAGCATATAAAGAACCCAGTAGCGTCACTTCTACAAATACGCTATATAACGACTTGAGCAATTGTGACAATGAGTTTTCACTATCTGAGGATAATACTGACAATGATGATATTGAGCCCTAGAATCTGTCAAGTCGATGACAGCGCTCTTGCGGCTGCGGCGTCTATGCTTCGTATTACGTTGTTATCACAGATCATGTAGATAGTCTACACAATCTCCTATCAGGTGCCAGAAGAGCATGTATTTCGATGAACGCTGACACCAAGAGTTACTTGACATGCGCGGTCATATTTTTGCTGCAATTAGGTTACCCAAGTGACGCTACTGAAGCATAGCATCGCTATGCTGCATATACTGTGATTATTGTGAGAGATTTCAGATTTACATCTGACTGAATGAACTGTCCATCAATGAACTTGAAGTACTGAAGCCACGATGTAGTGATACCAACAGACTTTATTATAATATAGAGAAGTTGTACTCACTCGCGTCTTTCAAGTGAAATACATCCGGGGTCAGAATCTGAGACTATGGTCCCATTTGTTTGTAGCGCAGCTATTGCTTTTATATCGAACTATATAAAACAACAATGCTCAACAATGCTGTACACGGCCCAGTAGAAGTATTATGTTAGAAGTGGCATTTGTTTCTCACGAAAATCATAGATTTTGTAAGTTCAACAATGTTACTGGTACCATAGCCACTCTTATTAGTTCACAAGTGAATCTGCTAAATCGCAACATACATAATATGGGACTGTTGACTCTGATTCAACCGCAAGAAACCACAAATGCCTGCCATGTTATTAGTATATGGGAGTCGGTACATCTTTTTTATATTATGATCAAGTCTGTTGGTATCGCTACATTGTGCTCAAGCCCTGTACTACATTCAATCAGTTTCACGTTTAGCTGCCCAGAAGGCTTGAAATAACAGCACTTATTTCACTTGTCAATGTCATTGCACACCTTGCATCAGAGCTAATACTTGTAATTATATTGGCAACTCCACGCCAGTGTATCTGTGTATCTACCTTGCAGTGACAACGTCGGACTAATGTAATGAGTGCGATTAGAGAGGCAGCTTCACGCCCGTGTATCTTCCGTACGGGTCATGACGATAACGGGCACGGTCAATCTTAACGGAACCTGTTCCATCGACTCTCGTTCCGGACAAGTCCACTGATAAACCTGTGGACAGAAACAAACGGAAGGTTGATTTTTTTTATTGCTACTTGAGGGGGTGCACGCATGGTGCTTACACAAATCGAAAAAAATATCTTTACTATTTCTTTCCATTTTCAGAACCGGTGTAATTGAATGGAATGTTCACATCTCCAAGATAATTTCATATTCTGTAATGAACATGACATTTTTCTTTTGTGAATTCAATCAGATTTGAGATAATACGACAATCAAATGTATCACATTATTTTTATTCATTGACGTATTATCTTGAAACTGATAGAATTCACTGGAATGGAATGTCATTAATTAAAGAGCAAAAAATATCTAGTTTCCTAGTTTTCTCTAAAATTGGGGAAATAAATATCGTATTTATTATTTGAAATCCAATTTCACGGTGGCTTGAAATATAATATAGGTTGAAATTCAGTATTTTTTTAAATCTCTTCAAAGAAATATTTTCCAAATTTTTTCTCGTCTAGTTATTCTGATGTGGTTTTTACTCGATTCTATAGAATCACCGCCATTCAGTTTGAAGGAAACAAGTAAAGATGAAGAAAAGCTGTGTTGCTGTTCCCAGCGTTGATAAATCGAGCACCGATAACAAAAAACTCAGTTTCATTCTTCCCGCGTGACGTCATGTTATACGTCACGCCGGTAAGAAATTACAATAGTTCCACATACTCGAACTTTAAACGTTATCGTTTGTTATTAATGACGCAAAGAAATCCACAGACTTTTTTATTGGATATATTTCTTATAAAATTGGAATAAGTCACTCAATCGTTTGCATGTCTGGATTTTGAATCAATCACTGACAGAATAATAATAATATTATTATCACTTTCAAAGAAAGACGGTTGCGGTTATAAAATGGTCGATAAAGCTGGTCCTGGATAAAATGTACTTGTAGACGGTACATAATTTCTAGACTACAATGTGCACACGCACTGCACGCATAGTTTGTGAAGAAATCAGCGATTAATGTGCGTAAATTGTATATGAAGAAAACTTTCAAGATCGCTTCGAACAATATATTTCTAAAAAAGTGGGCCCATATTGGCGACCACAATGGTTTACCGAGATTTTAATTCGTCTCGAAGAGAATATATATTGACATCATACCCACTAAAATCAGTAGGCAATTAGACATATACATATGAATCCCACGTACAAATCCATGCAGACAATAGCCAGAAAATATGCACATAATCAATTTAAATTCAAATTTGAATTCCAAAATATGCATTTATGTGACCTTCAATATTCAAAGAAGTGCTCGTGAGAACAGAATCAATCATACAGATCTATATAAAACGAGCACAAATTATTGAGTTGTTCAATCTCCCTGAACCTAGATGTAATGGACCTAATACGTCGTATATGAGCTACAATATAATCAATTAACAATTGATGGTATTGCTCTTGCAGTGCTAAGACTGAACGATCCTACCCAGTAACCTTAAACCTTGATTGTGAAACTATGACCTAATGTCGATATTTAAATTTCAATGAGGTCCTGGAAAATTGACGACTGGAAATCTCATTGTATGATCTTCAGCTTATCATATAATGGTGAGTTCAGTCTACTCGATGTGTCAATTGTAAATAGCGACCACATATGGGTTGAATGTATGATTATTTTTCTTCATTCCTTTCCCAAGACGAACCACAGGTTATAATCCGAACATTCTCACAATTTCCATTACTTTTGAACCAATGCAATCAATAAATATAGCAATGAGTGTATACATACGTCAAAACCTGGCACTTCCACCTGGCTTGAAGCATAGCCAATATCCATCGTTACGTAGTCATAGACACAAAACTCTTTTTTTTTCAAAAGAGAATGATGCTGCACTTCGTATTGGAGTGTTCTTCGAATAACTTCAAAATGTCAAATTTTGACCCCAGTTAGCTCTAATCCCATAAAATAATTTCTAAGAGGGTCATCTAGGTTTCAAATATCAAATTAACAATGGGATATTTGAGAATCGAGATTATATCATGATATTCTCTCCATGATTTCAGAAAAAATTGATGAAATTAAATTCTATCACATGAACAATATAATTATGTTTTCATTCTCTCATTTAGAAACCAGGATCACCCGAATTTATTTTTCAGTAATCTTGCAGCAGTGCTCAAATACGCATTGAATAGTAACTGACTGAAAAGCTTAGTTTCCTTCAAACTGAGTCGAGTATATTATTATTGTTAGGGTTTTCTTATGGTCACCATGGTTATCAAGATTAAAATCAACCAAACTATTCGATTTACCAACATGTAGATCATATCTTTCACTCTCCATGACGGGACAAAAACTAAATGTATTTTGATAGTAATATAGTTAGAGTAGATACGAGAGGCGGTAAATTTGATATTGCTTGAATTTTCTTATATACAGAAGCCACGTTAGAGTCACTTTATCTATCAATTGTGAAACTACAAGAAAAAACGTACATACTGGAATACATGTATGTGAATGTATGGCTAGTATGCATGGAAGCACCTTGTAAATATAAAGCCAAGCTATACACACATTTCAATAGCTAGATACCTATACCTAATGTACATCTTATCTCAACTGTGAGGTGTGGAGAAAGGTGGGAGATGGTGGATTTAGTTCATCTAACCAGCCGGCTTTTATACTTCTTTAGAAACGTCGAGGGCCACGAGAAAAATAGAGGAAGAAGAGAGATAGAGAAAGAGAGAAGATAGTGAGAGAAGAGAAAAAACTATTAAGGTATGTATTCAACTTGTCTATAAAAACACATCTTTTGAAAATACCGATAGTATAAGAGAACTTGGGTTCGATTTTCGTCGGATGTGTTTTTCCGAACAGCCCAGGTTAGGTTAATACCCTCGATGACGATAGATCTTATTTTCAATTGATTAACATTTTCTTTTCGATTGAATCGAAGTTGAAATATCTAAAATAGGTATTGCATCTTAGCACGATTTTGGGGGTGAACTGTAGTTACGTATACAAGTTATTATCATTATTGTGAATGAAAATGTTAGCAATTGAATTATTCAACATAAAAGAGCTAGGATCAAATTTTTTATGTGATATTTTATAATTATTTTTCATTTATTTATTATTATCATTATTATTTCACTTACAATTGCACCAAAGTGCGGTGGCAAGGCCCTAAACTCAATTAACAAAGCTCTTAACAAAACAACATTAACAAAACAGGAACAAGATGAAGAAAACAAATAATAATTATCAAAAATACACTCAACCGACAAAAACTATCAAATCACCTACTTTCATATTTTTAAATGATTCGTATGATTTACATGTGACCAATTCTAGTATCGGTTGATACCGTCAAAATTTCCGTTAATACTTCTTCCGTTTGGTCAGGAATAATATGAGAATCTATCTAGTTTGTGAAACTAACTATTCTGAACAAGGTCACGATGAGAAATTCAACTGAAATTTTCAAAATTGTTAAACACTTGAAGTTGCAACAAGCTTTTAGGTAATTATCGGAAGTTTCCTGAGTTTCCTGGGTAATTTAGTTGATAATGACCTGCCTCTTTCGTGGAAAGTAGTACAAGTTCCTATCTCAGTTTGAATAGGAGAACCATATTGAATAATTTTTTCCAGATATAAAAGCAGTACATCAGCTAGAGAAGCTTTACACTTCAAACTATATATATATATTTTACTTGTGTTTTGTTATTGTATTTTATCTGTGTTAACGAATCGACACACACGATCGATAGTGCTGTTATCGTATGTAAGAGACGGTCGTAAAGACGGTAGTTTGTGCTATTTGGTGATCCGTCTCTACCGCGCCGTGAGCCCTTAAGATCTTGTCTGGAGGCAACACAAAGCTTTGAAAGAAGATTGCTTGATAGCCTTACAGATAAAGAGACTGTGAAACGCTTAACTGGTCAACGCTGACAGACTTATTCTGACGGGTACACTCAACGACACTGAAAATACTATTATGCTTGTTACACTCGAGCTTGATTCATTGTAGCACGGTTACACGGTTTTCCGTTCCGGTTAGTCACGTGACCTGATCGAATTCTTTCCAAAACATTTCTGACTGATTTATTCATTTTCTTTTTAAAAATTTTCAAATTTCTTTTTCAATATTTGGGGTGGTAAGATCGCCCTCGTGGTGCCCCGTTCAAACGATCTAGTCTTCCATCCATAGCCTTAATTGGGGAACAGTGATTATGTATCAAGTTTCGATGTTATTGAAAAATAAAAAAATAAATTAGCACAATGGTATGAATACGGTACATATTTTGTATCACAACAATTATAATAGAACTACTACAATTCTATTGATATACAAGTTGAATAGGAAATACAATAATGAGTGCAAGAAAGAAACTTTGTGCTTGTTCTAATACTGATTCACGAAATTCACTTGACTTACCGGGATGGGAAAATATGTCCTAACTTACTATGCATCCACACATATCGCATTTTCAACTGTACTGAAAAAATGGGATGAGATAAATTTTCACATAAAATGATGATTTCAGTCCTCGGAACTATTTTCGAATGGCATATAGGCCTAATTGTCCAATAATAGATAGCTACAATCATAATTCCAAAGTGTAAACAAGGATTTGATATATTTGTCAAATTTCCCATAATTATCATTATAGGTTTCACAACGTTTCTCGATTTTTGTGAATGAAAATGTAGTCACCTCAGTGAAATCATGTCCCTCAAGTACGGTACTACCAAGACCAGCCAACCTGATCCCCAACAGTTAATGGGAAAAAAATAACATTGATTACCATGATTATAACAATTTCAAACTGCTAGTTAGAGGTACTACTACATTGGTCATTCCTGCCCTAAATGTAGTGAACACGAGCATGTGAGCATTTTGATGTTTGATTTGATTTTTGATTTGATTCATTTATCTAATTCACACATATGTACATACAGAAATGGCGGATGATGAGTTTGCTATTATCATAATAATATCATAATATCGGACATAACTATATAATACATACAAATAATAATAATATAGGCTATGAGTTGTTTGAGACTTTCGCGACCCGAATATGAGGTATTGGATATTGAGTTTTTCCGTCGCGTCGTTTGAGTTAAATTCTAGCTTACTCGACGTTTCGGTCTCCACGTTGAGACCTTATCCAAGAGTTAGTCTGGTTCAGAAGAATAGAACCATCTCAGAAGATAGAGACTGACTAAGTCGACTCAGAAAAGAATTTAACTCAAACGACGCGAAGGAAAAACTCAATATCTAATACCTCAATAAAAACATATTTTGACAAAAAAAAAGTGCTATATTATAATACGTCGTAATTTATGTGTTAAGCTCACATAAATAAACAAATCCTTGTGTGTGAGCCAACTAATAAAATATAAGGAATTACACTGTACACATGTATATTCAGACTGCACTACATTGAACATTCAACTTATCTACTGTAGTGTACACGATGTCTGCCTACAAGGATCTAAACGTAATACATCAAGTTTCAATCAGGAATGTTTTGGTGTGCCGTGTTGGTCATCAGTCTCGCCCACCAGTGCTGACCAGAGAACATGTACATAGTATGCAATGACACGGTCCGGTGGACAGAATCGGTGATATCCTGATCCACGTTCAATATGTTCTTTGATGTTCCAAACAGGATGGTATTATTTCCAAACCGCATCTTTCTCGGATGGTTTTTCATTTTTGTAGAGTCTCACAGATCGTGAAGCAAAATTTGAAAATGTGTATATATATTTTCTGAACGCGTGGTTCAAACTTCATATATATATATATATATATATATATATATATATATATATATATATATATATATATATATATATATATATATATATATATATATATATATATATATATAATATATACAAGGAAAAAAAATGATGCATGTTATAGTATTGATGCAACTGTATAGTATTTGAAAAAAGACCAATCAATTATGGTTTGAAAAAAGAGAATACAGACGCTGAGAAGATGAAACTCGAAAAGTTTCAACTTCAAAAGTTGTTCAACATCCTCATTTCGTTTATCAAATGATTCACCAAGTTATCAAAAACTAGAAAAAAAATGTTATATTTCTTCATATTCGTTGGAAACGTTAATCAATCATGAATATATAATTATCCTTAACATCTGTCAGTACTTGTTGCATGACCACTAGTTAAGAGGAACAATGCGGCTGTGACAGGTTAGTTGAACACGTTTCTCCGCTTAGCGCCACCGTCGCTGTACGTGACTCTCATACTTTAGCACCAGACAGCGCCACTATCACGTACACGACGGAAACAAAACGACCTGTTCTCTCATTTCCGTATTTTATTTACTATTGCAGTTATATTTTTTTCTGAAACAAATCCTAAATTATAAATGATCAAATCATGAATTGAATTCGGAGAGTAAATATATCAAATAATTTCAAAAGTCTCAAGTAATGATGCTCGTGGCTGCTATTAGAAATAACATAGTGTATGTGTTGTGAGGTGACCAAGGCAATAGAAACCTTGATATGCTCTCACCCGGATGCGTCTTCGAAAACCTGAATAGGCTCCAACACAACGCTTGATTTTCTCGCATTTCTTACCCATATCGACTGATAAAACGAATACATTATTTTGTTGCTCGCGGTAGCGCTGCGGTAGCGCGCTCGATTTTGGATCCGAATGTCGCCAGTTCGAATCTCATTGTAGTCAACTATTGTTCTCATGAAATAATGTTTCTGAGTTAAAATGTTTCATTATGTCGTTTTCTTTGTTTTCTGAAATACCATTTTAAAATATAAAGTAATATTGTCGTAGGACTTACTATTTCAGGGAATTGGTTAGGCCACAGATAAGATATAAATGGCTAGAATTAGGGTTATAAGGGCTGGGTTTCAGTCTTATTGAATACTCCCTTCCTGTATTTTGTTTATGTTGAATTGAAGAAGGTTCATACTGCATTTTTTTAGAAGAAAAAACTACATTTCACTGTTCATTTTGAAAACATTGAAGCGAGTTCAGTTCAGCTATTGCGTTGGGACCTATACGGTATTGTAGAGACACTAACCGGTTATCATAATATAATTCAAATACATGTCAATGTTACTCTAACAAAATCAGACAATTAAAAACAAACAAAAATGTAATAGCTCATCGCATAACCGAATCTACATACAATGTATACTATTTATGACGTTGACAGAAATGTTTGTTTCAACCTACTATACCCTATTCCGCAGCTTCATACTAATTTAAGACCAAGTTTAACTCCTAGTACCTCCGAATTCAGTAATGTAAAGTAAGATTTTATTTTGAAGTGGACTGTTTTTGTATTTGAAAACCAGAAGGACTGTCTGTTTTTTCATAACAGAAAGAGAACGATCAATTTCCTGGAAGTTCTGAATTAATTATCTCAAACATAAAATTTAAAATTCTCTCTATCCCTGTTACTGAGAACAAACCCCTTCCGGTATAATTATATATAAAAACATCCTTCCAGCCCAGACGAACGTTACTGAATGAATTCAAAAAAGATAAAATGGAGATGAACATCAACCAATTATGCCGAATGATGCTGGTAAATGATGATACGACTGCGGGCAGTTCAACGCATGGTGATCTCAGTCGAAAGTATTACCCAATATAATATCTATCGCTATTGCTTCCGTTATTTACTTGTTATGAATCGATGAAATACGAAAATATACATCCGTCGCTATGGAAACTATATACGTATTATACGGTTAAATAAACTTCCAATCAGAGATGAAAAGGAAACGCTATAATAAGTGCATTGTTGCGAGAGGTATATATATAGTGAAACGATATTACTATAATTTACTTTTGTGATTCTACAAACCTATCGTTAATTCGATTCGATAGTTATCAATTTTCTATTCTGGAAATAAAAATATTCCATGCGATTATCCCCCCTATCCTACACCACTGGCACACGAGTGGTTTTCCCCTTCCTCTTTCGTGGATATAGGTTTAACCAATAGAATCACGCGAATATAATAGAACACGGTGCAAAATGCTATTTCAACCCTTCGAAGAAACTCAGTCACATTTCCTGCCTACAATAACATATTCTTCTCAAGGAAAAATTGTGTCTTCTTTTCTACCACAACACATCTCACGTCTTGAAGGACCCGATCGACCGTCTCCCCAATACATCAGCATTACATTACGGATGTTTCGAACCGCTAATACACGCACAACAATATCTTTTGAAAGAGACTCGTGTTCATGATCATAACATTTAGTATTTCTCCAGGTGTTACTATTTGATGACGTCAGTGCGCGTCACAAACACTGGCTTTAACGCGAAACGAGTGTTCTGTGACGTTTCCTCGCATTGCAGTGGCTTATTGTATACTTATATTACCACGAGTGTAGGGTATATAGTATGGAATAATAATAAGGCTATATAAAGTAACTTGAAACTACCAGATATGACAGAGAGTATTATGTGAGAAGAAGATAGAGTACGAGAGATGGGAGAGAAAGAAAGATACATAGAGAGAGATAGAGAAGAAGAGAGAGAGAGAGAGAGAGAGAGAGAGAGAGGAGAGTCTTTGTTTGTCAATTAATATTATTATTACTCACTTTAGATCAAATATATTAAATTTAGCTAACAATTAAATTAGCTAGAGAGAGAGAGAGAGAGAGAGAGAAAGAGAGAGAGAGAGAGAGAAAGAGGGAGAGAGATACTTTGTTTGTCACTAAATATTATTATTACTCATCTTAGATCAAATATATCAAATTAATAGCTATTTAACTAACGGTTGATTGTACCAACTATTTTAAGCAAACTATTTCCGAAACGATGTGTTATAGCTCTCGGTTAAGTATGTTATTTCCGTACCATAACTATACTGATTACCAATTAATGCTCATAAGTTGAAATAACCTGCATGCTCTGAGAGTTGGTTGAACCAACCGATAATCAATGGATTGAGGAACAATTGAAAAGATGAATTGTAATCCTTGGTTACTCATGTTATTTGTGTACTTTGATAATAATCGACTAAGAGCCGGTTGTATCAAGTGATGATTATAGTGAATTAAGCATAAATTAGCTAGTTGATTTGTTATTACCCTTGGATACATATGCTATTTTTGCACCTTAAGTAATGATCAGTTAATAAATATTCAATCATCAGTTGATACAATCGTCTCTAATTAATGCTTAATTGAAAGTTAGTATAACTGGCTCTATAAAATGTCATTTGAGATAACTTACCTGAAGTGATTGCTTCTTGTCCAAGACTTAACTCCTCCATTTGCTCAGCCGTCATCAGACTACCGCCATTGTTGAAACCGTCGAGCAGCGCGAACCTGGTGACATAAAAAACAAACATACTGAGATGAGTGGTCGAGTGACTAGCACATTGAATCGTCTTTCAGGAGACTAGGGTTCAATTTCCGTCATGTTCGGCCATCATGACAGGAGTTTTCGTGATTTCCATCTTTCGTTCAGGTCAATACTGGGATGGCGCCTCTACAACAGACCACGATCAAAAATAAAATGAAATAACGTTTCATATCTCATCATCCCATCATCTCATATACCATTTACAGACGCCAATAAATCTAATCATCAGTACAGGGCGAGCTGACATTCAATATTGCTGATTAAACTCATTTACAAGTCGTGCATGATGCATATACTCATGATGTGTCTTTTAATTTGCGAGTCGATTCGTTCAAATTTGGAAAGTGATTAAAGATGGCAAGCAATTATTTATGTGATAGCAGATTATCAAAACGAAAATGTATCATTCTGAAAGTGAGCCGACACTGGGCCTTTATATAAAATTCCATGAATTCATGAATTTTTTGTCAGCTTTTTGTCCCACAGTGCATATGTTGAATAAATTTATCAACTGAGTGTACATGATTGTTTTTGCGTTTTGAATACAGAATTGAGTGCCCTTTTCATATTCATCATTACATATACCTACGTATACTTCAGAGATGAATTGAGGATATTTACCATAGTGATGAAGTGAATTTGGGAACACAGATTGTGATTGGTTGAAACAAACCTGAAACTATATATCAGTGAATAATAACGGAATTCAATGATTCAATAGCAAAAAAATTATCGTGTTTACTAGGTATCTAGCTAGCTAGCAATGTGATAAATACGTACTAGCAAGTTTGAAAAATATATCTGTATGTTCATGAGTATTTTAGTTGTTTTTATTGAGCTCATTGATTTGTTTTATATATTTTTATTGTGTTTTGGATAATTTCTCCATGATGCATGAATCATTCACCATTTGATTGTCTATACATCTTTACGAATATCGATAATTACATATACAAACCTATATTCAGTCACTATTATCATGTAGATGCATTTGTCTTATAATTGATCATTAGCTGCTTTATCACACTGTATTCAAGAGGCAACCGTACTGTCGGCAGTGTTTCAATAAAAACACACGCACATATATATATATATATATATATATATATATATATATATATATATATATATATATATATATTCGGAGAAACAGCCCCAGTATTGACCTAAACGCTAGAGGAAAACCATGAATTAAACCCTGTCAAGAAGTGGAGGTGCCGGGAATTTTATTTCATTCAGGATTTTGAAACGAATATAATTCAAATTCGGGTTTGATTTGATTAATCATTATGGGTTTATATATATAAATATATAAGCTACCTATATACAAGTTTCATAGAGAAGGTTTGAAATAGATTATTGCACCACGTAACAGAGAAGAAAGTTTCATCGACACACATTTTGACCAACGTCAAAAGTTGAACGCTTCTCATTATTCTCACTTTCACGTTCCGGATGTGACATATATGCGAGCTTCAAGTAGTGCGTCCAAAGAGCTATCGATTCATTCGAGATTTATCTAATACCATACTCGATTTATCGAATCTGGATTCATACGTCGACAAAAAGATGTTTACATAGATAATGTTATGGTCATACATCATAATCTCGTGGGTACATAGACAGGGTTAACCCTTCGAGTCGTCAGTGAGGCTTGCTACATTAACAATGTATTCTTACTACCATCATAACTGTGTTGTTAAGCGTATTCAGTCATAACGAGAGAGGCAGAGGATGTGTGGTTGTATGCGTGCGGGAGGGAGAGGAAATGGGAGAGAGAGAAAGAGAGTGAGAGAGAGAGAGAGAAAAAAAAAGAGAGAGAAGAAAGAAGGATCATACGGGGAGAGAGAAATAGAGAAAAAGACAAACAGAGAGGGTGATAAATAGAGAGAGAAAGTATGATAGAGGAGAAGTGAGAGAAAGAGAGAGAGAGAAATAGAGACAGAGAAAAGTGGAGAGAGACATAGAGAGTGTATATTAGAGAGTGTGTGAAAGAGAGAATGTGGTACAGAGAAAGTAAACGAGAGAGAGCGTGACATAGAGAAGGGGGAGGAACAGAAATAGAGAGAAAGAGAGAGAAAGAGAGAGAGAGAGTGATAGGGCTAAAATAGAAAGGGATAGTGAGATAGAAAGAGAGATAGAGAGATAGAAAGAGTGTGTGTATATAGGCTTAGCAGTGTAGTGCGAGTAGCATGCATCTTTCAACGGATGTGCTATAGGAACGTGTGAGCCGCCACAACTCATAGATCATTTATAAATAATGTGTCGCGTGTATGTGAGATCCTCTCTACTAACTCATCTTTACATACACTGCCAAACTGCCACCTCACAGAGGTTAAAGGTCGGGGGAAAAGTCACGGGGACATGTATCATGTGAAACGATTGAGGTGGAAATGAACAACCAATTCTCTTTGAATTCAGTAAAAATATGAATCGATGTTGGGACTGTGATTCTATATGTTAGGAGTTCAATCAATAACTCAATAAATCAATCAATAAAATGGAAATGGGGAAAAAATCAGTATAACTAAAACCTATTTTGAAAGGTGAATGGACAGTTCAGCCCTATATGCACAAGATTATTCAGTATAATTTTACCCGTTCAAGGGCTGTGAGAATTTTTATGCAAGTCGATTTTTTAATCTGATCAAAATCAATAGTAAAAAATCACAGCATTTGTGTAGACATTTTCATTTCTGTGGTCAAATTGAGAAGCAAAACTTGACCTCATTTACACCTGCGCTCGAGACTACATTTTGATAGTTATTTTGTTTGATAAATAAAGTTATTACGTCGGAAGTCAAACTATAGACCCTGTGCATGGGAGGCAGCTACACTAACAGTAACTCCACGGGAACGTATATCTACACACTGCTACTACATTATATCGTAAAACGGGTCGGTAACCGAGTCAGGACGTCACAAATCTTGGCGTTCTCATTGGTCACTTTCAATCGGATTTGAAACCCGACTTGTAGAAAAATTCTCGTTTACGGAATGGTGATTTCGCCCTTGTAGTATACCCTCCTATTTGAAAACCAACTTGTAGAAAATTGATAGTCCACGGGGTAGTAGAATCGCCCTTGTAGTGCCCTGTTCAAATGATCCCATACGTTCATCATTTTGCCTTCACACGGAAACAATGGCTTTGTGTCAAGTTTAGTATAGTGGTAGGGAAAAAAATGTTTTCGGTAAAATGAACACTTTTGAAAATAGTTCTGCTCGCTCAACTCACCGAGTTATTTATAGGGATTTCCAAGTATGAACATGACTCTATTCCTAATTCACTTCTACAACTTCCCTTGCTACTATGTATTCTTGTCTTAGAAACAGATCTTAACTTCTCCATGCAGTTTTAAACTTGCTCTACATTTGGTCAGTTACTTTGTTTCTCCATCCAGTATCCAGTATAATAATGGCCATGCGTCTTTCTCTCCTCAACTTGTATAGAATAATGTTCACTAACCTCGAGTCATATCGTACGTCAGTCAAATAACATCGCGATAGTCATTCAGTTGCTCGGAACAATTGTCAACTCGCAGTAAGACTAGACTCATGTATTAAACATGGACCAATGAAACGTCTTGAGCAATACGGCAAACTTTGGTCTGTATTGTGGTTTCATGAAGTTTCAATGGAGTGCATCTCTCTCTCTCTCTCTCTGTCTCTCTCTCTCTCTCTCTCTCTCTCTCTCTCTCTCTCTCTCTCTCTCTCTCTCTCTCTCTCTCTCTCTCTCTCTCTCTCTCTCTCTCTCTCTCTCTCTCTCTCTCTCTCTCTCTCTCTCTCTCTCTCTCTCTCTCTCTCTCTCTCTCTCTCTCTCTCTCTCTCTCTCTCTCTTATACTCTACAAGGTGGGTCAAGTGAGAGAATATAGAGTCAAGTATTTTATATATATATATATATATATATATAAATAGAGCGAGATGTATGTACATGCATATATGAAAATAATTATATTTATAGGTTATTAAGTCGTTTTAAAATAATTCAATATGTGCTCAAAATGATATTTATGAGTATTTTTCAGCAGAGCCAATGAAGCACCATACCCAGGAATTAAGATATGAATGACGTAACTATTAAAAGTGCTTCCATCATGGAGTGTAAGAGATTGGTTTCTGTAATATAGACTTCAGAAAACAAAGATCTGTACAATATACACGTTTGGAGGCAGAATGCGTTTCTCAATATTTAGTCGATAATTTTGTGGTCCAATTGAAAATAAACTTTCTCCATGAAGCTATACTCAAGACACCATTCAAATACTAAATAATTACTCTATATACATTTCAATTCTCAGCATATATAGTGCTTCAGCTGATTGTTGAAAAATTCCTCGCCTATACCCTGCCTCCCCTTCACAAGAATCAATCAAATTAACTAAACTAGAAACGAAACAAAAAACTTTTCAAATACATTGAATACCATTTTCCGAAACTTTTTCACAACCAATATCCAATTAAGTAGAATTCTGTTCAAAAGTCGATGTAGCTTGTATTTGTATGCATGTTCTGGACTCTGACATTGGCTTACATTTTAATTATCGTGAAAATTAGAATGGTATTGATGTGAAAGGAAATACTTGCAAGTATTGCATATATAAAAGGAAATATTTTCACGTATTGAAAGTCTGGTATGTGTTTTGTGTATCGTGTAATGGAACTGATAACTTGAGTTTAGCTTCAACTTTGGCAGTGGCGTTACGGTTACAGGAGAAATACCAGCGTATAACCCTAATATCCTTTATGAAGGAAGAATAAACGTAAAAGTTATTTTGACAAATGAGAAATATTCATTATAAAAAAGTGGAATAAGCGTTATAGAATGAGCGAGATATACAAATAGAGTAAAATCAAAAACTTTATACACCTTGACTCAGATAAAATATACTTCATTGGGTTACTATCGAATCTGGGGAGCCGTGAATCCATCTCTGCCACTTTTTTATACAATTATATATATTTATTTGGTGGAAAAAAACATATATCAAATTCTTTTCTTGAGAACGGTTAACATTCAGCGGAAATTTGAATCATTTCGGAGAGATTTTATTTTACACATTTTTTCACCCAGCCTAATTTATGGGGTTTTTAGAAACTTTGAGATGGTGTTTCTCAAACATGGTCCAACCGATTTGACCCAAAAACTACACAGTTACAAGTTGGATAAGTTTACATATACAGAAAAAGTTCATAAAGATCATCATAAAGTTCAGGTTGTTATATCAATTATCTGTAAATGTATATTAAAGTCATAATCAAACGACACATTTGTATAGCGAATGTTAGTGATCGGAGTCTGAATTCAGGATGGATAGAGGGGTGCCGATGGAAAGTATGTAAAAGAGGCTCATTTTAATGTTCATAACATTAGGGCGTCCCCAGTCACCGTAGGGCCAGAAGTTCCCACCAGGATGATTACTTTTGAAAATATTGTCAATGTTCATTCTGGATCGACCATATTTTAGAAGGCACTTCTCTGCAAGGTGTGTAGCAGTTTCACAAAAAAACATTCATCCGTAAAGCCACTACAATTGTCTATATTTCAGTTGACATTGAAAACGAAATAAGTGACTTGTCTTGAAGTGTATTTACCGTCGATGCTGAGCCTCCAGACCTGTTACACCCACGCCACGCCACTGATGATTGTTGGTCTCCGGACCGTGTATGATGCTATTCATCCTATCTAAACCAACTCTCGGCATGTTTCACGAGACGGATAAAAGAAATATAAAACATCCCCCCTCCCCCTCACCCCAGTACTAACCATCACCACACAACGCGGGCTAAAAATGACGTACTATACACTATCTTTCATGTATAGTGAAAAAAAAACACGCTGTTTGATCGTAAAATCTGTGTGAGTGCATCATCCAATATGTATATTACCTTCACAATATATGAGTCGAAATATATGTTCTCTTTTTTATATATTCAACTAATCCTGTCACAGCTTGCTGCCATCTTTTGTCACGTGACATATATAGAAACGTGATTCGTTTAGAGATGAGTTGATACTATTCGAGATCAAAGAAAGTGTAATACGATTTAAAGAATTAGGAAGATTCAGTAAGTCGTATTCTTGTGAATTGAAAATGTTTAATTGTTGTTTTTTGATCTTTGTTTCAATTCGAAAGTACATCTGTTTTAGTTTTTCTTCACAAAAAATTGTCAAGACAATAATAGTAGTGACATTATAAACATCTTCTGGGGTATTTTCTGAGTTACTTTAGTTATTGACAACGATCAATCGATGTAGTACGATGATGATTTTTCAATAGCTATGAAATAGCTGAACTTGAATTAGTTTTATGACTTAATTTAAAAAATAAATTACAAAAGGATTGGTATCTTGAGAGTGTACAGTACACCATACGTTACAGTTGTATCGATTAAAATATGGAATAATTCATGGTTACATCGTTCTGATAAGTGATACGGATGCCGTTATCCGAATTAAACTACTCTAGACATTTTTAATCATTCATAAAATAAACTTGAAATACAATAAGATTTTTCTCGCTATTTGTCTCGTATTTGTATAATGAAGGAAATTCCCATAATAATAATCTATTAGAAAGCTTAATAGATCTGTTTGAAAGTACCTGTATATATCGAGATGATATGACACCACCACTATAAAAAAATCAAGATCAATATTCAAAAGCACGGTGGAGGTGCCGGGTATCGATGGGAGGTGTACCGTTAAGCCGTCTGATCTAAGAAGCGCGTTTAAGAAACACAGAGAAACCAACGAAAAAATGCCTCAATACGTTCATCCAATTACATCAGGGAAATTCAGTTCCTACATTCATAAACTAATGAGAGCTTATGTATAGTGTATTCGAAAGGTACACAAGCTATGATAAATAGTTCATTCTTATTCACTGTACTTTACTATATTCATATTTTCTCGAACAATGAGATGTCACATTGTCTCTGTCTGTTACAGTTTATACTTGACAAGACAAAGCTCATCTGACTTGACGTCCCTGGAGATAGTCTGGCTTTATTAAGAAAATGCTCCTTTGTGTCGCTACATGCAGACTGGCCAATAACCGTTTATACCTGTCTGTATAAGTTTTTACTGTTACACAGAGACAAAGTGAAATGTATTATTCATAATAATATGTACGTCATTCGAGTTATTCGTGTGATCAGGCGCGGACTGGCAGGGGGTTTGACCGTTCCGGGCCCCTATCGAACATATGATATAATTATATAGACAATATCTATATAAATATTTATTACACAATCATAATACTCAAATATGATACACAATCACCGACAAGCTGGGAGAGAGTTCATTGTTAATGTCAAGAAAACTTTTAATTCAATACTTACTTATGTTTGTTACCATTGTAGTTGAACTATATATTAATCAATTACTATTCGATCGATAATTTACAGATTGAACGCATATATACCCAAATAATAATTAATCACAAACAGTTATATACAATATAAATATTGATTTGTTTCACGATATGTGTAAAAAGCTACTTAAAAAAACATAAAAAATCAAAAAATGTCGATCAGCGAGGATGCTTCCGGCGGCCGCTGCCGGCCTACGGGCCTACTTTACAAGCAGCCCCCCGGGCCTTTTGGAGTCAGTCCGCGCCTGCGTGTGATGAAGAAATCTAGGTTTAGGTTCACTTTGGACTGGGAAAACGCCAATAGTTACGATGAGACTTGACCGTGGAGGTAAGGCCAAGTCAGTTTTTCTCAACGGAACGATGGATCGATTTCTCCATAACATCACATATTTGAAAAGAAAGTAGTACACTGTTGAGCGCGGAATGAACATTTTCTCTCGAATAGGCAACCTGATAGTGAGGTCGACGAGCTAAAAATAATCATCATCATAAAATAATCATCAAAATAATAATCATATTCAAATACATGAACTTGAAACAATTCAATTCAGATTACCAAGAGATCAAGTATTCTAAAAATATCATCCACTCACCCATTTCCATTAGCCGCAAAATTCTCGTATCCTCCAAACAATCCCGTCGCCGCATTCACCGTTCCAAGCACATCGTCCTCGTTACCAATCGCATTATCACTCCCGCACAATAACATGTTTTCACTACCGATAGTACTATCCGCCATCAGCTGGTCGTTGAATAAGGACCTCGGACCGCCGGACAAGATCGACAGTATGCTGTTACCATGGTGATTCATGAGATTGCCACGCTGTTTGATCACCGGCGGGGAAGCCCGGTTGTTGTTCATGGTTGTGGCAGGCACCGCCAGATGGTGTGGTGGACGCAAACGGTTTAGGATAGAACTGCTGCTGCGAAATACTGTAGGAAATAGAAAAACAATTCGTTGTGACAACAGATAAGTTCGATTCGACTCGGTGTGGGATAGAGAAGGGGATACAATGGTCTGTGTGAGGGTATATATAGATGACTGTAGATGGTACTGTGTGGGAGAGAGATACAACGATATATCGTACAGATGTGTGGCAGAGAGAACGATATAATGAACTGTATGAGAGGACGATGATACAACGTATAATGTACGACTGTATGTATGGGAGCGAAACAGATAGGGAAATAGATGAATGTACTGTGCAAGTAAACTGCATTCACTGTGGTAAGAGAAAGATAATTATATTCATGTGCTTAGTGTGAGAAAGAGAGAGAAATATCTCGACCTCTGTGTCTGTCAAATATACAATTGAACACCTGACACTTGAGGTACACATAGTGCATTCTGATTATTCATTTAATGAATATCGCATTTGTACTGTTTTCATTCAAGCTTACCTGTTGCGTTTGGTAGCTGAAGGTCATGACCTCGTGGGGCCAATCCTCTAAACGCTGGATGAATCAAGAGTTGTTGATTGTAGAGAAAACAATTCCTTCCTGCTGGCGGTGGCTGTTGTTGCTGTTGTTGTTGTTGTTGATTGGAATAGCTCATTTGGCGCCCATTGTGAGGCAGTTTACTAGCCGAGCTAACAGATGGAGGTACTGGTGACGTAGCAGGGCTTGTTTGTGACGTATCGATGACATCACATGGTGTTAAGGTTATTGGTGACGTATTCATCAACTGCATTTCACGCATCTGACCTTGTCGTATGTCGTCATTGTAGTCCTGAAAAAGATATGAAGCAGCGAATGAAAGCAACTGGAACAAGCATTAAAATATAGACAAATATAAATATAAATATAGAAAATTAAAATATAGACTTCAGGATGACCAGAGAATCAAAAGAGATGTTGAATGAGACTCAGTGACGTATTTGTCAGCTATCCAATAGAACAGTTATAAAAAACAGACTGACTAAAATTAAAATCAAGTTGCAATACAACATTCAGTGATATTGCAGGAACATTTCCGATGATTCAATTTTGGAGTTATATATTGTCAGTTATTGAGATATGTCACAATTAAGTCATTTCACTTATAGTGAAGATACATTTTATTTCAATTCATGGAGAATATATATTCAATTACAGTTGTCACGTGGACACAGTACACACACACACATAAATATATATATATATATATATATATATATATATATATATATATATATATATATATATATATATATATATATATATATATATATATATATATATATATATACATCTTCACATCTTTATTCAAGTCTCTGTCAACAGGAAACAATACTGCAATTGAGAATTATTTGATCAATTGTCATTATATCAATCAATCTTATTCTACCAATAAAAAATAGATAATGATAGATTGAGATGATGTGATGAATCATATATCAATGAACAAAATAATGAATTACTGTATGGAGAGATGGAATGAGAAATTCACCATGACCCATAATAAGCCACGCGAATAAAATATTATATGAAGAAAAAAGTTGATGAAATGGAATATATGTAGTTCTTCAATATGGATACCGATCTTTCAATAATGTTCACAACAATAGAATCCATCGAATTATTCTGCGAATTAAATTTTTCTAAAAAGAGTAGACTATAGATCAGAAAATAGTAACGATTCATGAGAAAAACATTTTCTTTCTCATGCAGAAGGTTTAATAAATCTACGATTATTATGACAAAACACAGGTATAATAGAGTGCTTTGTCATGCTTTACTTGAATTCAGATAGCAACTGAAATCCCATTGTACATCAAAACTGCTTGACCCCATGACGTAATAATTGAAATATAGGACACATATTACCAACTACCAATAATGAGAGAGAGAGAGAGAGAGAGAGACAGAGGGTGATGGAGAGAGAGACTCTATTAGCAATCGCCAGAGGACGTATTTGCAATGTTTAAGCCGAATGAATGCACCCGATGTGCATTAAAGCGGACGTTAAGCTGTTTATTTGTCTCTGTATTAATAACTGGTGGCTGATTACACAATGCCATTGCGGGACTAATAGGAATACCCCATAATGGAAGCTGGGTATCTGCTTGGTTAGTATGTGAATACAAATGAAACAAAACAAAAGTTTGTAATGTCATTTGTTTTTTGTTTTTTTTGTTTTCGTACATCTGTGCAGCGAGCATTTTAACAATGATCAGCAAAATATTAATGGACTTTTCACTTATCGAGATTATTATCGGATCGTTAATTGTTGTTTGTTTGATTTGGACATCTACCATCTACAAGTAATTTAGACAATAGCTGGGTATGTATTTTGTTATGTGATATTGAATTTAATATGGAATGAAATTGTTTGAATGTGCATGTTTTCCATTTAGATTTTTGTGGAGGGGAGGAAAATGGATAATAGAGATCTTCGTCTCGTAGTATTATGGTAGATCTTCAATTGTGATCATATAATTCGATACGCGAATTACAAGTTCTGTATTTTATTTTTATTTTATTTTTATCCGGAGTTAACTACCCCAATGAGACCCAAGCTGCATGCTTGAGGTAGGAATGAGTTCGTAATTAAATGTACTATTACCAAAAGGTATTATTAAAAACCCCATGTCCATTCAACGATGCTCGAACTCACGCCCGTCTGACTGTGGATTTAATGTACCAAACAAACGATTCTGTATAATAGCGCATAGGTGGTGGTGCCAAGTTTTTCTGACTAGTTTTTTTAGCAATTTCATTCTGTCGCTTAGTTTTTTATCCTCTGAGCCATCAAGGAATGAAATAATTACAAATATAGTTGAAATAAATATAGTGATAAACATATCAGTTATGAGATACGGAAATGATACCAGTACCTTCATGTTCATCAAATGATAATAAACAGGTTCATAGAAACCACGAACCAACGTTATCAATTATGTATGTGAGAATCCCAATCATTCTGGACATTTCTGATTACACCCTCCATTGTTTATGTTGTCGTATTCATTTCCCCAAAATATGACTTCTATTTGATTCAAATTTAGTGATATAAATAGTTCAAATTTGGTAAAGGTCGATTATAAACAAACGCCTCTATTCTGCTTATCTACTTACGTATTAAATTGATTTTAATGAAACTTTGAATCGGTCTCTTCTACCGGCAAGAGGTAAAATAAATAAAATATGGCTGCTCACCGGAACTAGAAACCGCCTGACTTCCGCAAGTGCGTAGGCGATACGCGCATGCGCCTCTGCTGGTGGCGCGAAAGCTGTCACTTCCACGTGCAGGTCGTCGTTGAGGTGAGAGAACTTCGGATCACCGGAAGTGCGAAGTTCCTCTTCCTGTACAGAAACACAATCAAGCACTTTTAGTCTCAAGACTTATATATGATGCCAATTAGTTGTGGTATTAAATGAAATAATTATTGGATTCATAAACAGTGATTGTGGACTCGATGTAATTGTTGATGCCGCATGTTGAATACACACCGTTATTTCTCTAAAATGGCGGGTTTTATTGATATAAAATCTGGTTAATTCTCAGTGATCAGTTATCATATGAAGATGTTTCATAGATGTTTTCCAGAAAATCGATTGCATTTTTATTAGTTTCAGATAATTTATTCTCAATCAAACCAATTCGAATGAAAAACTATGAAACCATATACTTCTCACATACTTCATTACCATTTTAATCGCATCCGAGCAAAGTTTGACACCGATTAGTTTCTACATTATACTTGTGGAGCAACAAAATAATCACATAAACATGAAAAGATGTTCCTAGAATGTGAGATGGAGGATTGGTCAACTATACCAAAAACTAAGTGCCCTAAGAACCATCTGACCTAAATTCATATTCAAATCTAAATTGAGGGGTTTAGCTCAACCCCTTCACAAATTGTTACCACCCATCAAATGTTATATAGGCTCCAGTGATGGTTGAGATCGACTAGGTAAGATTCGTGTTGAATTAAATTTCTGAAAGGGATAAGTCAAACCTCTCCAATTTAGTTTATTTTCAGTTCAGTCACGCTCATCTAGTGAAACGTACACAAATCTAAGATTCTCCTCTAATCCTTAATAATCTGTGTACAGAAAAACAATTACTAACATGTTTCTCGAATGTAGGACCGGAAATTAATTTTCAGAGAACACATATAGAAACTAATAAGAGTCGTTTCTCCTTTAGTCTTCTCCAAAATCTTAAAGGCTTACTACATTCAAGTATTATTATTGAATCTGTGATGAGACAAGGTACTGTCCTGACCAATCACAAGCCTCCGCTATTCACTATAGTAATATCGACCAGGTATCTCGAACTTGAGAGCAACAATGAACTAATTTCACTGATGATGACGTCACCAAATATTGACACTCCTTTCCACCTTTCACTTCATATTGCTTCTTCGACAAACGGTTCAATTCAACAAATGAATGTGTTCGACCTAAGCAATGCCACTACCAAATGTTCAAGCAGGGTGAAAAGACGAATCACTGAGACGTGTGGCCGAGTGGATGATACACTGAGTCGTCATTCAGGAGACGTTTTTACGTGATTTCGCCCTGACATTCAGGTCAATACTGGAATGGTTTCTCAACTACAGGCCACGACCGACTCCTTCCCACTATCCGAAAAACACATAATGAAATGACCTTTCATCTCATCATCCCATCATCTCATATATCATCCACCGACGCCAATGGATCGTAGTCATCAGAAGAGTGCGTCGTTAAACCCAATATAAATGAACTAGGAAAACGCCTTATATGCGTTGTGAGATGAGCTTAGAAGTATGGAAATGTAGAATTAAGAACATTTTGTCAGCTCAATGTACATATACAGGCCATGGATCACTTCAAAGGTTTAAAAACCGCGGCTGTCTGTTGGTATATGGACCTTGGTTTCCCAACAATGGTACCAGTGCCTTCTTCATATCCATCACAGATTTTAATCGTTTCAATTTATTGGTGACACTTGTTGCTCACATTTAATTGTTCCTTAAATTGCTTTCTCAATGCTTTTATTGATGTGTGAAAAAGTACATTAAAAATGCGTTTTCTTCGTTATTTCACATCCGATTGTTCCATAAATCTCTTAAAATATGTATGATAGTTCTTTCCATATTCAGGATAAATTTGAAAGCTTTTGGAAAAATTTTGATTCCAAGTATTTCTCCCCCGGCTTATTCTTATGGGAATTTTCTATACTTTCCAAATTTTTTCCGGAAAAACCGTTCGACCGATTTTTCTGAAAAACAATGCCAACCTATTCTGGTGTGACACCAATTTGAGAGAAAAGTTTCGAGTTGATTGATACTTTTTCCTGACATGTATGCCGCATGCAAATGTCACAACAACAAAAAATTAAAAAATTAAAAAAAAAAAAAAACAGGCGCAAAATTTTTGGTATATGGAATGAAAATCTTCGCTACGCTCATCTAATGAAAATACGAATCTTGTACGTCGAATTCCACCAAACACCAACAGTTTGACCCATCTTGGAGGTATTGGAAGTATCTGTGTTTCCACCGTAATATAATTTCGATATCTCATACCGTTCACAAGTTATCACCAAAATACTGGTATTCTGCGGAATCGACTCCCGTGGACTCTTAACTCTTATCAACTCTCATAATCTCTTATTGAGACTCCACTTCATTCAAGTTGATGGTATCTCACGAGAAGAATCTAAAGCATGTTATTAACGTAGCTCAATTAAATACTGGAAGCCGAATGATGATCCAGACCGCTGAATTTCCTTTAAAATGTCTTGGGATTTGAAGAGCAGCGATCATCTGACGTCACGGGAATAGAACTCTCAAAGAAGGTAATCTCAAGAGTTGTAGGTTTTATTGGGAAAAAACAACGAAAAAAGATCAAACTAAGGATTTTCTGTCTTGTCCCAATGCTTGACTACAATATCCCACAAGAATTTGGATTTTAATAACGGAAATTGTTTCTCTAATTTTATAAAGATGATATTGGAAGTTTTAAGATGCCGTATGAATAAGTGACCGTTATTTTCAATCAGTTTAATGATGTTAATGTGAATCAGTTTTGTGTACAAAACTGCTGAACTATTTGTTGGTGTAAAATGGATCGAATATTGTGAAGTATCAGATGGAGAATCGATTTTTCTAAATACCAATTAATTTGTGTTCATATTTGAACGGTGTGGGAGATGAAAAGTCTTATCAAACAGAAACACAAATGGCTTAAATAATTATAAGAATGTAGTCCTATAATTCTTACAGGTGTGAAGCTAAAAATTTGGTTCATTCAGTTTTTATGTATATGATAGGCCTAATGTAGTTGTGTGAAAATATTGAACGATTATTGGAAAAGAGAAGAAAAGTGGAAGTTGATGTTTCAGGATATACATGAAGGGACCAGATATACTAAAGTGTCTGGAAAATGGAATGTATAGAACAGCAAATATTGTGGGGTTGTGAATTGTGTGTAGATTGAAGTATACGAGCTGTCATTGTTGATATCACTAGGAAAACGCCATATTTGCGTTGTTGGACGAGCGGATAGTAATAGTATGGGTAAAAATGTGTAAAAACTGCTTCGAGTGGTACCAATTTAATGTTTTTTCTTCACAATGGCTGACCCGATCAAGTTGAAAGTTCCCAGAAATGTGTATCAGAATGTAATTCAACTTCACGAAAAATCTCATTTTTTTGAAAAATATTTTTTTTTTTTTTTTTCTGCTGTGTTACTCTAATCGGTAGTTTTGAGATTTCTAGAATTCATAGAAAAAGTTATCACCCGATAATCCCACAAAACTATACAGATCTGAGTTAGATGAGGAACCACATTGGAAAAAAGTTTGAAGTTGATAGTTGTAGCCGTTTGACCTGTGGAAAACCAAAAAAAAAAAAAAAAAAAAACGAACACCAATTTTTCTCAGTATGTCGAATCGAATCCTCGCTAAATCTCGTCTAATAATATTATAATAAAGTGCAAATCGGATTAGTGAATATAATTCAGTGCTGTTTACCTTATGTTTGTCCCTCATTGAACCTCGTCCCAGGATCGCCATCTTGGTCATTGTGTCCTCTTGTAGGCGTTTCAAAGAATTGCCCTTCGGTCCGAGCAACTTACCGACAAAGTTGAACTGAAAACAAAACATCGAATTGATACATATCACAAAATTCATCGAACATATTAGAGAAGCATTTTCAAAAATTGACACCATTTTTCCTTCGTTCAGAGATGTCTGTTTTTGAAAGGTTCGAACTTCCTGAAACCTAAACTTCTTGATTTAAATCAAATTTTCGAAAATTTCAAAATTATATAAATTATAAATTTTTCACACGTGTAAACATTTCGAGAAGATCAAACTTTTTCCGAATTTTTGGAAAATTTATACTCCTTTGTATATTCAACTTTTCGGAAATGTCAACTTATGAAAATACTGAATTTTTCACAAGTTTGAACATTTCAGAAAATCCAACTTTTTCCGAATTTGCGGGAAATGTTGAACATTTCAACAATGGCCTGAATTCTTCGAGCTTCGTGAAAACATGTTTTCAAGCCTTATATCCACCCCTAAGTCGCGTCAAGTAAGTCATCCATTATGTTTACATGGTAATTGTATTATGGTAAAAATAAACGTGAATAATATAAAATGTTCTAGTCTTCGAGAAATATGAGAGATTGTGTTTTGAAAGCGGACAATCCATCAAAATATAATACAACAATTCTGTTGAGATGAGTTTTCCAGACGTATATGGTAATTGTATCAAATAAAGTGCACTTCGAGTGAAAAAGCTTCCTCTGCCATCTCTAAGATGATTCAATTTGTTATTGTTTATTGTAGGGTTTTCAAGACATTCAGAAAACAATTTCTTCTATTTAATTCTCGTTTTTATTTGCATTTTGTTCTTCATATTACTTCTCGGGCTTCGCTCACTTATGATGTTAAATAATTCCAAAAATAGGGGTTCAGAAAAGCAATCCTTCCTGTCTCATCAGAGTACTCTGAACAATGTGAAAATTAGTAGGCTCACATGGATTATTGTATCTCTCATAGGCATAAAAAATGTGCATTTCAGGTGGCACAATATATATTCAGTTTTCTGGGTATTCTTGTTGGCATATTGTGATATTTCTTCCATATATTAACAAACCATCATTTTCACTCTCCATTTCATTCTCAAATTTTCATTTCTTCTCCCTTTTTTTACTTTCTACACAACTTTCTATACACTTTGGATTCAACAATGAATCTTCACATTTCAATTTATTGTTGTATTTGCTTCTCATGATGAACAATCACGGCCCAATTGATGGAAAATATTGTCAACAAACAAAGGAAACAATCGAACAAAAAATATTGCCAATTACTCATCACATAATAGTTGCAGAACTTTCATCACAAACGATCACACTTCTGTAATAGCTATTTGCACTTTGAGAAATAATTCGATGAAATAATAAAGAACAAAGCATGACTTACGAGAACGAATAGATTCAATTCAATGAACCAATATTACTTCATAGTTTCTACCACTTTTACGTGATTGGATTTCTTTGACAAAGAGAGTGTGTTATTCAATAAATACTTGCGAGTTTATTTTTGTCAACAATGGATGTATGAAACAAATTAGCCAATCAACGAGTGATTGTCTACTAAAGAATATTAATAAACTACTTTTCAACAAGAAGGTTCTTGAACTCATAAAAGGAAATTGTTAAAACTGTAAGATTATAACATTTCAATTTTTTCACAACTTGAAGATTCTCTCAAGATATCTCGACGAAACGATTTTATTTATCAGTCACAGTTATTAGATGGAAATGAAATAAGAATAGAATACAATACATTGTTCTATCAAGTAGGCGTACGCTATATCAGCTTATAAGGCCAATACTTCAATGATAGGCTTCTATCAAGTGATGCCACTAATAATGTCACTAGTAAGTGAGTGATCATTTACAGGGAGATATATCTGAAAAGATGGCAGATCCTATTACATCTATTCTATATATATATAATTTTATCTTAAAAAAGATAGACCACAATGCATCTGAGTTGATTCTACCTATGACAATAGCTATATATTATGAATACACAACCGAGCTCATACTTTGCTCTGGATCTATGAAACCGATTACATAAGTCAGCTAATTTGTAGGCAGGCGGTCTAGGCGGCGATGTTTCGATTTTACATTAGGCCATCAGAGCCCTGTAGAGCCTGTACTTAGCTCATATAGGCGATCTAGGTGGCGTCGAAAAGTTTCTTAGCTCTGGAGATGATCGTCTGCTGGGAGAACATTGGAGAAGCCCAAGTTGTGTATCCTTCGGAGATAGCTATTGTTTCAACTAACCAAATCAAGTAACAGAATATCGGTTGATCGCTTAATCAGTTGATCAGTTTCAACTGTTATATTATTCAGTAAACTAATTTCTACGTCAATATTGTGTTATGAGATCAATCTGCCCTAGATCACTGATTGACAATAACGTTCTCAAACAATGGGTATAACAGGATCATCAGGGCACTGTTTACACCACATTTATGGAACTGATTCAACAGGCTCATAAGGTACACAGTGGATTATTTTCGATTTCGTTTGTCGAGTACTTCATGAAAACAATCTACAGAGCACCCCGGTGGCTAAGTCAATTATCGCTAGCGGTAGTAACTAAAGTCACCGTTGGGCGTGGGTTTGAGTCCCGCATAAGGCATGGGTTTTTCTGAACGTCCTTTCACCTATCATCTCTTCATCGTTTCATTATTATCCGCTCATTAGAAACCCCGTATAACCTAGCTGTTGGTGGGGTCGTTAAGCAGCATTATATAAAAGAAAAATCTCATAACCGACCCTGAGTCAATAATAACAACGTATCTATGTAATCAGTCAAACCTGTACATAAGTGAAGCACAGGAGAAATTTCAACCGATAAGCAGTTTCTATCTTATAGCAAGACGTTGTCAAAAGAGAAGTTTGTCATCACACGTCAGTGTTTTGTGTTTACTGTTGATGAAGTTTAGCGAGAGAAGGAGAAAGAGAGAGAATGAGAGAAAGTGAAAGAGAGAGAGAGAAAAGAGGGGAGGGAAGAAACAAGAACCTCGCGTATAATATTCACTCTATAATGAATATTTAAAGGATAATAAATTATCTTTAATTCTCGTCTGAAGGAGTTCGATAAGACTAAAGTTAACGTGCACTTGGGAAGATGTCAACGTTATTGGTATCTGAAGTGACAATCGACCGTCTACTGTATAAGCCATGCGTTGACGGTTGTCTGTGTCGAACCGTAGTGAGTGTAACTCACACGGCTGATTGTAATTAACTGTTAAGTTTCAACTTACTTCCTTCGTCTCCCCACTTTACCCCTCTGTAAGTCGAGAGTCGGGCAGTTGTAAGATACGAAATAACACCCTAAAACTAATACATGAAAGTTTGCCTAATATACAAGTTCCAGGGAGTACTTATATTTTGTTCCATTATATATTGATCATATTATATTTTATTATGTATATATATATACACATATTACATACATCATATATTATATATATACATTCTTTGTTCTACAGGCCTACGTGGACCCTCTAGAGACGAAGCTGATATGCCAACATGACAAACATAAATATCACCGCTATTTGTGTACGATAATTTTAGAGTATTGTGGTTTATCGGAACGAGGTTGATTATAATAAACACAACAACGTCATTCAAAAGCATCAACTTGCGAGGAAATTATGTGAAAATGAAAGTGTTCATGCAATTAGTTGGTAGATCGGTGACTTTCTTCTTCTACGGATACAAGTATATAGAACCGGTGATGTGAAGAACAAATTGAAAAGTTTATCACCGAAACACTCATTTAAATTTTCTTGTACACTAAAACAATTGAATAAACTAATGAAATCATTGTGAATTGATTTTGAATTTTTTGAATTTATCGGCAATTTTCTCTCATCGAGTTGAATCAGTCGAATCAGAAAATACTCATTTGTCAGAAGTAGTTCTCCTAATTAATCAAATTGTGAATAGCTTCGAAGTTTTAAATCGATTTAAAGCAGATATTTACTAACTGGTGACGTCTCATATTTCTTCCTCGGAATTACCTGCAATCTATGAAAACACGTCTCAACCTGAACCTTGTATATTAATCTCCAAGTTTTGAAAAGTGACATTTCCCAACATTGTCACACAAAACTAATACCTACTCCTCGTTAATAAGTAGAAGTTTAAGGCGTAACTTGTTGATGTGATTACATAATCCCACCGCGTGCGTGAATATAGCGCTAGTATTGCAGTTTACAACGAGAAATTAATTAACCAAGTGAAATATGCATGGTTTAATGAAGAACTCAAGTAGTATGGGACGGTAAATCTACATATTGTAGAAACTTGTCAAGGATTCTATAATTATTTCATACGAGAGTATAAATAATGAACAGGCAGTTGTTTGTTGTACCGAAACCGGCAGTAGATGAACTTCATCAAAGACATACGAATTATTCAGAAACGAATGATTATGTGCGGTATCTGAACCACATTATGAAGCGTTTCAGAAGAGTACTGTACTGGGTGTTGTGAGATAAGTTCCCGGGTATATAGAGAAATGAAATGGAAACATATTCATTCATCGATATGTAATAAAAATGAATTAAAGGATATTCATGATAACACGGTTGTACTGTTTTTTCGTCCCGGTAAGTTGCGTGAATTATTCAGAAACGATCCAAAAACATTTGTGATTGGTTCACGTAAAACATCAGGACAGAAAAACAGCACTAAGTTGTTACTGTGAATCAAGTTTCACAAAAATGTCAACATACTAGTGGATACAATTGATCCAATTCACAATTTTGGTGAAAATTTTTCATTGTTATCTGTCTTCACTTTGAAATAGTTCATAGATAATTAGTCATCTTGGTTACAAGATTCATCCAGACAACTTAATTAAAGTGCATTTGTTATGTATTAAAAAATTCAATAGACCCGCAGACAAGTCAAAAATTTTTACTTTGCGGGTCCATAATATGTGAACATATATGTCCTTTATTTAATAATAAGAAGAAAATGAGAAAAAAACTCGAAACGACCAAGAGGTGCTGTTTCAAAACGGTCGTAATTATTCATCCATAGGAAACGATTATTGTCTATCAAAATTTCAATGGTAACAAAGAAAGTAAAAAATTGAAAAAAAATACTACCAACATTAAATTCAGACAGTATTGAGTTGGAGGATTGAAAATTCCGCTCGATGCTATTCTTATGAGTATTTTCAAATTTCCAATATCAATCATGAAAAGATTTGTTGAACTGAATCTTCAAAAACAACCCCGATCTCTCTTCTGGTATGTCACCAATGTTCATCAAATTTCCAAATTGATTACTTTTTCTCACCTATAAACCCATACCATACAGAAATAAAAACATAAATGTACAACAAAATTTATCCAGGATATAAAATGATGTCTTCAATCCACTCAGCCAATTAGTATCAGGTGATTCTGAAGGAACTGAGACTGCACACTCAGCGACTCAATCTGTCAATGAACTACTTGAGTCAGCTCTATCAAGCGTAATGCTGAAACGACTACATTGTTAATATACTCGGAACAATATTTATTTAATAACAAACATCACACCTCCATCACACAAACTAATCCCAATAACATTATCTGACATATACAGAACATATAAGCTGATTCGCTGATCGAGACTGAGTTTCACCCCTTTTACTTCTCACTTCTCCTAGCAAACACATATCCTCTTTCTCTCTCTCTCTCTCTCTCTCTTTCTTTCTCTCTCTCTCTCTCTCTCTCTCTCTCTCTCTCTCTCTCTCTCTCTCTCTCACTCACTCTCTCTCTCTCTATCTCACTCTCCCTCTCTCTCTCTCACTCTCACTCTCTCACACTCTCTCTCTCTCTCTCTCTCTCTTCCTCTCTCTCTTTCCCTCTTCCTTTCTCACCCTCACTCTCTCTCACACTCTCTCTCTCTCTCTCACACACTCTCTCTCTCTCTCTCTCTCTCTCTCTCACACACACACCCATACAATACCTATACACACACACACTCGAGTGCGTATGTGCCTATAGCTAATCCCAAAGCTCCGTAGAGCCGCATATCCATTAGCAGTGGACCAACACCATTAGCACAATGTGGTAAAAACACACACACGGCTCTCCAGATCCCTATTCCACGGCATACTCGATTCAAGCCACGTGCATCCAGCGCTATGCTTGTCTGCTATCAGAACTACAAACCTAACCCCTAGCTAGTTGTTTCGACAATATAATTGCTAGAAATGAAAGATCGGCGTTTTTTTTTTTTTTGAGGTTTTGATGTACTAACGTTAAAGGACTAGGTGTTAATTATTGTGGGTGATATTACGAGAGGAAATTGAGTGAGAGAGAGAAAGATGGAGAAAAGTTAGAGGAAAAGAGATCGGTTTACGGTCAGCGTAAAATGAAGTGGAGAATCGTCATACAATCTAATTATTTGTCAGTAATGGACGGGTATACGTTATGCAATGCACGTTGATACTATTGCGTCATCGTTCTATAGTGTTCTATAAAGAAATCTGTTTTTTTCAGGAATAGAATAGGGCCCAAGTCACGTGACAGATCGAAGTATACAGAGATAAAAGTGAGAAATAAGAGAGCATTTGATGTGAAAGAATACGTGATAATTCAGTTCAGAACTATAATATCCATGTTATAACTGCAAGATTGTTTTCTAGCCCTGCAATTATTACCTTGAGATTTATTCTTCGAAATATGAGATATGATATTTTTAATTATTCTTCAGAGTGGTCAGATCGCCCTTGTGGTGCCACGTCCAAACGATCCTATATTTCATCCATAGCCTTAATTGGGAAACAATAATATTGTATCGAGTTCCGATGTTATTAAAAAATTGAAAATCGAAATCAACACGACAAATAACAGCGTAAAGCCTGAAGATATTCGTGTAAACCAACATAACATACACAAATATCACCATTATTCGTCTCTATTGGTTATGAAATCTTTAATTTTTATGTTTTTCACGACACAATAATCTTTCAAAAGAGTCAAATGTTCAAATATGCATTGTGTATCTCTAAAAATAAACTACCGAAGTTCCACTTTTATTCAGTTGGTAGATGATATCTTCCTCTTTCGTGATGAAAGTACACTGTACATCTGATTCTTGAGTTGGTCGTATAATCTTGCACATAATACTTTTCTCTGCAATATTCATGAATAATGAAACTATCGTTGAAAACAGTCGCATTTGAAGTACTAACAAGAATACATATAAAATGTATTATCATATTATATTGGTTTGTTGAAACGATCTGAGATAGAGGAATATTAGAATGCAAAAACTTCACATGTGTATCCATGAATAATTAACATCAAAAACACAAATGTGACCGAACAACAAAGAATAATGTGTGTTTTTGTTTTGTCATGAAACAAATCAATGAGAAAAAAATGCTGGTAAGAGTGAATAGAAATATAGTGTCTTTGTTGGTAGCTTTCGAATGGTTAGAGGTATCAAACGGGGGAAACACAAATAACTTATACTCTGAATTTTCAAGATGGCATAAATTATAAGTATTTGAATCATATATTCATTCATTATGATAAAATTCCATCGCATTATTGTTATCATATATGTACTGTTATGCCTTTATAGCTTTTGAATAGAGCAAGATTATGCATCCATTTATAAAACATATGGTGTATACACTCAACATTCAAATACGAAATCAAAACCCCATTCCGATTCACGTAAAAAAAGTGAAATATGACAAATTGTTAGCAACTTTTCGTTTTATATAATGTCATGACTCATATATTGACGCTCTCCAATATTTTCATTCAATTTGATTTTTAATTTACGTTAGAAGAAAAACAATAAATGTACTCCCATATTTTCATCATTTTATTCACATATAGCTATAGTGGTAGTGTGCGACTTTTGTTGATTCGATATTTAGCTCTATGTGTTAACATGATGATGAGAAAATATTGTGATATGTAAATGGAAATGTGCGATTATATTTCGTAAGCGTAAATGGAAAGTCTTTTCATTTTGTGATTGCCATGTGTATTCGCTTGTGCTAGAATAACAAACACATTAAGGGTTATTTACATTAATATATATATATATATATATATATATATATATATATATATATATATATATATATATATATATATATATATATATATATATATATATATATATATATATATATATATATATATATATATATATATTCATTGAGAGGGTTGGCGAAAAATATTATTGTCAACATAGCATAATAACTATGACTTTTTTCAAACATTGCAGATTTAGTGTAATTGCTTTACTCCATTCGGAGAGTATTATCCTCAAAATTGCTGTGAATTCATAATGAACATTCCCTTCATTCTACATATCATTTGTGGACCTAAATTACAATTCGCGGTGAGGTAGAAAAAACTTGAATAAATAGCTGGTTTGATATCTGATAATAATATACATTTGATCGCTATAAATATTCGTTTTCACAAAATTTAGCTCATAAAAATTTATATTCTGCACTTTTTGACGAGTTTATCAATCTCGTATCTATCTCCATACGTAGAACATTTCACTATTAGATTCTCATACGGTATATAATTTATTTCGAAGTAAATCTATGTGACATTTAACAGGAAGATGCGAGAGTCCGGTCTTCGTCTATGACTTACCATTATTACCTGGGACCGTATTCTTTATTCACCGGACATAAAAAGTGGTGAAACGTGTATAACTGCGGCAATACGCAACGGCGGTAGCGGAATAAAAGTTTGAATCATTCAGGCGTTTTGTCTCGAGGAGAAAGTTCCACGCTAGACAAACTTAATGGTAATCTATCTCTGTCTTCGTTATAAGGGAGTAACAAAGAGAGCGGGGGAATTTCATACATTAGTGATGATTTGAATGGTTTAGCAGGTGAGATGGTATAATATATATTATTAAACGGTTGATCTTCGAAAACAGAGTTTTTCTGCGTCATGTTACTCAGAATGACATTGACGTACATTTCGAGAATTTGGAATAATCTTTTTTCAAAAAACAAATTTTTTGAAGGAATGTGTCCCAATTGAGGCTGAGAATGGAATGGTAGGATCGTTCAGACGGGTCACCGAAATCAAGATATCATCATCTCAAAGTGAATAAATATATCAACATAACTCATTTACTAAATTGTTAACAAAAACATATAAGTTCAGTAATAATAATTTGGGTTGAAAAAAGGATCTTCGGCTTAATTGATTCTCCATATGAGTTCAAGTTATTAAAAAAACAGGGAATTGTTCGATTCTCGGAATTTGAATCTCCATTCAATGTTTCCACTGTTCCTCAATTATCATTAAATTGTGAAGAAACCAGAGAAAATAGGAACTTTATATTGGTGGAGGTGCCAGGTTTTCTTCATTATTTCAAATTACAGCCTTTGTGTACAGAAACACAGGTCTCAACCAGGAGTAGGAACCGGAACCAGAACTGATACTTTTCATATTCATATTTTCATGAATTATAACTCTAGTGACTAGAACTTGAACCGTTAGCAATATTTAAAATCCCGAACCGGAACCCTTGACTTGTATTGATTTGGATCAATACCAAAAAAGGAACCCTTATTTTCTTCTAGATAGAACTCAACCGAAACATGTTTTAGTCACTGATATGGACATGAAGTAGTTTTCCATGTACAATTATACTACCTATTAGAAATACAGATATTAGGTTGTTGAAATACCTTTGGATGCTCTTTCGCGGGAACGAGCACGCGTATTGTCACCTTGATAGGCTTATCCTTAATGATGTCGGCGAACCGTCGCTCCTCATTGGCCAACTTGTTTCCGCCGGTGAATGGACGGTGGCCATTTTGCACACGCTCGATTTCTGTAATGACAAACAAAAAGGATCTGTTTGAGAAAATATTATATTATTCTATCAATAAAAAAAAAAATGAATGTTAAATAACTCAGAATTATAATCAATGTAAAGTTACTTACAAAAGTGAAGATATGGCTGATTATTAATGAGTGATTGATTAATGAAAATTAATAATAGTATCTTCGGAATTATTATCTAAATTTGATAGTTCATGAATATTTATTTGGTAGCAATTACCGTATATATGGTTTTGACAAAGAGCGAAACTGTAAATTGGTAACTAAGTTGCGAAAAACTAGATTCTGCTCGAGGAAGAAACATCAGTGTTGAAAAGTCAAATAGAAGCATCTACGTGTAACAACCATTCAGATTGAGATTGAGAAAATATTAAAATTGATATTTACTCAACAAAAGCTTATCTAGCGTATCTCTAGGTGGGTGGTGGAAGGGGATGGAATTTGAAGTTAAATTCAAACAATTTTATCACAGATGCACCATCTTTGTGATAAAGGATGAAAAAATACCCTCTCAGAGATAATTCAAAATCAACAAGTATAAAATCCTTAATTATAAATAAAATCTAATTGAATTAGTTCTATAATATGTCAGGATTTTTTTGTAATCAATTTTGTATCACTTTTGAAAAACCATTGTACGTCTATGTATTGATTTGATTACGCTGTACCATCTTGGTATCCCGCATAGCGGACAGCCGTCAAATAAATTGACTTTCTCTGTGTGAAGCTTTTTGGCAAAAAATGAAGATAATTAAAATACAGTCCATAAAATGTTGGACTAAACGAGTGGATTACAAATTCCAGATCAATTGAATGAATCAATAAATGAATATATCGGAAAATAATCACGCTTCATTTCCCGACATTGTGATGAAGTGTACAAATGAGATAAGCTAAGTTATTTGTTTCTGTGTTTTTGAATTATCACCGAAATATGGTCAACTTTTATCATGACATATTTGACCTGATTAAAAACTTACAGTCTGTCGGCTTTTTCCTATCATAAAATGATAAGTTTTCATCATAGCAAAACCCGGTTGTGTTTCTTCTCATCATTCGACTCACGCTTTCAAAGTTAAGCTTACAAAGACATTAAGCTTTTAAGCTGGTCTCATAACAAAGAGATCAACAACTCAAAAAGTTAAGTACTTGTAACCTATTTGTATCCTTCGTTTTGCTTTTTACAACTCGGAAATAAAAAATGATTTACAATAATCTACCTTGCCGTTCTAGTTGGAAACTTTTAAGAGTATTTGCTTGGTATTACAATTTTAACTGTAATTCTATAACAATTATTAATAGATACGTATTCAGAGATAATTTGTATTCACTTGTTCACTTGAAGTTATAAAAGGCCACTTATTCAATATTCGGTTAAAGATCAAAAAGACCAAAGTACTTTATGTATTTGTGTCTAGGAACGGAGAAGGTCGTCTACCAAATTATTACGCTCAATATCACTGTTTTTCACCGTTATATAACAGTTGAATTTTCGGAGTATTGTGGTTTTCACGACGAGATTTACGATTATTAACGTAACTGCATATTTAAAATGTGTTCAATCCTCAGAGTTGCAGAGAAATTAATCAATTGATGGGGTTCTTACAATAATTCTTTCGGTAAATGATCTTCAGCTTCCATAGATACAAGTAGGCCTATGATAATATTCCATCTTATAATTATTCAAGAGAGAAACCATGAGTGTTATTATGATTAAGAGCAGAGGAGGGTAAAACAAATTCAGCAATACAAATTTTGAAACGGCTTTAGTGATGACTGCAACTTTACAAAATTGTACTGCAATGTTTTCTGTGTTACATTTTTATTGTTTTTCCGAGATTTTGGAAGATTTAATCGTGTTATTCGTGTGATTCATAAATGTGTATTCAACATTTCAAAATGATTTCCCTCGGAAGTGATTCAACCGATTGTGAACCGAAAACGTTATCATCGAAAAATTAATGAGATGGATGCATGCAAAGTTTCGTTTCCATTCGACCTGTGTGGACCTGTGTAACGCGAACAAAAAAACTTTTTTAAAAAATCACGGTGAAATTTCAATTCCCCTTACGTTCATCCAAATATTTTCCAGCTCCTCGTATATACCGAATATTCTATATCAATATAACTTATTCTACATCTACATTCAATACATATAATTACTCCATTTTCCCCCATCCGCTCGATTGTAGATAGAAAAACATATCACATCCCTTGTGATGTAATGCCCGCATACAGTGAATTCAAATACAAGCAGTTCAAGTTTGGTCAATGATTACCATGTTCAGGGTTAATGAATAAATAAACTGAATGAATAGCTTCGGGCTGTTTCTACTAGCTCTATCTTTGAAGTATCCCTTTCTGCTCCGCTTTATAGTAAGACAAAGACACGTAAGTTACTTTGATAGTTTGATAGCTTACTAATTGATAACGTTATTATATCAAGAATCATTGACTGTAGGTGGGGAGTTGGAGAGGGTGGAGGTAGAAGGGTGGTTATGGGCCAATTCGTTCAAATATTGTATCATAAAGTCGTATTTATGTGTTTTGATATACTTGAATAGGGCGTAGTTAAGACTATCACTGCAATGTAGATTTATGATTACTATTTTTGATAACGGTTTTCATCAATAGATGAATCAAAGAAATTATACCAAGAGACAATTAGAGGTATCTATTATTATTTGATTACTTTTCCTGGTATTACACAATTCTTTCTCGTAATTGTAAGTCTTGTACAATAATCAGTTAGATGGCTTTTTGAAATACTAATTCGAAAATACTAATAGAATATGATGAAGAAAATAAGTAAATAATCTTGAACTAGAAAATTAAATTTGAAGTGTTCTGTAAGGCCAGCACCTTTGAAAAATATGTGCAACAAGTTTCAAAGTTTTATTTGAAAATACTAACAGAATATGATGAAGAAAATGAGTGAATAATCTTGAACTAGAAAATTAAATTTGAAGTGTTTTGTAAGGCCAACAGCTTTCAAAAATATGTGCAACAAGTTTCATGAAAATCGGGTGAGCGCTTATCAAAGTTGGTAGTTTTTTCAAATCTCCAATCTCAAAGTGGAATATTCAAGTTTCTTCACGCCAGCTTGTTCTTTGTTAGGTTGATATTCGTATCAGGACATTCGCGTCGTAGTTTATAGGCATGTAATGTTATCATTGTCTCCAGCTTCAACAGTGAAACACGTATAAAAGAAGGTTCCGATCGACCATGTCCCCTATCCCACACCATTACCGCACGGGTGTTTCACTCCTTCATCTTCCACATACCAAAAGACTACTCTTAAAAGCACGCTGTAATCTTGGAGAGTTAAAAAAAACTATAAAAAAGAGGAATTAACTCTTTATCAGACATTCTAAAGACTACGAAAGAAATTAAGATGTCTCTTGCACACACACAATTATATACGACTATTTAAACATCCACTTAACATGTGACCTTTTGTAGTTCAACTGACAATTAAATATGTCAGAATTACGCAGTCATTTCACTGAAATATTTTCTATCTGGTGAGGTCGAAATTATGGCTCAGTGTCGTTTTGATTGTTGATAACAGAATTGTAGTGAAACCATTTTTGTAGCAACAGAAGTGACACGACTTCCTTGTGCTGAAATGTTGAGCTTGTATCATTTCCTCAACAACTAACGATTGTTAGTTACAATGAGTTCGAATTCACGCCGTTTATGGTCACCAACTGACGTCATAAGACTCTCTCAGAAAATAAACGCCCCCTACCCCTAAAGACACAAACTAGGAAGTGAAACCTTGTACATGAGATACTGTTTTTGCTTTGGAAGCCGCAGAGCTCAAATACGCACTCTAGTATATCTAATGGGGAAGGTTAGATCAGTTGATACCTAGATTCGACTATAATACCACGGTCCCCGACCTCATAATTAACTAAACTAGAAAAACGCCACATATGCGTTGTTAGACGAGCGGATAGTAATAGTATGGGTAAAAATGGGTAAAAACTGCTTCGAGTGGTACCAATTTAACACATTTTATGTTTTTTTCTTCAAAATGGCTGACCCGATCAGAATGAATATTTCCAGAAATGTGTATCAAAATGTAATTCAACTTCACGCAAAATTTCATTTTTTTGGAAAATAAAAATATTTTCTTTTTTTTTCGCTGTGTTACTCTAATGGGTATTTTTGAAATTTCTTAAATTCATAAAAAAAAGGAACATAAAAACGAACACCAATTTTTTTCAGTATGTCAAATTGAATCCTCGCTAAATCTCGTCTAACTATGCGATTGACTACTATCCAGATATTATATCTTACTCTTCTCAATAGTGAGTTTTCTGAAAGATTTCCCAACTCAGTTTTCCTAACTCGGTAGAAACCATGTTTTAAAAGTATCTATGTATGTCTTTATTATTATGTATGACTCGTAAAAGACTAGAAAACTTCAATTATTAATAGCACTCGACCACTGTACTGTGGATCACTCGTATAACGTATTCCATAAGACTTGTAACATATTCTGTAAGCGACTGTGTGCCATATAGCAGTGGTCAAAGGTAGAGAGATATAAACTCGTTTATTCCACACCTGCACTTGCTAAGGGAGTTAAACCACCCCCTGGCTGTGGCATTATGCGATCGATGCAGCTGATACGGTAATATCAGTGGTGAAGAGATGAGAGTGGTTTGCTTTCAATTACTACATATCAGTTGCAGATTTTCATGTATTCAGTAGAAATTGATTGTATTTTTTTTATTATTACTCTTGCTTCTCTGAATATTACAATGTTTTGAAGTCAGGTATTATACCTCGGTGGGAACTAGGATAGGATAGAAGAGATAGGGAAGAGGATAAGGAAGAGTATAGAGAAGATACGACTGTTAACAGCAATCTTGAGAAGAGTTCAGAGAAGATTCTGTAAAAGGTAAAGGAGAAGGTTGAATGAGATCTCCTTTTAAGTCCTTCTCTCCCCTGACTATAACGAGGTGTTTCAGCCAATATTTGATTGTCATCAATTACTTGAAGGATGCCTATTCGGAATATAAATAATTCAAGATATATAGTATTAGGAATTCAATGTCATTCAATTTATTCTGTATATTTTGAAGATGTTGAAACAGAATCCCCAACAATGATGTAAAACAAAATGTAAATGTGCTTGAAAATGATTAGCTTTCAGCCTCTGAACTCGACCAAAGAACCTGTAAATGAGGAACTACGACACTTCGAAATTCGACAACATCAAAGCAGACTGAACTTTTTTCAACGTTATTGTACAAGGAATAGTAGTTGAGTTTGATATTGAATAATTTATAAAAAGTATAATAACGCGTTGAATGTAAAATTGAGTCATAGGTCATAGTTGTAACGGTAAATGAGAAAAATAACATTTTTCGAAAATTCATAAATTTACCACGAGCAAAAATGTGCAGATGAAGCAAATGATTCAATGTTCACGACGGTGTAATTACATATATTAAAATTACATATGTATTATACTATTTTCATGATTGTATAAAACAGCTAGAATTTCAAAATATACGTTTTTATAAAGCTAGGAAAATATCACGAATCCCATGTTGAAACGTTCAAATGTTAATTAATTAATTGCTTCTAATTATTCTTTCAGTAATGAAAGTGTTGACCTGAATGAGATTTGACCTTATCATGCAACGTAGGCAGTCCCGCTTAACCCCCTCCCTCCCCCACACAGGAACACGTCCCGTGGGAATAATATATAGCATGTAATTACAATGTTTGCTCCCGGCCCAACACTTCCGGTACTACACAGCGTTATAAACTAGTATGATATATTAGTATACTATCTGTAATTCGCAAGAGCGTTGATAAAACCAACACTTAATAATGGAGGTAATTACTGATGGATTGCGATATCACTCCTGTACAACTCCACATTGCTGCAGACGTACAATGTCTTTAGTAGATATTATTACTGAGTCCCCAAATGACATAATCAAAAAAACGAACCTTTTAGAGTAACGGTATTCACGAATGAAAAGGTAATCTACCAACACACAGCACTGTGATCTCCATTGATGACGAGAAAACTCGAAAATAAAATAGACTTCCGTAAGCCTGAACAATTTGAAAAAAACTCCAGCTTGAAAAATTTTCTCCAATCATATCATAAAATAGAAAAATCTATATAGTTATATGAATTAATAATATATGGAATCATTACTTCAACTATCATTTTACTACAAATTTGAACTTTTTTTTGTTGTAGAAAAAATGTCTACACATCCTAACAAAATAATCAATTACGTCCGACTGACGAAATAAACGATATTACTATTATTATTATTATTATCATTACACAAATATCACCATTAACTCCTGTAGTATCTTGATGCTTTTTCAGAATAAGATTTAGGAACCACTACATCTTTCTAGAGTGATCATCGTTTACAACCGCAGCAATGTGTGCAATCAGTGAGTTTCTCAACAATTGCAGAAGTTTTTCAAATTATCAACTTGGTTAGATTACCGTCATCATTCATGGACATAAATACGAGAAGTGTATTACGTTGAAAAAAATCATAATGATAACAGTAACAAATTCATACAATCTAGCTCAAACTGAACGTAGAATCATTTTCATAGAGACATTTATAGTAAAAACATGTCTTAGCCATCCGCGATAGCCAAGTCAGCTAAGGCATCACTTTAAAAACTGAAGCCACAAATTGCCGTAGATTCAAATCCTGCATAAGCCATGGGTTTTCGTGAACGTCCTTTCACTAATCACCACTCCACAGTTTCATTATCACTTGCTCATTCGTATCCTCTAAATAACCTAGCCGTTGACGGTATCACCAAGCAAACAAAAATCATCACCATCTTCAACATGTTCTAACATCTTGACGAAATGTACACAGATTCGTAGCTATCATTAAAAAAAGAGTTTTGAGATCCAAAACAATTGTGCCAATACTTCTAAATATTCATTATTCATTAAACATAAACATTATTCTATAGGATCAATCTTTTTTTTTTTCTTTTTTTTTTTTTTTAATAACATCAAAACTTGATACAAAATCATTGTTCCCCAATTGAGGCTATGGATGGAAAATTAGATCATTTGAACGGGGCACCACGAGGGCGATCTTACCACCCCATCATAATGATATTATTCAGTTATCGTGGAATCTTCTAATCCTCTATTTTTATCATAATTTTCTCACTCCACTTTTCACACTTCTTTGAAGTCAAATGAATGTTAGCAGTCCTGATATTAAGCATTTATGAATAAGAATAATCTACATAATATAGGGTTAAGTCACCAACTGTCGCAACGGAAACACATAATTTTATTACCAGTAATTTCACTCATCATGTTTGGGGGAGATACGTAAAATATGTCCACTTGTTAATTAGACATCATAAATGTATAATTCGGGCGCTAATACGGGTACAACAACTTGTTGACGTCACCAAGTTCTAAAGAGAAATGATGCACAAGTTCATGGGGAACTTGTACAAATACTGTAAGGAATATGTCGTGGTCAACCAACCCCAATGTAATTCAACCCCAATATATCAACTCCAATATAATTTCATACTTATTAATTAATATGACATTCTATCTTTGGGAATTCAATCAGTTTCGAGACGATACCTCAATGAATTTCATCACATTATTTGTATTCATTGACTATTAACTTGAAACTAATTGAATTCATCAATTAGAATGTCCTAATAATTGAAGATCATAAAATTATCTTAGGGTGGATTTACTTTTTATTCAATCACACTGGTTTGTGAATATAAAAAATATAGGAAGATGAACATTGACATTGAAATTGAATTGAAATTGACATTGAAACCAATTAACATTGAAAATTGAGATTTTCGGTCCGAAACCCTTTGTTCAGACAGTTCTGTAGTCTCTGCATGTACGTAGTTTCTGTAGTACGTAATCGAATTGGAATGGGTTCAAATACGACTATAGTTGGGAGATTTAGTAAACGTCATGTAACTCGTATAACTTCATCTTTTCATTGTCATTGATGTTCAGAAATTGGGGTGAAATTCATTCAAGACTTACCAGAAACAACAATCACCTCAGTATTACTATGTACAAAACAACCAAATGTATGGTTATCTTTAAATACAATGCCACTATGCTATACAACGCAGTTACTGATCAGTTGAAGACATTAGGCCAAAATGCATTCAAAGCTGCAGTGAAAAGACTACACAAAGATCGGATGTGTATGACAGACGGATAGCAATCAGTTCTAGTACACCATATTTCATACTGTTTCAACATAATATTCATTCATACCATATTGTAGGTATCCCATTTTATCATTTCATTTCTATTCATAGCTCATGAGTTAAAATAGGACTGGTTTTATGGAAGAGCAGAATATTTTAACCATACTAAAATCTGAATATCACCATTATCAACAAAAATAAAGACAATTTTAATTAGATCATCCAAATTCTCATATAACCCAACTGTTGGAGAAGGATTGTGAACAAGTAGTTAACAAATATTTCACATATTACTCTGCTCAACAAGCTGTATACTCCTAAGTACGCTACTTACGCTACGTACGCTACATGTACTCAGCGCTTAGGGGGATTATTAGTACAAAGATATGTAAACACTCCTAATACCAAGTATGGCTCTAGTACACAAAGTGCAACGATCTATCATCAAGTGCAATGATTGCAACAATAAGTGCATTAGAGGAATATTACGAATGAAGGTACATTGTTTGTAATGCAACTTATGAGATGATGTATGTATGCCTGGTAGCATACGTTACTATTCACAGGGGAATTAATTGGTACACTCACATGAAGAAATTAATGTAATTGTACAGTCGTTATTATGTAAATAAGAAGACGCTGTTTACTGGCTGGCTCAAGAAGTCACTGACATTGTTCCGCAATTCAGGGGCTATAGCCTCCGATACACCGAAAAAAACGCACGCCGAGAATAACGTACAACGTGTACGCTATTTTCGGTGTACGTTTTTTTCAGTGTACGTACACCGAAAATACGTACAATACGTAAAAACACGTGAAATACGTAAAAACGTACACCGAAAATAACGTGCAACGTGTACGTTACTTTCGGTGTACGTTTTTACGGTGTACGTTTTTACGGTGTACGTTTTTACGGTGTATCGGTGCATCCCCCAATTCGGGTATATTTTTTGGGGGAGAAACGGGGGTTTCAGTCCTGGATATAATTCATATGTGTTTTTATTTCAAACAGCATCCGTCTATCATCTCCTCATTCATGACCCAAAAAACCTAGTTGTTGATTGAGTTTTTGAGCAAAAAATTATCATAAACAATTATCAAGACTCATTTTTGCATTCAGAATGTGATAGTCAACAACTTTCCATAGAATAAACCTGACCAGAAAATGAAATATTGAACTTCATTTTATTACTTGTATTGAAGACTTTTGTATTGGGTTTTAATCCCGATGTGTGCATAGGTTTTTATCAACATCCCTCACCTATCATCACTTCATTGTTTCAATTTTTCTCAATTATTCGTAACCCCACTCAACCTAACTGCCGATGAGGTCGTTAAGTATCATACAAAACAGACACACTCTATCCGTATTTTTGTAGATTTTCCTTGGAATTCTCACAAACAGTCAAGTCAAATGGGGTTACAAATCTGCGGATGGTGAGCGAAAAGTCTGTCTCATTTCTCTGCCAATTAAATGCGATATCAAAACTGATTCTACAGTGATTTGCCTGTATCACAAAATATCGATTAGTGAGTGAACTCGATTAGTGAACTCGATTAGTGAACTCGAGTCGTAGGCCCTGTACACTAGTATAGGCCTATATCAATTTGTTAATGAATTATTTTATTGGTGCATCAAGAATTTCAAACTATCTAGTTTCAGACAGTGAGCATACGTGACCCATGAATACTATACCCACTAGCGTAATTCTATGTTAGAATTAACTGGCGTTAAACTAGATTATGGTGTACAAAGTTGTATTATTATCTGAACTGGTATTAAGACATTGCAAGTTTGTCTTACAATATTGCATTATGACCATAAGACCAACTTAATTCAATTAATATCATACATAAGCTACATATTTATTTCTTGTTTGATAATTGCTTTGTGATAATCAACAATCGAGAAGCGGTATAGCCTTGTTTTTCAATAGTCACTTGAAAAGTCTGTGAAAATATACTGATTGGCCATTACATAACGCATGTGACCAAGGGAGATGGTAGTTTTTTTTACCATTTGTTTCACTTTTAACGAAATACTTAACAAATCAGACCTATTGTATATTCAATCAGAGCATCTTTTATTATGCTTATTTATTATTTTATCATGCTATATATTATTATGAGCTATGTTTGGCGCTACTGGCAAGCTACTGGCACCGCTAAGGCAGAAAATATAAATGTCAGTATCCTATACACCACCGAAAATGCATTGCCGAAATGCATAGCTATTTTAGTTGATCGTGTAAAGGGGGTTTTAGTTTGGTTAGGTATGTCTAGCCTGACGTCATATAGGGTATTGACGAGACAGATACACCATGCAAGTATGTGTGATATTACGTCACAGATAGACTGACCGACATCAAAGCTGGGTATGTGCCGCTAGGTTAACCTCATGCGAGTGAAGCTGGCCTCAAACATGTGTGTGATTGCATGATAGGATGATGAAGGGAGGGGGGGGGGGTGAAGCCGAGGAGGGGAGAAACTAATTAAATGGAGCTTGATATCTCTAACTTCTTAATTGTTACTGGAATCGGATCGACATTGATGTAGGAATGGAGGGTTAGAGACAGAATGTTATATTATACTGACATACTCAACTGACGTTTATAAACATTCGAAAACTGTTGGAATATAGCGTTTTCGTTAGTCTATTGATCCAGAAACGAATATAATGTTCTATATGAACTGTACAATAATTGTAAAAAAAAAGGTAATCACATAATCTCTATACAACAAATCAATAATAAATACCACAATCAAAAGATACAGATCCGTTTCTTGCTGTATTCTCTGCTTGAAAAATGATAGCTTCAAAATGCAACGGTGGTATTTTTTGATGTTGGTAAACTATCTTTGACTTCCGTGGTTACAAGTGTACCACTGTTCCAATTTATTCACGCTCATTGTAAACTCATCTCACTAATGCGTCGATCTTTGTATTTATCTGAGAGAATAAATGTGCCAATGTACCAATTTATCGCTCATCTCTCAAGTTATGCTGATTAGCTTACGTTTTACGAGTAAATACCTTTATATTGTCAATAAGATCATAATCTACGTGTCTCTGATTTCGAGAAAACGTGAGTAACGAATCTATCCATTAAGTGTATTTTTTTAGAACTGTTGTAATTTAAATTCCTTTCTATTTGAAATACTTTTACCAAAGGATTTTTACATGTCTGGATGAGACAACTCTTTTCTAGAAAATCTCCACTGTTATCGAAATTACCTGTAATTTGCTTTTCCCTCTGGGTAGAAATTACCAACATAGGAATAATTTATACTCACAAATGAGATGTTATCACCATGCTGCTTCTTTTCATCAAGTCTTGAAAAAAAGAAATACAACAAGGCTGTTTTGTGCCAGGGCTTAATTAAAAATAGTATTGATTAAAGCTGAATAAGTGAAAATATTTTATGAAATGAGATAAAGTCTATTAAACACGCATTATCTTGTAAATATCTTGTATCTGTGAGAAGATTTAAAAAACCATTAGGACCGTGCTGAAAAAAAAAACACCTGAAAAGACCACAACCTAGAATATTCTTTAATGGAAATGTCACTCTTCCATTAGTGTGCTTTTAACGAATAAAGAGCTTTTAATAAATATCAGAACCGGGGATTTACCGCACAGCTGACTCTAGAGAGATCTCATGATTTACATTATAGGATTTATGGTGAACACTCATAGATATTAAATGGGATATTTTCATTTTAACTAATTCTCGTTCTGAGTTTGATAAAAGTGAAAAACTCGGTATAATTATATTTCTGTGTTGATTTCTGTGTTGTTAACAAAATTTCCATGACGATTATCAAGGTTAGTATAACAATTATAATATTAGAGAGTCTTGATCAGCAACTTTTCGTTCGGAACATTTCGATCACTTCCGAGTCTGACTGACGTCAGCTGGAGTCTTTACTGTCGGCCACTAACCAGTGAAAATGTGTGACCATGTGAAACCAGTGAGAGTGTGGCTATGTAAGGGGGTGAGTGCACGGTGCTTACATGAATCGACAAATTTATCTCTACTATTTTTTTACATTTTCAAAAATCCGTTTAATTTGACGAAAAGTTCTCATCTCCGAGATAATTTTATGCTTTTTAATTGATATGACATTTTATTTCTGTGAATTTAATCAGTTTTTGAGATAATGAATCAATGAATTTCATAACTTTTGTTCATTCATTGACGTATTATCTTAAAACTGATTGAATTCACTGAAATAGAATATCATATCAACTAAAGAGCACAAAATTATCTCGGAGATGTGAATTTTTCATTCAATTTTGATGGTTTTTGAACATGGAAACAAATTAATGAAGGTGAATTTCTCTATTTTCATAAGCAACGTGCCGCAACCCCCTCAACTACTTACACTACTCACTACTATTTACCTATTCAACTATTCAACTACTTTGACTATCCAGGCTATCGTAGTGATGGTATGGTTTATAAAGGAAATGAATTTCACCTCATTGATTCTCCAAGTATTTCCTACACATTTTGTTCATGGTATGTAGTTTATTGTAGGATGATCATGTCTAGTGTAGCACCCTATTGGAATGATGAGAAAGAGACGGTCCTAGCCTAACATTAATAATCCATCCTTATTCCAATCACCTCATCTATCTCAGTTCATCCACTGAGGAAAATCACAAGATAGCTCAGTTAGGATAGTCGACCATGACGGGAATCGAACTCCGATCTTCTGAATAACGGCTCAGCACGCTATATCTACTGATTCGCCCGTCTCAGTTTTCCTCTTTAGATTAAGTATTTACCACCCTCTTCCTCACCCCCTTCTATGTTCACCTCACGGCAGGTGGCCGGCACAGACGTCGCCTCCCCCCCCCCCCTCCACCTCCTCATCACTCCCTGTAAATACGTGGTTGCATTACCATCATCATTATACGGGTACGATAATTATTATCTTGAGATGACCGGTCGACACTCACAACCGTTAATGATAATTGATAAGGAAGACGGTCTATCGCCACCAGTAATTGAGCAAGATCGTGATAAGGGAGAGTGTCGTTAGGATGTTATAATGTTCGTGATAGATGTTACAGAACGGACAAACATATTATCTATATCTTATCTTTCTCACTCTCATGCTCACTCTCACTCTCTCTCTCTCTCTCTCTCACGCTTCATCCCTTATCAATCTAACGGAGTAAAATTTACAGATACAGATGTTGATTTGACCTCTAATAACACTACAGTTTCTACCCCTTTGGTTCGGTGATTTCTATAATTGCAATGACCATCATCTACCATAATCTGTTTTTTATTGCATGAAACTCAATTTGAACGTGATATATAATCATATTCATTTCAATGTTGCTTAACGACCCCACCAACAACTAGATTATACGGGGGTACGAATAAGTGGGTGATAATGAAACAAAGAATTATTAATAGGTGGAAAGAAGTTTACAATAAAACCTCATGCGAATGGAGAGATCTAGAACATGTTTTAGGTTAGTACAACATACAAATACAGTATCTAGGACTAATAATATGTACACTTTCAATTCTTAAGGCCTTAACACAAAATCTTAATCACTATCCAGACATAGATAAATTGTAGCTCAAGGCTTTAACCACAGCAGGTAACTTAATAAACTTTCTTTCGTATAACCGTAATCGGGACTTTCATCAGATTTGCTTCATAACCATAACCGGGACCTTTATAAAATTTGATCCATAACCGTAACCATTACCGGGACCTTTATGAAGTTTGCTTGTAACCGAGACCTTTATAAATTCAGTTCATAGCCGTAACCGCAACCGGGACCTTTATTCATAAAGGTCTCAGTCCCTGATATATATGTATTTACCCTTGACTTGTAATGAGAAATCATATACAATTTGCATCAGCTAATCAGCTAGTCTACCATACATGCATAATCTACATGATAATAGTAATGATACAAATTATATACTCAGTATATACCTAGTCCAGCTATATCTTTTCATTGATATTTCGATAGTGTATAGCGAATTGCGTACTTGAGTTGATTGGAATCCAAGTATTGAATGCAATGTATCTTATAGAGCTATGCATAATGAGCACTCGATCTCACCACACAGTAATTAAGTTGAAGTGAAATTCACAAAGAGCTGGGTCGATGAAACGTACACTACTTGACTGGCTCATTGAAACCGCAACAATAAGTAGACGTATGTGAGTGGAACAGGAATATTATTACATAGTTTTGGTTACTTTACATTTTATAGAATACTAGGAAAATGCAATACCTGTCCCGGTACGTTCCTACAATTTTCAAAAGATTTCACATTTATATAGTTGGTAGACGACCTTTTTTGTGTGGGAACAAATATATAATGGAAAAAAAAAGTTCAGTAATGACAATAAATAGTAGTTCTGAAGCTCAATTCTTTGTACTAACCCTTATCATGAGGAAAGTGAGCTACAGATTCAGTACTCAGCACCAAATGTATAAATCTACAAACAAATGCAATCCGATTGCTACGTTAGATTTAGATAGTAAAAGTACAATACACAGTTGAGCAACAATACCTTCGGATGATGAATGTTAAACAAGTTATCGGTTTGTATTGTTCTCGCTACGTTTGACAAAACGTATCAATATGACAATACTTCGATAAACTTCTGTTTCGCTTTTGTCATTTTCATGTTCTGCACTCTCGTTTGAATACGATAAGCATTTATTTTCACAATTTCCTCTTTTCTATGTCGCTTCTGTAGAATTGTATAGCAATCGTTCCAATCATCTATTTATAGAGTGGTTCTCGATCAACGGTCAATACTGTAATATACTGTCCGAATGTCAGACTGTCACTGTCGGTACTGGTCGTGACAGGATTAGACAACTCTAAACAAAAGGGCATACCTATACACAAGAATTCAATCAAACTAAAATTCAAACTAGTAAGATAGTCGATAACCCAAAAGATCTGAAAAAAAACTAAATTAATATAATTTAATTAATCGAATGGACCCACCTATCGGAGCTCACTCGAACTTTCCATGAAATTCTATATATATGATCTTTCTCCACAAATGATTCTTGAAATCAAAGATTTTCGTGGCATGAAAATTCTTATTTACAGCCATCACTCCGATACAAAAACAATCTAGTTGTTTCGCTTGAATGAAAAATTAAAATAGTATTTTCTGAGAAGATAGGCAGATTTGGAAGAGTCAAGTGGTGCCATCCCATCAACCTGGTAGTGTAGCTGATGAAGGTTACCATTGAAAACTACAACGGTTCAATAAAACCGGCACATGCAGCGCAGTGGTTAACGCGCTAGCTTCATGTGATCCGGGAGAATAGGGGAATTTCGAACCCAGTTCGATCCCTGCCGACCATCTTTACACGGGTTTTCCGTTGGTTTCCCTCTGTAGTCTAAGCTAATGCCGGGATGGTTTCTACAATAAGTCGGCGATGACCGCTTCCTTCCCACTATCCTTCCCATTACCCAGGAACCTTCATCTCATCATCCCATCATCTCATTAATCATCCATCCGACGTCATCAGATCTGCGCTATCATAACAGTGGATCGTAAAACCCAATATAAAAAAAAGTTCAATGAATAATGTTGATGAATGTAATTCTTTGCCACGTCGGTTGAGATATTAAGGACATATATAAAAATAATTCCTCACCACGCCGTCAGGAGAGTATCGAATATTAATGTCCACTATACTCCTGTCTCGTCGTACGTTGTTACGTCACTGTTTCTATACTCTCACCATTGCCCGGTAGGATGTTAAATACTTGAGATCTCCATCTCAATTAGAATCACTGCGTTAACAATTCACAGCTTCCTACAGAGCAACCCGTCTTGCCACTCTCAGACCAGCAAAAGTCACGTGATGACTGATGACGTCACCCTCCCCCCCCCCCTCCCCACACCGCCCTCTTAACACCTCCGACGGCTGTTCTGTAATGATGAGTGACGTCGCCGCAATGCGTATTACTAATTACTGCGAAATAAACAATTGGAATTGTACATCAAGAAAAGCATCGCTTTTTTGAAGAATTGGACGCCTCGAGACGATGCACGAATAAGACGGTCCATCCAAAAATGCGATTCAATAAGAATTAAGAACGCATCAATACGATGCATTAATAGGCCTACTCGACGGCTATAAATATGATTCAGCAATACGGCGCATCAATAAGAACGTATTAGTACGTCGCATCAACGGCGCGAATAACCTCGCTGTTGAAGCGCCGTAAAACAAGACAATTCAATTACGTCGCATCGAAACGACACCTCAGAATACGACACCTCAAAACTTACATTTAATACGACGCCTCGATACGATGCCTAAATACGATGTATCAATACGACGCTTCAGTGAAAAATTATCAATGAGGCGCGACCTCGGGCGCAACCACACGACTCCTTACTACGACGCCTCAATACCACGTGTCAATACGACGCATCAATACGACGCCTCAATACGAAGCTTGACTGAATACAAATCATCGATGAATAGTTATCTATCATAAGCATCATAAGAAATATCAAATACCACATGTATAGGCCTTACCACGAAAGATGTAGGTATCGAATTATCGAAAGATGTAGGTATAATTATTACATAATCTCGTCTGCCATTTTGAGGATTTGGAGCTATTGAAAGATGTATAGCGTGTGTTATCGTAAAACTCGTCCTGAAAAATCGTACTACCCTGAAAATACCACAGCAATAGTGATAACTGTTTTTGTTTTGTTGGCAGACGAGTTTCATCTATGGTGTTCGCATAAACTCTCCAGTTTAGTGTAAGAAATAATAATAATCTCATTCAGCCGAGTAGGTCTACAAGTTACTGTTATTTGTCGTTATTATCCTATAGGATTAACAAGGGCCGGTTTATACTCTCAGCTGAACGCCAAATACAATTAGCTTATTTCAAACCAAATAGAGCTGGCCACGATCAACCGTCCTCCATATCACTAAACATTATCGCACGAGTGTTCCGATAAGTCAACACTTGATGGGTTTATATAACGCACGCATATTTCGTTGCGGTGAAAAACGGATTAAAATGTAACAAATGTAACTAATGGGATGTGACCCTAAAGGAAGGTTTATTAATAATACACAACGAATGTGGACCGAGTTTCTCTGTGATAGTGATATACAGAAAATATCATCGTCGTTACTGCGGTATATAATTTAGATGGCTTATACGAGATGACGTGTCTGTGACGTCATTATATCATGGCTTGTTGGACGAAATACTTCATCATATCATCGCACAGTGCGATAATAGCGGTGGACAGAGGAACTGCAATGTATTTTAAGAGTCTATGGGAGTCGATTTAGTGGAATTAAGGCATATGCAAAATAAGCTGTTTGGTAGAAAATGTTTGTACCAAGTTTAGGGATAAGGTTTGCGCATTTTTTGGATAATGAATGTTTAATATTGTGAAAAATTAAGGAAAATATTCACTGGCAAGTTGAACTGTATCGCGAAGGCAATGATAGTTACGAAATAATAAAAACTTTCAAAATAATCAACGATATGTATTACCGGTATAAATCTTCGGAGTGCATTTTTTTATAGATATTGCCGCCCACTTGGCTCAGTCATCTATCTTAGGACGCGTTAGAAACTGAAATCAATTCGGACATGGATTCGAGTCCCGCATAATATTTGGCTTTTTCTAATGTCCATCTCACCTATCATCACTTCATCCCTTCATTATCACTAGCTTATTTATATCCCCATAACCTAGCGGGGTCGTTAAGCAGCATTAAAAAAAGAAAATAAATACAAAAACATATAGATATTTCGCTCTCTTACTCAACGAATGTACTGCGTTTTCCTGTTCTGACGATAAATATGCCTGGTCGGAACAGCCGAGGACAAGTTGTGAGAGATAGTGGTAGACGGGCGTTCGAAACATCTAATAATAGGTTCAGACGAGTCCGAGTTAAACTTTAAAAAGAACACGGTTGACTTTTGACATGATTTAAATACTCGGCTGGGGTCACGGAGATGAGGAGGGTTGGAAGAGGGGGAAGGTTGGGTTGAAGCAAAGAGAGGAGGGGGTAAGTCAAGCATCAAGCTGCAAGAGAAATGAGAAGAGCTGGGCAGAAAAACGAGGAATGGAAAGTGAAGCAAATAGAGGAGACATCACATTGAGTGAAAAGTGTAAGTCAAAAGTATAGAAACGAAAAAGTACGTTTTTTCAAGTTGGTTCTCGTTTTCTGCTACCTAGCAGCGCTGACACACATGGTGTAATTAATCTAAAGAAGAGTTAATTATTACTCTCACTCTCTCTCTCCCTCTACACATAATATATATATATATATATATATATATATATATATATATATATATATATATATATATATATATATATATATATATATATATACCCTCTCTCCCAATACTGACAAACCTCGGTCTCATGAGGTTCTATTATAAATTTCAAACCATAGAGAATGAGACTCTATAGAGTAAATTTCTCTCAAAAACTTCAACTTTTATATATTTCACCATATTATTGTAAATGAAGTGTGTTTTTTGCCTGAACGAACCATTTCTTTGAGCCGAAGTGATTAATGGATATTCTTAGTTCTATTTTCCACACATTCTGTGGTTTACGCATAATTTGTTCCTTCCCATTCATGAATGAAGTTTGTCTTCTGTAAACAATCTACTAGATATACTAAACAAACTTTAGCCCAAACCAAAGGTGAACTTTGCTACTAGATGGCAATTGTGGTTTTTCGTTGTAGACTTTTTGGTCACAATCATTGATTTCGATAATAGTTCTTGAGTAGCAAAGAGTTATTTCTAATATGTGTTACTTAATACCTATACAGCTAGTTTCTTGAAGTAAACATTTTCCATGGAAAAGCAATGAGAATTCAACCAAAAGGGCAAAAATAATGAAAACTAACATAATTGCCTTATATGAAAAAATTAACATTACAACACTCTGAAATATATGCTTAAGAATTATATGGTCAGGGATTACGATAATTTATGGATGGCTACGGATATGGATATGATTTACAAAAGTATAATATGGTTACATATAGGCCTACATTGTGACTGAGACGGGTAGATCAGTTGCTTTAGCGCCCTGGACCGTTATTCAGGAGACCGGAGAAGGGATGTATGCTTTTTGCTATGTCGTCCATCCTGACTAAGTTTTTTTGTGATTACACTCTGTAATCATAAAGTGAATACCACCGGTATATAGTTCCTGAACAACACGCCACGTCTGCTTCCTACTCACTGTCCAAAATGATCAATCAAAATAACCTTTCATTCATCTCATCCCAATCTCATTCCTCACTCAATGACGCCAACACATCATAGTAATTTCATTTCACTGAATCATTATAAGCCAATATAAATACAACGAATCTACACTTTTCCCTCTCATCCTAGATCGCAACCAAGTACACATTTGTGCTGATATTGTAAGTGACACCACAGTTAATTGACCAGTCTGACTTAATACGACCTTTAAGCCATGACCCTACTTAAATATAGCCCTCGATGACATCACTATGTATACACTGCTGCATGGCCAGTCTATTACACACTAAAGTTAACAGGCAAGCACATTTTCGGCATAGACGTACACGAAAGAAGTCGCGAACCACCCGCGCGTTAGTGATGTGGGATAGAGGGAACGTTCACTCGGAACCTTTTTTATTCTGGGTATAAGTATATATTTGGGTAGACACGTAATATAGGAGAAGGGTGTGGGTAGTGGGGTGAAGTTATAAGAGAAGGGACCTCGTATAATAATAAAAACTAGGTTATTTCATATTCGTGGAGCACATTAATGTAAAACATTGAACATCCAACGAGGCGTATGCATTCATCGAGTTAGAATGAAAGGGGTAAAAATGTTTGTTGGGTGAACTGAGCAAACGTAGCATATAAGCTGTATAAGTTGAGCGAGATATTTTTATTATAGATGATAGACTACACTTTTTTTAAACCACTTACTCGATATTCTAAACTCACATAGGTCTAGTTATAGGAATTGATACGTAGTGGATTAAGCAATAGTTAGCGGATTAACGTGTAATCACCCTTGTTTAGTTAGTTAGTTAGTGTGAGGATTAAAGGCGCGTCGACAACGAGATCATTTTTCTCCCATATATATTCATGTCTGTTTACTTTGCCATGTTTGTCAACGTTTGTGGAAGTTGGGTATTGAGGAAGCGAAGAAAAAAATGTAGAAAAGAAGATATAGAATTAAATTAAATTTGACGATGTATGTGCGGAAAAGTGACAAGAGAATGAGATAAAATGAGATACAAACGAACCCTCATATCAGGGCATATACACAGCAATAAGCTGAAATGCTACTTTCTCTTCGAAAATAAAATATTAGTAAAAAGTGTTATATAATAACCTTTTAGAAAAAGAGTTCGCTAAAATTGTCCCCTCCATGGCCCTTCCTTACCTGTCTCTATTATCAAATACTCAATATATATCAGGATGTTTGATCCCCCATCCCCCTTTACCATACCTGAATATTCTCCAACCGCCTTCTATGTTCATCCTCATCAACTGTCAATAGGCTAAGAGAATATACCGTTTTGCTTGGTCATCAATTCATCATGCCAATAATCCCTGTTGGTGTTCATCAAAGAACGTAAGAAGGAAGATAGAAATGTAATCATTCACTGTGATTTAGTTGCGATGTAATCTCTTGATTCATGATCCTAGTGTTTTACACTACTATTATTCTTGGGAGTAGTTTGTCTCAAGGAATGTCGAAAATCACTGACCAGGACATGACATTGTGACGTAGCAGATAACTTATATCCGAAAACCAGCAGCACCAACTAAATGATATCACTATGCCAGATGGCTGAATACTGATAGTCCATGTATATGAATCGTCCAAATATATGAATAGATCTACAAGTGCATTTTTTCACAAAATCATAGCTTGTTTTTTACCATTTGTATTTTTGCAGTTCAATTGTTCTTCGTTTCATAACCCTTCTCTACAATTTAGATTCAAGCTTACTATTTCTAACTATTTTCTAACTATTCTAAATATTCTAACTATCTCTTTGAGGTGGTAAGATCACCCTTGTCGTGTCCCGTTCGAATGATCCCACACATGCATCATTCGCCTTCCAGTGGCACAACTGCTTTGTGTCAAGCTTTCAATGGAAGAAAATTTCAAAACCAGGACATCCGGTATTCATTTTCCAGTAATCTGTACTATTGGATTAAAAACTGGTAGAATATCTCTTCATAACAATGTTACTGAAGTACAAGACTGTGAAATTCATAATTTCTCAAAGCTGTGTATGTTCAAAAGGCATACGTTGGAGTTGGAGACTATTATACGTATCACGTATTTTCAGTGTCAAAGTCGTTTGAATTTTCGTTCAACATCGTTTTGATGCGTATATTGGCCTTGACTTAAGATTATCACAAGAATGTGTTTTGTTTGAGATAAATATAGGCAAGTTTTCATTGGTACTCAAAATTCACAGAACATCAATTCGTTTTTGTTCAGTAGACAAAATATATTAGCCAACATTATTACATCCTCTCTGAATTCTAAATTCCAATACAAATTGACAAACGAAAATTAATTCACATTTCCAATATAAACTTTCATGAAATTATTATCCATTAAAAGCTAATTGAACTATTACTTCATATCAAAGCCAATTTACCTCTCGTATTCGCCATAAAGATTACTCCTCATATCAAGGCATGCGTACCGCCATTAATAATGCGTGAGTCACCTCGGTGGGGTCAGAACTGGTCGACGTATGGTGTGGGAATCCCCCAGTGGCAATAGCCGCCAAATTAATGTTCGAAGTCAGTCTATAATCACCCACCGGAGACCAGTGTACCAACCCTCGCTTGTCAAACAAGGAAAATCTCTTTGTACAACAAGATGAGCGGGAAGATTGGCTAACCTGGCGCGTACTTGTTTTGAGTGAGCATGTTGGTGATGCAAGTACTTGTATTTATAGGTAAGTCCCAGTCGCGTTATGGTTGTGTTATTCGGAGTTATCTAGAGGGCACTGGAATAGAGATGAATGTTCTATTGAAATCATAATAGTATATTGTAGGAGTTGAAATAATAGATAATCTAAATCATTCTTTGGGGCCTATTCAACTTTGTGTACCACGTGTACTCGTCCCTAGCTATAATTACATGTTTCAAGAATGTGATTTTTAGAGCTAGAATCTAGAACCCAAAACACACATCAATTTTCAACTCATACTTAGGTAGAATCTACTTTTTTGATAATCCTGTTGAAAATAACCATCGCTTAGAAGAACGGGGTTGGTTTTCCCTCCGGTCGCCCACTCTGACTGGATTTTTCTTGTTTCTCTCACTCCATAAATTGAATACAGTAATTTTTCCTAATATCAGGCTACGACCAATTCTTTTCTATACCTCTGCACGAAGCGTCCACACCTAACTTGAGCATCCTTCCCCAGAGGCGTAAAGAAAGTAGGCATATTTATAATGCACAACATCTACATAACCTACGATTAACTGAATGCACCCTATATATAGTTTTATCATTGTCAATTCATGTTCTATATGTATTTATATATATATATATATATATATGTTTATATACATATATATATATATATATATATATATATATATATATATATATATATATATATTGATGATTCTGTCTTATACATGGGTTTTCTGAAAATGTAGAAAAAAAATCGAACAATTAAAATGTGAAAATCAACAATAATGACATATTATCGGTCATACATTAATTTATATTACATTTCGTATATATGTATTAATTTGTACACATATATTCTATTACATTATTGCATATGCATCTAGAGATATAGTTCGATTTATCGTATCGGTCGTATTATAATCACGATAATTATCGGTCGGTCTACTCACCATTGATGAGCAGCTTCTGCGTCAGTGAGAACTGGTTGACCGAACCGTCACTAGATCGCGCCTCGAGCGACTGTTTCTCCGCCAACAGCTGTTTGATGTGCAACGTCATCTGTTGTTGTTGTTGCTGTTGTTGTTGTTGTACTTGTACTTCGGGGACATCCCCGCTAGCTACACATTGTGTCTCTTTGGTTACGAGATAACTATCACTGTCTCTGTCTAGCACTTCGTCAACCTGGACCTCCTCCATTACACTGGTGACAGTCGAAGGGGCAGCTTACACGGCTAGGCTGAAATCAGTTGGAAAATTCATATCATCATTAGATGAAAAACAATAATCTAAATCAATAATCAATAATCTAAATTACAAAGATACAGATTCAAAAGAAATTTAAAAATACTACGTCTTTCTAGATACTGTTTCCCGGTTCAGAATAATGAAGGATAACATAAATTCATTCAGTATACATGACATTCATTACGTCTTGTTATAACAATCGATTTAATTCAAATAAAATTAATTGATGCTTCATAACAAGATGTTGGTAGCTCAGTCATTGTTTTTTTCTAATAGACCATGCAAAGAGCGCATTCTAGTATTAAATACAGGCAGTAATTTTTCATTTTAAAATTACAAAATATATCATGAATGGGTTTTTGAGAAGAGAGGTTTTTGAGATGTTTTTGAAGGTTTTTTTGTTGTTTGAAACACACAATACAAATATATTGAAAATACATATTTCAACTACATGTATTATTCGATACTGCCCATGTCTGGTGGCAGGACACACAGCCTTCTTGATAGTGAATATTGCAACAGAGTTTTATTTGACCAGAAGTAGTAGTTTGTAGTTTGAACCACGCGTGTCTAGAGCAACGTACAGAACTGTAAAACGAGGACATGTTTCACGTGAATATATGAGACAGGACCAGGTAAAGCAACTGTTGGACTTTATTTGCGTATTTCAAGCAACGAATTCTTCGAGGCATAACATAGTAAAATCGAACAATATAAATAAATACAACTATTGAGAGATAGCTTGTAAGTCAGGTCACCATAGCAACTAGAAATGATGGACCTACTATCCTCAGGTATATATAAACTTAGTAAAATTATTAAAATACTTTCAAGTTCTTGCTAGAAACTGTTGTGATCATGTAAAGCGCTGTTTGAAAGCTGCAACAGATTTCGTTTTTATGTGTAGAGGTAATGGAATTTAAATTCTGCAGAGTTTCAAAATAACAAAGTCGATCGAAAACTGGATCATCTTATATATATATATATATAAAAATTAAGAGAGAGAGAGAGAGAGAGAGAGAGAGAGAGAGAGAGATGCCTATATTCCAAGTTGGAACTTGAGTAGTGCTTTCGTCCTGAAAGAACGTCAAAGATGTCAAGATGAACGAGAATTCCGAGTAAGCGAAGGAACAGTTGAACATTTTTTCTTGTCTTTAGAATAGTTATGATAACAGATTGAAACTATAGCAATCGTCATTCGGGAGACAGGGGTTCGATTTCGGCCATGATCGGCCATCCGAAGTGAGATGTTTTGTTGTTTCTCTCTGTTGTACATGTTAATCCTGGGATGGTTCCAAAGCTGGTCACTACTGTTTCCTTTCTACTGTCCAAAAAAACGAAATGAAATAACCTTTCCTATCATCTTCTCATCATCTCATTCACTGTTAACTGACGACCATAGATCTTTGTTATCATTAAATATGTACTTGAGCTGGATATGAATAAATAAAATACGTGAAACAGTCTGAAACTTTGAGAACCATTACCGCAAGTGACGGGAGATTTAAAACCCCCACAAACGATCTTCTTCAGATAATAACTTTTGATATAACTAATAACTATAATAACTTATAGATAATATGAGATGATAATTTTTGATGAATCAATTGGCATGCACATAAAATACCACTAGTAAATGCCAAATGTAATATGTGAAAACCAGGTTTTAGGAAACCTTTGGACATTTTTAAAGCTCTAATAAGAATAAATCATACGAGAAAATGTTGAGAAGATATTTTCTACGATATTTTCACTCTACCTCCATAGATGCAATTTTCACTTTCTATACTTTCACTGAACATTGCATTATTTTGTTTTTTCGAACCCAGGTCACTGCAGTCTCAGATCGTCGTCACTGTGTCTTCTCGTCTAAAGGTTCCAACCGAGTGAGTATTATATTAATGTGTTTGGCTCCGAGTATATAATTGACGCCCGTCGTCCTAATGGAACACACCCCACCATGCCTCATGAGAACAAATCAAGAAAGCCGTGATATATTGACCACGTATTCTATGAGATTCTGTACCTTTTGTTCAAAGAAAACGGCGTGTACGTTTCTAGAAATAAGAACGAAAAAAAAATGTTGTCGTTGCTGTTGGCTGTTGAATATGTCTTATCTGAGATATTTTGGCGTGCTAGATTTAACCTATATTCAATTCACAGATTAGTTGGATGAGCGTATAAGCGAAAGCATCATTTTACCATACCGTAAGTGTTTTTTATTGTTCCCTCTCCACAAGTCAAACAAGATGATACTTTTTGATGAATCAATTGATATGCACATAAAATATCACTAGAAAATAAATTTAATATGCGAAAACCAGGTTTTAGGAAACCATTCTACATTTTGATAGCCCTAATAAGAATAAATCATGGGAAAAAATGTTGGAAAGATAGTTTCTACAAAAATATTTACGGGATTCAACACACGAATGATAGGCTACACATTATTCCAGAATATTACAAGAATTGGATCGGCTATTTCGAAGATTAAAATTGTATACTGTGTTTTTTACCTAAAGATCAAAACAATACAACAGAATAGATCGTGAAACAATTGAAATCAATTATTGAAACAGAAAGACAGTGACTTGATAAATACAAAACTAAGGTGTGTGTGTACAACTCTCCATTTAGTTTCATAAAGAGCCCTATATCGATCATCTCATAAAATATATACTGCGTTTATATACCGCCAATAATCTCAAATGTTTCAATATGGTTTATATTTCGCTGAGGTGAAGTCATTTTCGACCTCCCAGTTATTGATTTTTTTACATTATTTGTGTTCGATACAATTAATTTATTACTCATTATATCATGTGAAAACGCAGTGGAAATATAGTAGGCGTTACGTGATGAAAGGCGGAGGAGATGGAATAACATAAAATGTCCGAGGAAATAACATGAATGCATAACATATTGTAATAAATCTTCTTTAAGCATGAATTATTTTTGCATCGATTATTTTAATCATGATACTAGCATGATTTTATAGATGTGTACCATATTGCATACTGGTTTATACTTATTGGTGGAGGAGCCAAGTTTTTCGTTCTTTGCAAGTCATAGTATCATTTATCGCAGGATGAAGGTGAAAATATTGAACACAAGAGTTTATGATGGTGTGGATGCAGGTAATTTTACTTTACTCAATAAAAAAAAATATCTGGAAGAGCTAATCACGGATCAGGATGTTGGTATATTTATACGTTCAGAAGTAATTCCCTTCCAAAAAAAAAAAGTGATTTTCACCAGATCCAATCAAGACCTTTATGAATATCAAATAACTGAACATGTATAATGGCAGATGATATTTTGAAATTGATATTCTTTCAATACTTTTAAACGAATATATAATATATCTACAAAACAGTAAATCATATTCAACCTGATCAAAAAATTCATATTTGCCATTGGACTGATTTATTCATTCTTTATGTCATTTAGGCCCGGTATTGAACAGAAATATTCTGAATATTTAACAAAAATATTCTAAATATTCTCATAAGTATAAGAATTATGTATTACTGTGATGAAAAATTTGGAATATTTTGATTCAATAAAACTATTTCAGAAAAATATATCATTTTATCAGATTATATGATCCAAGATCTTGTAAGGCTCTATTGAATCCAACGATCGATTTATCTTCATTCCAACATTTTAACTGTTTAACTTAATTTGTGTTAATCTTCCTCTCCATGTTATGATTAATAGTTTTATAATGAGCCTTCTGCGCACGCGCCTTGAACACGTCTTCACGACACTACCGGTCGTCGTTAGTGTAGATAGAGAAGACGGGCGATCGAACGAAAAAGTATATTTGTATTACTTGTATAATTTTAAATATAAATATATATATTTGTAAATATAGGGAAGAAAATTATGAGAAAACGCTGTATAATGAGATGAGTTAAGGAAGTGATACAAAACTTCCAAAATTTCAATATCGTTTTCGACAGTGGATGGCTTTAGTGATTCAACTGAAAATTGAAAGAATGTGATAATTAAATTAGATGATGTAGCGGAGATTTCCATTTAATTTACCGGAAAATAATCGTCGTTCAATTTATGTTCATATCTTTTTTTGATGAAATTTTTCGGTGAATGATATTGAGAATTCAAAAATTCCCATAAGAAAAGCATCAAGTAAATTCCCAACTATTGAATTATATTCGATTTGAATAGAAAATTTGGAAACTTTCTCGTTGTTTCATTTCATGTTTCTACTTGGTTTGACGACTTTCAAGAAAATTAATGTATTATTTTTCAAAAATGAGAAACAAAGCTTTAGTTTTTTAAGGATGATCAACAAATCATTTATTTTTCAAATGTGGCACTGACTAACTTGATAGTTTGACAAACAAGTTGTGTATATACCTTTCCATTCCATACTATAAGTATCTCGCTTATCTTACAACGCTCATGTTGTGTTTTCCAGCTTAGCTATGAACATTTAATGAAACAAAATTGAAAAATATCTCATCTGATGCAAAAAATATCTATTAAAAATGCTGAGTTGAATTTCATATTAATACAGCTGGAACGGTTATGTTATATTTAATAGTAACTCTCGATATTTTTGTTTTTCGATTTTTACTTTACGGCGTACCGTTGTATGCAATCAACACGAAATATATTGTAAATGTTCACTATTTTTCGACAGTATTTTGAAAGATACTTCTCTGAATGGTGTGGAGTAGTTTTAATTTAATATATGAAGTCGGAAATCCACCAGATCGTTTATATGCTATGTTGAAATGGAAATATCACGTGATGATGAATTATTTTTAGGAAGATCTGAAAATATTTTCTCTACTCATGTTTCACTTTTCATCATTGTACTTACGAACAATTGAAAATATTGTATTTTGTTCATTCGGCCGAAAAATATTGAAACCTAAATCTATAACCTATCTTTAATCCATGGAAAGACTATGAGTGAAATTGAATTTCATATTTTGCACAACATTTGTCGTAGAGAACTATGAAGCTTTCAATGAAATTACGTTCAAATCATATATTCTGTAGCGTGTAAGTTTTCATTTTGTTTACATTATTTATTTATTATTTCTCTACATAATTTATGATACAGGCAATAGAAGTTATGAAAGTGTGAATTCCCCAATGAGAAAAAATCTTGTTGAAAATACATGTTCGTCAAATTTGTCATTGGATGAGCGACAACAAAGACTTCCATTCTGTCCAACAGAAAGAAATACTCGATTCAGAACGAATGTATGTCTTCGTTCTCGATCAACAAATAACCTATTCGAAGAAATATATTTTCATTTTCTTACACCAAAGAGTTATTCACTCTCATTTTACTAAAGCGTGGTTGTCTATAGGTTCAATGTTGTGGAAAATATAGAGTTCGATTGTGATTTCACCTTCAATTTGGTGACCACACGAAAAAGCAACAAAGAATCAGAAGAATCGGGAAACTTTTCAATACGGTATGTGGAATTGAGTCTTCTTTTGATTACATCTGAAAACATTCCTTTATTGGAATTGCGAACAAATCAAAGATCGACGAGTGTGTATATCTCTTCACATGAATCGGAAAATTTTCCATGGAAAATTACAATGATATGAGGCCTTACACAGGGCTTAATTTGTAAATAAAAAGGAGCCGGAAGTCACCACTACGTGAACCATCTCTGAACACAAACCATCTCTTCTCCCCCTCCCCTTCCCCTCGCAACCAATGAAACAAATCGTGGAAAAAATACAACAGATTAATCAATTTTGCCTTGAAACGTATTTAAAATGATATATTTGAAATTATTTTTATCTTTATTGAACGATGATTATTTACAACAATGATAATAAAAAAACATTCTTAGTATAGTGAAATATGTATTCACCTGTTAAAACTATATTGAATGGCAGAAGTATTGTTCAATCAATAAAAATCTACCCCATCAATGAATTGTTATCATTTTGAAAATGGAACGTGCGTAATTGAATTATTCTATTTTTCACCTTCAAAAATTTCCCACCACCATAATATACCATCTAAAAATATCCCACCTCCAGCATTTCCAAACGGCAAAAAAATGGATGGTCCCATTTTCCTTTTGAAATCAGCTCATTTTTCTGGATACGTCCTACAAATTTCTTGCTTTCATCACCAAAATATTAACCTTAGTCTTAAATGATCCAATGAAAAAAACAATGCATTATAAAAGTGAAAATAATAGTGAAGAAAAATGTAAAAACAGTCTTAATATTCATTGTCGTTGCATACACGTGTTTAAAAGATATCTCAGGGACAGTAATCAATCAGAAAAGCAATTTCAAAAGTGAATTTGTTTCTATAAACTTGATAAATACAATTCCAAAACTCGAAATTACTTTTTAACATTCCGACAATAAATTACCTCAATTACGTAAGTAAGCAAGCAATATTATTACACTTTCATCCACAATTAATTGTCTACTATACAATTAAACTGACTTACTTGTCTCGTCAAGCGAAGGGTGTAGCTAATTAGAGGGTTGAATATGTAACTACCGCCACGTGGGTACGAACTAAGTACTTTCTAGTCGTGGAGAGAGAGCAGTGTCACGGCCGCTCTGATCGCTACCGAGTTGTAACCACTACTGACAGATGTGCTGCGAGGTTATACAGATCGTCCTGCTCTCACTCGGTTGAACCTAAAACTAGCTAATAGATGCAACAGTCAGGGTACAAGCAGTACACAGTCTCCGTGGCAAGCCCTTATAGTGAATTGACCTAGCATACTTTTTAAGAACCCATATAGTGTATCTATTGAATAAATGTTACTATTCAATAGATGAATTTATGATGGATAACGATTGCTAAAAAATTGACATTTCATTATTGTACCTAATTATTCTTAGACTGTTCTATAATATCATTGTACACATGATCAATTTTTTGAACAATAAACATTATTATTGTTTCATTTACCACGCAATTTAAACTCAACTAATAAATCGAACCTTACAATACCGTTTCTAGTTTGACTCAACATGATAGAACTCGCGTAAATGTGATGAAACTAATCCAACTCAACAAAAACACAACCAAATCTATCGCAAAAGGTGAAACTTACAGTTATGTCATTATGGTGCTGAATGGTGTCGAATAGATTAGGGCTGTTTGTATTATATTAACTTAGATTTATCATATAGATTCAGCTGTATTCCAGCACTATGACGAGTAATAGGTAATTGTAGGATCTTAAATTATCAGATGACATTACTTTTACAGGTTACTTACCATAAATATTTCCTTTGGTCCTTGTGTACTTTCAAGCTTATACCTTTCAAACATCTTGCTCAACTTTCAACGTAAACTGCGTTTTCCTATTTATAATTGGATGACCGTAGCAGAATTTCAATTTCACCTCTCTTGTTTTTTTGTTTGTTTTTTTTTTTCGCGCTCCACAGCTCGAACGAAATTATTTTGAGTCTTGATTCACTTCGAGACTTAAGATTCAGTTGAATCCTGGCATACACAAGTGACATCATCCAATTCGATTCTGTAGTTTTGAGGCGCAATTGGTTGCACCACTTCTTAGAAAAACTCATTTCGAAGTTTTTAAAAACCTTATGAAAATAACCCAAAGAGAATTCGGAAAAAAAAAAAAAATATATTATTAAATAATATTATATAAAATATTTATTGAAATAAATAACATAAAAACCAAGGCCAAAATTTTTCGGTATATGGAATGAAAATCTTCGCTACGCTCATCTAAATATGCCCATATACTCATCCAATAACGCATGGGGGCCTATGTTGCGTTTTCCTAGTATAGTTCAACTCTTCACATTTGTGATTAAAATAACATAGAGAGAAACAAGAGAGTAGAATGACGAACTATGCGATGTCTAAAGTTACAATCGATTAGCAATTCGATCATCATTTTAACATGTCAAAGGTTTCTGTTAAAGTTTGTACTTCTGTTTCACAGTTGAGGCTAATTACTCGGTAACGATTCGACCTTATACGCATACTTTGAATTCGATGCTAGAGAACTACACGCTAACTTTCAACTTTTAATTAACCATTCATTTGTGTGCTTTTTGTTATTTGAAACGGAATCAATTGGTTTTATTCAACTGAAATGACTATTGGAAATTCGAATCTATTATATGCCTGATGACAATGTGTGCTTATTGGACGTTAGAGAAATTGGAAACGAAATCTTCTGAAATGGAATTATAATGGAATTTCAGTAAAAACAATTCACTGTATACACAATGTATGTTCATCTTTTTTAATCAGTTGATGCCAAGATTGTACTCAATATAAACAGGCAATTGATAACGAATATTTACAGAATCTTTTTGTCAAAGCAGAACGTTTTGTGCGGCTATCTACATTTTTGAAAGTAATAAAGGAATATAAAATCGAGAAATAATTGATCCTCAAAAATAAAATATATTTAATAACTTGGGAAAGTTGATACAAAATTACTATCAGAGTCATTGTTCATTGATAAGTGCAGACAGGGTAGGATCGTTCGGTCGGATCATTCGTGCAAGGGTTATCTTATACAACCCTAAAGAGATGATTTATTTAATTGTATTAGTCCCACATTTCAGTATATGCAAGATTTCAAGCACCACATAAACCATATTAACAAATTCAAAAGATATAGAAACAAATATATTTCAACGATAAAAATAATAATTTTTTGTCTTTCACCCAACACTTTTCTAGGTGCATAGCTTTGCAAGTGAATTTCTCTCACATTCTATAAAGCCTTTGCAGTCTATATTCTGCATAGTGTGTGGTTTGTAGCTAGTTGATTACAATATTATGCATAAAACTCGAAGAGGCGGCCATGTTTTATTATAACGAAACAGCGTGGCACTTGATGAAGATTGATGTATTCTTACCTTCATCTTACATCTCCATTTAACTTGAGTAAAAAAAACACTTCTGAATGTTTAAACTAAGTTTTTAAGTCTTCAGATTGGAACAAAAAGCTTCACTCAATCTTCTTTAGGATTATATTGAATAATTTTATAATAACATTTCCATTATATTATGTTGTTGGGAAATTTAAATACAATATAGCACTAAGGAACAAGTTCTTGCAGGATATTATAGAAAAGCGATTAATGTACTTTTTATAACAATGGTGCTATGAATTTAGCGACAAATATGTAAGTATACATAACATGATATAGTGTTCATTAGTGTGCGGCCTCAAGCAATGATTTTTCATTTTATTTTTATATCTGCCTTGGACATTTTGGTGGAACATCCCCTAACCCAACCAAGTAGGTTATATGGGCTCAAGATGATATTATTTAATTTGAAATTCAATACTATTCGTTTTTTTATAATTATCATTTCATTTCAGAATGATAATGATAACCAACAGCAAAGCTATTTGGGAAAAATGAATGAAAAGTTCAGCAATTTTTATGTAAATCTCTTCAACAGTTTTTCTGAGAAATTAATCAATATATCACGTCTTTTTATCACCTACAAGATCACCCACTAACTTGAAAAAATAGAACGTCTGACCTTTCAATGCCTCACGTGACCTGCCTCCACGGCCTACTCGATCACAAGTGGCTGTGCACGGTCCAGTAGATGGTATAACAAGGTGTAGATATGACGTAGTTCACGGCCCCTATAATATTACATGAAATATGACGTATATTGAGCTAGAACAGTTGAATATACCAATACGACGGAATATAACACTTCCACCGCCCATCAAGTGAAAACAATGTAGAAATAACAAGTCATTGTCAAGTCATTGACAAGTCACAAGTCATTGTCATTGTCATTGTCAAGTCATTGACAAGTCACAAGTCATTGTCATTGTCAAGTCATTGTCATGTCACGTCAGTGACAAGTCATTGTCACGACGGAATATTTGAGGTATAGAAGTTATGAGAATTGTAAGGTAAAAACAGCATATCTGGGATTTTAGCTATCGTAACGATGGATAGGCAAAAGCGTTCCAGAGCTGTTCAACCAGCCACACACAAATTGTGCTGTTACTGCGGTATAAATTACACTACTTTCTCATATATTGCACTTTGCATCTAGCGTCTAGTTGTGAGTATAGACCAACTATATGATATCATGCATGATAAACGTATAGGCGAATATAAGAGATCACATATTTTTTTCGCGTATCATTTCTTCTATATACATTGAAGTATTTTGAAAGTACATATCACGCATAAATCGGAAAACAGTACACTAGAACCCGAAAACATTGAGGAAAGCAATAAACCAAATTTCAACATAATTTGAACATCAATCTAAACGCGAAACAAAAAGATCCAACAGTTCACCCTCCTGTTTCCCACCTATGGAGAGTCGATGCGCTAGGAATAAGTATGATGTGCATATCCAAGATTCAAGAAGTATAATTCAGAATATTGAGCATGAAAATATGCGCGAAATAATAATCGAAACTATAAAGACTGGACACACTCTTTTTATTGTTATGGAGATTTAATCAACTAGTGAGTGCGGTTGATTATTTTATTGAATAACTCCAAGTCATAACTCGTTGTGCTATGTGAAATCTCAGTGGAAATAAAGTGTACGCGTTGGAGGGCGGAGGTGATGAAATAATTAAAAATCTCCGAGGTAATAGCGTAAATACATAAAATTGTGAATAAACTCCTATATAAGCGTGTACGATATTTGCATGAATTATTTCAATTAGGATACCAACATGATAACTATACACATTAAACTATGTTATATATTGGCTTCTACAATTTGGTGGAGGTGCCAGGTTTTTTCATTGCCTTATTATCCTCAATATAGTTTCTCTCTGTATGAATTTGGAAATTATTTCAGTTTATAATGGTTCTAATGCAGGTTATTTTATGTCACTAGTGAGAAGATATGTAAAATCTGAAAGTGGTATAGGTCTAATATACCAGTTGATTTTTATTGATTTTGATTTTTTACATTTCATTATCTTTCATATATTGGAACGTTTCATCTTCAAACCAGCTGCTCTGATTTATGCAAAAATGTACAATCAAATATATCGTTGTGAAGTTTTCAAAGTTTTTCGAATTCAAAAATTCGTTAACTTTTCTCAATTTTTCCCCGTGAGTTGGTCCTATTGGATTTTTATAAAATGCTACAGACATATAACATATAATCAGCATATAACTTGAAATAACACTGTAATCCAAGTTATTCAAAATCTTCGATTCTGAATTGCGTGGGTAGAGATCCATTGAAACTGCTCTAAAGTATTTGTTCGTGCGATTCAGACTTCTTGAATCTGATGTATAGGCCGACATTCATCCCTACCTGTAGTTCTGAAAAATATCACTTGCCAAATATCTTAGAACGTTACAAGAAGAAACCTGTATTCCTCAAGAGCATTCAACCCTCTAAGCTATTCATAAAATTCTGAAATGAATATAAACAATACTCTTAAAAACCTCATATCATACAATAGCTATTAAATAAACCTCAGCAGGTTAATTAGTCAAGAGACTTTGGGTATTAACTCAGTAAACCAGCTTACTTTATTCAACAAAAGATCTAGCTGGCTTATAATATAAGTCTGACAAAAACCATCTGTTTTATATGCCCATGTGACCCGGCTGCCAATTGTTTCGTATTTGTACAGGTCTAGTACACCAGATTACATGATATAATATTAATTATGGTTACCAAGGCGACCGTGGTAGCCCGTCTCTTTATACACGGCCCACTTGACTGAGAATGGCAAAGTTAAGCCCAAATATTCGGCTGGAAATGACGTCGAATTGGAAGAGTCAAAGAAAATGTGAAATAATGTAGACAATTTATACCTTATAGGAATTGGAATATCATGTTTGTTAGCATACATAGCAACTACAAAGGTTGAGGACAAACAATTTCACATTCTGAAGTGGTGGTCGCGGGAGCATGGAGGCATATAATATAAGTCCATTGGTCGGAGAACAACATTTTGAGTACATGTTTGTGTACATTTGTTACAAGAGAGGAGGATTTCAATTGAAGGAACCAGCAGGCTTGTTGCCTCCTTGGTTACAGCTGTTACAGGTATTAAACTCAGAACTCACTACATTACGAAAAACAACCATATCAATCAGAAACAATCAAATATATATATTATATATATATATATATATATATATATATATATATATATATTGTAACACCGTTTTTCATCTCAAAAAATAATAATTCATATATATGCATATATGTGCGTGTGTGTAAAGGCCTACGTGTGTGTTTAATTTCAAGTTTAGAAACATTCTAACCCTAGTAATGAGCATTGAGCACTGGTAAGAAGCCTTTGAGTAGTTCCTATTGGTTGACGATGAAGATGTGCTCGAAGACTGCCTATGAACTAGACCTAATCTAGTGTTACTAATTCATTGGCTAGAAACGAGGTAATCTGTATGCAATGACATTAACACCATATAAGCGGCTCATATGAGAAGCAATATACAGTTAAGGTGTCAAAGTGTGTGATACTGTATAACAAGCTGTAGGGACTCGTAGACAAGCATTGTTAGTTAATATATCAGGCTTATAGTTTATGTGATATGTTTGATATATATATATATATATATATATATATATATATATATATATATATATATATATTTCATTTTTTGACGTCAAAACTTAGTATAATTGTATCCACGAAAGAAGGAGTTTCCGAGAAATCGTCCCCCCTATCTCACACCACAAGCGAGCGTGTGACTCGATTGGGTTTAACGACTAACGATGCACTGTAATGATGACCACGATCTATTGGCGTCGGTGAATGATATATCAGATGATGAAACGATGAGATGTTTTATTATGTGTTTTTGGATAGTGTGAAGTAGTCGGGTGTCCCTCTCGATCAACAATGAGTGGCGTCACTTGGCAGTTGCCTAATAATGCTCGCATTGCAGGATGTGCTCGAAAAAGAGAACCGGATGTGAGAAAATGTCTGATAATTATTTTTCCTATCAGGCCTTTACCCGCTTACTTGATTTTCATGAAACTTAAACATCCGTCATCCGTCAAAGAATGAGTGTGTGTATGAGTAGGACTACAAAGTTATTACAATACGTTTTTAACCTCCAAAGAAAATATAAACAATACAGAAATATTAATATAGGTATATATAAATGGAACGGAATATTTTTTGGGTGGTGAGGTCGCCCTCGTGGTGCCTCAACCAAATGAGGCTTAAAGATCTTGCCATATTTAGCCTTCATTTTGATAACAATGACTGTGTGACAAATTTTGTCTGTTCGAATTAAAAGTTCATAAAAATGTACACTGGTACAATGTTTACGTATTTCAAGGGTCCAATAGAATTGGATAATAAATAACCTATAACTTTAGGTCCACAACGGCTATCATAAAACAAAATTAAAGAGTCAAATATGACATCCATCAACGATCAATTCTACACACCTTGGTTTACCACAGTGTACTGCGTGAAATAATACGTATCTAACCGTGAGAGAGGCAACAAGTTAACGGCTGCTTAACTATTGAACAGTTCTCAAACCTACTCTAACAGATGGCGCCATTCGTAACGTTACTGAATAGTTCATGTGACGCCCGAATCGCTCGTTTAGCGCCACATGCAACAATCACGCACCCACATGGTGGTCATTGCACAAGACAAATGCGGTGATATTTCAGATGGCCGTGAATTATTTAGATACTAGAAAGAACAGCATATTCTATTCTATACAATTGATTTACAATAGACGTTTATTTTCTCTTACAGTTTCTGTAGCCATTTGTTCAGAATACAGTTTCAACATAGGCGTGATAGAGATATTATGGTATATAGTATCGTCTAAATTTTCAACAGCCACAACGTTATTATCGTCCATTGCAGTTTATTGTTATGGAAAAAGGCTCTTACCTTCAATACTTTCTGTCAGTTTCATATTGAAAGTTCGCGTAACTGGAAAATATTGGAGCGATATTGACATCAAGAAAAACGCGTATGACTGAATCAGCCCAATTTAGAAAGAAAAGCTTCTCCATACATTAATAAACAGCAACAAGAATAACATTCAAGGTTTTTCAAAAGTATTTCAGATTTTTTGTTTCCTTCTACTTCGATAATTTGTCTGAAAATATAATCAAGAAACAATACTATTATAGAATGCTGTATTCCTGACAGTTGGTTTCAACAATGTATCCGTGACTACTCAATCTCAAGTTGCCTCTAGCCCCACATGAGGAAATGCTTATACATACACTATGTCATGCATATTCAATGCAGTGTGACAATTCCATCTGCTGGCTGTCACAGTAACTACAGTTGTCTGTCACAATCTTTGACCAGTTGGGTTCACCACATATCGCTCGAGGGGGTTCCCACAGACGTTTGTAAATCTGTGTAAATCTGTTTGGTTGGTGTATATTCAAGATCTACGTAATAGCACTATATAAACACATTGGTGTACCTGAATTGACGAGAGATATTCAAGTTTCAAAATTAAAATAGCCTCTTATAGGTGATGACTGTACTTTTCTGCTTGAAATTGGATTTGAAATATTATGAACGAGTGGGCCTTACGTTTTTTTTAGAAAATTGATGTTTCTATATACGTTGATCGTTATTGAATACAAAGTGGAGTTGAAATTCAAGATTTTCCTGTAGGTTTCTAAAAAGTTTGGGTGGTGTAAAAAATGTCGATTTTGAGCTGAAGGGAATCCAAAACTGAAATCACAATTATTTCTTATTAGTAAACTATCCACTTTTGAAATTTGTTTCAAGTTTGTTTAGCGCCAACGTTTTGTAAATTCAGTTCGTGTAGAGTGTTCAGTTTGTATTGTAGGGCCAATATCTGGTAAATTCATCAAGTTTTAAGCGGTGCCTCAGCTGACTGAGCTACGTAGGGTTGACTTCGTTCAGTGTACAAGGAACTGCATTGTCATAGTTAATCTCTCTTGCGTGTCCATCTTTCCCTCTCATTTCTCCTCTCTCTCTATCTGCCCTCTCTCTCCATGACCCTCTCTTTTGTGCTCGCAATCCTCCAGGTGAAGATAACCAGGAAATACGAGTAAGGTTTCCTCAGTTTGTCTTGCAATGTTCCAGATGTTGAAGTACATTGTTTTATGTCCATGATAACAGATTTATGTTGTATTGAAAAATGAAAGAAAAACAGAACAGTATATACAGCCAGTAGCCTGCAGTATAATGTAAGTTATTGTGATTGAAAGTTCAAGAAATCTGAATAGACAATTGGACAACACTATTCCCTTTTTCTCAATCTTACAACTCCGGGATTTTTCTATTTCTTCTCAATTCGACACCAATACTTTTTTTACTTCTAGAAATACACAGTTGGATCTAAATGCAATTTAACCTCTTTTAGCAAGATATTACGTGCCATGTTTGTTTACGCTCACAGCTACGGCATTTTCTTAGAGATGTTGTGGCACATTCATTGTAACAATATGAAGATATAATGATCGATTTTACTAACGAACCACCAATCTAAGGCTTTCGTTCACCGTAGAAAACAATGGTAGATCAACTGGAAGAATGTGACAACATTTATAGCTAACCTCATAATAATAAAACAAGTGACAGCTGACATTGAGATAATCTTTTGACAGACATGTCGAATCGAAAATGTATGACCCACAACCGCAAACGTCAATTGTTTATTAACTCTCAGATCAAAAAAGATTTGTGTGAAGTTTTCACCCAACAAACAATAATGAGAGCTGATTCTCAATTAAGTTGATAGTTCGATGAAAATAACTTAAAATGTACCGTATTTCAGTGCACATGAACTGTACCTGCACCAATAAACAACTTTTTTCTGTACCAGATTATTATATTGGTGGAAGGGCCGTGTTTTTCATACGTGGTCATTGAAAGACAGGTCGTAACCTACAAAATTACATACAGATATAACCGTAAATTTGCATAGCAGTTATTTCTTCAGGTTGAATGATTCTTCAGGAAGAGAATTTCGATCAGAAATACAACTACGTCTTTCAAAAAGGTATCATGTTTGAAGCTGCAGTATTTTTACCTACGATTGTCGAAGTTTTTACAATTACAATATTTGGTTGACAAAACAACCTTCTTCTTTTGTGGATAAAAGTGAAGCTTTTCTTGCCTGATTTTAAGTGAATATCAATCTGCGAACAGCCGAAGAGTATTAAAACGACGCTGCTTCAACGACAAAATAATGTCTGCAACAAGGTTTGTAGAGTGAACTGCTCACAATTACAGTCTGTTTTTTTTCGTATGGGAAACTAATATAAGAGAGGAGCCATTGAAAGAGCACAAGTTGTAGTACTACATTTTGCCTGTTTATTCAGTTAAAATAAGTATCCCAGCATCCACACAATATACTGTATTAGAGGACCTGCTCTTATTGTCTTCTTCAACAGATGTACATACAAATATTGCTTTATATATATTTTATAATAAACTCTATACAATTATTCAAAAATACACCATAAATAATTAAAATAAATATGTCTTATGTTTCACATGTCTACTAAAAGTCTTCATACACCACAAGATAAATACTCTCTTTCTACCAATCTATGTAATAAATAAATGTAATATTGCATCAGAAAAATTCACAATTAACGTTCGAGACGTTAACTTCGTTAGGACATTATTTACTCATTTTTACTGCACATAAATAAAATAATGAAATTATAGGTTAGACAATTTTGGCACTCGACGTTCAAGTCAATGCACCACAGACTGTTACAACAGTTCACTGATATGACCAACAGCTAACAAGCATCTGTGGAACAGTTATTCATTGAGGTTGATAAGTAAATTATTGACGATCGAATGGAGAAATAATATTCACGACTGCAAGAAATAGTTGACATATTATTGTAGCACCTACATTATAGTTCGGGCAGTAACGGTGAAGTTCTACGTATTGCTTTAGACGTTTGAAGATCCGGCTATGGGAAAAAAACTCGGTCTTACTCGTCACGTTAGTGATAGGTTAATCGTGAATTGGCCTTCATTCTTAAAGGATGATATTTTGGAGTTATTCTGAAATACAGTAGAGATTCAATACACATTGTCAGACTTGATAATGCTGATGTCACTAATTCCACTCCCGATCTCAGCTAGAGAACAACATACATCAATTCAAGCTTCACTACATGCTTTTGAGCTACACTTAGAATAAATGTCCCATCTGTCCTAAGCTGTTAAAGTAATAGGTCTTTGTCTTATTGCCGAATGTTGACTACAATGTCGACATGTGTGGCATACATCGATCAAGTGGCAGTATAGGCCCTTGTGCACTAATAAATTACCACAATTTACGTATTTCACTATTCTATTGCTATGCATGTATTAGGATTCTGATGTTTCTATAAAGAATATATTTTTGTGATGGACGATATGAGGGAGAAGAGGGAGAGATAATGGAGAGACAATGGAAAGATTATGGATAATTGAGAAGGGGATGATGGAGAGATTAGGGAGAGATGGGGAGAGACAAGGCAAAGAACCAAAGATGGTGGAGGACCGAGAGAAAATAGAACATGAGGGACGAAGAGATGAGGGAAGGAGAGATGTGGAAGGGATAAGGAAGAGTCGAGGGGGAGAGGTACAGAGAGTCACGTCTTATACGTAGTTTGCCTTGATGAAGTTGATGAGGCCGTTGGTTGACGGATCGTGTGAAGACACAGGTGTCTTGTCTTGCAGCTCTGGCTCGATAGCCTTAGCCAGTTGTTTTCCGAGCTCCACACTAGAACCAATCAAACAATCAGCTGGGCCTTCTACACAATAACGTGCAAAAAATAATATTTTTTAAAATTTGAATAATCGCACTTCATTGTCGTTTCTCTCTACGGAACTTAGGGAATATCAACACTATTTGGTCCAACCTTACTTAAAATATTATACTCGTCACGTCAAATACATTCTAATGAATAGCATAACTGTCAGATGAATGCAAGTTGCTATCACATTCACATAAGAACATCATGTGGAATACTGCAGTCAGAACACGCTCTGTGGTCATGCTCTGTGGGCAGTTTGGTTAGGTGTTAAAGAACAGCTTTGTAAGTTTTTGATGAATACTGTAATAGTTGAATAGTTCCTAGTAGAAGATGATGTTGAAAAGGCCTGCACGTTGTCAGCTTAACCCATCCTAATGTAACTGTAACCCATCCTGACGTAACTGTGAAAGTAACACTATTACCTTATTAAGAATAACGTAATGACTTACCCCCATTGGTCGAAAGAGTTGATGTCCCACATGACGCCTTGGCTGAAGATTTTGTGTTCATACAATGCTGTAACAAATACAGACATAAATACTTAGCAGTCGGGGTGACAACATCGAGTCACAGCGGTCCAAACACAGCAGGTACGATTCAAGTTATTATTATTATATATAATTTCTATATAATTTCAACTTTTGAACTAGAAAAGATAACGATCTCAAATGTATTAAATAATAATTGGGGGAAATTTTAATATTCGAGAATCAATTTAGAAACAATTTCAAGCCAAAACATTGCAAAATATTTGTGTTTTCAAGCTATATGCATAACTATATCATAGCTGGCAAGCGTTAACGACGAACTCAATCACAAGCCAAATTCAGTATGACCTGTATTCTAACAAAATTCTGTATTGATTGATTGTATGTATTGTTTGTACTGATTTAAATATGTATTGAACACACTAGTTTCTGTTCATAGAATCAACATGAAACAAAAATCGACAATTTAAAAGATGGTATCAGGAGAATCGACAACGTGAAAACTCGTCTAGCAGACACTCGTACGACAATTTATATACATTCAAGAATCGATTCCTAGTAAACTTACCACATCTGTGATTGAAGATTTACAAGAGCGTACCGTTTTTGGAATCGGTCATTAACAAGTTGTTGTAATTTGATAATAAATTTTAATTTTCAAGAATTGTGTTCTGACTTGGGACTTGAAACGTTTTGAACCATCGACATACAGCTCCGTACGCAAACCTTAAAACATTATAACTCTGATGATAGGCCCTAATAAGGCTGTAAATGTGAAATATTTGTAGAACATCTTAGTTCACAATATCTTAGAAGCAATAGTGCGACTCGCAACAGTGCCAACTCACCGATAAGAGAGCCGAGGATGAACGGTGTCATCTTCTTGAACATGATGGAGTTGGTAGGCCTGTTTCCTTGGAATACCTTGTGCGGGAGTATCTTCTCAAGCTCCTCCCCTTTGAGCCCCGCCCCCTCCAGCTCTGAGCGCGCCTCTGACGACGTCTTGCCTTTCATCAACGCTTCAGTCTGAGCCAGGAAGTTCGCCAGCAAGATCTATAACAACATGTTTCATAACCATTTTGCTCGATCTAGAACTACAATTTATGTAGAACAATAGGGCCTACTGACAAAAACTGATGAATTTATTCAAGATTTTTATTCATTGTAGGCCCTAGTTAGAAATCATTGCAAACAAGAGGAGACTTTCCAGTGAGCATGGGTATTGAACATTCATTTTCCTAAAGTTGGTTGAATTTTCAATGCAGAATAATTACGAGTCCCAACTCAAAACGATTAGCGTTGAATGCAGATGATTACTGAGATGATGGGATGATGAGGTGAAGGTTTCTGATGATGAAGGAAAAGGATAGTGGGAAGGAAGCGGTCAAGGCCTATATTGTAGTACATTCCCCTAGGTTACTGTGTATCAAACATTCATAATAAATGAAAGTATTCACCTTATGATGAAGGTTATCCTGGATGGGGTTGTGCGATTGTGCGGGTGCGATGAAGTCAGCCGGAATGAGTCTAGTTCCTTGATGGATCAGTTGGTAGAATGCATGTTGACCGTTGGTGCCTGGTTCACCCCAGACAATTGGGCCAGTTGAGTAGTTGACACTGCTACCACTGCGAGTAACGTATCTAGCACACAACAAACAATAAACTTGAATCTCTCGAACTGGAAAACTACCGCAGCTACGATACTGATCAAATAAATCTGATTCAACCCAACAGATCCGTACACCAGAATCTATAAATTAGGTTCTTACTTTCTTGTTAATGGTCATATGTGAAATGTAACTCTAGACATTGGTACATTTGTAAAAACACTGTCGAAGCCTAAAGGGTTCAAACTACCGGCCAATATGAATTACATTATATACGTCTAAACAATGATCACTTACTTGCCGTTCGACTCCATATCTCCTTGTTGGAAGTACGCTGCGAACCTGTGCATGTACTGGTCGTAAGGTAACAGCGCGTGAGTCTCAGCACCGTAGAAGTTGTGATACCAAACGCCTAGGAGCGCTAATGTCAACGGAGCCTAAAACATTGCACAATTGTACAATTAATAGGCCTACTTAAATAAGTTTATGAATAAAATAGTACAAATAATTAGAGATGTCAATACTCTAATAGACTATAGGGCTACAAAAGAAACACAGGCGTTACAACGCAGATGTAGAAAACCATCACTAATATCACATTTGTCATTTGTACCTCCCAAAAAGGAAAAACATTCAGTAGCTGTAGGTCTGTATACAATTGACAATAACAAGACTGTGTTTACAAACTTTATTTATTAAAAAGGACTCGCCAATTAATTTCACATTTAGGTCTACAGTAGGGCCTAACTGTATAAGAATGAAAAAAAAATGACATGAATTCTAATGAAACTGATCTGTCAGAACTGTTTTATGACGAATCGAGTCACAGTCAACCCTCTAAAATCGAATCTGTGAACAAATGTGAATGAAAAGTTCATGGCACTATACCGGTATATAACGACTGGTGAACTCACATTTTGTGCAACGGGCGCTGTCCTGAAGTGGTTGTCCATGAAGTGAGCACCGGCCAGAAGCTTCTCGAAGTTGTCAAAGCCGACGGAGAGAGAGATAGACAATCCGATAGCCGACCACAGAGAATAACGACCTCCGACCCAGTCCCAGAAGCCGAACATGTTGCGCTTGTCAATACCAAACTCCACCACTTTAGCTGTGTTGGTAGACAAAGCTACAAAGTGCTTGGCAACTGCGCTTGCCTGGTAACATAGAAAGAGAGAGAGTCTAGCATTTCATGCCCGTCATCAACCCACTGTGGTTGGGTAATCAATATTTTGATCAATGCATATCAACTTATTATTAACTTAAAAGGGTCTACATTTTTCAATATCTTTTTAAAGTAGGCCCACTATTATATTCATTATTTTTCACATATTTTGCAACTACAGCCCTTTCATCCAATCTTTAGGGTATGCTTATTTTACATCAAATTACATTAACAATTTCAGAAACGGAGTTGAAAGTGTCGAGTCAATTTGATGGTTCATTATTATCGACAAGTATCTGTCATGAATTCATGAAAAACAATTTGGTTCAAGTTACTAGTGGTTGCCCTACTCACATCCTTGGCTGATGCTAGGAACCAGTTCTTTGCTGACGTAGCGTTTGTAATCGTCTCTTGCGTTGTGTACGTCTTGGATGCGATGATAAACAGAGCGGTCTCGGGATTAAGCTTCTTGAGAGTCTCGGCCAGGTGGGTGCCGTCGATGTTCGAGACAAAGTGGATGCGTAGTCTTGTTGCGTACGGCTTCAACGCCTCCGTCACCATCAGTGGGCCCTAATACACAAGCAGCGTTAACTGAATTGCATCTGAACACTGCTGTATTGAAACTATTGTTTAAATATATGGTAACATAAAGTACTGAAATTTCAATCTGAAGAACAGATTGCTGTGGAGAAACAATAATGTGGAGAAACAAGAAACAATAATTCCTATAAAATGTAATATAAGTAGGCCTAGCTAAGGCAGTAACTTATGAAAACTCTGTCTGAGTGTTGCGATGCAAATATAGAAAAGTATTGCAACTTGTCATATATGTTGATTGAAAAATGGCTATTTCTTGCCCTGGTTTCTGTCAGGCACACGTACTGAAAGAATATCTAAACGGTGTTATAGCCCAATGACGATTGTTACTGACTTACAAGATCCGAGCCTCCGATGCCAATGTTCACAATATCTTCAATCGGCTTCCCGGTGTATCCGAGCCACTTCTTGGACACCACCTGGTGGGATCAGAGTGAGACATAATCAGCACAGAATTGAATGATGATGTTGCATCGATAAAAAGATAAGTTAACTAGGCTATAAGCAAGCTTACCTCGTCAGTGAATTCTTTCATGTGTTTCAAGACCTCGTTAACGTCAGGCATGACATCTTTACCATCGATAACAATCGGGGTATTGCTACGGTTGCGCAGAGCTGTGTGCAAAACAGCTCGGTTTTCCGTGAAGTTGATTTTCTCCCCTGAAAACATTGCATCACGCGCTGTCTCCACTTTTCTTGCTTTCACCAAGTTCCGCAACAATCCCAATACCTCATCATTGATACGATTTTTCGAGAAATCGATCAATATTTCACCATCTTCTGGTGTTTGTATATTTAGACTAGAAAATAAATCAGATTTTGTACAAAGGTCATCTGAAGGTTACCTAACCTAAAAGCACAAATACGCTTCAAAGTTACCTGTATTTCTTGAAACGATCGGGGTCTTCTTTCATCAGCTGATTGATGTTGATATTATCCCCGTTTTTCGCGTAATATTCTTTCAATGCTAGCCAGGCTGGCTCCTCAGTTAATTTACATAGATTGCCCTCCATATTTTCTTAATTGCACGAACGGTCACTGTCCTCACTACTCAGCGGTGACTGGTGTACAACAGCTGTTTGAAATTTAACACGTAGATGTTCGCATGTGGTAATTGTGGGCGTAGCACAGAATATAGCCAATGGCACTGTAGCGGGCTAGATTGAATTGATTCGACGTGAGCACGAAGCGACTTTCTAAAATTCTAATCGATTTAAAAATGTAATCAGGTCTATCCAGTTGTTTGTGGTTAGACTTCACGCAGGAATCAGGATATTAATTGCGGTTATTACAGCCCTATTGTGTTATGCTTATGACGTTTACATTGCATAATAACTGAATCCGATTTCCGTCGGGCGTTGACTATAGTGGCGTACTCATCCTTCTAATACAAACTGTAAATATACTACCTTTCGAAAATGGCATTACAAAAGCGAAAATATGTCATTGTGAACCTTGGTCCCTGGGTTCTCCAGAGTGAGAACCTGTATTATTGTAATACTGAAATATTCTTTTATTCAGTGTTAATTCATCAGAACTGAATTATTATGTTTTTATTTATAAAGTGAAGTCCGTGTACGTCGTTTTTCCCAACAAAATAATTTTGTACAATGGCGGCTTACATATGATCGTTGATTGGTGGAAATTCAAAATACACAGTACAAGGAATATCAAGGGAAATATAGTAAATATTGGTTTTGCTTCTCGTTAGCTCCACAATATAAATTGCACCGACAGTGACGATGAAAGATGAACGCACACTTATTTAAGAGCAATATACCAGTTTTTACCATTAGATTCACATTTTATGAAGCCGTTATTTGGTACTTAACAAGCGGTGTAGCGAACGTCTTGTAGAAGTTTCGTTTGACTTCTTTGGTAACAGCAAACCCAACTCGCCTTTAGGCCTTGTTTAGGCCTTCATTACCGATTTCGGTTGAGATTTGCAGACATCAGTTCTGAGCAAGTAGAAAGCAAGTAGAATTTTTCAGTGTAAAGAAGGGTAGGATTGATATGCGTAGTCTTACATTAGCCTACTATTCTGTCTTGATTGTGTTAACATAGGCCTAGGCTTAGGACTTAGGTTTGGGCCAATTTTGTTAGTAGGCCTAGGCCCTAGGCATTGAATTAGGCTGTGTAGGCCTAGGTCTATAGCTACAAACTCGATGAACCCAAACTCGTTGGCAGGGCTATTGGTAGGCCCTAGGCCTAAGCCTAAATGGACAGAAAAGGTGTGCCTAGCCTTGGAACCTAGGTCTTTTATTGCCCGTAGTGCATCAGGCCTATAGGCCCTATAAAAGGCCTCGGCCTAGGCCCTACACCTGTTCAAGTTTAGGTTATGGCCTAAGCCAGTGCAGCTAGGGCTAGATCCCAAATGAATTTCTGTAATTTTTCTAGATTTTGCTGTCGATTCTGTCGCAATCAAGCACAATGGAGCCTATGAATCTTGGATCACCAGTCGGCAGCCCCGCCTCACCGCCTACGTCACCGTACTTGCCTTCCTTCTTGATGGGCGATCCATTGTCTGGCGGGGTAAGTGTTGAACCTAGTCCTGGCTATGATGCTACAGTTTGAAAGTTCGCCAGGACCCACTGATTGGCCTAGCCCTAATCTAGCCTAGTTGAACTATTTTTAATGCTGTTTGTATAATATGTAGGGTATATTTTTGGAATAGAGAAAAAATGGACTAGACGTAGGCCCTTGTCGCGAGTAGAAATACTAGCAGTGCAATGCTTAGATTGCAATGGTCTGGGGGGCTCTGTCCCCGTACGTGTAGGTGTTTTCCTTTTCTACAGTCGATTTGGTCCATTCTATGCATTTTCCAACTTCATTTTTACATCATAGGCCTAGTAAGCAGAAGTCTATTAATTCGGTTAACCCGATTCAAAGTAGGCCTATTCATTAGACTGTTACTCCGATTAAACGCTATGAACATGAATTCAACGGCTTGAGATTAAATTTTTGTTTCAACAGATAGCGCTGAGTCCAAAAAGCCCGAGCCGACTTGGCCGCCACGTCTCGTTCAGTGGGACGCCCACATTGTCACCTCCATCTGGACAATCAGTGTCACCACCGCACGTCAGGTAACTAATCATACATGTCACTGGTAAATTTTCAGTAGGCCAATCTCAATCTGCTACGGCCTACTGATCTCTTTTCTAAGTTTAAACGTTCGATAGTGGATGATAGTTAGGGCTAGACAGGGTAAGGTTAGACCTGTACGGTATTTATAGTTTCAATGGCCATTGGACTCAAATCTTGGGCCCACCTTGCCTACGCAACTAAACAGATCACAACTAAACAGATCACAACGAAACGTTGAAAAATCTTCAAAAATGATTGGGTTTAGATGGGTCACCACTGCAAATTCATTTTGTCAGTGTCAAAGTAGCCCTAGGCCTGAATATTGAGATACTTTTGAAATTATAATCTCACTGAATCACGTACAAATTACAGTTTTCAGTTGTCAGTTGACCACCTTTCAGTTCACGAGTCAAAGTGTAATTGCTAATCTTGATCGTGATCGAGTGCTGATCAATGTTTTAATTTAATACTCTTAGCTTAAGAACTATTGCAGTCGAGTAAGGGTCTTATGTTGTGCCTCATGCAAACTTTGTTGCATAACGTTTTCTAATATATGTCTTGTGTGCTGTAGATTACTGCAGGGGCAGGACACAATCCTCCATCCTACTGAGAAACCTAACGGTCCGCCTACCAGGGGTCTCTATGACTATGCTGTACCGCCAGGCAATATTCTTTCGACACCGCACCGTGATACCAACCCCGCCTTCAACCAGACCAACGAGTACGTAATTAAATTACTTTAAAGATACTTATCTGCCGAGTCTTGCATCTTCTTGACTTCAACTATCAATGGATTGGGTAAAACGGAAAGGAAGAACACCAGCTTACCAAGGTTTATAAGTAGATAGACCTACTCATGGTTGAGAGCCGTTGAATTAACAGAGATGATTTAGACACACAATGTTTCGGCTATGAGCTATTCTGAAACATTTTTCCAATTTACAATGGGATTGTTCATTGTTTTCTTACTCAAAATGTGGCTCAGGCAAATAGGCGTACTAATTAATCATTCATGGGTAAAGGTGCAGAAGGAAAATACATTTATCGTGTGATATAAATGCACGTGTGATATTCATATATAGACGGTAGACCAAATGATTGTTTTTAACGACCACGCCAATATCTAGGTTATAGGAGTATGAATGAACCGGTAATAAGGAGAAGCGATGAGTTGAAGGACGTTTATAAAAACCCATGAGGCCTACTCGTGCCGGTACATCAGCGAAGTACCGTCAGTGAGAAAAACTTGAATGGAGTTAGATTTTTCAACTTATGGACTTATGGAGTTTGTAGTTGGAATATCTAGTTAATGTTCTAAGGTAATTTCTACTCAATATAATAGGCCTATCTAGTTACAAAACAAACACAAATATCACCGTTATATTTATATAGGCCCATATATCTGTATCATCTGTAGGGTATTCTGATTTTTCACGATGAGGTTTACGATAACAAATGCAACCACATTTTTCACAAACATTTCACCAAGATTCTCTTATCAACTGGAGATTTTTCACATTTATTCAGTCGGTAGATGACCTTTCATGAATAGAAGATTATATTTACCAAAGAACCTCTTGCTGCGTACAGGTCGTTGAACCCTGCGAGCGCCTCCGACGTCGGCAACTGGGTGACCGTGTTCGGTTTCCCCCCAGCGTCTGCCTCGGTCATCCTCACCCAGTTCAGCCACTACGGCAACATCGTGGACACGCGGTCGTCGCGCCAGGGTAACTGGGTGCACATACGGTACCAGACGCGAGGGGAGGCTAGACGAGCGCTGAGCAACAACGGCAAGGTGTTCGGCAACACCATCATGGTCGGCGTTGTGCCGTGCAGTGATCCGGTAAGTACGATGATCGGTGTGAACTAGAATCATTGTTGACATGATAAATGGTATTCGAATCTCGGATCAAATACGGTACTAGTAGAATCAAATACCGGTTTTGTAGTAATTCTTCTTCAATTCCTAATAAAACAGACCCATAAATACCCTTTTTGAACTAGTCAAGCTTGAGTTATCAAAATTTCCAACGTTTATCGTGGTTCAAAGCGCTGTAGGGACTTGTGACATCTGTCTTTCGGTACCAAGGTCGGTTACGGGTATTCTGTTACCCAGGTAACTGAACTAGAGCAATTAGCGTTGTATAAATCGCATCTAGGGCCAAACAAGAGCCTTTGCAGCAAGCTCAACCTCTCGTAATTGGCCTACTCTTTTGTACCTCTTCCCAGAGTCATGGTGTACGTAAAACCTAAATGATACTGCAGTAGCTGTGCTACCAAAAATGCCCGTTATTACGCTATCCCCTGCATGGTGCCTACTTTTCATTAGCCTGCACTACAAAAGCCATGCTCTCGCGTCTCGAGATTCTGGGAAATTATTAAATGTTTGTGTATGTTTTCAGGAGGTGTTGAACCAAGGAAAGGAGAATGTCAGCGAGCTGTCAATGTTGAGCATGATGGGACATGCCAGTACACCAAAAACACCAGCCAACCTTGGTAAGCCAGCCCATAGGCCCACACATGACATTCATTATCTTTGATTTAGTAATAACGTTGGGTAATTAATTCAGCAACCGGGCACCCGATTGTCCTGAAAAAAAACACGTTGATTATTTTTAAAAAGTGACAGTTAAGGTTAAGAGCCGGAATTGTATAATGCCTTTTATTTTATAAAAATTTATTAAAAATTTAAAAAAAATGTAAGTAGATTTGTGAGTTAAATTGTTCAGTGTGTTTAAATGTGTTGTTAATGGTCGATCAGAACCGCCTTCTTTCGTCGATTCAAGTACGCATATGAATAATAATGCATTGTTTTGTAGATATTCCTATTGAATCAACTCCTGATCTCTCTTCATAGTTTTCACGATAATACTAATCATGTGTTTAATAATACTAGCACTCTCACTAGGCAAAGTAATTTTCAAATTGTACTTTCTAAGTTTCATTTGTCTTCTGTCTCGCAGGTCAGTCGTACTCCAGTCCACCGAACGCAACCTACATGAGTCCCCTAAACGCAACCTACAACTCTCCCATGAACGCAACCTACAACTCTCCCATGAACGCAACCTACAACTCTCCCCTAAACGCAACCTACACCAGCCCCCTGAACTCGTCCAATCTGTCCCGTAACGTCCGCCCCTTGGGCCAGGCGTACCGCAATGCTCAGTACTCGAGCGAAGTGCAGATGTCGAACAATACTCCGCAGAAGAGCACCAGTATCGTGTCGAAGGCGTGGGAGATGCTTGGCTTCTGATTGGTCGCGTGAGAGATGATTGTCGGTTGACTTGGCGATGGATAGGCCCTACAATAAAGAATACAATGGCGCACGTTTAAGGTAGAAAAGTGAAATGTGGTCCGTGTGCCGTAATAGGACAATCCATGATATAATGTTTCAGAGCTGTCGGATCTTTAATTTCTTATTTACTAATACAGTCGGTATATCGAGTAAGATTTACGTTGTAGAATTAGTCGACAATTTTTATAAAATATAAAATGAAATCACGCGTCATGTAAGCCTACCTCATTCTATTCGTGAACAAGAAATTAAATATACAGCAGTTACAATAAGTGTTCACGTTCGGAGTGACAACGTGCAGGAAAAATACAATATTTCAAGAACGATTCTTCCAACTGGAACGTTGATTTTCGTGCCAATCACAGTTCTCTCCCCAATTAGCCAATTATAATTCAACATAAGCTGTTGGCTGTTGCTATCTCTTGCCTGAATAGTGAGAGGGGGCATATCTGTTGAGATTTTCTCTAGTTTAATAGGTTACAAACATTGATTTGTATTTTATCCTGGAGGCAGTTACTGGATACCGTACTAAAATAATTGACTATGGTGTCGAGCCAGTATTCTTCACGTTATTTGTAGTTTAGGTTATAAGATAATTTTACTGTACTTGTTTATTATGTTACTTTATTATCACTGATTTTCTCACTGTTAGGAGACAAATTGATGTTTTTGGCATGAAAGAATGTTTTCGTAATTAATTCCACATTTCAGGGTTATTATCTAGGCCCTATTATGTTTTGATTTTTTACTGTGATGTTAAGCCTAATCTTGTTCAACTTCTGTAATATCTAGAGTTATTCATTCATATTTGTGTAATTATTTGCTCGATGAAGTGAGCTTGAAGGTTTAAAAGTGCGTTAACTGTAACTCGCCGTACAAATTTAGATCTGTGCTTTTTGTACCGTAAGTGGACTAATCTTGAACTAGCATACTCTTATGATATTAAGTAATACTGTAATTATGTAATATAATATGTTGTTTTGACCTTTTCTTATCGATTTGTTGAGCGATACACGACTGGCAGTTAATGACTATTAATTAGTCATTAACGCACGGTGGTTTGGAGTTGAAACTGTGATTTAGACTATTGTACTATTCTTCCAATTTTTTACTGTTGATAATAAATGGACAGATAAGTTCTTGTTTAAACTAACTTTGAGGAGTCCAATTCTTGACGTAAATCCAATCTCGTCCCTAAATCCTAACTGAAATCATACACGGAAGATGACGCAATAACATTACAGGCAATATTATGATGAAACTCATCTCCACTCATCATCATCATCACTCTCCTCTAATCCCTCGCACTCGTATCACTAGAAAAAAAAACACTTATGTCGAATGAATATACTCGGAATCAACTGATGCAGTAGGCCTACCATTAAAGTAAATTGATATTGAACTGATGATGAAAAAAAAATGAAATATGCCATGTACCGGCAAAATAAATAAAAATGCTTATGGCGTACGAGCAATTCCACAGAAATAATAATGTAAGTATTGGAACTTGCCGAATTTGATGTCCAAATTTTTTTTGTTTTTTTTAATAATATCAAAACTTGATGCAGTGGCCTATAATTTGTATGAATAATAATGTGGACATTCTTTCAATACATCTCTGCTATATTTGACCTGATTGACTGACTTTGGGGATGCACAAAACGTATCTAGAGGCCTTTGCCGACTAATGATGAGTGTAAACTTTATACCTGTTCAAACTAATGGCCATGTCATCAGATAGATGTAATTTTCATTATCTTGCCGTTTGAATATAATTAACGTTTTAGTTGCCAAGAAATTTCAACTAAATTCTAAGATATTTTAAATGAATCAATATCAATAGAACATCAAGACATGAACATTTTAACCATCTGGTGACATACCCATAGGTGTCAGCAATCATTAACTTGGACAAATTTAAAATTTTTATAATTTTTGTGGAATTCCTGCATGACATAAACGTTTTGAATAATTTTGTCGGTACACGGGAAAAAATGGGAAATAATATTTTCAATTATTTTTTCATTAGTTTAATATCAAATGAACTTCAGTGGTTTTGCATGACTAGTCAAAACACTATAATTTTGTCAGAAGTAGTTTTTCTCATTTTTATAGGGAAATAGCCTCAATGGGCACTTGATAATGTAGGCATATAATCTGTTATCGAATGATGCACTGATAGAAATCTAATAATTACTGATTTGCTACTTAGTTATTACTGTATTCACCATTATCAGAATTATCAAAAATGATTATATCGTGGATTTTTTCTTTCATGAAGACCAATTCAGAGACGTATCTGGTAGGATTTGAGCTGAAAGTAATATAGTGACCATTAATCAATATAAAAATCTGAACAATCATAAAAATTAAAAAGCGATTGTATTTTGTGAATATGGCCATTATTATTTTTTCAGTGGATAGGCTTCTTTTGAAGACGTTTCTCATTTCATTGTGATCACTACCCACTCACCAACGAATACAAAATTATTAAATGTTACTCATTTTTGGCGTCAGAGCAATAATTTGTCGTAGTTCTCTCTTTTCCTTGAAACTATCAATGAAAAACAAAAGTAAAATACTGATTTGACAATTATTCTTATTATAGTGCTCGAAGTACGATCAAACGTCTAATCTTTTTCACATATTTGTCAAAATTGTATATATATATTTGACAAATTTAGTCGTTTGTTTATTACGGAACAAACATTTATTTCGGTGCGTCAAAGTCCAAGCTAACCTTAATTTGCTCAAAAAGAAAAAATAAGGTTAGCTTTGGTAACCTATTAGATTTTAAAAATTCCTCTTTGTTCCATATAATAGAATGTTCGATCCAATTGGCCTTATGTTTTCGGCCCTCTGGTTCGTAATAATCTCAATTTCTTTAGCATTTCATCGTCAGAATTGAATTTAATCTAACATATCAAACGTCGTTTTAGGTTATTTTAGGTTCCAAAATAAGAGGTACTTGCCCAAAGAACCAGCACCCGAAATCTAAAAGATTCTACACTTTGCGTACTGAAAGCTATATTTAGGTCACTCTTGGGCTTACGACAATTCTTAAAATCGAGTAATAGTATAATTTTCATCGGACAGTCGTAAAACCGACCCTTGTATCAGAATAGAATTTAGATTGGCAGAACTTATAAATAGGCCTAACCTATGATGTCTTATTAAAAGATTAAGACAGTAAATTCCTATATTTTTAATCATGGATTATGTTTAATCAAGAGTAGTTATGTTTATGTAATCGGTTTTTCAAGAGTCCGAGTGATCCAATAAAAGTAAATGAAATACTGGATCTATCTTTTGACATGTATCTTGGATTAGAGGTATCGTATCGATAGCTATGAGCTTAAATACTTGAGAACATCCGTATGAAAATATAATAAAAATGTTTCGTGCATTTTGCCTATTGTGCTAGGCATGGCCTACTTATTATATTTCTATGAGCGCCAGCGAAAACATCTATTCGGTCAAAATTGGAACTTTCTTTGTTTCATTGTTTTTGTGTATGTGTATTGTGTTTGTTTTTCTGTTTTTCCACAGGTCGCAAATCGCAATTGACAAAATCGATTCACATTAAATATTTTTCAGGCATTTTTGTGTAGTGTTTACATAGTAACTTCACTTATGCCTTGAGCATTACTCATCTTCTAGCTCGTAGATCTGTTCGGATTTTGGTATCAAATAAGTTTCGAGATTTTGAGATAATAATAAATGAACTTTAAAAATATACCTGTACTCACGATATAAGAATACCATGACGAAAAAAAGGGAAAATATATTTTAATTTGAAAACTTGACAATTTGGTGATCAACAGAGGCAGAAATGTTTGACAGTTTCCACGCGTCTCAGAGGTACCAGTTTCGAAACCAGGGTGTGTACATATATATTATAGATCTCGCTCATTTTACAACTCAAAATATGCTGCGTTTTCCCACTATCAATATTGATTACCCAACTACTCTCACACCTCATCTCACTATCAAGTATTTCTCGAAGTGTAATCTTGCCGGATCATCATATCGTAAGACATGTACTTTAACTTGAACTCGAATTATTTTTAGACATTAAACGATGCACTTTTAATGAATACCTGATATCGATAATTGACGTACAATGAAGTAATCATCACCATTGTGTTGCAAAACAGTAATCTTTTTGTGATGCGAGTTACAAGGGCCTAACTATAATTAAAAAGATCAGCCCATTACATAACTTGTATTGCATAAGGTCACCCACGTTTTTATCTGAATGACATTATGATTGTTTATAGATTTTCATTCCTGTAGGCCTATTTATAGGTATATATGGACATAAGGATTATAGTTCCTTATTAGATGAGCTTTAGCGAGGATTGAATTTGACATACTGAAAAAAATTGGTGTTCGTTTTTATGTTTTTTTGTTGATTCTCCACAGGTCAAACGGCTACAGCTATCAACTTCAAACTTTTTTAAATATGGTTCCTCGTCTAACTTAGATTTGTATAGTTTTGTGGCATTATCGGGTGGTAACTTTCATTTTTATGAGTGTTAGAAATTTCAAAAATCCCCATCCCAGAATAACAAAGGAGGATTTTTTTTATTATTTTCCAAAAAATGAAATTTTTCGTGAAGTTGAATTACATTTTGATACACATTTCTGGAAATTTTCAGCTTGATCGGGTCAGCCATTTTGAAGAAAAAACATAAAATGTGCTAAATCGGTCCCACGTTCGAAGCAGTTTTTACCCATTTTTACCCATACTCCGCTCGTCTAGAAAGTAGAAACGTATGGCCTTTTCCTAGTTTTATCAAAACTTTATTCGGACATTGATGCCTAGATAAACTGTAGTGTAACTACACGTACACTGTACACTGCACGTACACTGTACACTGCACTTGCGCAAAAAAAGTGCGCTGTCAAGTTCGACTTTTCCGTCCTGAAATCCGCTCACGCCAACTTTCCTACTTCTACCTGACATCTTTGTCATAACATTGTCTTGTTCTCACCAGGGGCGGACTGAGCTATCTGGCAACCGGGTATTTTCCCGGTGGGCCGCCTCACTTAGGGCCGGAAGCCAGCATTTATAGTTTATGCAAATATGAACTCATTGAAATAAACAAATAATTTTATATTTGCAACACAACACTACAGTTCTTCAGAAAGTATGCGATAATGCGAGTGGTATTTGTACGATACAGCATTCACAATTAAGAGTAAAACGCAAAAAACATAATTAATTATATAATTTAGTATGTTATTATTCCTTTCACAAGTCTTCCGATAAGGACTATGAGGAAGTGGGTTGATGAATACATTTATGATTTAAAAAATACAATGCGCTACTTGTATCCACAATTTCAACAAAGAAGATTCCGACCTCCGATCGACCGTCTCCCCATTCCTCAACGATAGGTCAAACGCATACCGCCAATTCCCGTTTACTAGATGCTCTACAACAGTACTCTAGGGCAGTGGCGGAACTAGGCGCCCGCAGAGCCCGCAGCTGCGGGCGGGCCGGGGCCCGCCTGCCAGTTTAGGGGGCCCTATTTGAATTTTCGTTTTTTTCCTGCTGACTGCTCGAGATGTGCCATTTTATAATATACTTGTATACTTTGCGGTGGCATTGAAAACAAAAGCAGCAAATGTATTTGTTGACATTTATATTTCCTAGAAAATTAGTGGGAAGTCAACTGTCTTTCAAGATTGGAAACAATTCGCGGAAAGGCCAGTATTCTGCTTCAGCTGCTTACTTTTCGAAATACCATGGTTTTAGAAATTCGAAAAGTGCAAACTGTATTAGAATCAGCCAGCTTGGTGTTCGTTCAATACACTGCTCTATCTTCGGGACATTTAAACGTGTGTACTTCCCTCCTTTTGTTTTTAACTTTGCCAGTGAGTGTGGCAGGGGCCGAAAGGTCGTTTTCTAAACTAAAAATTATAAAAAACTATTTAAGAAATTCGATGGGCCAAAAGAGACTCGCGGAATTGGCTGTGTTGAATATAGAAGCCGCTAGGGCTAAACAAATGGACATTGACTGTGTCATCGACCGCTTCGCCGAAATGAAAGCTCGGAGGAAGCTTATCTAAAGGCAGGTAAGGTTATGTCGAGGGGTTTACAACTCGCAAATTTGGTGTACACCTGATTTCAGATGATTTCAAGAGATATCACATGGATTTCAAGGAGATTTCAAGTGATTTCATGACAAGTGTACACCGGATTTCAGGAGTTGGTAACCCCTCGGGTTTTGTGTCAATATATATATATATATATATATATATATATATATAAATATATATGTGTGTATATAAAAAATATATATCATCTTTATTCCTCTCACATAAAAATACGTGGTCAGGCTGGTGGAACATCTACCATCAGAAAAACTAGGACCACAAATGCATAGATGCCGGCTGGCCAAACCTGGCGTATCACTCAATTACTTATATATACATATATTGAATTAGTAAGGGGGCCTTCATAAAATTTTTGCGGGCGGGCCCAGGAAACGAAGTTCCGCCACTGCTCTAGGGCTGTTTGAAAAGATTTGCCAGGGCCGGATATATTCCCAGTCCACCCCTGGTTCTCACCCCTTACTGTTTCGTCCAACAACCTCATTCACGTCTCTGCTATGACTCTCTTCACAACACTTGGTCTCCTGCAACTGAACAGAATTGACTCAAATTGCAGGCAAGGTCTATATGCAGAAAGATTTTGCGCCCGTAGCGTGCGTTGTTGTTGTTGCGAGTAATCTAGGTTGTCGAAAGATAACCTGATCTAACTAACCTAACCGGATACAACCTAACCAACCTAACCTAAAACTGATAGAATTGAATCCAAATTACTAGTTATAGCTATGACTACCAATAACGTAACGGGATAAGCAACATGGCGTAAGTTATATACTTTCAACATTGGACGTCTTCTCACCATGATGGAAGCAAAAAATGTGACGCGCTGAAGTGTACATTTTTGAGATTCGCAATTTCAAATAAAAACGTACGCATTCAGCTCGTATTTCATTGTAAAGTACATAGTTGAGTACTTGCATTGTTTCTGTTCTTTCTCGCAGATGTCAAGTAATTAATGCAGTTATCAATTGGTAAATGTGGCAGTATGGCTCTTGACTAGGGGTCCAATGCTTTTACACACATATTTAAAATTTAGATTGGCTAATTCAAATGAATTGTATTCCAACGTTGCTTAATACAATTGGGAAGAGCTGGATTCACAGAGTGCATTACACGTATTACTTTTATGAATCAATATATAATACTACCAGTAAATTGAGTATGACGGCATCCCTTTGATTCCCGCTTGGTGCGAAAGGAAATGATCAAGTTGCTTATCCCGTTACGTTATTGGTAGTCATAGGTTATACTTAACAGTTATACAGTTGAATTACCAGTTTATAACAGTGACCAACAGTGTTGGTAAATAGTCATTTCGTACTTTGCACAGTAATAGTTTTCAATAGTGTGGTTTCACCAAATAAACTGTTACCAAACATGGCTCATCATTACAATTAGTATTACTTGAAAGTGTAATATTAGTGAATCCAATTATTGACACGCAAATTCATAACCGCGAGAAACCTTCGTTCGCGTCATAACATTCCAGAAAGAAAAAGTGCGTCGTCATTGTGAATATAAAAATATAAATATGAATAATGTTGTAACTTTGTATATTCTGTTTTTTAGTTTCTCGGATGAATTGAAAATTTGGATTAATTTAGAACCCATTTTTTTTCTGAGCTATAATTTGAAAATATTATCTGCAATTTATAGTTACAGTATTCAAAATGGATGTATTACACATACTTCATTATATAGTAACACGGTTACAAGGCATTTTCCGTCCCGGTAAGATCAGACTTCACGGAAATTTTCTAGTTCACGTGATTTACCGGGATCGGAAAAAACGTGAGTCTTGTTACTGCGAAACATCAGGCTTTAACCTTATTTCGTAATTTGCTTAAAATCTATCGTCAAGGTCCGGTTATCTAAATGGTTTGATTAAAGTTTATATTAATTTCATTCTGATTCAACAAAAACGCACTGAAATGATGAGTACGATCTACTGACGTAGATAAAATGTGATTGATTGATAGCTTGTTATCTCCCACTGTACCTGTGGTATTTTATTGATCAATCAATCAGTATGTCCCTTCGAAATCTTCAAGACTGTTCATTGCTCTACAAATGAGAAATACTCTCCTGACAAATAAATCTATTTTAAATTAACTAATGCAGCACCATAAAAGTGGATTATTATCAAACTTTGAAAAATATACATTTTTTGTCCCGTTTTTTCCGTGTACCGGCAAAATAATGAGAGACACAAGAGGTGTGGAGGAATTCTATGAAAATAATTTCAAACACATGAAATATGTCGTAGTGAATGTTCACACTATCGCGCACGTCATATTAAAATTTGCATCAGTGTTTAATTTCATAAGTTTGATTAAAATAAATGTTTCAGCTGCCAAGAATTTGCTGAAGAATTCCATCCGATTTTAAATGAAATAAAGTATAAATTAATGGACTATTGATAAAACGGGCCAAAATTATGAAATGCATATTTTACATATTTCTTGTTTGCTACGATTGTTTGTTGATACGTTTATAATATGAAACAATGTGTCGAAATAATCGAACACGCTTCTGCCATGTGCCTTGTTATCTGATTAACACCAAGACCATGAAATGACGTCATACCACGTGACATAAGATGTGCGCGTTATTGTATCACCCTTTGTACCTCTAATATAAGTTATATCAGTGCTGTAAAAGCCTTAGAGCATACACTTGATGTCTGGAACTCGACACGAGAAGATGTCCGATGCGTTTCATTAAGACATCCCCAGTCTGCATAGGGCAAAAAATTCCCACCAGGGTGATTATTTGTGAACATATTATGATTGAATGTTTAATATGGATCGACAATATTTTAGCAGGTACTTCTCTGCACGGTGTGAAGCAGTTTCAGAAAACAACACGTTCATCCGGGAAGCCACTATACTATTGTTTATGCTTTTTTGACATTGAAAATGGTCACAAACCATGCATCTCGCGTTACATATATAATTTGATCACTTTTTGAGATATTTTGTTGTTATAGTATCGATGTATTCGTATTCGTAAAATAACTGCCTCTGAGCTAAACAAAAAATAAACAGTTCACCTTATGCACTTTGCATACGACCAGGAAAAATCACGTCATTTTTTCTTGTGAATCAAGGTAACCATATTAAATATATATATATATATATATATATATATATATATATATATATATATATATAAAAAATATATATATATATACATATATATATATATATATATATATATATATATATATATATATATATATATATATATATATATATATATATATATTATCTATGTATGGCCAATATTTATATATCATATATAAATTTTACTACATATCTCTCATTTTCGAGAATTTGATCTATCCTTCACATTTTTCATCTTGTCACAATTCGAGTAAAACGCATCTTCCTACATCCTAATCTATGACCCTCTATGATGAACTAACTCGAGGCTTAATGAGTCAAGGCAAATGTCTACCACATGTGCAATGACCTGTGCAGCTATCAGTATTGATTGTTCATTTTATATCCCTGCATGTAATGCAATATCTGCAGTCTTAAATGCTTACGTAATCAACTATTTTGAATATTAAAAGGGGTTAGAAATCATTTTCCAATAGGCCACATCACGCATTTTAGATTCAGTCATACAAAGAAAACACATAGAAAATGATATTTCCAACAGATTCAATAATATGGAATAATGGAAGTCGGGAAAGTAAAGAAAGATCACAGTGAATCGTAAGTTATTCAAAACGTGTTGAATCAATTGATACACGTGCTTTCAGAAGACTATCTTCATTGTTATCAATTAATTATCACGGCTTATAAGATTGATCGGGGAGACTCTTTTTCTTCATGGCGTATCATTAAGATGTTATCATGGCTACAGACTGGATAATGAAGCCCAATAAAAAAAGGCACGAGTATCAACCCCATAAAAAGACACTAAAAAAGCACTATCAAAATTGATAAATAAATGAAAACGTGTTTGAAGATACCGACTGATTGATTATGCATTCTATTTTAGTTGACGGCTGTCAAAATGTGAGTAATTGTTTGTGCTCATCTGACTTAGATAACATCCTGGAATATACTTTCGAATAAGTGCATGATTGGCTGACATTGCAGGAAAACAGCCAAACCTATAGAAAGCAAAAAGAGATCGATTGTGATTGATTGTAGGTATATACAGTAAATTGGGAAAATAATTTCACAATATTCACAATTTTACGTCCGATATTTCTTGCCCAGATAACCAATTGGATTGGGTCAGGGTGTGTTTCCACCACTTCTTTCAGGATAGTCCTTTAAATGAATCGGTTTCTGACAGTTCTGTTTTCTTCATCCTCTTCTCCACAGCTACTATCCTCGGCTTCTTCTTTTCTTTCTACAAATTCCCTCCACAGTTCCCACCATCTCTTGTCTACCACTTCCTCCCATTTTTCTCCTCGGTTGACTACCTCAAACTTTATTCCTCCTGTCACCTTTCTCTTGGTCTTCCGACTCTTCTCTTAGCTCCAATTGAATTGAAAATTATTACTTTAGACCAGATGTGCCAAAAAAAGCAGCATTAGGCACCATCAGTCACGCCCAATAGGCAACAATTAAGTGCCAAAAAGTAAAAAAAGCCACAATGAAACTTGAAAGTCATATTTATGAAATGAGGAAGTCATAAAACTGATTTTCTTCAACGCCTATACGCCTGCTTCCCGAGCAATATTGGTAAAAAAGTTCACCTTTTTATCCTCTCTTAACGTAATCATGGCTTAGCATGCTATGTTTATACAAAATAAAAAATATAGACATCTCCATGTTGTGATGAGATAAATCTTCAATAATTATCGAGCAATTGGTTATCATGGAAAATTGAAATGAATCATATTTATTGATTTTCAGATAAACAGTCAGTTTGGAGAATGAAAAAAAAAATCACCGCCTATCGAGGCTGAGAATGACAATATGGGATCGTTCGCATGGCCATGGATCATCCGACGGATGTCACCAGAGGAGAAATTATTATTCGTAATTATTATTACAATAATTATACAATATGTGATTATAATTTAACAATCTCTGAATACTAGATTTTGTGGAGAATGAGAAAATCAATCATATTTTGTTGGATAGGAAACTTTGATCTTCTTCCGGATTTTCATTCGATACTTTTTTATCTCCTTTCATCCAATCTTTCTTCCTTCTTTCTACAAGTTTACTTGTCGTACATTTTTTGCCATTGCGAAGATATCGACTCTGTACAATCGGTTCTATATCTGTTTTTCGTGAACTCCACATGTAGAAATTACCAGAACAGATAGCAAATTATTTTTCACTTTCTCGACATTACTCATTTCGTCATTACATACGAAGTATTTGATCGAAAAAAAATTTCAAGTTCATTCTCCATCATGTAGAGGTAGATATATGTGTTATTTACACAAACAATAATGGATTACAAACATATTCTATTTTGAGCCACAGACAAAAGATTCTATAAATAGCTTTTTTGTCTGTGTTTTTCGAACTAGAGTGAGCCATTGTATAATAACTTTGGCAAAGCTCTTTAGTTGGCAAAAACATGGCCCTGTGCAGTTCCCATGAACGATCTATCTCATATTGTCTGAAAGGGCAAAATGGCCGAAATGTTTACAACAAGCGAGGAAGCGGCTACGTACGTGTGTAGATTTCAATTTTATTTCTAATCATTATCAATATCGAAACGAATTCACTACGTATGATTGGCAAATAACAGTTTATAGTAAGATCTGGATCTGTATTATCAAAATTAATTATATACATATATATGTGCTCATTAAAATTCTTGGATACGATCCAATATCGAGATATGTGGGATACTTTAACCATGTCATAAAAGATACATCTCGACCAGGACTCGAACCCGGGACCTTATGATTACCGGTCAGGTCCTCTCCCACTTAGCTACCGAGATATTACCCTTATGTCATGGCTGTATCTTTTGATGACATGGCTAAAATATCCCATATATATATATATATATATATATATATATATATATATATATATATATATGTGTGTGTGTGTGTGTGTGTGTGTGTTGACGGAGATTCTCGTAGCCGATGGTACATGGTAAAATGATTTCTTCGGCAGTGCCACGTCTTGTAGTTTGCGGAAAACGACGTTTCGCTGTTCGATCGCTGATCAATGCACCGACAAGACCTGGAGATGATGGATGAAATCCCATCGAAACGTCGTTTTCCGCAAACTACAAGACGTGGCACTACCGAAGAAATCATTTTACCATACACACACATATATATATATATATATATATATATATATATATATATATATATATATATATAATATATATACACATATATAACACGTGGTAGAAATGTTTTTAAGGTCATGCAGAATAAACATCTTCTCGCATCGAGCTCCAGACATCAAGTGCATGTGATCAGGCTTCTATCACATCTTACAGTTACAAAGTTTTACGATATACACACACACACACACCTCATGTAAGATGATATGACGTCATCGCATAATCTCAGTGTCAATCAGATAAGGAGACTCATGGCAGAAACGTGCTCGATAGCGTGTGTACTTTTTCCTTTGTTCTTATCAGTTTTCTTTGAAGTTGGGTATTACTTCCCGCCAACCAATACACCCATTATTCCTCCAATCGTCTGGAATTCTCATAACCTCAAGATGATGATTATTGTATGTCGAATGTCCCCACCGTAAGCTAGGTTATTTGGGTACCTATATCTGGTCTCGAATAATGAAGGCATAGTTATTATATTTTAATAGTACAATTACAAATTCACAATGAGAATTGAAACAATCAATACAAAACATTAACAGTTGAAATATTTTGCCCTAGTTTATGCACTTGATACCTTACTTAGTTAAAAAAAAATTGCTGGTTATAAATACAAACATGATTTTGACCAAAACTAAATTGAAAATTGAAACCTCATTGACTGCAGTGCACTCTACAAACTGAACTTTTACCCGATATCAAACGGCGTTAGATTGTTGAGTCAAAACTCTATCATTTGTTGAATTTCTCACATATATTACAATTGTGTTTCTAGTAGAATTCATTTTTTTTTTTTTTTCAATTTTACCTTGCTTCTCTCACCTAATAAGCTGTTCAAAACATGTCATATTATGTTATATAATATCGTCCACGGTCATAGCGTGTCACTGTCACTATTGTCCTGTCCTGACCTCCGTTATTACGTTTATCAGTGAGGATGATCAACAAAAAATAACATCATTATATCACATTATTCGTCTGATGACAAACATTTGGTGTTCGTGTTTGGTTGACAACTCTTCCAGTAACCAATGGCAACACTTTCAAACTACTCGTTTAGAAATATTATTTTGGGTAATCATGTAAATCAGTCACTATAAAGACAATTGTTCGTTGTGTTGCCGGCGTGTATTTAGTTCTGTTTTTTTAATGATTCGTTAAAAGTTAACTGTTAGTTAGCTTGTTATCTCTTTCGATTACTTGGGTTAACTTCTTGACTAATCAGTCGATTAGATTAACGGACTCTTCAATTAAGTATTGAAAAACTTGGTGATTTCACTTATAATGGTCGAGACACATAAAAACCATTCAAACAAACTAAACAGTGAGTAAACAAAGAGTTAGTTTTCTATAATTTTCATCTGTAAAAATTACGTTTTCAGTTTCATTTTCCCTCAAGCACGTGAAAATATAGACGAATATGAAATTAGGAATGATCAATGAATGAAAAATATGATAAATGAATGAATAATTAAAATAAATAGACAAATATATAAATTCTAAATTCTGAAATCGAGATGATGATGTCCAGTTAATTTCAAAATTGAAGGTCAAAAAAACGCAATTTTCCATCCAAATCCAGACCCAGAGTTGAGATGTCCTTTAATTAAATGTAGTATTTAACAATCTTCCACCTTGGAATATGTCGGAAGATTTGTAAGTCACGGCCACCCTCGGTAGCTCAGACACCTGAGGCTTCGCTTCAGAAACTATTAAGTCACCTTTGGGCGTAGGTTTGAGTCCCGCATAAGGCATGAGTTTTTGTAAACGTCCTCTCACTTGTCATCAATTCATAGTTACATAATCACCTGCTCATTCGTACCCCCGTATAACCTAGCTGTTGGATGGGTCGTTAAGCAAACAATAATCATTATGTAAGGTGCGTGTCGTCTTCTGAGTCGTGTCGTGTCGGATCGTGTCATGCCTCGAATTGCACACAAATATACACGCACTGCTGGACTTTGTTTTTTGTTCTTGACTTTATCCGTATTTTGTCTAATTTTTTATCAATACTTATCAATTTTGTATCGTTTCCTTTATGAGTGCAAGTATCTTGCCAGAATATCGTATTTTATTGTTGAGCACATTTTTATGTGAATATTTTCGTGACACTGTTCAGTTAGAATATTTTGTTTTTACAATAAATGTATCATTATTATTCCTTCAGCTTGAAATATAAAAACGACTCTCTTATGCACTCAGACTAAATCATCTTAGAGGCCTATGCTATATTTGAAAAACGTACCTTGTTGATCTTTGATATGTTTAGTGATTAGTTTGCTGTGAGTATTCGAGTGCGAATAGTAAATTATTTCCGTTTCAGAGAGAAAAAAACATCTGTTTTCCGGATTCCATCATGTACTACTATATTATAGTATCGTTATAATGACTATAGTACAACACGCATGTGAAATCGAAGCTAATAAAAAGTGAGATGATAACTGCAAAATATCAATGCTGTCGTTTTTTAATAAAATATTCCCGGTATAGGCATGTGCACACCTTTTTTTAAACTACCGGTATATGGTAACACAACAGATGAGCCTACATACGCGTTTTATCATGAGCAAGATATTCAAGATATTCGAGATGAACCAACTAGGAAAGTGATTTTTCAGCTGCACACCCTTGAAAATTATGCGACCCAAGCTGAATAGATTTTTTTAATGTACTATCTTGAATGTATTGTGAATATCTGTGTTCCTCCCACTCGAATTTTGACCGTAAAGTCGACATGAAAAACTGATATTTTGCTGATTCGACTCACTAACAAAAAACATGGGCCAAATGGATGTAGGCCTATTCGCTATTACTCATCCATTAAAGGTATAATAGGTTCAAATTCCAAAACTTTATTTCGGTGGAGATGTGTTCCATATAATATAAATAAAATTGAAGAAAATGGCGTAAAATTACTTGACAATTGCTATTCTGAAAGTTCAGTTACGGTTGGAAAATAAGAAATGCACCCTGATTATATTATTTATACGGTTCCATAATTCAAATCCGGTGTCTATAATTCAATAATCTCAAATTATCTCACTATCACCAGCCAGCCAGTTCACGACAATTGCCTGTCAAATCATCAAGAATACAAATAAGTAGACAAAATTATTCCAAGAAATCACTTTTTTCAAGAAATGATTATGGATCACAGCAAAATGCCGCAGCTGCATATAAATGAATGCCAATATTCGACAGTAAAACACGTAGGTCCTCTGTCTGTGGTAAACATTGGAACTTGTGAAAAGTAACAAGATAAAGCACGCACATATCTCAACAATGACATTATTGAAAGTATTACATTCTTGACAGTTCATTCGTAGAGTTTCGTCGGCCATATTGGCATTTGAAAGAGCATTGAATGGTAAGAGATAGTTTGCACGGTCCAGTTCACGATCCAGTATCATCAACTTAATTATCAGGATATCGCGTGAAAAAGAGAAATATTAGTTCACTACCAAGTCCAGTTAGACTATGATAGTTGGTGAAAACAAAAAGCATTGTTAACCATAGTGATAACAACTTTAAACTGCCAGTTACAGCTACTAAATAATGTTAACTACATAATGTTGATCTAAGTACTAAGTGGACATACGAAGTTACTCACATCGCCACTCATTCCTCATTCCTTCATTGCAACAGTAATCAGAAACAACAACTGTATAGCAACCTCACAGAGCATGGTATCACCATCGTTTACGGCGACCTCCTACCGTGGCCAAGTGACCACCGATTCCCTGGCTTTGACCTGTACGTTTAATCATCGTGATCTTTCTGTCCGCGATCATTTTCTCGTAGCGATTTCTTTGTCGTCGACAATTTTGAGTCGGTCAAATTACCTAAGTTGTATCATGTGAACTAATAATGTTTGAAGGCTACCCAGTGCCTTCTAGAATGATAATTGCAAAGAAACAAGAATCGTAAGTGTGTCGATGAATAGTTTTCAGACACGTTCTAAAATTAACCCTTCCTCTATATTGAAATACTGTGATTTACATTGTTGAAAACAATGTTTTACAAATTGACATCATTGTTGCAATAATGAATTTTACCGCGCTGTACGGTATAGGTATAATAAAGGTGGCTGTGCCCGATTGAAATGAAGAGCACAGCCCAACCTAACCTATAATTGTGTAAAGGATTTGACAGTTTGACAGTTATTAATTCCTCAAGAATACGTTACTTGATTCACAAAAACTTCTAGGCAACATGGTTCATTGATATATCAAACGTCAACTTGTTTCCGAACAGAAATAAACGCGTCAACATAATTTATCTTGGGTATGATGACAGTAGTTTTGCTATATGTTTATCAAATTGTATTAGGAGGCATGCAGCACATTTCGTGAATCTAAACAATTCAAACGTCGACTAATTAAACGATCTGCATTTCTCACTGAATAATCTGTTCTTGAATATAAATTGTTTTGAAAATTCTATTAAATATTTGGTGTATACAATTTCCATGATTTTGGTAGAAATCAAATATATCAATTTCCACTGACTTGATCTCTCTCGGAAATGTTTGCACACTGTTGGAAAATATGCGTAATTTATTGAGAAAGAATAGTTATTAATTTTAAAAAAAACGTAAAATGAAGAAAAAATTGATAAGGACAACTCTGAAGTGAAAAAGTTCCATTAGTCAACAATAATATATAGGGTCTACACATATAAAAATATGTATAGGCCTATAAATATATATATATATATATATATATATATATATATATATATATATATATATATATATATATATATATAATATATAATATATATGGATATTTATATATGTATATGTGTGTGTTGGCTAGTGAAAATGTGTTTATATATAGTTCCCCTTATGATCATATTGTTGTAGAATACCTGCAGCAGTAATTCCATGTCGAAAGTTGACGTGTCACACATACAATCGTCCTTCTATTATTGTATAGTGCGGACGGTCGATCGGGACATTCAAGACTACGCACTAATAGCAAGGTAAATGTGATGTTTATATAAATATTTATTCTGAAGAGTACAAACAAAAGTGCAATAGGTCTACTCTTGCAGACAACTGTGTACATCACATTGTCATTGACTTTCTAAAGCAACCAGTTCGGTTTACTGTATTAAACTTCGATGTAGTTCAGTTTTGATTCACAAACTTTACTTTCATGTACGTGTGTAACGTCAATATGAATCGAATTGTATAAAAGACTTATCTTGAAGTATAAATGTCATTTTTTAATAATTTATTCAAGATAATATTTGTTGACATCTGAAGTAGGTATACGATGAGGAAGGAATTATGATATTTTGCTCAGGTCATAGGCCTAAGTGAGTTATATATAGTGTGCAAACTCAAGTTGAGCTTGTAATGTATGCGTACTACATAAACATCTGCTCTTTCGAATCCCCAAATATCCTAGCTAATGGTGGAGTCGTCTAGCTAATGGTGGAGGAAGTAGATGTTTGAAACATCATAGACACGTGAGTTATCAACGGAATGAACGTATAATTGGGTGTTGCTTTTTAGTAAATTTATTCTTATAATTTCTTGAATTTCAAATTTATGAATCTTTACATGAAATTGGAGAAATGAGTAAAATTATCACAAAAACCTTTCAAAGGTAAAAATGTACAAAGCGGCCATCAGAGAAAGTAAACTTAGCTAATACGAAAAAACTCCATGTTTGGTCATGAAAATATAAACCGGGCTTCTAGCATATTATTAATATTTCACAATGTTAAAGAAACATACACTATTTTTAAAGTGAATAATGTTGATGTTTGATGTAAAAGACATGTTTTTGAAGTGGTAATAATTTTTCTGTACTTTGCTGTTATCTGGAAAACTTGACTTCAACTTATGAATCAATGTAATCATGATTTCTTGATCCATGTCCTAAAATGTTCAGGACAGTACTAAGTTGAAACGAGGGCTTTCCAAAAAGAATATTGTCAAAAGGTTATATTAAAAACCATTTGAATGATTTAACCATATTTAACCTTCTAATCTTGAGTTCTAGATATTCAGTCAAACAAAAGATTGTTCTTTTTATATAATTCTTTTTATATAAAAGTTATTGTGAAAACGGAAATGATTTTTCAATTTTGATTGTCCGACTAAGGAAATCAATTAGTTCACAATCAATACATTCCACAAATCTTTCTTTTCATACTCTAATCTCTTCTCAGAAATGTTGATGATGAAATATTTCTTCGATTTTTTCAACTACCGAGAGGTATGGCTGACAATAATATTCAATTATCTTCATTTTCAATTCAATTTCTCAATAATGATATCTGTATGATTACTCAACCTAGTCTATATCAGCTTCTTTCAAGTAATGTCACATTGTTCGAGAAATAGAAAATTATACACACCAAATCAAATGAAATATAGCCGGTGGAATTAAGTTACAAAGTTATCAAAACAATAGAACATTTTTTATAAATCCGATTGTTGCAACCCTATTACTTCTTTTCTAGATTACATTTCCTCAGTTCTTCAGTTTATCACCAACTGCGCGTCTACAACTTTAACTAGCGATTACAAAATTATAAAAATACTTTATAACTCCAAGACCAACAATTCTATTTAATTAGACATACTAAATTACGGAAATAAACTCCGCTTTGTAACCAAATTAGCATGTAACAGAATAAACAAAGCGACAAGAAAAAATTATATTTCCAAAAGTCCAAACTCCAAACTTTAATTCATGAACTTGACTGAAAACCGTGTCACCTGTCATTAACATGTTAACCGACAGTTAACGTCTCGACACCTCCAACCTACCTAGCTAATTGATACCAGAGACTGTCGTTTGTCACATGAGATAACGAAATTATAATTGATAAGAGCACGAAGACTTGTAATTCGTGCGAAGAGTTGTTATCTATGAAAAGTGTTTGAAGATCGCGTAGTCTGTGTGATTTGGTGATAAGGTGTAATTAAAAGCTAGGAATCCATGAGATTAGCATTGAAGATTAGAGGGTAAGAAGTGGGGAATATCACATAGTTGACGTTAGGAAACGCGGAGTATATTTAGTGGTGGGTCCGGTGGGAATCTGGGTCAGTTCTCATCAGATCTCGTAGACAAGGTAAGATCACTTGTACTGCTCACTCATCATTACTTCTGTTTGACATTACATTTTGTTTCATACTACCTAACTATTTATCGTTTGTTAGTTGATATGTTGTTAATTAATACAATATTATTCAATTGATCAATTAATTTGATTGATTGAAAATATTAATATACAATGGATAAACTCAGCTTTTCATAATGATCTGCCGACAAGTTGTGAAATTAATTAGGAACCATTTATTATGTATAATTAATCAAAAATAAAATGGTTAATTTTCATATAAATTGTTCTGTTTTATGAATAATTATAATTTAATTGTTAACAATTGAACATAATACACTTCGAGTATGATAGGTATATTAGGCCTTCACGTGTTCGTTCTAGTACAGGCATATGCTTATAGTCATAGATACATTGTATAAAACAGATCGAAAACATTATAAATGTTTCATGTTCATTAAAATATCAGTTTTAACATTACGCGTTTCAATTTGAAAATAATTGATCGTAAAGATTTAAATTCTGCGTGTTGATGAAAATAGTTCACTTTCTCCAACTTTTGAATCATACACACTTGAAAAAGTTTGAATATGAGCATGAAACTATAGAAAGGATAGCTCTAGTTCAATTTTAACATTTTAAATTATACTGATATAGTTCCCACGACTTTTTTAAATGATTAATATGAAATAGTCTAAATTTCTAAAAAAGATTCTAAACAAATCTGAATTCTCGAAGAATTTCTAAACGTAAGAAAAAAATCATAGATTTATAAGATTGAAATTTTCATCTGAAGAAATAATGATTTCACAATACAAACATTGGTACGTGAATAATCAAACCCACAAAAGTTATCGCAAGTAATGTCAATTCGACATATCCCTCCAATAACTATTTACTGCGCTATTTTAACATTACTGCGTTATGGAAAGTAAGACATAATTGTAGCGATATTAATTCATTACATAAAAATATAGCAATGAGCTGATTTCTCAACGAACTGTCACAATTAATTGAAATCCATCACTTTGACAGTATTAGTCCAAATCCAATCCTCGGACAGTAGTATCTTCAACTCTTATCAGATATATTTAGAAATCTTTCTTCAGTTAAAGTTAAGATAGTCAAAATAGTAAGTGTGTAACCAAAAAGTGTGATAACTGCTGCAATCCAAATGATGTTATGTTATAAACAATACCTGTAGTTGAAGGATTGTTCTAAAATAGACTAGATTAGAAAAACTAGATCAAATATTAATAAAAAAAACAAATAGAAAGGGTAGGGAGGTTATTATATTATATACGTCTAGACTTGGTTCGTTATCTGATAAAGACATATGAACTACGTAATAGTGTAGTCTGAATCTGTCATTTGAAGATGTGCAAATAGGTATCATATATGAGATGTATGTGAGTAGAGACTTAAGCTGTAACGACATGCAATAAATAATTATCTGTTAATGATGATCGAGTATCTATAATTACTATTGGCATGCAACCATGAAATACTCAACTAACGGTCGTCTTATACGTCTCACCTATTGAGGTAATATTATCGTTAGAAAATTAAAAAATTGCGCATAAAAAAACTAGCGTGGAATGTCAAAAATTGTTCTGCAAATTAACCTTTCTATTCTGAATGTTTGCTTTCACTGAATTGGAAAAAAGTTAATGATCAAGAACATTTTGGAACTGGTCATTGTTGTTAGTTGTTATTGTGATCAGATTGTTGTCAAAATTTGTTCACAATTAATATTTCCATGATTTGTATCTAAACTTTCTCATAGATAAGTATTTTAATACGTGAACTGAAGAAAAAAGTTTGTCTCAAGAAAATGAGTTGGAATTGAAGTCACTTTCATTCATTTATCAAGCAGAGATGCAGATTTCAATTATTAGCTTTGTTCTGAGACTATCAACTGCAGATGAAGACAATTTGAAGCCCTTTCATTAACTTCTTATGTCATCTCAATTGTCCATTAACAAAATCAATGTCTAATCAATCAATATGTTTTAGGATACTTTTCTCCACAGCTAATTTGACTCCAATTTCTTAGATCGCTAATATTTATATTCTAAAACGATTTTCAGAGACAAACCATTCTAAAGTACATTATTTCAATCAACATTAACAAATTGTGCGTAATTTTTTGTAGGTTTTTGGCGGTTTGCTAGTATAATACTAGTCAAAGAGAGAATGATTTCACGATATCCCCAAAGTAGGCTGCGAGCTTGGTCTCGTGTTTTAAGCAAGCACTGCCTGCTTTTAGGTTCGATCACGAGCCACTGCCTTCTATAGGCGGATTGCAAGCTCCACGCTGCTACACAAGATTAATACCAACAAAACGAATCTCGAGGTCTGATCTGAAATAATCTCTCAATACTACAACTACTACTACCAACCCGTGAAAGATGTTTGACATATTGAGTCTGGAACCGTTTTCTCCGGACGTCCTTTGGGTTGTCATCGTCGGCTTCCTCTTCGCGTTCCTATTGGCTTTTGGACTTGGTGCTAACGATGTTGCCAATTCCTTTGGAACTTCCGTGGGATCGGGGGTGTTGACTGTGAGGAATGCTTGCATTGTGGCAACAGTGTGTGAAATTAGCGGTGCCATGTTACTTGGTAAGTGCAATGAAGTTATTGATTGTCTTTCTCTTTCTATTTCATCGAACTCGTTCTCAGTCTATACAACAATGCGCCCATACTGATAATGTTCGAAAGTTCACTTATTTTAGAGATTATATTATTTTTCTCGCTCATTCATGCATTTCTTTGTGAAAAAAAGTAAACAAAAGAGTAAAGTAACTTCCATGTTTCATTAACAAATGAAAATGACTGAACCTGCTACAAATAATACCTTCATGAGATGACCCCCATGGTTGCTGTAAGTGTGAGACTCTTGGGGGCTACAAAGTCAGAAAGTTTCAACATGTTTTGAACATGTTTGTTTCCAGGATCGAAGGTTTCAGACACGATGCGGAAAGGAATCTTGGACGTGAATGTTTACGACGGCGCAGAGAAAGAACTGATGCTGGGAAACTTGTCAACATTGGGTAAGTTTATTTGAGTGATATTTTGTTTAGATCTTGCTTGAAGAGAAATGTAGGCTATACAATGTTTGGCTAATACACTTGGAGTAGAAGCAAAATAGGGAATTCAAACAACCCACGTGTCTTTCATTGTTGTGTCGGAATTTAAGTCTGGAATTATTCAGACTTCTTGAAAAGATTATAAGTTTATATAGAACTACCTAAAATTTCAATTAAAGGACAGGCATTTTACATTTTTTCTCACAAAATCATCTAAATTTGACCAAATAAAGAACTCCATACAAAAAAACACAAATGTCAATTATGTTATCATACAATTAATTTTGTAGTTCGCAGTTCTTTGTAGAATATCGAAAAATCATGACTGTTGAAATTTCATTGAGGAGAAGTTTTTTTTTCATTGAATAGGGAATTGGCTCAACTTGACTTTGACTGGAAATTGTGTTTGATGTATTAAAATGAAGATTACAAAGACCTTGTGTATACTTTTTTATACTCTCTTGTGTAATACCTTAAATTACGTTTTGTTTACCATTTTGATAAAAATGAAAATTGTAGAAAAGTACTATGAATGTCTCGCTTGAAATGTAAACTAAGAGGGAGGAAAGAATCAATTAAATGTTGGAATTGTTATCTCGTGCATTGTCCTTGTCTCGCCCATTACGGAATAGGTTTTTCACAACATGAGAATACTTGAAATATTATATTATATTTCAGATTTGTTAGATCGATTAAAATGCTTGAAAAGATGCCTAATATTTTGATCATATATTATAAAAAGACCATGCCTATTTGTGTTGAAAAATGCATTTGTAATTATGGTAATTCAATTTCTGAGATAAGATCCTCGTCGATTATTGCCCTCTTGAGATCTATTTAAAGATAAATTAGAGGATCAAAGTTCATTTTCGCTTTCTTCAAATCTCCGCCATTTACCTTCAGTCCATGTTCGAATAATCTTTACTAATATCTTGATCTTTAATCCCGTGCAATATTGTATTTGATAATAATCAACTCTTTATGAATCTCTCATATTATTCATAGCATCATAGACCAAAGTGTTATTCGATCTATGATATCATATCATGTCTGATTATAATGGTATAAGTAATAAGTATATGCATGTGATTTTTTATTCAGTTTTTATATAAATCTTTTTCAAGTATTCGAGCCTTATTACAGATATAAACGTAGGTTTACTATAACAAATTGACTCTGCTTTTGAGTGACTGTTAATTCATACCAATAACAAAAAAGTATTTAAAACATATTATTTTACAACCAAATCTAATCGAATGTATTTTCTGTTTTTCAGTTGGTGCTTCCATTTGGTTGATTCTGGCCACCATTTTGAAATTTCCCATTTCCGCCACCCATAGCGTTGTCGGCGCCACGGTCGGCTTCTCTCTTGTAGCTCGAGGAACAGAGGGCATTCACTGGGACAAGCTTGGTTTTATCGGTACGAACACAATCATTCTACAATCATTCAGTTCATTCTTACCGACAAGTATTAATTAACAATATGTTCGATATATTGTATTTTTATTTATTATTTATTACATCGCAATTGTGCGCAGCACGGTGGCGAGTTACTAAATTTACAAAGTTACAATGTATGACTTTTTTTCACATTTGATAATCCTCAAACACTATGAACGATAATCTACAATTCAATTATAACACAATTCACAATTATATGAATGATAATAAATGATATGTTCAAATGAAAATAGGGTTCATCATTTTCATACAATACCTATTAGAGATGAACCAAGTTGGAATTAAAAATGAATGTTTCATTTATTTCTCTACTGTTTGGAAAATACTAGCGAAATTAACAAGAATCCAATATATGATATATATATGTATATATATATATATATATATATATATATATATATATATATATATATATATATATATATATACATATATATATATATGATATGAAGTGTATATAATACAATATATGAAATATATATATTATGTAATGTATATATCCATATGTTAGTTCTTGTGAGAAATCAGGTCTATATATTTCAATATGAAGAAAAGTCAGTTCTAAAACACATTGATTGAATTTCATCACTATTATTAAACAAGGTACCATAAGAAATTGAATACTGATCAATATAGCACGAAAGAATACTAATTCACTCTGGAAATATGAACGATAAATATAGCATTAGTAATATGTTAAAAAATGTCTCCGGCCTTCGCTAATCAAGTAATTGAACTCCCGATATTGATTATTAAGTTTCTTTCCAGCTCTCTCATGGTTCGTCTCACCTCTTTTGTCTGGATTTATCTCAATCTTCCTCTACCTTATCATCAAGAAGTTGATACTTGTCGCTCCACAACCTTTGAAATCGGGACTGAAAGCGCTTCCCTTCATTTACGGCGTCACAATACTCATCAATGTGTTCTCCATCGTCTTCGATGGACCTTCTGGTAATTATCAACACTTGTTACACATTATAGGCCCATTCACAACCGAAATTAGAAGTAAACTTAGCATTAGCAGTAACGCAATTATTTAGTATCCATTCACAACAACAATTTAGCATTAAGAAACAGCCAATGAGATGGCTTGTTTGCATCAGCTGTTCATCTGGTTTCACTAGATCAACCGCCATCTTCATTTGTACAATTTTTGCATAGATTTTAGTTGGGGACACATGTAGTAGACCTAATATCATTAATCTCCTCTAAAACAAATTGCAATATCATTGATACAATTCAAACTTCCAATTCTGTGTCACAGTCATGCTAGCATGCAGATATTTGCTTCAAAATAGTACATTGAAGGGGTGTGTGTATAAGCTAGGACTCAAGACAGCCTGCTAGCTTATGGCGCGCCAAACGTTCACTCGAATCTGATTGGTCAATGCTTACACCAAGCTGTAAGAATTAATAGCAAGGTTTGGAGTTTGCAAACCTTGCGCTTACTGCTAAATCGTTACGGCTAATGCGACTCATTGTGAACGGTATGCATGAGTGCCATAAGACAAATATTGCTGCTGATGCTAATGTTAATGCTAATTTCGGTTGTGAATGGGCCTTATCTTCTCTTATTTCATCCTTTTTACTCTGGATTATAGCTGTATCGAACGTTGGATATAATTCAAACTCTCATCAAGTCTTCGACGTAAAACCATTTCAGTAGCTGGGAACAATAATTCCATGACAAGTTTTCTATATCAATAGTGAAACAAAAATATTTATCGTTTCACGGACTTGGCGATGCTACTGAATTGTTTTGGCTTGTAAAACTTTCTGGTAACTGAAGAATATGTAATATTTGTAACCTTTGAACAAATCTTTACATTGTGTCAATGGCATTGTTATATTATTTAGTTATCGGACGATTGGATGTACTGAATAGAATTATATGAATAGCGAATAGATTTTTTGCATTCTCCTCAGTGGATGCATTTACACTTCACAGTAACCATACATTTCACAGTATATTTGTTGTTTATTTTGATTTGTGGTGTTTGTTTTAGTATTATATTTCGACACTCTATCCTGGTGGGTCGCTCTCTTGATAAGTCTTGGGGTCGGTTTCATTGTCGGAGTCTGCGTTCACTTCTTCCTCTCACCTTATTTGAGGAGGAAATGTCTGAGTAAGTATAGTACTCTATTAATTCTTCACATTCTGTTTGAGAATTGAGTTGTACACAACTTGATGGTACTTAATCCCGCCCGCCGTAAAACTTAGCTTTTGGTGGGGTCGTTAAGCGACATTAAAAAAAAATGTATCTTGATCACTTACGGCGATACGACCAATCCTAACTACACAATTACAAAAATCGAATGAAACATAATAATTTTTGTGTGAATCCTTCAATCTTAAAACTGTCAGTTGATATGTAATTACATCTTTATTTCCCCATATGGGTGATCTGATTATCACATAAGTCTATCACTTCTGAAACTACAATCTCCATATTCTGAAAGATGAAAACCAACAAAGAAAACACTGTACATGAATTGTAGTGGGCTTATCTTCACATGGATGAGGGGCGTGATGGAACTAATATAGAAAAATTCAAATAAATCAAAATTTAGGACGATGACCTGGAATGTTCGAAACTTATCAATTGTCTTATTCCAGGCGACGAACAGGATCTAGCGCTGGCGAATGCCAAGAAAGTTGGAGTGGAAGCGAGCGACGTGGGAGTCACCAACAACGGATTTACAGTGACAGAAAAGGTAATAGCAGTAGATTTAATTAATTCAACATTGAATTTACTCAAACTCCAACATAATTATTTCAGCTGGAAATTTTATATATTTTAATATATGAAGATGATCATGACCCAAATAAAAACATGAGAAAAGCCTGGGTTTTTGCGAAAAGCATGGGATTCTTCCGTTCTCACAAGCTCATCCGTATCTATACCAGTTTGGTGTGGTTTCAGTACATTTTTTTATTTTATTGTCATATAATGTAGCCTACGTCAAATCTCTTGAATTTATTGTTGTAGCAATAACGTGGTTTATAACAATTCAGTGGACATCAACACATACGTTTCTTTATATTATAACTATATTCCAATATAAACAAATAACAATATAAACGTAGTAGCACTAACACATTTTACATTTTGATAGCATTTTTTTGTTTCAACCGTACACGGGGAGTCTACAAATAAGTATGAAAATCAGAACTGAGAGTATTTCTTGGTAGTATATTATATGCTTTTGTCTAAATGTTGACATCATTCAATGAACAAATGTATAACACGGCACCTCCACCAATAATAATTCGAGCTACGAAAGGGAATACTTCTAAATGACCCACCAAAAAAGTGACAATACATACACGAGATCATGCATAATGAATATGTGTCACCAATAACATTTCTTACAGAGTATTTTACTATTATATCATTCTTTCTAAACTATTACATCCTAATCTTAGGACGTGACGAGCGATCAGACAATGACAGTAGCATCAATGACATCACTAAACTCGGATCTCCATAGCAACGGAGGAGTAACGTTGAAGGAGGATGAGTCTGTCATGTCCAAGGCCAATGGAGCAGTCATGTCGAAAGACAGTGCAGCAATCGAGAACCCAGCAGTAAGTACAACATGGTTTGGGACAATTCACAGGCACAGGAAATGCTCATGTGAATGATTACATAAAGCAAGGTTTTTAATTTTGTATAATTGACAACATAAAGCATCCTAAAATAGTGTTGCTAATGCTATCGCGTGAACGAAGTTTATTAACGAATTGGCAATGACAATGCTAGGGAGACATTAGACAAATTTTACCTTCCTTCTGTAACTGAAGCACTTATGTTATGAAAAGTAAGATTCATAACGTTTACTTAGGAACCACAGATTAAAGATTTTCAGTGACGGAAATTGTAAACGAAAATGTGGTAGATGAAAAATCAATTTGATTTTAGAAATCAATGAGACGAAAATCGAAAACATTTTTGAATTTACTTTAGCCGAAACGTAATTCTTCAGTTATAAACTGTAGGCCTATATACCCGGAGATGAAAAGGTAAATCAATAAAATTATGATATTGCTTAAAATTGAATTGTAGCGTTATCCAATAATCTTCATAGATGAGTGATACTTTTTTTACTTTCTATTCGTTGATACTGTGAAGAGCACCAATTTCTGACTGTTGAATGCCCCATGTATGCCTAAATGTATGCCCAAAACACACTCATTCCAATCGATTTGGGCAAGCAAGAGACATGCATTCATACAAAAGATACTCAAAAATATAGTTTTCCGTGAGTATAATCACTCGAACTAATCTCTCTTACTCATTCTCCCGCTCAGGAGGTCGTTAAACCGAAACCTAGCGGTGTCCACGCTGCCCGTGACGACGATCCCCCAGAGATCGCGCGCCTCTTCACCTTGCTCCAGATCCTCACAGCCACCTTCTGCTCGTTCGTCCACGGCGGCAACGACGTCAGTAACGCTATCGGACCTCTGACGGCCATCTGGTTGATCTTCAATGAAGGGGAGGTTGCGCAGAAGTCGGCCACGCCGATATGGATCTTGCTCTATGGAGGTCTTGGTATTTCGGTTGGTCTGTGGCTGTGGGGGAGGAGGGTGATGAAAACTATTGGAACAGATCTGTCGAAGATTGTACCTTCAACGTGAGTACAACTTGATCCTTTTTAATTTTCTGATAACAGTAGTAGTAGTAGTAGTAATAGTAGTAGTAGTAGTAGTAGTAGTAGTAGTATGGTAGTAGTGGTGTTTATTCCTTCAACCCTATTTCGAGGAAATCGGTGCACAAATGATATATTTTACTATATAACTTATAGATAACATTAAATACTCCTTATTCCTTATTCCTTATTGATGAGAGTAACACCAAGTTGATATTACCAGTTTGGCGCAAAATACTCACAAGCATGAGAGTCAATTACTGTTTGCTTAACGACCTCACCAGAAGCTAGATTATTTGGGGTTACGAATGAGCCGGTGATAGTGAAATTATGAAGTGATGATAGATGAAAGTACGTTTACAAAACCCATGACTTGAGCGATTACCCACACCCAACGGTGACTTCAGTTTCTAAATTGGTGCCTTAGCTGACTGAGCAACGGAGGACGAACTCTGTGTCATTATATTCAGTCTTGGAGTTACATTCCATGAACCAGTCTAGAAGGACACATGAACGAAATGAATACATATTTATTAAAGGACATCACAACCCTGAAACTAGATTTGTAAAGATAAGGACGATTTTTATTTCGCTAATTTTTGAGGAAATCAGAAATCAACATCTCAAATTGCAGAGATTATAAACAATTTTTTTTCTTCAGAGACCCTGAGTCATAACGTAGGCATTGCCTATTCTGTACAGAAACATAAACAGAATCGAGTAATGTTACGCCTCAATTCAGAAAAAAGGGCCGGGTACTGAAACACAAATAAATCAAATACAATTCCTAAAATTGAGATGAAGATTCCTAGTTTTCACTAAAATTATCGGAATAAATATCTTCATAATTCATTAAATATAGTTTCACACCAATATTAGTTGCTGATTTGACTCTTTTTTTTGGTTTGCAGTGGCTTTGTGATCGAGCTTGGAGCGGCCACGACGGTACTTCTTGCTTCTAATATAGGCATTCCTATCAGCACGACTCACTGCCTTGTGGGTTCGGTTGTTTTCGTCGGCAGATTCAGCTCGTCCAAGGAAGGAGTCAACTGGACACTGTTCAGGTACACAAACACCTAAGCTATACGATAGGCATTATGAGACCGCAATGTTGGCCAAGTTTAATCTCCAGCTGGGGCGCATTCCTGTACGAGTTAATCCGATTTTAGTGAAGATAATACCAAAAAACAGAAGAAAAGCGGTATTATCCTATATCAACAGCCCATACACTACCACCTTTAATTGTGTGTTCAAGTTAATACTGGGTTCATCTTGTATAGGAATGCCCCCCCTCCCCCCAGAAGATTACTAATGTTTTAAACAGAAAATTAGTAGTATTTAAAAGTGTTCACTATTATTTATATTGAATGTGGAGATTAAACTAAAAGGTGACGTAAGAGTAGTAGGGTTGAATAGGGTGGAGTAACAGATTTATACGAATAACTTGTAGTGAGATTGAACCTATCTTGAATTACGTAAGTTATAAGTATAGACATACGCTCATTCATATAATAAATCATTGAATGAAGATTTTATTCACAACTTTAGGATATAAAAACACAGAGTGGTGATAATAACATATATAAAAAGTCTTAAAACTGAGCAATTAGGTCAATCTCACTATCCTGGTACCGTAATAATATATTTTGTCCAAAAAAGCACAATTCACTTTAGAAATAGAATGTATTTTTATAAATTTGCCTAGCTCCACATTAATCTGACGTTACTATAGCGTTTATAGTTTATATAGAACTAACTTTTCTGTTTGATTTTCCAGGAACATCTTCTTCGCGTGGATCGTTACGCTTCCGATTTCTGCCGGTATTAGCGCTCTAGTCATGCTCCTGCTAAGGAACACTGCGCTGTAATCTTCTGCGCAATTCGTACAGCCTTCTCTCAAGTTATAACCGTGTCCTTATTTACATCGTTGTGTTGCTATGGTAACTACTGTTAGTCACGTGTTACTTGGAAGGAGCCTGCAGACAATTATTAATGATATTTATATTATTTGTATTCGTATTATTTATATAAATAACCGATATTCTTAAAAGTCACTCCATCAATGAAAATATACTATTCACCGTCTACTGAAATCTTGGAAATGTTTCAATATTATTATTGGTCGACCATTGTAAGGGTTTGAGAGTCTTCAATTGAATCACTTCAAAATTCGAATTATACTTTGCAAATAATGTTATTTAATTTCATGAATATGAAGACGAGTCATATATATTTGAGTTATATTTGACCTAACTTCAACAAATATATGTAGAGAAAATGGCAGCAACTTCAACTTGTAAATGTGATATGGAATACAGAAAGTTAAAATAATCTTATTCTTTGAGTATTGATGGAGAGCTTTTGAAATATGAACCAATTTTATTATTCAATGTATTATTTAATCAGAACGTAATTGAACATAGAGATAAATCTCTCATGATCGAAAAATATTTTACTAACTTTGCTGTCAATTTGAGACTTGTTTACTGTATGAAATGTGTGGTTGCAATTATCCATTTGAATATGTTTGAAATTATGTGATATCTTAGAAACTTTCAACGTTTCAGAGTTTAGCGATCCATCATTTGTTTTTCAAACAATGCAGCGTAGAATCGATTTTGAAATTCTAATGACAGATGATGGAATAATTTGTATTAAGTAGAAATATTGGATAATATGATTATTGTAAATACGCATTTCTGTTAATCAAGTTCATGAAATATTTCAATAATGTGTTATAACATTCTTGAAAAATCTAGCGAATTGCGGTTTCATCAAATCTAACTATACAATAATGTAAATATATACATATGTAGATATGAATTGACAGCAATTTTTTATTGTATTGTATTCTATTTTATTTTTATCATATAAGTTTTTTTTTACTTCGTTTTTGTACGTGCCTAAATTGGCTAAATTGACTTCGGCCTAGTATGTTTGAAATCTCTGTCATCAATAACCTTGATGTTATACAGTGCTTTTGACAAGTTATTATATAGGCCTAATAAACAAATTTTTTCAAGTCAAGTATCGCAATATTATTTGTACTGGTATATGTTATTCCATTTCCTTCAAACATACAATTCTCTTTCCATGTTCCTGTTAGGATACCTGTTCCAAGTAGACTTAATCACGGGTTCGATACCCGCATAAGACATGCATCCAACTTGAGGTAAAGCACTAATCTGTTCACCTATCTGTTTCCTAAAAGTAATTCGGCATCACATCAAACACTCGAAAAAATCTTAGAAAACCCATGTCGTGGAAAAAACAAAACTTAGAAAACCCACATCTTGGAAAAACCAGAAAACCAGGCACTGAAGAATTTATTAAGTGATGATTTGAAAGAACTAATTGAGGGGGCTGATTGATTGAGCCTGGTAGGTTATTGAAAAGAGTGGAGCATAGACGTTCTTGACATATTATCTACGTTAGCATTACCTTTTTGGTGGAAAACCAGTTTTGGAGAACACCAGTTTTGGTGGAAAAACCAAAACTTAGAAAACCCACATCTTGGAAAAACCAGAACTTAGAAGAACCATATCGTAGAAAAAAACAGAACTTAGAAAACCCATGTCCTAGGAAAACCATAACTTGAAAAACCCATAAACTAGAAAAACCATAACTTAGAGAACCCATACCTCCGAAAAACCATTTGTCCGACAATTTGTGACCAAATCTTTGAAAACCCATTACTCCGACAGTTCGAGCATTTACTTTTTCGGAAATCTAGGTTCTCAAAGTTTTGGAATTCCAAGATTTGGTATGTAGCCTGTCAATCCAGTCTGCCAAATCCGAGAAAATATGTATAACTTACAAAATAAAACCTGCAGCTATAACTCCACTATAGCAGCATTACAAAACTTGCGCGTGATTAGCAATTGCATTGGTATTGGAACGCTAGCCTTCTAAAACAAGCATGGTATATTGTATCGTGTGAACTTGACTTTCTGTTACTGTAACAGCTCCATGGTTATATGATCCTTGTGTCGACCACCACGCCACCTGTGGTCTATCTATTGAGTTATTACACTGATCAAATTCGTTCTAGTCCCGTCCTCAGGTCAGTACGAGCGATGCATGCACGAATCACCCACTCGCTAGTAGTATCTGACACTAGAGACGAACGACCGGTACCTTCATCTCTCGTGTAATGTAACAAGGTCAGCGACAGCGGTGTTGAACTGAACAACAAAGCTGTTTTTGAGCAGCTCAGCTGTTTTGTGACTATTGCTTACTAGTATTATGGCAGCTGGATTATCGTTATTAAAACACCTTTCGTGTGGTGGTGTTATCTCTTATTATTAAAATTAATTGACTTGTTTAATTTTTACATCGCAAATGGATTAAGTTCTCTGTAATCATCTTCCGAGGTAAGTTTACACGCATAGATGTGCATTTCATTCATCGTGATTGTGGTAATATCATATTGTATCATGGTCATTTAAAAGAATATTCAACCAATTCCATACTATTACTATCAAATTCAATGCTACTACGCACTACATATTATACATTGGTGACGAAACACGAGTTCCTTCGATATCATGTTTTTTCGTTTTTATATATGATTATGTGATTTTCTCTGATTTTTTTTATCTTTTGACTTATTGGTTGGGTTATGCATATTTTCTTATGTTGTCAAACCATGAAAAATAAATCACTTTTATAACAGTTCTATGATTCAACATATACGATTGGGAGTTTTACTGAGAACTACGAAGATTCCAATGTGCACGTATTCAATGTGCGTATAGCGTGATCTATTATTGATAAATGCTCAATCATCTACAAATCGGCTTTTTACATTTTACACCCATACCTGTTGAACACTATATATTTATGAATGACTTGTTTTTATATGCAAGCAAGGTGTGTTCCACACTGAATGTGCCCCTGCTACATGACGTGATTTCTAGGGTGAGGTTAGGTCAGTGGATTTACGTAGTGTCAACTTCCACTTGAAAAATTGACACCAAGACTTGAGTCTTTTCAATATGTTCAATATTGTCACGTAGGCCTAAGTTGATTGTATTATGTGAGGTTGGGTAATTAGGTCAGAGCCGGATTAAGCAATAGACAATTCATAGGCACAGTGCAATAGGGCCATGAGGGCCATGGTTAGAAAAGACAGACTGTATAAAAACATAATATATTTTTACAGTATGTCTTTTAAATTTTTTTTTTAAATATTATTCAATGAATATTGACTACTTTATTGAGAGCAAACATTGGAGAATGCGGATTTGGTTACCATTGCTGATTTCGATATATTTTCTCTAAAACTGTTATTTTAACCAAGTTAATTTTTAAGGTCAATTGGCGAGTTGAAAGTATTAAAACGTTGGTTGACTTGCTAATTGTTCTCTAAAATTGATATGCAAATAAATAGTGTCGGTTCTCCGACCTTTCAAACTTGCTCTCAAATCTCTGTGCAGTACACCATTATATATTTTTGTATATTAGATTGACGTACTGTGATGATAACTGAAATCTATTGGCGTCCGATGGAAGATTAATGAGATGATGGGATGATGAAAGAAGATTTCTTGGGTTATGGATAGAATAGTGGGAAGAAAGCTGTAGTAAGATAGAAGGAAGATGCAGTAATAAAATATAACTATAGAAAATAATACACTTCACTTCTATTACAATTAAATTATGCGTGTCAGTTGGAACGTGAAGGGGGCGGAAGTTGAATCGTGTTATGTTGTGGAGGTTGTGGGCGGGAAGCCCCCCCCCCCCCCCTTGAGACCCTAGGGGATTGTACTTGTAGCCAGATAAAGTGGTGTATAAATTAAAATTAAAATTTACTTACACAATACGAACCAGAACTAGCAGACAATATACGTACGCCCTCCAAGTAACGCGTCTGTTTCGATGTTTTAATGCAAGGAAGGGTTGAAAAGTATGGATCACAAATATACGGTGAATGCGTATAGTGTAACATATGAGGGTAAAGTTCAATTTGTACCGCGGTAGCAGCAGATTTAAATATATATATATATATATATATATATATATATATATATATATATATATATATATATATATATATATATATATATATATATATATATTATACTGGATGTTGTAGTAGGCCCCTACTCTCTATACTGAAACCTACATTACTGTCCAAAGCTTACATATATCCATAAATACTAAATTAAAGATCCGCACAATTGGAATAACTGATCACTAACGGCAGTCACAACGTACGGTACATGATTTAGGCCCCGTCTGTTAGTTCGTATATATATATGAGAGACACAGAAATAAGAAGTGTACACTATACTGTTCGAAATGTTGCTCTTGTGTGTGTCGTTTAGCAAACAAATCCGTAGCATATAGATCATGCGTATGCTTTCAGTGTCAGGGTGTTTGGGTTCGATACCATCTCATACTTTTGATTTTGATTTATTAGTGTAAGATATAATTATTTTTTGCTATGGGTTACGAAACAGTTTATTCGACAACTCGATTGAAACTTCGTAACTTCTAATACAACTCCTATTTCATCAAATGTCAATCAAGCAATTTAACATATTTACATTCATGTATCCATACAATATGATTTTGGTAAAGGTTCATACATTGTTAGTGTTATAACTATATGCGTTATAGATGAGTTCAAACTGTGCTTTCATGTTATTATATCGGCCGTAACCAAGTGTGACATTGTTTTGCTATTACTTCACAATAATAATCAATACTGAATTATTTTAAAACCAAGGAAAAGAATTATTCTCAAGTGTGAAAATATTCCTGGAGACGTCTAATTCTACATATATTTAAACCAACGAGAAAACTGAATTGTGCAATAAGAATGAATATACAGATTAGTATAGAATAACTGGATTCATATATTTGATGTATTTGAAAGTTCATTGGATCTTGTATTCCTCATAACCACTACGTGCTCTGCCATTATATTGACTAGATGATTTTTGTTCCAGAGACAATATGGCGCCTTATTGATTGACTTCTCATCTCTTGAGGGATAATCAGAATAAATCATCTGACAATTAGTCTCAACGTCAAGATCCTATCCAGTTGTTATTTATTCGAAGAATAAATTATTGACTACAAAAATGGATTACACCCGCTTATCAAGGGATGAACTTGAACATGAATTACAAATTAGAGGAATCGTGGGATTACCTACAATGGCCGACATAAAGAAGACGATCGCGTCAATGTTACGGCTTGAAAAACAAGGACAGTTGTCCGGCCCCTTATCTACGACATTAGATCCGAGGGATGAACTAACAATAATCAAAGTTAAATTGAAAGAGTTATCGAAAGGGATTGAGGTGTATATCGGAAAAGAAAAATCAGAAAGTGAATACAAACGGTTATTTGTCCGGCTGCACCATTTATTACGACGTCTGGAACGCGTTGTTGCGGCTAATGCGGATTTGCATACGGAAAAGTCTGAATGTATGTTGGGGGTAATTGGGGCCATTGAGACCCTCTCCGGAAAGGTAGGTGAACCATATCGTGGCTGCTAGTGTTTTTTGAGTAAAGTAAAGGGTATAAAACACGGCCATTGGGTGGAAAACTAAATATTATATTGGAAATGGGAAATATTGATACTCAAGTTGTTTATGGATGATCGATAAGTTGGGATGTCCAAGGGATGCTGATAGTTTCACAATCAAGGTATGTAGTATACTATAGTTTTTAAGTATATTTCATATCAATATCTCGCTCATCTCACAGCGCAAATGCTGCATTTTCCTAGTATTGAGTCAACTGAAGCACTGTAATGATACCGTGAGACCATTTTTTTTTTTTACCACCAGTTAGGAGTTCTTAGTGTATCTATTTCTTACCAGTCTATGAGATAAGACCCAATTTTACCTTAGTCGAAAAAAGGGTACGTCTCTTTTTTATTTTTTGGAATCAAATTGTCATCTATGATATGTAATTATTTTTCCAATATGAGAGGCTCTCTACACTAGGCTAGCATATGAGAATACGTGAACAAATAAAACAATCCAATAAAAGTCACTGCCTTCCCCAGTTAATCATCCAATTGGCAGTGATGACAATGCCATCTCGAGTGCCATGCAAGTTATTTTACACACTCGTCGCGACATTACCTGTGTTAAGAGGAACTAATATTTTAAATGTGATCCGGTCTTCATAGGTATATATTAGATGATGCCTTACTGAGACATGATCGAATCGATTAGGTGGAAAAAGGGTGCGCCTGTTGTCACAAATATAATAGTAGGGCAGAGCCGAAGTGCAGTCGTATGGTCATCCGAATATTTTGTCAGGAATTATCGACTTTATAATGTTAGTAAGAACGTTCGAGGATAAAAAAATTACCTTTTTGTACTTAGGCCTACTTTTTTCAGCTCATTCTTGGAACAAAATTTTAAGTGTACAATACAATGCATGTAAATAGCACACCATTTGACTATGTATATGACCAAGTGTGGACATTGAAAAAGCGGTGACCATGTTTTTGCCAAAATAGGTGTTGTATCGCCACTATATTTCATGATATAGGCCTATGGGCTTTCTGGGTTGGAGACTTTGAATCCGCCAGGTAGAGATTGGGGGGACCTTGGCTTTGGTAGAGAATAGAGAAGGCAGTCATTACGAAGTAATATAATTACATATACATAAAGTCTTTGGAAGGCAGTGATCATATTGTTCTCATATTGTTGTTTTGTTGCTTCAACTTTTAATGATGAATAAAAGCAATTCCTGTGCTAGTACAGTTACAAGAAAACTCTGCAGTTGTGAAAAGTGTGCGTCGGTAAATTGTAAAATCAAAGACGAGAGTCTATATGGAAATGTCGTTAACTGGATCAAGTGTGAAGGCAGTTGTAAACAATGGTTTCATTTCTTTTGCCAACAATTGACGAAGGAATCTGTGAAGAATCTTTCAAGTTTTATTTGTGAGAAATGCACCCGAGATGATCCGAAAATGATGTCGATAGGAGAGGTAGGGCGTAAATGACTTTCAAAAAAAATTTAGTGAACAGAATACAATATATATAATAATAAGATATTATTCGAGCAAACTGGATGGTAAGCCTACGTCAATATCTGTCTCTATATTGTGTTCGAATCCCAAGGGGGCCTTTCTTGAATTGGACCATATCCTAGTAGGTATTTAGGCATACATATCGTGGACATTTTGATTACCAATTTTGATCGGGGTACATCGTGTAAAATGAACTAAGGGTGTACAATGTACTAATGTACAATATACAGGCCACGATGTAGTGATACCAACTTACTTTATCATATTATAAAGTGAGTTGGTATCACTACATCGTGTACAGGCCATGGATCACTTCAAAGGTTTAAAAACCGTGTTGTCTGTTGGTATATGGACCTTGGTTTCCCAACAATGGTACCAGTGCCTTCTTCATACCCATCACAGATTTTAAACGTTTTAATTTATTGGTGACACTTGTTGCTCACATTTAATAGTTTCTTAATTGCTTTCTTAATTGCTTTTATTGATGTGTGAAAAAGTACATTAAAAATGCGTTTTCTTCGTTATTTCACATCTGATTGTTCCATAAATCGCTTAAAATATGTATGATGAATCTTTCCACATTCAGTATAAATTTGAGAGCTTTTGGAAAATCTTTGTTTCCTAAGTATTTCTTCCCCGGCTTATTCTTATGGGGATTTTCTATACTTTCCAAATTTTTGCGGAAAAACCGTTTGACCGATTTATCTGAAAAACAATCCCAACCTATTCTGGTATGATACCAATAAAGTTTCGAGTTGATTGATCCTTTTTCCTGACCTGTATGCCGCGTACAAAATTACATACAAAAAAAAAAAAAAATCAAAACCAAGCCCAAAATTTTCCGGTATATGGAATGAAAATCTTCGCTACGCTCATCTAATTATTGAACAAGTTACTGCGGTACTTTTCCGTTTATTGTATCTAGTCTCCTTTTTGATCGACCAAGTTTTATTATAAAAAAATAGGGTTTCACAGGCGTTACTTTGAATGTAAAGGTATTAGTCAGTTTACCAGAATAGACACGTACTTAACCATGCCTATATTTGATTATTTTTAATAATTTTTCCAAGTTTAGAAGAGAATACTTGAAGAATTTTTGTTCAGATTCATGGCTACAATCATTCGATTGAAGGTACTACAAATATCTGTTTCCTCGTTTTCAGAATTTCGATGTCTCATTTCGTTCAAAAGTTATCACCAAAACACTAATATATTCCTCTAAATTGACTCCCATGGACTCTTGAATTCATTTTATAAGCCCCATAACCGATGTGCAACTGACTTGTGTCAAACTTCTTGTTCAGACAGCTAGCGGTGTGTATTCGTCGCCGGGTGCCATGGACTACAGCAAGTGGTCGACGTGGTCTTCGGGGATGATCAACCAATTGTTCTGTCAGAAGGCACGCGTCGTGCTCCATAACTGGAGCAATATAGAACTCCTCGTCTACATGGATCACCAGAGGCAAGTATCAAGATTTTACAAAAATCGGAATTTTCCCATATCCGGTTTCAGATAGTTTTATTACGAATACATCCAAGCAGACTAACAATTTTTTATAAGATGCTTAGCATAAGCAGTTATGCAACGTAAGTAAAAAAGGGGTTAATTTGATTGTACTCTATGTTCACAGAAAGAAGCGAGATATCAGAATCAGACAAGAGCAACCTAAGAATCGAAATCGTGCTTCATCGAAGCGAAACCTCTGCGACATCGAAACGAAAGATGTATCAATACTACCTGGTTCGGATGATCTAAACGGTGCACGTACGACACGGAAGAAGAAAAAGACTCCTCGCCAAAGCGGTACCGACAGTAAGAGTTGTCAACCTCCAATGGAAGTAGCTTGTCAACCGAAGTGTACAAACTTACAAACTGACTTAACAGATCTGAAATATTCCATCCAACCCAAACTTACTGTGAATGAACGTAATGATGATAGTAATTCTGTTGTTAATACAGAGAATATTGGCATCAGTGAAACCGAAGCGGATATCGCGTATATGAGTTTCTATGAGATAGGAGCAGGTGTGATAAGTACTCCGAATCGACGTGAACCTACTTCATGTGATCAATTACGAGTTGAGAAAGGTATTACTTTGGAAGAGCAGAAGTTGATATCCGCTAAAAATAATGATGTTTCTGTTACCAACGTCGGAGTTCCTGATAAATTATGCAACCATCTTCCGGTCATGGTTAGCACTCCTTCGACTCATTCCAGTCCGATACAGATGTCCATGGACGTGGATTCTATCAGATCAGTTTCTGATTCAGCTAAGAAAAGAGGACAACAAACTATTAATGCGCCGGAAAGAATTGAAGCTATGCGTGAAAGGCTAGAAGATAATCGGTACCGTGAAGCATTTTATGAGTATGTGGATCTGAAATCGAAAGGTATTACGGAATCTAACCTGTTAAGTACTTGTATGAACGCCTTTGATGACGTATCGGAAACAACGTGTTCTAGAGTTGAAGAAAATAACCTCCTTAACGACCAGAATAAAGATCTGGCTGTATCAGAACAAAGAATGTTGTTAGGAAATATTAGTACGAACAAACACGCCGCTACCGACTTGTCCGTTTCGCCTGTACTGTCAGTATTAAACAGGAAAAACTCAGTCATCGTTCGAAAGACTCCCGACGAGAATAGAGAAAAAACGGTACCGGGTATTATAGTAAATACCTCGTTCGAATCAATGAGTTCTGATAGTGCCGTAATACAAAAGGATGTGTTTAATGTAGCTTCTATAAAGCGAAAACTTGAAATGTACATTGAAACGAAAAAGCGCTTGAAAACTCAACATTCAAAACTGACTTCTACTAACGATGCTGAACCTCCGGTACTTATTGGTACCAATAATATCCAACCAGAATCAGTTTCGTTGTCTAATGAACGTCATATTGATTCGATCTCTTCTCCAGCTTTTGAGGCAGACTCTACTACATCAGCGTCAGCACCTTACGTAGCAGAACTTGTCATGAGCGAACTCGAACCTGAGGCACCAATCAATGATCCTATTAAAGAGAAATATTTTGAAAAACCTGTGATCACATCTCATAACAATTTGACGTACAATGCATGTGTGTCAGAGGAAACGCGAGTAAGAAGTTGGAATGATACTAGAAATATCATCACATCGTTACCTTGTTCGTCTGCTGGATCAGTGTTGGATGCTAATACGCCACAAACAATTTCCGAAATTCTCACAAAAATGCCCATAACAATTGAGTCGATCATTGACGAAGATGATCACGATGTAGAGGGTGGGTCTGATGAATTATGTGATTCTCTTCCTGTGCTGTCATCGAGTGATCAGACTGATAACCGATCTGTTACTACTGTACCTAATAGCACAAATATTGAATCGATAAATTCTCAGGATCGCACTAAAGCTTCAAACTTGAAATCGGATAGTGAATCACTTACTTACATCACTTGTATCCTAAATGAGCTGACGAGAATAATTATTGTTGTGACAAAGGGACTGCACCTGTTTTACAAATTGAGAGCAGGACTGAGCCCTTTGTACAATTCCTCAAAAGAGGATTATTTCACGTGTTCTGCAGCGTTGAGAAGTGTCACTTCCTTTATTGAAGCGAATAAAAAGGATGTTTCACGTATGAACGCGATCCTACTTGAAAAGTTCAATAATAGACAACTTACAGACGTTTTATTTTCTTACCTTACATTGGTGTGCCACAAGAATAATTTATCCATAAGTAAAAGACTCTTTTATAATGTGTATTACGTCGTACTAGATGCCGATCCATATTTTGTTGCTCGAGCTACAAGATACGGTAAATGTTCAGCTCAGGAGAAAAATGATATGAACCAATTACCACCGACCTCCGATACTCTTAGTTTACCGCGTAGAAACAACGTCTCGTCCCAACCTCACTATAAAACATCAAACTATGGCGTTCATCCGCCACAAACAAGTAGTCCGAACGGAGACCAGGTACTTCACTCAGTGAGAAATGGACTCTTTCCCACACAAGTACAGCAGTATGCTATGCCTAACATGACTAGAAGACCACAAAATGGTTCCAACAACATTTCTTATTCAAATCATCCGCCTCATAACAACCGCAGTGTGGTTCAACCGTACCACCACGTCAATGTATCAAATCCGAACATTTCCACGTCGTCGTCGCATGGCTTGATTCCCGTATCTACCTCGGTGAGGTCTTCTTCTGGCCGAAGCTTCGTTGAAAGAAATGTACAACCTCAAGTCATGCAACAATCCCGAAGTGATCACCAAAGTAGTTTTACCAACGACCGTTGGCCCACAAAATTTAGTAACATCGCAACTTGCGCAGTATATCAACCGACTTCGACAACAGTTAATATGTGTAACGAGAAACAGACTCGTAAGAACATTTCACTCTCACTTTCCGAGGGCGACTCAGATATCATACATATTCCACAAATATTAGAAAGAACTAATAATCTTACTAGAAATACTCCCGAGAAGAATCCGTTTTTTTATCAGCAAGTTTTACAAAGATTGTCACAGTTGAGACAGAGGGAGTGTCCTGGAGACACCGGCAGCCATGTTCATAGTACTTATGAGACGATTCAAGAGAGTTATTTGAATAAGATTCCAGCTAAGCCCGGCTTATCTGTCTCCTCCGCTGGTCAGCACTCCAGACGAGATACATCACCGATAGATGCACTTGTAGTACGTACCGATTATCTGCGATCGCCGCCAGTAACGAGTGGTCCTTCACAGGATGTTATCCAGACAACTCGTTTGTCGTCGAGTCATCCTGACTCGATTTCAGCGCACAAGCAAGTGACTGATAACAGAGTGACTGGGCGACCAGTGATGCCCATAATTGAGAAAGTTAAGTCAGTGTTGTCAAGTACAACTGAAAACATGAATACTGGACAGGGCTTAGTGCAAACTACTAAAAGTACTTTCCAAAATACGGTGCAAGGGCAGCGACGTAAAGACGGTCTTTCCGGAATGGCGAATAACGGAACTATACCAGGAACCGTATCGCATGCTGAAATATCTCTTCCCGGAACAACTTCCGTCCAGCCTCAGCCATGGCTTCCTCTAACCAATACAGAAACTATGTCGCAAGTTGAGGTACCTTTTCACGGAACACCATTGTACAATACTTCGACAAGGCCCTATACAGAAAGCGTACCGTTTGCACAGATGTCTTCTCACGGAACTCCTACCAGCGATCCTCGGTCCGGTCTTTTCATAACTAATACGGAGATCGTATCGTCTGTGCAAATGTCTTTTACAGGAACACCTTTCGGCAGTACTCAGCCATGGCATCCTGTAACCAATACAAGAAATGTATCGCGTATTGAGGTGCCTTTTCACGGAACATCTTTTTGCAGTACTTCTACTAGGCGTAATACAGAAACCGTACCGTCTGTGCAGATGTCTCATCCCGGAACACCTTACGACAATCCCCAGTCATGGCTTCCTACAACCTCGAAAGGAATCATTGCCCCTGAACAGATGTCTCGTCCTGTAACATCTTTGTCTAATGCCACGCCGAGGTTCCCTGGAACTAATATCGGTCCTCTACCGCCTGTTCAGACGACAAATCTTGAAGTGTCTTCTTCGAATGCTCAGCGGAATGATCCTATGGAATTTGTTGTCGACAGTGGACCTCGTTTTCAGTTCTTTGAAACGCCGACCTTCCACGATGAGTTCGACTTATCACAGGTCGACGACATCAACGCGTGCTCATATTGTGGTAATGAGGCGATCCTCATGTGTTCGGGATGTGGTAACAGATATTACTGCAGTGAACAATGCCAGGTGAGATAATCCAATACCTTTTCAGCTAGCACTTCGGACTTATCGGTATGCAAGTATCTTTCAGAATTATACGAGTTATCACAGTCCTCACCCGTTCAGGCGATGTGAGTTCCATTGCCCCAAGCAGCTCGGGGGAAACACGAGACAGAATTTAAATTAATGAAAATAGCAAACAATTTGAATCAAAATGAGAGAATACAATCAGGATAACACATTACTTTCTATCGGACTAAGTTTCGTCGGTTGTACTCATCAGATTTCACACATGCACATATCAGGCGATTGCATCAGAAAGTTTTTACATTTCAAGCAAGGAAACGATTCCAATGTAAGGGGTTCTTTTTTGGGTTAACTATATTAGATTGAATAAAATCACAAATATCCTGGTAATATGTTCATTTTAAAATACACAAGAGATTTGACTGGAATTTTTCGAAGTATATTTCAAGTCAAAGTTCAAACTCGAAATTTTAATTCTTCAAGTGTGAAAGCGTGTACTCTGTATATTTGACATGGATACTGAACTATAGGCAGTAATCTTCTTCACGATTGTTTTGTTGTGTGTTACAGAAACAGGATTGGGTGGCAGAACATAGCAGAGTGTGTAATCTCTGTATCAGTTGAAATTCGTTAGCACTTCTCGACTTCTTGACGTACTTCGTGACCGCTTTACTGGCTATTACCTAATAAACCACACAAAAATAACGTGCTAGGGCTAGCCAGCTTCAAGAGGCTAGTATACCTCGATTGGATGATGTTTACTAAAAAAAAGCTACCAATTTTGACAACATAATATTATCACAAAGACGCTGTCTCTTGAGTTGCAATAATATAATATCATATTTCGTAGCCCAAACACTGATCTCTATTTAAAGATCCGTGAGCCTAACTCATGAGCAGGGGTGGGATTTTGTGCTAACAACAAGGGAAATACAAAATGACTTGACATATTGCCATGATAAGTAGCTCTTTTTAGTGAATTTAAACCAATCGAAGTTCTAGTCTCTTGGAGCAAGCCAACTCTAGCACATATAATTTAGTGGATAAGTGCCCTGTGTGACATGACATGCTCCGTGGCTTTTTTGTTGAAAGTTTTGTCATCTTCATCACATTGGTATTGAATTGTTGAGCTTTGATTATGTTTCATGACTGTTGACTGGATTGTTAATGTTGAGATAATAATTGTTCAAGCTCTTTGACATATCTTGTTTCTGCTGATGATGACACTCCAGAACACTTTCCATCCTATGTTTTTAGTCGGTAGAAATACTGCACTTGACAAATAACTAATCCAAGGTAGGCCCTATATGTGTTTTGTAAACTCTCCACAAGAATAGCATTGGGCTGAATTATCAAACTTACAATTTTGTCCGATTGAAATTAATGTTCATAATATGATGATATTGTTTCAATACATGTTCCTACGATATTCAAAGAAATTTTGTTCATTCATTTTATTAATTTATAAGAGAATAATATATCAAATGTATTATGAACATTTGAAATATTGAGTTATAAAAAGGCGGTGTTTTGTGGAACATCTTCCCATTATTACATGCCACTCGTGAGACCTAAGTCAATGCCTAGGTTCCGTTGTTCATAAATAATGAATAAATAAGTGGAAGGAAGGAGGTTTACTAAAACCCATGCCATGTGCGGGACTAAGACCCACGCCCGGCGGAGATTTGAGTTCCCAACGCAGTGCTTTAGCTGACTGAAGTACGGCAATATCAACAAAATATAAAATGATAAAAAATATATATCATACAATGTTTGATTGTTTGTCGAGACAGGAAGCGATGGATCCCTTGGATTTAGCAATGAAACAAAATGTGAAATTGATTGACGTCTCGTCTGGCAATGGCCTTATGAGACAATAACATTGTTAAATGGTTATCTGTTGAAACTGGTTTTCTTGCTTGACTATTCCGAGTCATGACGTTTTCCCTGTGGGTGTGTCCACACTCTGCTCTCGCCTCCATCATTCCAAGACAGCACAAACTGGGGTCACGCGAAAATTATGTTCACGAACAAATTATGTTTTATCGACGTTATTTATTTTCACTATGAGCTTCATAACTATCAAAACCAATATCCCCACCACGCCGCTAAGCTACGTCATTTTGACCTAACATAGGCATAATTTTTATTTTATTTTATCGTTACACCGGCTAAATCGCTGGGCAGAAGTAGATATTCGTATAAATTGGACCGAACAGTACCTCCCGACAGTATGGTCGTATAATATAAAAAAATACAAAATGTCTGTTACAAATCGCAATTTTGATTCTTTTATGCAAGAATCTCCAGGTTTGGCTTCACTCAAATGGAACATATACGACCCACATATTTGAGTCTCACCTAGTTTGACTAATCTCAAATGTTACTTCTCTAGTGTCGTGACTAATCTCCGATCTTACTCCCCCAAGTATGACTCGCCCTAGGTTTGGCTCAACGCGAGATACTCACCCTAGGATTGGCTCAACATGAGAGACTCGCCCTAGGTTTGGCTCAACGCGAGATACTCACCCTAGGAGTTACTTTCCACCCATGTTTTGAATTTGTTCGAGTTTGCATCTCCCCTTCTTCTTTCCTCCGCTGGTGCACAATGAATCAAAGCAAGAGATTCCTAGAAATTCCCAGAAATTTCATGGAAATTCCACATTCACGGAAAAGTGTTGAAGTACAGTCCAGTTTATGATGCACTTACATGGAGCACACAAATTTTTACAGATTACGTTACAAAATAATAGAACCGATTAATGATATGAATGTATGTATAGATAACCGAGATCTATTGGCGTCAATGAATGATAAATGGGATGATTGGAAGATGCGATGAAAGATTATTTTATTGATTGTTTTTGGATAGCAAAAAGAGTATGCCATGGCCGGTGGGGACCATTCCATTACCAATGTAAGCGACACATGGAAACTACAACAAACCTTTGTCAGGATGTGAAAATCGAATCCAGGGCGGAAATCGAACCCAGACCTCCCGAGTGACTGTTCAGAGTGAGCCACTGGTCCACCCGTCTCAATCAGAAGAATAAATATATGCCAACTGTATCAGTTTCAAATTAATTATTATCCGTATGTGACTTGTTTTGACGAAAACCTAATTCGAAGTGGACATTCGTCGGACCGGAAGTAGGTTCTGGATTGGTTTTAGTTCAGTTGAATGATTAGTTAGTTAGTTCAAGTTGAGTGTGATTGGATCGGGTTGAGATTATAGTTCAGTTTGCTTTCTAGAATAATCACAACGTCCGTAATTCGTGACATAAACCGATGGACTGTAGAATATCGGCTGCTGAAACTTTAAAGTCAGCCATTTAACTGCATCCCCCCCCCCCCCCTCCCCTCCTCTAAGATGTCGTATTACCATACAGGTCGAGCAAGGTCTTGTCTGTAGAGATACGGTAGTGATCGTTCAGACGACCTTTGTGTAAATCAGTTAGTGGCAAATGAACATGGCGGCATTCACGTACCTCGGTCTTATTCTGTTCGTACAAGGTAAGTCGTGAACTTGATATCATTTGATATCAAAATCGTAATTTAAATTAGATTTATAATGACGCACTTTAATAATATTCCATTGAATATTCTAATAATACATCTATTGGCAACGATGGATGATAAATGAGGTGAAAAGATAAGGCGGATGGTAATTTTATTATGGGTTTTTGCATAGTGGGAGGGAACAAAAATAGCCTGTTCTTAGTGAACCAATTGCTGAGATGACGGATGGAGACCAGGAACAACCTCTAACAGATGTTCGATGTGACGAGGATCGAACCTCGGTCTCCTGAATGGCTCACGCACTATGGGTCACAAGTACCACTAGTGGAATATATAATTTAGTAAACTAGTTGAGATCTATTTTGGAAAAAATAATCCAATACTCTTGTCCACATAGATGTAAAATATGGAAATATGTAATTTCATTATAACAAGAATAAATGATTTCTAGCGGTAGTAACTGAAATCACCGTTGAGCGTGGGTTCGAGTCCCGCATAAGGCATGAATTTTTGTAAACGTCCTTTCATCTATCATCACTTCATCGTTTCATTATCATCCGCTCATTCGTACTCCCGTATAACCTAGCTGTTGGTGGGGTCGTTAAGCAACATTAAAAAAAAAAAAAAAAAAAAAAATATATATATATATATATATATATATATATATTTATTTATGTGTGCCCATGAGGCATGGACCTAAGACAAACGGTAAACACCCAATGCTACCAACTGAGCTGAACTGGCATTGAGAATTGAGTCGCTTAATAACACATTCAGGCCTATATCAAAGCACAAAGAATATATAAAGTATATAAAGAATACTAAAGAACATAAAGAATATAAAAGCATGCAAAATCAAACATAACGAAGCTATGCTATGTTTGCTGTGTTTATATAAAAGACAATAACAAAAATCGCAATGTTATTGAGAAACGACTCCACGAGATGTGTTTTGAAGATCAACAGATTCCAGTGTGTAATTATACTATGCCTCACGTCATATATCAGTCGAAGATGAAGAGAGAGAGAACAAGAGAGAGTGAGAGAGAGAAATATAAACATATATAGATAGATTTATACGGATAAACGGTTATATAATTCAATGTGATGTAGTGTAGACCTCTATGTGACCTCTACTCACACTTTACCTGTGTATTATTTCCTTTTTAATTGAAATTAAAACATAGAATCAATCAAATTATATCGAAGGAAAAAATTTGACAAAAGTAGCAAAAGATCCACAAGTTCCGGGTTTGAATTAATTCAAAATTAACTTTTATAAACTTCGGCGACCTCCAATGAATGATTGGAGATTTACATTTGTTGGTTCACAGACAGATAGGAGTGGAAATATTGTTATGAAAAGGTAGAGAAACCGTTTCTGGAGAGAGCTTAATTAATTTAAAATGTATTCAAGTTTGATTTGCGTAAGCTTATAAGTTTTAAAAAAATGGTGTACCCAATATTCAATTGAAAACCAATAATGTTGTACATCTATCCACTTTCAAATTGTACTGGGTGCGTTTCGTTTCCAAGGCGTATACTGGATAAATCTACTAACAAGTTCTGTACCACATGTACGGCCAGTAGGTTTCGGAACGCACCCTTAAAGCCACTTCACACGATCCATTAATTCCTGAAATAATTTTTCTGGTATTAATTGCAGAAAAGATGAATACTCATGTTTCCTATGTTGCCTACATATGAGAACGGAAATCTTCCAATTGCATGCCAGAATTTCACGAAGTTAAAATACGTTCAACTTTACTGCAATCTTTCACCTAGCTGACATGTTGCCCACAGATATCTCTACTAAAATGATAATTTCGCAACAGAAATTGCAAGCGCCTTTACACCACTGAAATTATTCCTTGCAATTGTTGAAATTTCATGCAAAGAAAATTGATCGTGTAAAGAGTGTTTTGGGTAATAAATAATCATAATTACATACAGGAGCGTCGGAACACTTTGAAAGTTGGGGTGGGGACAAGCTTAACAATTGTGACCAAAATGACAGCTAATTTTAGCAAAGTAGGTTTCAACAGGAAACAACGAGACAAATTGAGTTTGCAATACCTTTTTCTTAACCCTCCTTGCCCCCTTAGCCAAAAGTTGGGGGGGCAATACCCCCCTGCCCCCTTCCCCCAGTTCCGACGCCAGTGATTACATATCCACCCAATCTCTTCATTGTTGGTAGCCGTGCACGGGTTCGAATTCCACGTCGAGCCACGGCGCGTGACTGTACCGCCTGGTCAACCAGCCAACATCCTCTGCCGGGCTGACGTGGCACTAAACGGATGTCGCTTCCTACTGGCAGGTGCCACAGTCGTCGATCTCAGCGCCGGCACACGTTTTCCTGCCACATCTGACTACAAATACTTCGGCACAGGTAAGACTGAAGAATCTATACACTTCTGAATCCATGGTAGTCGATTTAGCGGAATATCAGTTTTTTGGTGATAATTTCGGAATGGTTCGAGATATCGGAATTCTGAAGGGAACACAGATATTTTCAATACCTTCAAAATTATGTAAGTAGGAACTGTCTATCTCAAAGCGCCCAATTGTCAGGCGTATACGCTTCAAAATACACATGTTTTAACCGTATACGCCTGACAATTATGCGATGTGAGATAGATAGTTATTACTTACACCATATTAAAGGTATTGAAAAATCTGTGTTTCCTTGTTTTTATAATTTCGATATTTTATACCGTTCAGAAGTTATCACGAAAAACCTGATAATCCGCTGAATCGACTCCCACTGACTCTTCTGTATCGGTATTCTCTTGAAGAATATATAGATTTTGCAACTAGTGTCTTTGAGTTGAGGACATATTGCCCGCTCGGTAGTTCATCCTATGGAAACTGGTCTATTTTTTATTTCAGAATGAAAGTCACAAATAATATGGAGATATAATCCAAATGACTTTCTGGCTATCCTTTGTTTGTAATTATAATCATGGCAGATTAGAAGCTATACTCGTATAACTTGATGGATACATCCGAAGTCGGACAAACCTAATTCGTTACGTTGATGACTGTTTGGTTATTTGGCATCGCGTACATGATGAGCTTTTGCTTTTGTTAAGCTAGTATTCAGAATTCACTAACAGACCAAATAGTGATAATGCCGAGCATTAGTATAACTTATACAAAAGCGAGATTTATTCAGAAAAAATCTCTCGTGAGATTTTAATTTTCCGTCTTACGCGATGTCAAATTACGAAATAAGTTTTTGAAAAGGTGTATAATTGGGTTATAGGTTAGATTCGATGAGGTTATTTGGTTACTACGAACTGGGTTTTGTTTTAGGATCAAATGATTCTCACTTCTCAGCTTTATTATGGAATCCCCCAGACTTTAATATAGATCCATTTAAAATGGTTTTGCTGGAAAAACCCTCAACATTGCAAGTAAGCAGAAAAGAAGCATCAATACGGTCACTCTTGTCTTGGTCTAATTGAGCTAATGTGTATTGAAGAAGATACTCATATACAACCAATATCTCCGAAATACCAGACATTTTAAATCTATCGCGTGAAATCTAGCATAGTTCAATTACATGCAGGTGAAGCTCTAAGGTCTAAGCTCAGCTCTAAGACAAAGTGCTTGCAGTTCTTTCCATATCGTACCTCATATTTTCTATCAATGTCAACAAATTTGAATGAGTAATATTTATTTGGTATCTTATTCGACCCATTCACAACAGAAATCAGAACTTGACCTAGTTAATAGCGTCGGTATCGGAGTCGATTTAGCGGATACATATCAGTTTTTTGGTGATAACCTTTGAACGGTGTAAGATATTAAGCTTCTAATACATGAGAAATACAGATATTTTCAACATACCATACGTCATAAATACAAACTTTCCGAATCATATTGCACAATTCTCACGCACACAGCTGAAAAAAATAAATTTTTAGCTGTATGTCTGTGAAAAATGTTCGAACCCACGGTTAATAATTCGTTCATTTCACATCCTGTTGAAGTGTTGAGAAGGTATGTATTTCCATCTTTTTATAATTGTGATATCTCACACCGTTCTCAAAATATCACAAAAGAAACTGACATTTCGCTGAATCTTCTAAATGATATTCTGAATGAATGTTCTGATTCCAGGTCTGCAGAACGGACAATGCGGGATCACGGTGATGAAACCACCCGACGGTTTCACTGTGGTGTCTTGTCAAGGGAGAGCGGTGGGGGGTGGGTGGAAAAAGGATGCGATGTTCCTCAGAGTTACACGTAAGTGTTCCTAGATTTATTCATCTAGATAATCTGATCTCAAAGTGGGCTGTGTGTGATACTCCCACATTATCAATGTGACCGTTCAACGGAAGAAAACTCACAAATCACTTTGAATAGAATAATTTATTCATGATGGCTGTTTATCCTGACGATGAATGACCACTTACCATAAATTTGGAATTGAAATTGCCGAAAGAAAAAATTATATATTACACCTGTGTAAGTCTAATTTGACCGTTTGGGCCGCGGTTCGGGTTGTTGGGTGAATTGCTTTCTTTCGTGCGTTGAAACGGTGGGAGAGAGGCGGTTGTAGGGTCTCATTAAACTGAAGCGATTACTTCAACCACTGAGGGAAACAATGAAACACCATTCAGGATAATCGATCATTAATTGAATTGAATCGAAGCCCGTTCTCCTGAATAACTGTTTTATACTCAGTGACTGCTTCACCGGTCTCAGTAGTTCCTATTATTGCCGTCAGGTGGAACATAGCAGCACGTACTGGTCACCCCCGCATTGTTATGAATAGGCAGCCCTTGTAGCAGCCTACTCTGAAATAAAGCCCGACCATAAGCAGTGCGCTGTTTTGCCGACTAAAAACGGATACACTTCTTATAAACCAATCAGGTTGGATAAAAAAAATGGTGTCGACCCCAGCTCAAACATTAGACGCAAAACTCTCAAATTTCGAAAATACTCATTCATCATTTCATAAAATATGAACTTTATCGACATTTTAGATTAAAATCGTACAATACGTCAGACCTTTTGAGATTTAAATTTTCTTCGAGAAAACTCGATCCCACGCCCAACGGTAACTTCAGTTTATAAAGCGGTGCCTTATTTGACTGAACTACGAAGAGCGGCTATATATGAATATATATATATATATATATATATATATATATATATATATATATATATATATATATATACACTGGCGTCGGAACCGGGGGGGGGGGCAGGGGGGGCAATGCCCCCCCCAACTTTCGGCCAGGGGGGGGCAAGGGGGGGCAAGAAAAAGGTCTTGCAAAAAAAATTGAAAAGACGAGAAATAGAAAAGACGAAAAAAAGAAGGAAGAGAGAAGGAAAGAAAGAAGAAAAAAAGAAAGAAAGAGTAGGAAGGAAAGATGTAGACCTATTTAGATAGATAAAATCGTACATAGATTCATATTTCACATTGCATAGAAAATCAAATATCAGATGGGCACCTTCAGTTTTAGGAGAAAATTGATTTTTGCATCTAAATCTCACCTGGAACACGTTGAACCATATTGAAAAAAAATGTGATTTAAAGGAATTTGGTGTACTGTTTTGGAATGATAGCTCTGGTAAGTAGTTATTAGTTATCAGAAAACAACAAACAACCCTACCGACAGTGCTTCTTTCAGATAAAAATTATTCATTACAATTTTTGTAAATTTTGTAAATTTCTAAAATTCCAACAGTCGTAACAATGACAATACAATGAAATGGAGAAAGGGAACTTCCAATAAGGTCGTTCGGTGACTGCCAGGGGCGTCAAATTTAAGGGGCGCTATCGGCGCACATTTGTAACATTCTATTAATAATAATATGCCATAAATCGTATTCTATTTACTTGTGCATTATTGGGTGGAGAAAATGTTATCATTCGAACAGCATTGTTATCGAAAGACATAGATTTTTCTTGGATCAGCCATTCAGCAAAACTAGCTCTTACCACACTATAAAGAATTCATGAATTCCAGAAATTTCGTCCAATTCCCAAACCCGTAGAATCGTATTTAAAAAGATAAATTCACAAAAATTTCCCTGCGGGGCTTGGTTCCTCCCTCACTCGCATTCACTTTAACTATGCGCATATAGTTTTGGGGCTCATAATTTAGTCTTTGTCCGTGGCGCTAAAATGAGCCAGAATGACCCTGCAGTTACAATAACTATGTTTGGCAAATATCAGTTGGGCACATCTAGTTCTTCAAAACAATTAATTTTGTCATCTAAATCTTATCTGAAACACGTTAAATCGTGTTAAAAAAAGGGTAATTTAAAAAAATTCCCTGCGGGGCCAGAGGGGGTCCTTCCCCATTGCCCCCCGCGGGTCGCATGCTTCGCGTTAACTGGCCTTTGCACAACTGTTCTTATATGGCATTTTCTTTTCCAAACTGAGATCCCCCCCTCCCCATCTTGGTATTCTCAGTATTTTGTCCTTCTATCCTGGAAAATACGCAAATGTTATTGAATGTGTGGCACCCCATACTTCCTTCCTCCGCGGGTCGCAATTTTTGAGCTTGCCCCCCCCCCTACTTTGAAAACGTTCCGACGCCCCTGTATATATATATATTACACTTTAGATATTTGAAAAATCAATACATTCACATAAATTGTAATTGGCAATGCTAATAATTAACTATATTATTAACATGAATCCAACAAAAGTTCTAATAAAGGTCTAATAAAAGCCAAGCGTTTACTTCAACCACTGAGGAAAACTGCGAAATACCAGTCAGTTTAATCGATCATGATGGAATTGAAGCCCTTTCACCTGAATGACATGCACTTTCAGAATGTGCGACTGATTCACCGGCCTCAGTAGTTCCTATTATTGCCGTCCTGTTGTACATAGCAGCACTTACTGATCACCCCCGCATTGTTATGAATAGGCAGCCCTTGTAGCAGCCTACTCTAAAATAAAGCCCGACCATAAGCAGTGCGCTGTTTTGCCGACTAAAAACGGATACACTTCTTATGAACCAATCAAGTTGGATAAAAAAAATGGTGTCGACCCCAGCTCAAACATTAGACGCAAAATACTCAAATTTCGAAAATATACATTCATCAATTCATAAAATATGAACTTTATCGACAATTCAGATTAAAATCGTACAATACGTCAGACCTTTTGAGATTTACATTTTCTCCAAGAAAACTCGATCCCACGCTTAACGGTGACTTCAGTTCATAAAGCAGTGTCTTATTTGACTGAACTACGAAGAGCGGCTTTATATAAATATATATATATATATATATATATATATATATATATATATATATATATATATATATATATATATATATCATATTACACCTGTATAAAACTAATTTGATTGTTTGGGCTGTTTGGCGAAATTCTTTCTTCCGTGCGTTGGAACGATGGGATAGAGAGACGTTTTTTTCTATTTTCACTGTCACAAATTAGTTTATACAATTCAACGTAATACAATTCAAGCTCTCATCCACTAAGCCATCCATATATCTGGCTTATCTGTGGTTGAAATATTTGAAAAACCAATACAATTACATACACTATAATTGACAATGCTAATAATTAACTATATTATTAACATAAATCCAATAAAAATTATGAGGAAGGTCTAATAAAAGCCAAGCGTTTACTTCAACCACTGAGGGAAACTGCGAAACACCATTCAGGATAATCGATCATTAATTGAATTGAATCGAAGCCCGTTCTCCTGAATGACTGTTTCAGACTGAGCGACTGATTCGCCTCAGTAGTTCCTATTATTGCCGTCCTGTTGTACATAGCAGCACTTACCGATCACCCCCGCATTGTTATGAATAGGCAGCCCTTGTAGCAGCCTACTCTAAAATAAAGCCCGACCATAAGTAGTGCGCTGTTTTGCCGACCAAAAACGGATACACTTCTTATAAACCAATGAGGTTGGATAAAAAAATTATGTCGACCCCAGCTCAAACATTGGACGCAATATTATCAAATTTCGAAAATATACATTCATCAATTCATAAAATATGAACTTTATCGACAATTCAGATTAAAATCGTACAATACGTCAGACCTTTTGAGATTTACATTTTCTCCAAGAAAACTCGATCCCACGCCCAACGGTAACTTCAGTTCATGAAGCGGTGCCTTATTTGACTGAACTACGAAGAGCGGCTATATATGAATATATATATATATATATATATATATATATATATATATATATATATTATATTAAACTTTAGATATTTGAAAAACCAATACATTCACATACACTGTAATTGGCAATGCTAATAATTAACTATATTATTAACATGAATCTAGCAAAAATTATGATGGAGGTCTAATAAAAGCCAAGCGTTTACTTCAACCACTGAGGAAAACTACGAAATACCAGTCAGTTTAATCGATCATGATGGAATCGAAGCCCTTTCACCTGAATGACATGCACTTTTATACTCAGTGACTGATTCACCGGCCTCAGTAGTTCGGACTATCGCCGTCCTGTGGTACATAGCAGCACTTACTGATCACCCCCGCATTGTTATGAATAGGCAGCCCTTGTAGCAGCCTACTCTGAAATAAAGCCCGACCATAAGTAGTGCGCTGTTTTGCCGACCAAAAACGAAAACGCTTCTTATAAACCAATCATTGTAGTTTCATTTAAATGAGCGGTCCAGTTATGGAGGCTAGAATCGTTACGGAAAAGGGTTTAAACCAACATTTCAGCATAAAGTAAACCTTTCAACTCATTGATTTGAATGAATTTCGATTCTTAGATCGTACCACAGCTCGAATTTCTGTGATCGTACTTGATAGAAATATTCACGCTAATCTTGAAACTTCGAAACGATAGGGTGGTTATAGTGTGCTCGATTAGTAAATTTGATTATTGTAGATCCGTGGATTCAATCTATTATGCAGGCTACCAATTTTCCTATTCAAATTCTCAAGGTATAATATTGGTATTCTACAAATGACTTATCTACTAAGCGAATATAGGCCTATATGGAACACATAAAATCAAACTGCTATGAGAAACAATAATTAGAGTATGTCAAGTCTTTTCAGTAACTATATCGGGTTCTAAAACCTGCATAAGTCACTCAAACTTTGTACAATTTGAACTAAATCGGACCAATAAGTTACTTGAAATCGTTATAAACCAAATAATATCAAACTACGTGCATCTAATCTTAGAGGAGGTTGTTTCATCACGCATTGTAGGTACTCCAACACTCCCGTGGGAAGTCGTTCATCCCACAATTGTCGCTCTTCCCGGCGAGAACGTCAACTTGCTGTGTCGGTCCAAGATCCCATTGGGCGAATGCCGCATCGGAATTCTACCCACGAACCAATGGCTGAATTTCGTTCAAGGTAGGTTATATATTTTCAAGAGAAACGTATTCGGCAGTGAAAATATGCAGTAACATGGACGAGATAATATATACTATCAAAACAGTCCACTCTTATAGCTAAACAAGAAGAAACCCCCCTCCCCCATTCACTCCTTCATTCCCATAGGCTACGTCTGCCATTAGTACATATGCTCGCCACTGAAGAAATGGCCCTGGTGACTGCTCGGTAGCAACACAATCCAACATGTCTGTAGCGCTTTATATGGATCTGCATGGGTATACATAAGATGACAATGATAACGTATGATATTTGATATGATATTTGAACACAATTCAAGAAGGCGCTGCAATTCAATCAGCTATGTGTTGTTTTTCTTCAACAATGTGCTATAGTTATCTCAACAATGCACTATATCAGTTGTTTTGATCAAACTGAAGATGTGAACCACATTATTATCTGTCTTGAGCTTTGTACCATAAAGTTCATGTTGTTTATTAATGATCTGTACATGTAAATCAAAGTCATAATCAAACAACGAAAATATTGGAAGAGAATCGTGCACAAACAACATTCGTTTCAAATTTCCCATTGTTGGCAGTTCTAGTTGGATCAAGGGGCACCAGCCCAACGTTTTTTGTAGATTTTTTCACGAGATTTAACCTTAGTAGTAGTTTTATATATAATGTTACGCTCCTCGCTATAAAAGATTCAGTATCCATTTTTAGAAATCATTCATATTCAAGTAAACAGTTAGAGTAGGTGCATATATGTATTTTTTTCATATACCATTAGTAATTTTGTTAGTGTTTGAATTGATTTAGATATAATTACTACTTTTTTTACTCATAACTTCATTCTTCTATTGTATTTTTAACCATCATTCATTCTTTTACTTCATTATCTGTGTTTATATATTTTGTATCTTATTGTTCTTTCATTATTCTGTGTCGCATCGGCAACCCGAATATGGGCAGAGATCATCTTAATAAAGAAGATTTTACTCACATACAATCGGTTTCCCGATTTTTCCTGATCAACAAAATAATAGTCAACCAATTTTTGCACAGGTACCATGCATGGAACCACATCAGAGTTCCGTTACTATGGCACCGGGCTGGAAAACGGCCAATGTGGAGTCACTATTCTGAAGGTGACGGAAGCTTTCAACGGAGAGGTCAGATGTGTGGGTGTCGTGTCAGAGCGTTGGGCTGGTGACTTTATATCAGTTGTTGTTGCAAGTAAGTTGACCTGAAATATTATTAATTGTTGAGATGTTTGTCGACAATACTGTGCTCTAGTCTCCCATTTATCACACTTGATACGGTTGTAATTTTTGAAAATGATAAATCACGGTACCAACAAAAAATATGGAATTAAAAGTACGCGAATATGACATGCTTACAATATGGAATCTAACTAAAAGTGCTGTCCATAGATTATTTGGTTCATTCTGAAAATACGATATTGTTAGAATGCATATATTCATACTTACATATTGACTATTCTGGAGTAGGCCCTAGTCCATTTTTCCATCTAATATCAATTATAGTCGAATCCACTAGACAATAAAGTCATAATTCCTTCTTTGCTTTACTTAATTTTAGAGGATGATAGATTTTTGATAATCTTCATCATGTAGGTACTGACAAGTACATAAAAGTACCTGAAAGTATGAATACTAATAGGTTCAAAGTTTGAAGAGTCTAAATTAACCCAATGTAAGTTCTACCTGTTTTGTGTTTGACGTTGGGGAAAAATGAGCTTCGAAATATGGCCACCTGTGGAAGGTCACTATCTATTCACCAATTTGTAATGACATGTCAGCTATAACTTATTATATATAACTATCTCAATTTATAGATATGAAGGCTGGACTGTATTCCAGACACACCTTCAGCTAAGTCTCCCTTTTTTGTTTCTCGATTCAAGAAAGTCCTGACGCTCCCGTTTTGCGGCTCGCTTCGAACGACCTCAACGACGGAAGTACGTTAGAAGCAACGTGTACGGTCAGCAATGGCCGCCCCGCCGCAAACATCACGTGGTATCTGGCCGGTAAAGAAGTTCAAGATGGCATCATGGATAGCTCGCCAAATGACGCATGGTTCGACTACGACATCCAGACAGCTGCGCAGACATTGAAACGCCGTGTAACATGGAGGGATCACGGCAAAGAGCTGAAGTGTGTAGCCAATCATATTGCTCTATTCGACTACGTGAATCAAGATGTAGAGGTTATTATGGTCAAATGTACGGATATTTGGAATTATTAATTCATACTGTCTCCGAATTATCTCGACAATTTGGGCCTGGTATTGTCAAGTCCAGTTGGACTCATTCTAAGAGTTAGTGGTACCAAAAAGCATTGGTAAACAAGGCAATAACAGGTGTTAACTCCCAGTTAGAGCTATTCCCACGTTGGTAACTAGGGCACTTAGGGCGAGGGGTAGGTGTCTCGGTTGGAGCCGGTATTACGAAGTCAGTAAGAAATGTAAATGAAATGATCTTGTTAAAATAAGGTATCTGAAGAATAACTATTCAGTAGGGGTTTATAATAACGAATCTACGCCCTTTTATATACATTTCGAATTATTCACGTTTATACAAGTGGCAATCACAGGACATTAGAATAATTGTTGGTATTCATACCACTTGGTAGGTGTGGAACAGATCCATATTTCCACCAAATTAGAATTTTTAATCAATTATTCCTTTCAAAATTCATCACCAAAATGATGATTTGGGTTGGAATGTCTCCTTTTCTATTCACCAATTTGACTCGTAGTAATGACAATCAAGCTATTCTAGGCTTAGAATGAGCAAACTGTACTTTTTTCTTATCTGTAGGCCGAATTAATTCCTTGTGAAATAAAAAATGAAAAAAAAATGAAGCACTCGGGTTAAGCGTTGCATAATTAATGTATGTTTATGTTCATGTTTTTATAGTTGGACCTCAGGACATGCATCAGCCAGACAACCAGCCAGAGCTTGTGATTGGTTACGAAGGAACAATCAACGTTGAGCTTCTAGCCAATCCAAAGCCACAGTTGACGTGGTATATCGGATCCAACGTGGTCAACGACGACGACATGACCTCGACTGGCAAGTTCAAGGCATTGCCTGCTGTCAATAAAGTAAACCAACTTTCCAGATCACCAATATATATTTCAGCTTTCCAACTTCCCAGCTTATCAATGTTATATTTCAGATTTGTAGACCTATCATTATAAATGTAGGTACAAAATTATTGCATGGAAAATATATTGATAAATAATTTTCAAAAGTAACAACCTCTAGGGAATCAAAACAACATCAGCTGTTTACATTCATCTCTACATTTACGATTTAATTTTGAAAATAATGGTACATTTATATACTTTGTACGTATTTATATAAATTTCTAGTAGATAGTGTCATCTGTTGAAAACTTTTTGCAAGTCTAAATCAATGGAATCCAATACCAAATGAACAAAATTTTGTTGACAAATAAAATTACGATTTATGAATATAAATTATTGAATTGATTCTCTTAATAAATTCTGGTAACACATTCAATCACGTACGCCAGACTACAGAATTCGTAGAATGTTTCACTGTGCTAATCTTATGAATGGTTTCGTAAAAGACCTGACTGTGGTTCTGTATTTTCAATCGAAGACAAATTTCTGGATCTTAGTGTTTCAGCGGGAGAGAGAGAGGGAGGGAGGGAGAGAGAGAGATACCATTGATTAACCGTGTTCATATTGAAGATGCTAGAAATCTGCTAATAAGTTAACTAGGTGTTAACATGTCTACTAGGGCTTTGGAAAATGGGAAGCTAAACTCAATATCCAAGAAGTGTCTGCCGATGACTTCAACAACGTTGTCCAACTGCAAGCTCGCAACCAATATGGCATGAACAATTATCGTGTAGTATTCGCCAGAGGAGCCTCACACAAACGTGAGTCAATACATTGGCCCTAGGGGGTGAATTCCTGTACAAGAAAAACCAGGACAATAGCTATCCATGATGGATACGCAACTTGGACTTATCCTATGTTCTACCAGCTGACGATGATTTCCAGTGCTAAGAAACTTTTCGACGCCACTTAGATACGTCATCGAGTGCTCAAGTGCTCTGATGCAAGGCCTTCTATATTATATATAATATGGAAGGCCTTGTCTGATGGCCCGAGTAGTCAAAAGTAAAATTGAAACATCGCCGTCTAGATCGCTTGCAAATTAGCTGAATGTCTGAGTAGTTGATCTTGGTGAATTATGCAATCGGTTTCATAGATCCAGAACAACGTTGAGCTCAGTTGCGTATCGATCGTAGATGGTTATTGTCCTAGAAAAAAACAGTCTCAACTTAAACCCAGAGTTCAAGGTGGCTGTGTATGGGCTGTTGATATAGGATAATAACGCTTTTCTTTTGTTTTTTGGTATTATCTTCACTGAAATCGGATTAAATCGAACAGAAATGTGCCAATAGACTTGTTCGGAACTCGAACCAAAATCATACCTACATCCAACACTACACGCGAACGTCAGTATAGCTTCAGGAGAGACTTCAGTATCCTTAAGTATCCTGTTTAACTTTTAGGTTTTTCAAAATTACCACTCCGTTTAACATGTTTTTCATCTTTTTCCCATTCTACTATTACAATTCTTTATCAATCTCTATGAACTCTGATGTATTAGTGATCTATTAGTTCAGTAAATCGATAGATCGAGACGACCCTCAAGACATTTCCATATACAGTTGCCATTAACCCACCGTAGTACTCGAAGTAATTCAAGACGACACTCGAGACATTTGACATGTTAACCGTTCTTCAAATTATTCAATATTCCTACCTCAAAGTGCATATACATTTTAAAACAATTATATGAGTTCAAAATACAGAATAAAACGAATATCTAATCCACGATTTCGATGCAGAGCACAACCATAACACATGGGAAAATAATATAAAAGTCATAAAATGCAATCTATCCATTTTCAAAACCGGACCCATACACGCTGGCATTCACTTCTATAATTTACTACCTCTTACAATCAAAAGAAATAAAAAGGATTCATTTGAATTAAATTTAAAATCTATCTACTTGATAAATGTTACCATAGCGTAAGAGAGTTTCTGAATGAATGAATAATTTGACTGGGTTACCCATTGACTTCTATATAAACAGAATGGTGTATCCAATTGTGTCTTTAAACTTTCTGTGTTATTCAGCGCCAGCGAGACCTCCAACGACACGAAGACCAACTCCTAAGCCATCAAGCAACTACGGTAAGTACCTCGTTTGATGCGTAAAACTAGAGAGCCTAGGTAAAACCATAGACTAAAGATTTACTGGGGTATATATATAGTAAGGGTGTATGAGCCTAACTAATTTCTAGTCCGAGTAAAAGATTTTAGCAATAGGATATGGGTCGGGTGTTTTGTTTTCACCCTCGAATGTTTGAACTAAATAAAGGCAATAATTCCCGACAAAATATTCGGATAAACATACGACTGCAAATTCGGCTCCTCCAAAACAATAACAAAACTAATCCACCACAAATTATTCGAGAATATAAAATATTTACGTCTATATTCCTTACTCTCTTGATCATTGTGGTCTCATATGCCTATACTCTGTTGTATGCCTATATTCAATTATTAATTTACTTGTTTTTGTTCAAGAGAGTATTGCGTTTCTTGGCGCTTAGTACCCCATCATTAGGCTGCTCCTATTATACTTACTTATAAACATAAAATGTCTCTTGAAATACGATGTACATGATTGAAATAATACCAGGTTATTATGATTGTTGTGTTCAGATATATGTGGTCGTCCTCTCGTCTCAGTTCAGCTGATCGTAAGCGGTAATAAGACAACTGAAGGTCACTGGCCGTGGATAGCAGCACTGTTTGCAAAACGTACAAAGAAAGCTGGTTTAGAGTTTCAATGCGGGGGAACTCTTATCAGTAAGCGTCACGTCATTACAGGTACGTCATAATTCTTTACATTGAATGGCAGCACATCAAATCATCGAAAAACCAATCGTTCGAAATCCCATATCTTCGAGAAACCATTGCATCGACAGTTAATTTTTCGACAGACCAAATCACCGAAATCTTATATATTCGAAAACCCATTTCATGAACAGTTCGAATATTTGGTTTATCGAACATTCGGGTACTCGAACAACTGAGATTTCGATGAAATGTATGTAGCCCATTCGATCACACAGATATCATTTAACCAGTGTATAGTTGGGAGGAGGCTATTATCCCCTCTGGCTTCGCATAACTGGCTGAAGAAAGAATCATTGATAACTATTTGTGTTGCCAATTTGGAATCAGCTGATTTCAATGTGAATTGACTTCTGTTTTCCTATTCTGTATTCCTCTTGGTCCAAGATTTCTGTACTTCTGATCCGTTATTTCTAGCTCTTAACTCCTAGCTCTTGATAAAAAATAATGATAATTATCATAAATAATATCCTCCAGACACTCGTCTCTATATATACAATCGCTTCTTTCATTAGTTCGTACATATTTCCATTCATTACCTCTTCTACTCCATCTTTCTGTTACTTTCCCGCCCTATCACACCTAACATTTCTTTCGGTAAAGATTCTCTTAGTATGCTTTATTTTAAATTTTCTTCGTACCTATATTTTCTTCCTCTTATTATCCCTATGAATCTTCCTACTACTCTACACTGTTAAATCTCAATTACTTTTCTATGCGTCTCTTATGAATCCCATACAGTATATACACCAAATGCATATTCGGTCAATCAACAAACTTGATCATCTTATTGTGTGGTGGTACTGGAACGCGAAAGAGAACATAGAAATAGAGAGTTAGCAGTGACATTTTGTAATGACACTTATCCTCTTTTCACTTGCAGCTGCCCACTGCATTAAGACAGACTCGAGAACTACGCTGACAAAAGATGATCTACTAATCTTCCTGGGCAAGTACAGTCTCAATGACTGGGCTGAACCACACAGTCAACTGAAGAAGGTGAATAGTGATCGAATTGGAACATTTATTTTGTGGGATAATAACTTGAGACGGAAAAGTAATTATATAGGGGTAATGATAGTGGGGGGAAAGGCGCATTTTCAAAGAGGTGAAAAATTTTAAAGCATGTTTTCTCTGTCATATTTCTAGTTTTCGGACCGTAAGTTATACAGTTCATTCGCTTTTGAAATTGAAAATTACGCTGATCTAGACTATGCTATGTGCATAGCATATATGTTACACAAATAAGTAAAACGACTTCCATTGAAGTATGACTGTGTGAATGAAACTATATACACGAAATAAGAATTAAGATTATTATATCAGATAGAGAATTGTACCACTTAAGTATTTTGTGCACATATTATGTGCACCCCAAAAATGGTAAATTTCTAATGGGGATGATGTTAGTGACGATTTCTCTTTGAAAGAATACCCCCACCAATTCGAACACATATACTAGCATATTCAAATTCGAACAACATTTGAATCGAGCTCAATCTTGTATTATTACAGAATTACTCGTTGTAGTCGCAACACTTTCTTCTTGAAAATATAGTGGTTAGTCTAGTTATAATATAGGTGTCTAGTCTATGAATAGGATGTTAAAAAGAGATTACCATTATCGATGACCTTTTCACCAGTTCTACTTGTACGTATTCGTAGATATCCTTAATATATTGCACTTCAAACATGAACTACGATCACCATAACACCCATCAATCTGCATCTAAAACAGTTGAAAAAGATGAAACTGCTTTTGATTGTTAATGAGGAACATGATTCATGCTCACAGATCGCAACAGTACACGTGCACCCAGATTACAGGGGTGGTGAAGCTGCTAACGGTTCAGACGTGGCCATATTGAAGTTGGAATCACCAACCTCTTACACCACTCACATCAGGCCAATCTGTTTGTGGAATAAAGAGACGTGTCTGCACGATGTGGTCGGCAAAGAAGGAATTGTAAGTGATTTGTTATTGTTAAAAGTTGTTCTGGACCCTTATCGCGACTGCCACTTGAAAATAGCGTCCTAGGTCTTGCTGTCTCCAAGAGACTAAGGACTAAGGACTTGATTGGATAGTGTCCTTCAGGAGAGCTAAACACCATGACAATATAAGAATATAACAGAGTCTCGTAGATCGCAAAAATGTTACTTTTATGTAGCCCATCTCAAGAGCATGGCTAGGATTTTATGCTAGCAAAAGTGTAAATACAAAAGAACTGGACATGTTGCCATTGTACTTTAGCTCTATTAGTTAGTAGAAACCAATCAAAGTCCCGCCGTTTAAGTACAAAATTGCATTGCAGAGGCAATGCAGTTTTGTACAAGTTAGGCCGGAGTTTAAACTTCGTCTTTGCAATCCACCCTTAGTCTTTCGGAGCTAGCTAGAACGAGGATTATGAGTGCTTGTTTAGTCTGAACTAGACGGAGAGATATTTTATCGATTTTTTTTTTGTTAAGGTGGTAGGCTGGGGTCGTTTCAGCCCCGGGGATACGTTTGTGTCGGACATTCCACTAATGGGAAGCGCCGTGATTGCGTCACAGGAAGAATGTCTCAGATCAAACGCAGATTTCCTATTCTTGACAAGTGGCAAGACTTTCTGCGCGGGAAACAGAGACGGTGAGTTGATTAATCAGATCAATCGCGATGGAGACGATGGGATGTGATAAGTGATTTACTTATATTTTTTTATTATTTTATTACGTCACAATTGTGCGCAGCAGGCGGCGAGTTCCTACATTAGTACACAGTTACAATGTGCTTCTCCTCCATGGTAGATTTGAATAAATAATCTTCATCAGATCCTGGATCAGATAATATCAATGTACCGCATTCCAGGTGGTAGATCATGTAAAGGGGATAGCAGCTCTTGCCTTGCTATTCCTTACTACTCCAAGGCCTTACAAGTCTTCATTTGGTCCGACTTTTGAAAAATAGTCACTTTCGAGAAAAATCACCGGCGAATGCATTTTCAAATATGGTCAGTTGTCAGAAAAGTCACCGGCGAATGCACCCCGACGTTGGCGCGTCAAGTCATATGGTCATATGGTCAATATAAATATATTGGGTTTAACGACGCACTGTATTTCTTATATTACTCAAGTTTCAAGTTTAGGTTCAAGTTTAACTGCAGTATGTGGATAATATTTTCTTGATCGATCTGATCACAGGACTTGGGTCAATTTGATTTCAGGTATTGATTCAATGTTAAGGAGATAGTGGCTTCTACCTTGTTATCAGCTACAAGTCATGGTTTAACTGCAATATATAGATGAGATGATATTAATGGTGCTTTCTTATAACACCTATTCTCATGAACCTACACTACCTGTTTACCTTTTTATTCTCATAACGCCTACAAACTTGTTTCCCTTCCATCCCTCACCATATTTCTCGTATGCTGTCAGCCGAGTTACTATTCCGGGTCCGGGAAAATGGTCGAGACACAGAAAAGCAAGAAGATAGGGTTAGTTTGGTTAGGTTTGTGTCTTCTTGAATATTTTTTTTTTGTGTATTCTGCTCAGGTTTAGTTAATCATATTTTGGGTTTCATTTTGGGTTTAACGACGCACTGTATTTCTTATATTACTATTTACAATTTCAGCCAAATATGAATTGTCAGCTCAAGTGAAAAGGGCAAAATAGTGGAAAATATATGTTGAAATAGATGGCAAATCTAGGTAGCGTAGGTGTTATGAGAATAAAAAGAGATGGCTGACAAAGATAAACAGGTACTGTGGGTGGATGAGACTCATCCTATATTAATGTGTTTGATTGCAGGTGGGGGGCCATGTAACGGAGACAGCGGCTCCGGACTTGTTATCCCGTACAAAACGGGTACTGTGACTCAATGGTTCCTGCGAGGTATCGTCAGCTTGTCCTTACTGGATCGGTCAACAGCCATGTGTGATCTCAATCAATACGTCATTTATACGGACGTGGCTCAATTTACCGACTGGATCAAGGAGTTAGTTACGTGATACCATACTGTAGTATACGAGCATTATACTGTGATGTACCTGTGTTTGTGTGCTTACTTTTAATTTACTAATTTTATATTCACATTTATTGTATTAGAGTGTCTGTAGTTAGAACCTTATTCAAATATAATAGCTTACATCCAATAGAAATTCATATTTTTCCAAAATTATCATTATTGTTGAAGAAATGTATTGAAGAAATTGTAACCGTACAAAAAGAACCGTACAGGCTTATAGAATGTAATTTGAAGAATAAATAAACATATTCTTTACTGTTTATTTCTTCAATTATTGTGTGTGATGTAACTATAAATACAAACTCCCATAGTCGATCGCTTTGACCGTCACTGACCTAAGCGTTCTTATTTCCTGTAATGGTACGGTACTCATATCTACATCTACAAGGTTAAAATGTATGATTATTGTAATTAATTTAATTATGTAATTGAGTTTCAATATTTAGAGCGACGAGATAACCTACAGTTTTATAAATACGGCACGCGAATATCAAAATACGAGGGTCGAAAGTTAAGAATGTTTTGAAAAAATGTAGAATCCTACTTCTCGAAACTAGCATATTTTTCTAGTAGGCCTATATCTTAAAAACTAGTTTAATTTGTATCAACCAATTATTTATGCATACATATTTGTGTGATGGAAGAAATAGATTTGTATCTACAGATCTGTAGGGTGGTTAGGTTGGTTGGCTAGATTGGGTATGCCACCCAGTTAGACTAATTCAGCATGCTCGCAAAAACAACTTCCACATGGGGCATAAGTCATGGGTTGACAACACTGATCTCTAGGACTAGGTGGCATAGTCTGATATTCATGTGAATAAAATGATGTCATCAAAGCAGCCATCTTGATTTATTAGCGGCGTGCGCATGTTGTTGTTGTCGGATGTTCTTGCACTGGCTAGTACCAGCAGGGCTATAACTGCGAGCGTGGAACTGCGCCGTGTTTAGTTTGACTGCGAAGACCGAACGATCCAGAGTACCAGTGATTGTACAAGAAAATGACGTCAATGAAGATGATCAGCGGGTTGTTGTTATTCATGTGCGTGTTGTCTACCTGTAATGTCAACGCGTTCTTCGACGGTTTCGATATCTTCAAACAGTTTAATCAAGGGTAAGTCACCGCTGTTATTCAATAACATGCAATGTAGATTAACAAGACTGAGGAATAGATAATATACATCGTTTTTATTTTGCTTGGGAATTATTGTAATACTTCGTGTAATGTATATGTAATTTTTGTATAACTTTAACCACGATATTTAGTTTCAACTGATGAATTCTAAATTTATATCATGAACTTTTATATCACATCAAGTTGTCGACAAACAACATGAAAATGAATCCCGAAAAAAATTGATATTGTAAGTACTAAAATCAGTAGACAATGTAGGTGCACTCCAAGTACAAAACTTCGTGAGAATTTATATCGAAACTAGATCGAAATCATTGTTCCCCAATTAAGGCCATGGATGAAAGCTGAGATCGTTTGAACGGGGCACCACAAGGACGATCTTACCACCCTTAATATGTTTTAATGTATGAGAAATATGAGAATATATAAATATAAATAAAATATTTGAAATATGAGAAGATTTTATTTAAATTTCATTCTCAATTTCGGAAAAACAGGTTATGAGACTGCAACTGTAGAATGCAGTTAATGATCATGAACATACTCAAGAACAGCTATGGACGACATGAGGATAGATAGATCAAATGGTTTGCTATGTAGTTGTGATTGAATATAAAAAAAACACAAAGGCAAACACCATCTTCATCAACACCATCATCTTTCAGATCAGAAAGTATCTATATCACTATGGTGTCAAGACAATCCACACAAAGTGGCAGGTTCCCCCCGAAACCTTAACTAGAACATATAGTCATAACAATACATTATTGATTACTAAATTCTTGCCAAAAAGAAGGAATTGAATTAAAAATATATACTTTTGTTTCACTGACTTGTACATCAACAATGGCAATGTCAATATGTCTTTTCTATCAACTCTTGTAGGACTTATAGAAGTTTCACGCATCAACAAAATATCAACTTTTAAATTTCAAATACTGGAACAGTCGGTCGGTGTTCGTTGATCTTTTATGTAATTTGTCCTTTATTCACAGCTTAACCGTACAATTATTCATCCAATTCCAAAGTACCCTCAAAATTGTTCGATAATTTCAAAATCAAAATAGATCAAGAATTTGTAGAAATCAACCGTCGCTCGTTTGAGAACATTTAATTCATTCACAGACCCAAAAGTTCGACTAAAGCAAGTTCCAATTACCGACTAATCCGTAATTTGACAAATTACTGTACTCCAAAAACGAATTCATGTTAACAATGGCACTTGTAGCTAATAATGTATCCGCGTATAAGTTTCAAGTTGAACGATTTTCACATTTCGAAGTTTGAAGATGAGACTGGAACTCAATTACAGAACGATTAATATCATTAGTAAATGGATTTTTAAACAAAGAAATTTTATCTATCTCCAGTCTCAGAAATTTTTGTCCTGCGGGGCTATATGGAGAACTCAAGCTCCATTTTTGTAAGATTCGATGCCTATACCATCATTTCGTATCGCCTAGGTATTATTTCTTCATCAATATACCACTCCGTATAGCGTTTTCCTAGCCAATTGAGGTGAGGCAAGTGATAGGTTCTAACAACGACCTACTTCTTCTTATCGATCCTGATGTTTTAGGATGTTTTCTTTTGAGTGCTTTCAACTTGAGTAGTGAACAACAATCAATATGTTACAACACATCCCTGTATACATTCTCAAGTTCTGTAAGAGGTATTTTACAGGGAGGAAGGAGGTGGGGTGGGGTAACTGCGTCTCATTGTGTGAACGAATATTTATTCTCAAATAGTTCAGATTAATTTTATACAGTTAATTATGATTCGTATTGACTCTTGAACAATGTGAGTGAGTCATCAATTGGCATGCATTGTTCATGCTACCCGCACCTAGCAGTACCTTTCATACCTCATTTTTATGAGTTTAGTTATTACTATTGTAAGTGCATTCTATATGATTATATCACAGTTATTAATAGTGCAATAAAATTGAAAAATGTCTGAATATCAGCATATGATTTACACAAACTCAACCTATTCATTATTTTAAACAATCTTTATACCACAATGAGATTGTGTGTGGTTTTTTAGCCGAATCGGTCATAAACCACTTCTGAGAACAGTTGCAAATTCTGATGGAACGCGTTAAAATAACTGAACTGAAAAAGATTTGAAAAAGAATTATTAGAAAACGTTTTACAACAGTACAAATTGTTGAACAAAAGGACATTACATAACATTTGCTAGATATGTTTACTATATTACGTCAAGTCAACAGATAGAATAGTTTTTTCTTGACCGCGTTGTACAAAATATTGAATAATTATTAATTAACGTACGAACTGTTGAGCCAATATTACAAGGTAATCCGCTAATTATCGCTTGATCCACTAATTAATACCTCATGAAACTGGCCCATACTCTGGTACGAAATTTTAAATTATTCATTTATAATTGAGGAAGCCTGTGTAAGGAATTCCTGGTGTTCTGTATAATTAACGAATCAGAACAATAAGAAAAGTTCAGCAGACGAGCGTATTAGCCAGTTGATAGGAAAAGTATAATAATAATAATAATAATAATAATAATAATAATAATAATAATAATAATAATAATAATAATAATAATAATAATAATAATAATAATAATGTGGATATAATATAATCGAGAATAAAATCCATATTCATGTCTCTATACGGTTCACTAAAAGGAAAATAATAATCGGAAGTATAATTATAATTTTTCAGTTTACAACATTCAGAGCAAATTTCCATTAAGCATTTCTAGATTCCCTACTTTGTTTCTCTATATTTATCAACAGTACAAGAATTATTTGTATATCTAACAAACAACGCGTGTATAGCGTTTTCCTAGTCATTGAAACTCACGCAGATATGTGACATGGAATATAAAACAGTTGATCTGGATGTTTCCATGCGATTACGTCATTGGTCACAGGTTAAATACCAAGACATCCCAAGTGAATTAAAAATTGCGCAGTTACTAACCTAGCATACGGAGGTGGATCTGGAGGCCCTCTAGACAGTTTTAGGAATCTGAAGGGAAGGGGGGGGGGGGGCAATAAGTATGTACTGAGGCAGTGCTTAGGGTGGGCAAGGTAAACACACTTGGATAAGTGGCATATTACTGAAAGCGTATTTTGAACCGTCACTCAAAACATCCGGGTTCGATTCCCGCCATGGTCCACTATCCTAACGTGAGATTATTCCTAGTTTCCCTCAGTATAGTTCAAGTAAACGCTAGTTACAGTTAAAGTACCTTACTATTACTGCTACCGCTACCTCAGTACATCATTTCAACAAACTATAAAGATACTATAACAAAATAGATTAAACATTGATACACTGATCTGTAAACTTTCAATAATCAGTATAATAATGCTGATTATCGTTTGCTCAACGATCCCATCAACATCTAGGTTATTTTGGGGTACGATTTAGCGGATGATCTTTAAAAAAACATGCCTTATGCCATGTGGGACTCGAACCAACGTCCACTTTGCCAGTAGTTCCTAAAGCCGTGTCTAGCAGCATCACTGACCCAGCGAAGTGGCTACACCAACCGTAGGTTATATAATAAGGTATTTGGGCTACACTATGCAGTATATACTTTTATGTATTTTTATATTGGCTTTAACGACGCACTCCAATGATAACTGAGACATATTGGCGTTGGATGAATGATTATTAAGATGATGGGATGATGAGAAGAAGGTTTTCTATGGTAATGGGGAGGAAAGTGGGAAAGAAAGCGGGAAGGAAATGGCCTGAATTACAGAGGAAAAGCACGAAAAAACCCTGTAAAGATGGTCGGTGGCGGAGATCGAACCAGGTTCAACCTTAATTGATCCGATATTCCCCTCACCTACCGGATAACATGAAGCATGCACTCGCTGCATAGGCCGTGCAATTAGATCCCACATAATTACCGGTACAAAGTAATTGTTTGTCCATTATGTAATCAGACAAACGAGGGTGGACTGACGTATAAGTGATCACGGGATGATCTATGTTCCATTGTTACGCCATAGTTTAAATTTAATGAGTCTCTGCAGACCTATTTCAATTGTCCGACCAACGTCTAGACTTAACGAACACAAGAACCTTAATTGGTATCAGTGCACGAATTAAAATGGCAAAAATAATATAGCATTGTTAGGTCATAATTGTGTAACGAAGTAAAGTAAACAAAGTTGGTTGATTACCTTAACAGTACTGCTATGTTGATAATATAGTGGTTAAAAGGTTAATTACTGTCTTAATGCAGCTATAGTGTGATGTAATTTAATGTAATTACATGAAAGTGAAGTTATGTTGGCTTGCAGGAAATCACTGATAAGTGATGGAGCGGTCAGGGTTACGGAATGTTCAATGAGAGGGGACTGCTATAGTGCTATAGCCTATCTAATGAAGCTTTTGCTGTTTTTTATTGTTTCAAATTTCGGCCGAGAAAACAACTATTTCATTTCTTCATTTGATGTATAGCTAGACCTCAAATATTATATTTGTATGTCCTTCAATATGTATGAGTTAGTTGTATTAACCGATTGAACCAATCAGTTCTTGAAACGATTGAAATTATCAATAAGTCAATCAGGTAGACAGTGAGTTAGAAGATCCAAAATCAGAGTGTGCCTTTATCATTTTTTCCAGTACGTAAACTATCGCTCATCCTACAACGCAATTAATGCGTTTTTCTAGTTATGTTGAACCAAATATACGTGTCCGATATAAAGCCCTAACACTGATTGAATTTTTTTGGGGCACATTACAGTTTTCAATATATTTCTGAAAAATGAGTAACTTGACTATCCCACACAAAAATAGTGAAAGACCTCAATATAGTTGATTGCTGTTAAAACCGAGGAGTATAAAAGAAATATCGACACCAAAAAAACGTTTTTTCCATCTTTTGAGACTGATTCAAATTGGATCATATCTAATGAATACAATGTTCTCAAAAACTGTGTCTTTTTCTAGTCATCAAGGTGAACTTTTTCTTAAATTGTTTGGGCATCAGAAACTATGGAATGTATTGTGATTTATGAAAACCATGTTAATACTCAGTTATATCAAGTTAACCAATTTCAATGCCTCTCAATTCCATCACAACTTCAGTTTAGTTCATTTTCCCCCAACTTTTCTAGTTGACAAACATGCTATCCTCTTATGGTATACATTCAAGACGTGATCTTACACATTATATTAACTTTACAACAATATCTCCCAAATTGTGTTCTCCAATCACAATTTCAGTATCACTTTATTTCCCCCAACATTTCTAGTTTCTATGGTAACCTGACAAAAATCCCATCTCCCAATACGTGATCCCAATTATTGACTTCATGCCTCACGAACACAAAACAAACACTATTTAAATATATTGTATAATTGATCACACACAACGCAATGAGATGTGAATGCAACGTGCTTGAAACAAAGCACTGAACGCATGTTTGATATCCACAGGAAGTGTTGTGATGTAATGTCAGATTGTAGGCCTACATGCTATGTTCGAGTACACTATTAACCTATATTGTTAGCGGCGAGCAACAGGTAGATGGTAGACCCTCATTTTTATTACTGCTCGAATCACAAATAACGATTAGCAGAAGGTTGAGCAGAAGGTAGATGGTTTAAAACCCATCGGTCGATAAAAAAGGGAAATGTTTGAAATTTTATCTTTGATAGATTAAAATACCCTATGTAAGTTGGGAAGTAGAAGAACAGAATAACATGAATAAAAACAAACCTAGATACAGGAAAAATCAAACAAGATAAATAGTGAAAATCATTTTAAATCTACATTGAATAAATATTGAAAATGAGAATGAGATAGTTGAAATATCGAGGTGAATAAATACCAAGGAAAAAAATCGTGAATTTAAAAAAGTGACCGCAAATGTACATTGCAACTATAGTCTACATGTCTCAAAATAGTAAAGAAATAATTCTACCCAAATAAACCTATTACTGCGATAAATGCTATACGAGTCGATTGATGCTGTATTTTATACATTTTTCTTATAACTGACTGGGAAGAATGTTTTTATTGTTCAACCAAAGAATGATTGTTAATATGTTAATTGAATAATTGCTTAGTTAACTTTTCGATTGGTTCATTATCCATTGGACTTTCCATACAAGGGATACATTATGATGCATTGTAAATAATTGTATTGTTACCTTGAATGAGCAATGCCATTAGCCAAAAAATAAAATTATAATACTAATAAAAAATAATGAATCATAAACCATTAACCATGAACACGAAAGCATATGTCTTCTTCCTCTTACGTTACCATGCGAAATATGTTAATGAACTAATAAACGATGTTATTGAACTTGTGTTCCTCAGATTCGAACAACTCCACGAGCAAACCCGTGACCAGAACTTCCAGCTAGAACAGAACCTCCGCCAAGCGTTCTCCGGCGACAACGAGAGGGACGTAGAACCTCTGGAGGAGGATGCCGACTACTCCGAGCCGGAACAGGTTGAGGTTATCCCTGGATTACAGCAGGGATTCCCTGGGTTCCAACAAGGATTCCCTGGATTCCAGCAGGGATCACCTGGAGGATTCTTCAACATGTTCGGACAGGTTCCAGTTGGCAGAGGCCCGTGGTGGAAGGGGTGAGTTGAATGATTGGCTAAAACATGCATGGGGGAGTCATCGGGTAGATTGCAAGAACGAAGTTTAAACCCCGGCCTACTTTAGACGCCGTCTAAGTACAAAATAGCATTGCAGAGGCAATGCTATGGCAATGATGGCAATGCTTACTTAGACGGCGTCTAAAGTAGACCGGGGTTAAACTTCGTTCTTGCAATCCACCCATCGTATTTTAATAGAGAATGAATGGCGTAAGTTGAATCAGTGGCTAAAACGTATACATGAGGAGTAATCGAATATTAATATGGAGATGAAGGGGTAGGTTGAATCAGGATGCACAGGATGCTTGTGAGGGGAGTGTTTTGTGTTGGGAGTCATCACAATTTAAGAGAGAATGGATGGGGTGAGTTGAATCGAATCTTAATAGAGAAGCATTTGTCCTCTCTGTGTCGTTGAACAGGTAGAGGTTATACGTGAGTTCCAGCATGGTTCCCTAGAGAGCTCTTCAGAATGTTCGGACAGGTTCCATCGGGCAGGGGCCCGTAGTGGAATAAGTCAGTTCAACAAGCGAATGTAGCAAACATGAGGAAACATGGTATTTTGCCTCCGTATAACATATAGCTGTTGGTGGGGTCGTTAAGCAGCATTACATAGTTTGAGATATCTAGACACAGGGTCGTGTAACAATGTGAAAAATAACCCTGGAAAATGTATCCGGGTAAAATATTCCAGGTAAAGATACCTCCGGAAAATGCACTCCGGAAAAGTGTTCTTTTTTGTAAGATCATTGAGACTTGATAGAAAATCGTTGTTACCCGATTAAGGCAAATGAAAGTAGGATCGTTTGGACGGGCCACCACAGGGGTGAGCATTATTTTAAGTAGAAAACATAATGTTTTAGAATAATCAAAATGTTTGACAATAGACATTGAACATAATATAAACATAATGTAGGTGACGTGACTGTAAGAACCGATTTTCAAGTTTTGTGCAACACGCAAGACTTCAAAAGTGCATTGAAATTTATTTATCTAGAAATTTGTCACAAGTTTTTTAGCTATATATAATCCCAGATTTTATCTTCCCATGGTTACTAATAATTTAAAAATATAAAAATAAAAATCATATCCAGTAGGTAACGATATTTTATCAAACTCAAATTGACAGTTTCAAATAATTTTTTATCGTTTTTTTCAAGTATCTAAATTTTACAGTTTTACACTTGTTTTTATGTATGACATTTACAGTTTCTTCATTGATTATTTTTCAAATTTAAAATAGACAGTTATACTTACAAGCTTGGTGCAGTATATATTGATATTTGTTATTTCCGTGTTATTGACTCTCATTTCGAAGGAGGAGCAACAATTAGTTCACGACTGTGACCACGTGATGGTGTGTTGTGAGAGGTCGTTGACACTTTCTTACCTTAACCTTCTAACAGTTAATTACAATAATAATAGCCCGGTGATTTAATTACCGTTCATGTTGAACATAATTTGTACCAGCTGCAACTGAATTAACTCCGAGGTCGTGAAATGCACGTACTTCTATATTATGATCATTCTTCCTCTGCTATTATAATAATATTATTATGCAATTAGTTAATTATATAATTATGTGATATTGTACGCATTACCGGTGATACGTGATTCGTTTTAATCTGTGCTTGAATACCCCACCAACAGCAGGATATCTTGGGGTACGAATGAGTAGTTGGTAGTGAAACTATGAGGTGACGTTTGAGAACCAATTTTATTACAGAGGGACTCGAACTCGCACCCAACGATGATTTCAGATATCCAAGCACTACCTCAACTGTTTTAGCCAAACGGACGTCAATGTATCTGTTTTATTTACTAAATTACGTTGATATGATGAATATGATGATATGAAATTACGGTGATATTTGGAAGATGAATATTATTATTGAAATGAAATCGAAATTTTGACACAATTGTCATTGTTCCCCATTGAGGCTCGACGGAGCACCAAAAAAACGATTTCTCAAACCCAGAGGTTAATTAATTACAATGCAAATCATTTAAATAACTGTGAATAATGAATCAAGAGCAGGTTCAATTTGGGTCAATAAAAAGTTCCAATCTTCGAACTTCTTATACTTATATTTATCTTGTTTTTCCTCGATTGTTATAATTATGTTTATACTCATAGTATTAATAAAATCATAGTATCATACACTTGGGTGTGAAATTCAGTGAAAAGATTATTTATATATTACTACATATAGCATATAGCAATGTTCCCACGAATAAAATCTATCAAACATACAATTTATATTATGTACCAGGTTTAGAAATAAGTATGATTACAGAACTCAGCTGTGCACCTCAAATTACAGCATATAATCAGTAATTTCTGAAATTAATTTCATCTAAGGAATTTATCTCACACGATAGTGTAATATACACCATACAGTTTAGATAATGAGAAAACTGTACTTCGTAACGTAACTTATGAAACTACGGTCTTCACTCATCTATATAAAATGATCCCATTGAGTATTTATGTATATATATATATATATATATATATATATATATATATATATATATATATATATATATATATATATATATATATAAGGGCACCTAAATGCATTAATCACGTTCTTGAAATGTTGTTCTATGTAATGAAAGTGTTAAATTAGGAAGCATTCGGAAGTCGCTCGATTTCATCAATACAGGGAAACCAGAACACCAACCCCTAGCCAAAAACCAATCCTAATCAATCTTCATAACAATAGAATAACTACGAACCAGTCGTTTCTCCATGTCATATTACATAAATGAATACGGTAATAATCTTTCTCACACAAAATCCCACTACCTTAAAGACCATCAATCAGTATAATTGTATATAACAGAGTACCCAATATGGAAGCATGAGTCCCCCCCCCCCAAAAAAAATAATGTACTGAGCATTTTTTTTGTTGTTGTTGTTTTTTCTAATAATGAAAATCATTCAGGTAATAACATGTTCGTGATAAATATTCATTGTAGATAGCTGGTATAGTAACATAATAACTGTTGACCTGCCTCAGAATCATTTTATATTTTAGTTGTTGGACACATGTCAATAACCAATTTAACTCCAAGTGCAATGAACATGCAATTTAACGCATAACCAGGTAATACAGGTAACCACTTGTTTCTATGTCAGTATTTGTTTAGAATCTGAATAAAGATGAGTCATAGCAAAGACTTCCATCCCACTCCTATGTAGATTTGTCTGTGTGTTTTTCTTTTTGTACACACTGCACAAGTCATACGGTTTGACTGATCAACATGAAACATTTTCTGGACAAGCAGACGTATCCAACTTGGAACTTTGCGTTTTGAAACTTTGAACTTTGTAAATTTGAGTTTCTGGTTATTTTTAATCTACATGAAAATGAATGAGTATGTTCAAGATCAAGAGATGCAGCAATAAAAAGACGACTTTTGGCCCCTGTCACATTTAATTTAAAGTTTCCTTAGGGATGAAGGGGAGGAATTGAGGCCAACCATTAGTTTCCCACCTAGCGTGGATGATGAGTATTGTTTAGTTAATGACCCCACAACAACTATGTTATTTGGGGTACGAGTACGGAAGAAAGATGAATATATTGGATGAAAGTAGATCGTTTCCAAAACTCATTCCTCAAATACGGGACTCGAAACTCACGCCCGACCTTACTTTGCTTTTCTATAGGCAATGCGTTGACTGTATGAATGATTGAGAAGTAGCGTAAGAAGTAGTGTTATGAAGTAGCCTTAGTTACCCTGAATATAAAAATAATTTTCATAATTCACTAAGAACCGGTTGTACCAAGTGATGATTAGTGAATTAAGCAAAAATTAGGAAATTAACTTGTTATTACCCTTGGATACATATGCTTTTTGTGTACCTTAAGTAATGATTATCTAATTAATATTTAATCATCAGTTGGTTCAATTGGCTCTAAATCTCCCAAAACTTATGACAGGTAGGAATTTTCGAACGTACTGAGCCCTGTCTAATTACCGCACTCAAGCCTAACAATATTGTCGCTCGTGATTTGTCATCCGAGTAGCAGTAGCAACTTGTTGATCAAATCAACCAATAAGAGGCCTCAAATAGGACATACGCCACAGAGATGCATGTTAGGCCTGTTGAAGCACACGTACACGAACAGGGGACCGCAAGGACAGGGCTTCAATGTAATGTCCACATTTAGGACCGGATCACGTATCTACATTGAACAATAGCCAATAAGAAAGACAATGAAATTTTAAATATTAGCATGCTTCTTGTACGCAGTACCACAGAGTTTGACTATCATACGGAGGATATGTGACAAAGCACTCGATATACTGATTATGTACAACAATCAATCACTAATTACAATATTATATTGACTATAATGTTTACCATATTAGATCAATACTAATGTTCAGTATGTCGGATCAACACTAATGATCACCGTATTAGATCAGCACCAATTAATGTTCAGTATATTAGATGAACACTAATGGTCAGCATGACGGATCAACACCAATGGTCAGCCAAAACTTTTAATCGCGATTGGAACAAAATGTTTACAGATTGTTATCAATCTTCCAATAAGTACATGTTTCTGCTAAGTTCAAAAAATCTGGTTCAGTCGAATTTAAGAAATTGAATGTTGTATATGTCTATCGTGAAATTAGAAATATATAATTCGAAGTTCGTTATGGACCAAATTGGTACTGTAACGAACGCAATGATTAAACTTGGTAGTTTTTAAAATCAAAGTGTGCATATCGCATCCTGGTATGGAGATTGTATCAAAAGTAAAACTCCGTTTTCTGTTCTTCTGATACCAGTTAAATTCTTCCTATATGAAATAACACAAGGAAAGGAATTGACTGGTTAACACCATGTAGAGAAAAGGCTTTTACTTTTGCTCCAACGTATACCTTCCCTATTATCTCACTCGTCCTGAAACGCATGTGTGGCACACAGTGACACAGTGACTTATAGTTATATATGCATGTCCTGATAATACTTGATTTATGAGTAATGACTAATCAATATACCGACAACATATAGCCTAGACTGTGATACCTTGAGCCTTGCTAACCTCTTGTTCATCGACTTATCGTAGCCTGTATATGGTATCGTTCGTTTTAAGAATACGTAATAAGTGATTAATATTCACCGACCTCGGTTTGCTCCTATGATATGCTCTACTCCTGGTACTCGTTGGTACAATAAACAAACAATAACTTGGGTTAATTTGAAGTATGTGTTCTATTGAACAAACCATCAGGTTGAAAACAGAAGAATTCATTTTGTATTTGACTTTACAAATGTGTAAATTTCTTATGATGTATTGTGATGTACGCTCAAAATGAATAAAATGAATACGTTCTGTTGAATTATTTCAATTTTCCAATGTTGAAAAACCAGAGTTTTTAATTCTGATGTATTTGTAGTGCCTCTTCACTGAGAAACAGGAATGGAACCAGGTTACGGTATACAGTAAGGTTTTTGGATGGAACCATTAAAGTGACAGACACTAATTTAATGATTCTCATTCTTACCTTTTATTGAATTGTTACAGTATTATAATATGCTACAGGTATAATTTATTGTGCAATTTGTGGGCTTCACCTGTTTTTCATTGTTTTTTGCCTTTTTCTATGTATCCACGAACGTAGAAGGTCGTCTACCAACTAAATAACTGTAAAAACTTCTATTTATACATGATATCAGGCATTTGAAAGGTACAGTTAACTGAGTCGAGTTTCAGTTGAGAAACAACTGATTTTGTTAAATCAACTCCTAGTTCAGCTGTTATCTAATTCTCATACTGTTAAAATGACGAATCAACCCCGACGTATTTTCCTCATTCCAACACTCTGCTTATCTTAGTAATTAGCAGCATTACGAGACAGTCTGCTATATTTTTAACCTTGACCTAAGATGTATTATTGCCACTTCCTGTTAAATCTACCATTTCAGATGATTGACACTCACCACAAGTCATAAGTCATAATGTGTTAAATGGAAGTTGAGTGCAGAAACGTGATAAAATGTGAAGAGACAGATAATGAACATGGAAAAACAGTTCAATGTAAGCGTTGTGGAAATTAAAAACCTTGGAGATGAATACAAATCATACAGAAACTTCTTGAATAAACTTATATATGGATAAGAATAAACTTTTTTGAAAATAAAATCAATAACTCAAAAAATAATTCAAACAAACTTTGGAATATTAACGAAATAGCTCTCATCAACTCTATCAAGTGTTGTTGCTTGTAAGCGAACTCTATGTGATACACAATCATACCGTCTCAAAATTATTTTGTTTCATTCACCCATCAATTTTATCTAGATTTTAAAGCATATGAGAAACACAATTTCCTTTGTAAGTTTATGTATCATATGTATGTAATTATGTGTGTATCTATATGTATGGTCTATGTATGGTTCTACTACCTCGGGGTATCATTTTTGTAAGGACAAGGAAAAACATACATACAGGACCACAATTAATGCAATTAAATTCGACGTTGGTTAAATTGAACTTTCGGTGAGGCAGAAAAAACAGACACGTGGCCAGTTGCTAGCACGGTATTCATAAGACGGTATTGATAAGACCGTCATTCATAAGACTGGGGTTCGATTCCTGTCATGGTCGACCACCCTGACAGAAGTTTTCAGTGGTTTCCCTCTATCGTTCAGGTTCGTACTTGAATGATTCCTTAACATCAGGCCAAGACCAACTCCTTTGTATCATCCAAAAACACCTAATCAACCATCTTCCATCACATCTTCCCACCATCGCATTCATTATACACCGATGTCAATAGATCATAGTCATAATCAGTACATACAGTAAATCCAATATAAATTTATTAATTGATTGATCCATAAATAAATAAAAGTGAACAAAAGCAACAGCAAAACAATGAATCCAGGAACAATGCATAAAGCTTATCACTGTACCTGATCTATTTTATTTTATTTCTTCCCCTAACGCCTATTTGTTTGCAGCGAGAATGTTTGCGTTGAGCGAGAGGAGATTGACGAGAGTCAACACCGCAACGACACGTCGTCCAGCAACAAGAAGACAGACTCTACCGACGACGAGAGCAGCTTCTTCGGCTCGTTCGAGATGTCATCGTGCAAACAGACCGACACTCGATACACGTGTACGACCAAGATACGCAATCACGGCATCAAGAAGACTTTCGTTGTCAAGTATCAGTGTTGTCACGGCCATATGAGAGTTCCTGGCAAGCAGGGCTGCACGCTGGGTAAGAACGTAGACGGAAGTTATACTATCAAGACATGGCACACACCGGCACATGCAGCGCAGTGGTTAACGTGCTCGCTTCATGTGATCCGGGAGGCGAGGGAAATTTCGAACCCAGTTCGATATCCGCCGCCGACCATCTTTACAGGGGTTTTTCATGGTTTTCATGCTCTAACACTAAACATCTCCATGTAAAGGTCATATAAGTTGAATAGTTACAGAATCCATTTTTCCAAAGTTGCATGGTGAAAATTAATCAGATGAAAATCAAATCCAGCCAACCGAGAGAAAAATTATTTTTCACAATTTTTTAAATGATTTAAATATAAGCTGCACATTATTAATGTGAGCAAAATACAACCTGATAATAATAAGTTGGTGACTGATTATGAAACATGGAGTATATGAAATGTAATGAGAGAAAAATTACATGATGTTAAATAAACGATTTACTACTACTACATAAGAAGTGAAGATATAAAATACAACAACAAATTCTTAGAAAAGTACAATTACAGTTTAAAAGAAAATTATATTATATTGCGAGCCCGTGATTATTGGCAATCCAGGCTCATCAAAAAGTACTCCATTCCAAGTTGCCACATGGAAGAAATCACCAAACATTAGGTCCTCAAGGTGAAGTATAAAAAACGCTGTTATTCTGTCTCTTAGTGAACCTGAAGGGAGTTCTGGATACGATCACAGACCTAGGAGCCAAGGACTTTGTTGAGCTCATCAAATCATCAAATCTGGAAGAGAAGCTATCGACTGAGAATCTGACACTTTTTGTTCCTGGGGACGATGCACTCAGGGACTTTATGGATCGAATGCAGAGAGAGGTAAATATAGCAATTTGCTGTTTGTGTGTTTTATTACACGATTAATACATATTTATACAAATATTACACAATAGGGAAACACTTCTTACAGTTGCAGAAGTCAGACTGGAGTTATCACCATACACTAGAAAAAATCTAAGATGAGATAATGATAGTTTTTAAGACTGGAATTAGAAGAGGATAAAGTACAGGTTTCCAAGACATCGGTTTATTACAGTTGTTACAGTTACGTACAGTTATTACATTTATACATGTAATTATACATGTACATTGTCTATTATACATGTATTATACAGTTATTACAGTTATTACAGTGGTTTTATGACAGTTTATTACAAAAATGAGATGCAGATACATAATGAGCTGCATACCACATAAACTCAACTACTCATCGTATATTTAACGATCTAAACAAGTATAAAATTATTAGTGAACGCTTCACATTTTCACGTTGATGCATAAATTTTAGTTGAATCACATGCGTTAAATGCGATACATATATATATATAACCAGCCATCATCGAATGCGCTGTGGATCACGTGCGTTGCATGCGATAACAGAGACTGTTCCTTGTTTCAGAACCAGGTGGAGTTCTTCGTGCCGTCAGCAAACGCTCGAAGGAGGCGACGCAGTGCACAGAGCTCTACAATGCGCGAGTTGACCATGAATCACATGACACAAGGCTTGTACGACATCGGAGAACTTGTCAACGAACAAGTGAGTCAAAATTTTCAACAAATAAGAATTCATTATTGCATTCATTTATATAGGAATCATTCGAAAAGTTCCCACATAACTAAATATAGGTGAAGAACAACTGTGTAAATGTCGTTTCAAGCGTATTAAAATTTTAGTTTTCCATTCCATTCAAAAGTGTTTGTGACAAAAATTTGCTGAATCGAATCTCGTTCGCTCCTAATACCTCGTTCACACTACGATCACTAACTGTTGTTGAGGTACTGACTGATGTTCGCAAGGTAATGTGAACGGAACGCAGTTAGTACTAACTGCCATCAAACGCTATAACTTCGTTCCATAAACGCAGTTAGCGCTTGATCTCAGTTAGTGCTAATCAGCAATTAGTGAAGATTAGTGTGAATGGGGTATAACATGGTTTAGAGTTCTGCAATGGCTTATGCTATTAAATTTCCATAATCAGTCACAAGCCTCGAGATAACACCATCAATCTACTTTATCTCGTGACAGGTTCTAACCAGCGAGTTCGCCAACAGCAGTCTACGCATCAACGTCTATCCCGGCATTAGCAACGAACGCGTAATAACGTGCAACTGTGCTAAACTCGTCAAGTTAGACAACTACGCCAGCAACGGTATTATACACACAGTCGATCGAGTCATTCAGCCGGTCACCAAGACTCTGGCCGAGTTGGTCGAGCAGGATGAGCAGTTCACTACATTACTCTCGAGTACGTAAACGAACCTTGTTACTAAACATGGCTTCATTGTTCCACTGTCTTTACCTTGAGTAAATATCATTCAATTCACACAAAAGTTGAAAATACTTTTATTGCTTACTTTAATTACTTGAAATAAATACTGTGATAAATTATATATATTATATTTTACCTTCTATAATGCAATACCGTATATTAAAATATATAATATATTTATAGTTTACTACATATTTATGAATACCTCATAATGATTATTCACTTTAATTGAAATTTTACTTAGATCACTTTGAATACTTCAATTGGAGAATAAACCATTCCCCAATTCACGTTGGGCCAATGTCACGTTTTCGATGTACCAGTGAATAAAAAAGCGTAAGCTTACAAGAGTTTTGTAAATTTGTTTATTATTTTATGAATGAACTGCTACTAGTGGCACAAACAATGAATAACTCACTATCTGTTGAAGTGTGAAGATAGTAAATGAATTGTTAAACCTTTTGCGTAAGATCACGAGCAATATGTTATGAAGCGTGCGTGTCATTGTGTGTTTAGTGATGACCAAGGCTGCGATGCTGGACGTGTTGAAGCAACCAGGTCACGTGACGTTGTTTGCGCCGACCGATGCCGCCTTCCAAAAGCTTCCGCCCGCAACACTCAATAGACTGCAACAAGGACAATCTTGTCTTGAAAGTTAGTCAACTACACACCTCTACATCTACCTAATCATAATTTTTTCCAATTCTTTGGATTTCTTTTGGTCTTCTCTCCCATTATTGTTTTCTTTATTCAACCGTGGGCAAGCGTTCAAGATAAGCCTTATCGCTTCTTCAGTCGATCGCGGCCTGAGTTCAGGCCGTTTATTTTATCATAATTATGTACTGTATTGATATAAATCTAGCTTGCTTCTATAATGAAACAATAATATAAAAATGAAATTGATATTTCGAAAACCTCATGACAGAAAATCTCATGGTCATGAGAGTTCACGAACTTCTGATGGTAAATCGAACATGCAAACAAAATAAAATAAACTATTTGCCTGGGTAATCATTTTCTAAATACAATACGAGTATTTGATCAAAATTCTGTATTGGACTCAAACCTAGCTTTTTCTCTTTCGTAACAAAATGAATTTAAAATCAAATTGACGTCATAAAAATTAACGTCATGAGATTTCATTGCATGTTCAGTTTGCAGTTCATTACTCTTAAATAACACTCCCAACTCGTCTCTTCTTGAAATTCAGTCAAGTAATTTTAAAATAGAAGCAGTGTTTGGCCCGATGTATTCTGGTTAGTGTAGTTAACGGTAATTGTTTTGTAGAGGTACTCACTCATCACATACTGTCACACACTCTCTGCTCGGCGGCTATTGTTGGCCGTGTCACTACGTACAACAGTGCTGGCGACATCTTGCACCTCCAGAGACGCTCGGACGACGGTAAACTATTCATCGAGAACGTCCAGATAGTCACCAAAGACATAATGGCTACTAACGGAATTATTCACGTCATTGAAGACGTTTTGGTCCCAGATTCAGGTAACTACTTCATCTAGCTGTGAGAGATCATGTTTAACCTGCAGTAAAATGTCAGTTTTATGTAGTTCAAGTGCAGTAACAATGTGCAGAACACGTTAAATTATAATCAAGCAAGTGGCAATTACTCTTACGATAAACTAACAAACAAGAAGCGCGACTAGTGAGGTCTATCATATGTTGTGTCGGGAAAAATTGAATTCTGTATTAATTGCTTTATTTAATTCCTGTATTGGTTGAATATTAGGTTCAAAAAGGAGAACGCAATAAATGCATTGTGAGATGAGCTTAGAAGTATGGAAATCTAGAATGAAATATATTCTGTCAACTCACTCTACATCTACAGACCTTGGATTACTTTGAACGGTTAAAAACCCTACCTGCTGCCTGTTGATATATACGAATGGTCCTTAGCTGATAGTTCGACCGAGTTCTGGCTAGTTTTGGTTTGGATCTGCTATTGTTATTTTGTGATTCCAGCAAAGCCAATAAGCGAAGTGTTGACTGAAAGCAATATGACCAGCTTCGTGTCATTGTTGAATGAAGCGGGCCTGACCGAAATGCTGGATACACTTGACAACATTACAGTGTTGGCACCAACCAATGAGGCTCTAGCCAATCCCAAGGTACGTCACCTGACTGAGCACTCTTAAAAATAGATGGAATAAAATGGAATAGAACGCTGGCTAGAATACATTTTACATAATACATATATAAAATTTCAAAATTATCTACCTCATTTTTCTCATATCACTTGTTTCTCTCACTTTGTATCGTCATCTATCATTCATCTCTCATAAAATCCATCACAAATTGATATTCTTTAAATCAAGCCATACTCTCCAAAAATGTCTCTTAGGTATAATAAGTAGGCCTATATGCATAAGTAGTAAATGAGAGATCCTAAAATTAAAAATAATACCTTTACGCTGTACTTGCATTTACTTCATTTCTAGCTGAGAACGTATTTCGTTATTGATGTTGATGTGATTTTCTCACACTCATTTTCGACGATTTCATTCTTGCTTGCGGACAGATGATTTTATATTTTAACATTTCTATCATAAACTAAGATATTTATCCACAAAAATGAGGTCCAAGTTGAAATGGGTTCAGACAAGACTAGATTTACTTCTCGTGATTGTACAATCGTTTGAGTTGTTTGTGAACGAAATGTTGATCTCGAAGTGTAGTCGTTCCCTCACGTTCTGTGGTTACAGGTGGTCGAGGAGCTGAGCGCATCTCGCGGTAACACGGACAAGCTACGTGAAGTTCTGCTGTACCACGTCATCGCACCAGAGCTGCAATCTTGCAACTTGAATAATAATCAGATTGTGAAGACCAAAACACAACAAGAAGAAACTGTCAGAATCAACCTATATGCTTCGGTGAGTCGTAGTTCTTTCTTGCCGGTGTTGCTTTTAGCAAGATCGAGTTTAAACCTATTGGGTTAATTTAGATTATTAGATAGTACAAATTTATTTGAATGCATCATTACAGAGTGGTTATTGTCAACATTTTGTCCTTGAGTATCAACACATATAGGCCTATGTTCTTTTGTAATATTTACTTTTTGAGTTTTTTCCTCAATATACAAATTATCTTCTATTTTCTATGACCTGACCATGAGATACCTGTATTTCAATTGTTGAATTGAACAAATGCTACTTTCTTTTGGCTAATCTGTTGGCTTCTATTTGCTTCTACATTAAATTAGCATTTCGTTGATCAGAGTTACTTCCGTATGTCATTTTCAAACTGATTTCAAATTCAGGTGATTTTGAAAAATATTGAAATAATATGTATTTTGTATTTGTTTGTTTGCTTATACTGTATGAATGGAATGTTACATGAAATTGGAATCAAATTAACCTTTCGTGTCATTGCAGCAACCGTTGTTCATGGGAGTACGTAACCGCGCAACTGCTCAGTGCGCTCGCATCGTTGCCGTGGACAACAGGGCTTGCGGCGGAGTGATTCATGCCGTGGATCGCCTCATGACGGTACCAAAACAAAGCATCGCACAGCTGATCGAGTCTGATCCAAGATTTAGCTTACTCAAGGACGTTATCAAGGTAAGCTGCAGGTTCTCACCACAGTGTTGTGGAACCCATATTTTAATCAAATATGTGATAATTGTGATCCAAGGGGCTGAAGCCATTTATACTGAACTTTATTCCTGAACTAATATTTGGAATTAATCATTTGATATTGTATGCTAAAAGTCAAAGTCAGTGTTTGGCTACTACGGCATAATGACGATCCACTCGGTTAATTATCGTTATCGCAATATTTATTGACTGACATTCACGGCTTGTTACCGTTGCCACTGTTCGATATTGTCAAATGTACAGCCAGTATATCGCAGGCATGATCGCATCATGTTCTCAGGGCACGGAGTTGGAGACGGAGCTAAAAGAAAAAGCGCCGCTTACATTCCTGGCTCCAACTAACCAAGCATTCGACAGCCTCGAGCAATCGGACATGAAGCGCTTACTTGAGGACAAGAAACTGGCGTCTCGAATCTTGAAGAAACACACTTTACCAGGTAAAAGCACAATTTGGTTCAACTTTGTACGAACCATTATATTGTTAATAAGTCCTCTTTTACAGGTTGTGTAGTTAGGCATACACTTGTCTCTTCAACATTGCTGCTACAGTAGTGACAAATCTTATTTAGTGTGAGAAAATTATTCGAAGTTTATTCAAAGACAAAACGACACTTGTCGATATCTGGCATACAAATTTTAAGCCAATGTGAAGTTTTCTTGACAGGAGATTTCACGTCCACCATTTCAAATGAAATAAATCCAAATCTTAGCAAAGAATCACATGCAGGTTGTCAAGTCTATCTCTAACGTACATCATTATTGTAGTCCCAGAATAAATAATTCCCTACACATTTTTCAGTAATCTTCTCTTTTGAATGAAAAATACTCAAATTTGTTACTACTGTACAATAATATAATTTTTTTTTTTTTGGTTAGTACGAACGTTCAAGTGCATTCAAGTCCCTTATTTATCGGAGCAAAATAATAAAACCTCTTCAAATACATCCAGCAATCCCAATTGATCAATTAATTATTACTGCACTAGTATTTTCATCTTGAGAATTAATTTCTAATGAATCGCTCAGAGATGTAGACCATCGTATGCCAACTCATCTTGCATGTTTCTTCTCAGAGTCGCTGTGCTGTGCTGGCGTCATGATAACTGCATGGCCGTTCACGAACCGTGCGGAGACTCTGACTGGAGACACCGTGGCAGTCCGACGTGACACTGACGGCGCCATTCACTTCGGTACGACTACGGTAGAGGAGTGCGACCTCATGGCTACCAATGGAATTGTGCACGCCGTCAACAGGGTAACGTACCTCAAATAACGTTATATATTTCTTTCAAATTCGTTCCTCATCCATTTTTTTCTTGTCGTCCGACATAATTTCAGACCGAAATTCCCGTTTGTCTCATCACATTAATTCCAAAACGCGACCAAAATAAGATGGCGTGTTAGGGCCCGAGATCATTTCGACAAAGTTGGTTTGACTTCAATAAAAATGAACGAAATTTGGCCGAAAAGATTTTTGTCCAAGGTCAAATGACTTATGAATTATATTATTTCCAAAGGCACTGGATTTGACATCCTATTTTCGCAGTTTGCTTCTTTGAATTCAAAGGAGCCAAGCTATGAAAAAATGTGGGAATGAAAAAGTGGGTTGTAATGAGAAAAATAACCCTGGATGAGCCTATGTAAGACAACGAGCGAAAAAACTAGTCTGCACCATGCTTGTATTATAAAAATTCAATTAGGCTCTATGGCAATTAATGTAATGCTTGCAATCCCACCACTAGGCATTTGTGAGTAAACCATAGGTCTATTAACTAAATAGATCAATTTGATAATAATAACAGTGGATGAGCCTATGTAAGCCTACGTTCAGTATTGTCAAGTCACAAGGGAACTTTTTGGTACAGTATGATATTTTGCACGGCTGAACACCCGATCTCGTTAATAGCCTCTCCTGAGAGTTTACTACTATTTCTATGAGACAACTGGGAATCAAGTGAATAGCCACTTCAAAATAAGAACTTTTCTCATATTGCTTTACAAATAGCTTTTCTTGTACCACCAACAGTTATTCTTTACTTTGCATCTTAAAAACTGCATAACTTCCAGATATTTTGTTATTGATACATCTATACTATTAAAGTTACTATTACTATCATAATATTACAGTTGTTCTAAAATTGTCCAGTGCATCCTTGTGTGCTTTCTGTAATCCGAGCTATTATGTTTAACCTAGGTAATGGTCCCTCGCAATCAAAACAATAACGGCTTCTCGACCAACATCATGCAACGTCTCGGCAACCCAAACGTCGGAGTTTTCCTCTACGGATTTTAAAACATCAACACAAAAAAGTCAACAATGGTTTTAATCATATAATTTTCAATTATTAATAATGATTGATTTTCAACTTTGATTATCATTATGATTGTAATAATTATTATTTTTTAAATTATTTTTACAAGTTTGATACTTTGCATGACTGTGTCGATAATATATTGTGATAATTATTCCCCAATACAATCTAAAGAAGTTATGGGCTTAGTTTGATATACCGGTTCTTACACGTGGGGTTAGCTATATCAGGCTTACATTGGACATTCTTCAGCCTCAGTTAACATTTGAAATAGTGAAATGAAGAATAGAAGAATAATCAAACAAAACATATAAGGGAATGCTAGTTAGATACATAATTACTCTGATGTCTTGTATTTTTCAATTTAAGGATTGAATCTCTACTAAAAACTCTATGGTTACTCACAGTAAGTTGGTAATTATGGGATTTTCTTCCAGTTTCAATCACCCTAGATGGTACATAATGTTGAAATGGAACTTTCAGAACAAACTACGGGGTACATGATACTGTATATATACTGATCTACTCAAGTATTTGAACTACTGTACTGGTATAAGATCATCTATTGTGTGAACTATTAACAGCAATAAAGAGTTACGTACATAAATATTATTATTATTTATCTATTCATTTACAGCTTTGGACTACGTGTAACCAGTGTATAGGTTTGGTGTTGAACTATAATGTATAACAGACAACGGTATATATGTAACACCTCGTTTTCATCACTGCATGTACCATAGTACGATAATAGAGGTACTACGTAGTCAATGATGATAAACTACTATTTCGTTCAACCTGTTCAAATATTGAGATGGAATGTTAAAATATTCATCTTCCAGTCCTGAAAGTTATAAATAAGGTTTTAAATGAAACTTCACTAAAAAAGTGACAATTGATCTCAGTTTTTCAGGAGTTTATTGTATTGGTAAATGCAAACAATTTTGCTCTCTGGAAAATTCAAAATATCACCATTTTGCATTTTCCACGTTAAAACTAGATTGCTGAATTAGTTAAAATTTAAACGATCTCCATTTGGGATTAGCCAAACAATATTTGGTTATTGGCTCTAAAACATAAAATGCCCAAGGCATTAAACTTGAACTCAGTGGCAACAGCAATACACATTTACACATTTAATGTGGCTAGAATGTCGGCCTCTCGGAAGATGCGGAATTCTTCGTTGTTATCCGTCTCTACTTTCTGGCCTCCATACTCGGGTAAAAGTACCGCGTCACCAGCTTTCAACGTTGAAGGAACCAACGTTCCGTTGACATCCCGTCTTCCGGGTCCAATAGCGATGATGACACCGTTCTTACAATTTTTCTTGGATTTGTCTGGTATAACAATGCCACCTTTAGTTTTGCAGAGCGTGTCACCTCTTTTGACCAAGACTCGGTCAAAAAGTGGAATTATACGCTTTGAAGCTGACAACATTTTACGACAATCGGGTCTGTGCGAAAGAAAAGAAAGAATCATCCTGAGAAATATTTCAATTTCATTCCTGTCACGCATTTTATTTTCCTACGAGAAAATTTGTTATATACAGTACGTATAACTTTATAATACAAACTGAAAGTGGCTCTAGCGTTTGCCTCCTAAACCTAACGAACTTGAAGATTTTCAATTTCTTTTACCGTATTCTTGTAACTACCATAATTACTTCCGGTAACTGTTTTTGTGGCTTGTTAGAAAGAGACAATTTTCAATGTAAAAATTAAGGTTACTTGAAAATAAAATCTGGCTGTCCTGGTTTCAAAGCTAGATAAAAGCGTAACAAGCAGCTATGACTGTGTAAAAAAAAAATTACCGGTAAATTCATTCCACTTGAAATATTAAAAAGCAAAACCAACAGAAACCAGGTTTTCAAAGTTTCAATATTATATTGTTAAAAGATCAGAAATGTCTCAAATTTCATTCACCCCGTTCCTGTCGTAACATCTAGACTGATATTTTTTCTTCTTTTAATTTTAAACTTTTCATTTCATCTTACAAGATTAGTAGGCATTAGGCACAGAGGCACAGATCAACTGCTTGATTAATCATCCTGAAACTTTTTGTAAATGAGAGGATATAGGACCCTCAAGTTCCTAGCAAAAGTATGATGCCTAGAGTCAGGCAAGGCTCAAGCCTACCGCACCTTTGAAATGCACATGCTCAAGACACCTAATTATTACGTTCTTTCAAGCATATATCAATATTTTACCTTCTGCCGTTATGTTGAATATTTGATAAATAATCCTGAATTCCACTTCAAAATCAATTGAAATATTCAACCAATTGATTTTAGTGTCAATTAATCGATCAACAATGACAGTGAAGAAGACTTTGAATTCACTGTGCAGTGAAATGAAGTTGACTAAAGATGGCTTTGCATTGCAGGGTCTGTATACACCGAAGATATTACGTACTCACATTAGTATACAGACCAACGCAACCCTCAATGCATTTTGTCCTACAGTATAGTATACACACAGGGCAATGCATTTGATTATTTCCCACGTCACCCACAGTAAGCCTATTTGATAGTGACTACAATTTCAAATAACTTAGGTTTCATAACGGACATCAGTGCTGCCAAGTAAACACAATCATAACCTTGTACAGGTAACAGTTAAACATGGGAAAATTCAATAACATTGAAATGTTATTCTTTTCTTTTTCTGTAATTTCTATTGAGAGCATATGAAGTTATATTTCAAAAGTGATGTTTATCAAAATGGGGAAAAAAATGAGACAGAACATAAGCAATAATTAATCATTAGAAAATGGAATAAATATTTTGATTGTTTTATTTTCTTCATACTTATTTGAGTACAGAAAAATAATGGTTACATACATTAATTAAGTACGTTAAAACACTACAAGAAAACATTAAGTACAGTTTTAGTTGATAATTGTATGTTTCCACGTGTACTGTGAATAGTAAAATAGACTAGCGGGTCATGGCAGGAATAAACTCATGCACTCCGAACGATATGTTTCAAACATTCTTATAACCACCACTGATTACGAGTGTCTGCATAGCTCAGTGCTACGGTGTCCGATTACCAGGCCAGGATCCCGGGATCGATTCCTACAAGTGAGCTACTTTTTTTCTCTTCTAATTTAATATAAATGCTTCTGGCTGAAGGTTACCGGTAAGGAGTTCGTTGATTTTTTTTCATCTACCGATATTGTTTAGCGACCGATATTGAAGTTATTATTCATTACAAATCGCATGAGCCTACTAAAAACACGGCAGTACCCAGTTCATTCCTGTCGTGACCCGCACTTACAATAATTGTGCCAGTAGGTACAAAGTAGACAGTTGTAAAATAGTAAATAATAAATGATAGAACTAAGTAAACGCAGCTTATATGTATACATAGTTGGATGAGCGATTTAGGCATATTTACCGTATATGCAATTAATGGAATGGGAATCTTGAGTTCGAAACAATTAAATCACTGCCTTCCTGATTTTTTTTTGCTTACTTTAATTATTTTACAGTTCAATTGGTTTAAACTGTTGCATTTCTCAATAGCTTTCTCAATAGCTTTAATTAATGTAAAAAATTGCATTATAATTTATATGCCTTTCTCGGTAACTACTGTACAGATTTCTCATAAAAACGGCCGATCCAATTCATGTGAAACTTTGGAATAATGTAGGGCCTACATATCATTATTACTGTAAATGGTATATTCAAATTTGGTTAAAATTTTGATTTATTTGAAAGGAATATTTTTCCAAATTTGCTGAAATGTTTTTTCAAACATTTCTAATTGGTTTTTCTCAGAAGTGGTGCAACCGATTGCACATCTAAACTATACAGCATCAAATTAGATGATGACACATTTGCATGCCCAGTTTCAACAAAAATGTAGGCCCATCCTTTACTTCAACCTGCGGAACGCAAAAAGAAAACATGTTCGTTTTTTGAGTACGGTAAGGAAGAATCGAGTCTTCACCTCGCTCATCCAATTATACGCAGCACTCTCAAACTCAACAATGCCTAAATATAACAGATAATACCAGTATCACAGATGTGTTCTAATAAGCATTAACAAATATCCCAAAACAATTATACTCTATGCTATTTATAATACGATAAGTCCTATTCATAAAAATAAATTGTGCATGCATCAAGTAAATTGTAAAAAACAGAATATGTTTAAAATATTATTTGAAATCAATAAACTTTGAACTCAAATGTCTCAAAATTTACTTCTGGGACCCTATGAATGTTAACGTTGATTTTCTATTATCACATGACATGGGCCAAAAATCTATTTGACTAGGCCTACATTTTAAATGATGTAAATGTAACGGGGGACTCCTGGAGATATTTGCTCAAGCAAGTGCTCCAATTGGTGCATTCTCTAGCCACAGATCGTGAATAAAGTCATACAAGTCTGCACTGACGGATACTTTAAATGGCGTGGGGTTGAGATGCCGCTTGTGATCCTGTCTAAGCGTTTTCAGTGAGGCTTTAACTCGCTCCTTGACCACAATAAGTTCAGGTAACGGCTGACAAATTCGACCCTCACGCCAGTAGTCCGCATACAAAGCTTCAACTTGGGTGGGTATCGCGTACGCACGCTTCGCTTCGTACAACGGGTGACGACACAAAACTTTCTCACCAGCTTGTGGGGCTTTCTCAACCGAACGAACTAATAAATCGATTAGAGCATGTCCGTCTGTGCCGTATAATCTATACACGGATTTCTTACCGGGCATTGTTACCTTGCCGACATCTTGACTGATCTTAATACGCGGTTTTCCGTTGATCTCCACCATTTTGAAAACACAGCCCAAGGCCGGTTGACGTTGACAAGTTACCAAATGAGTACCAATTCCAAATGCATCTATCTTGTGGTCTTGCTCATTTAAACTATGGATCGTTTCTTCGTTAATATCGTTGGATACGACGATAGTCAGCCCAGCAAACCATGAGAGCTTGTAATGTTTTGCAGTCAGTATAAACGTGTCACGTGCCAAGTTACTGAGGTAAGCGAGGTCTCCACTATCGATTCGTATTCCAATGGCTCGGTAATCAGCGTCTTTTAATGCCAACGCAACGGCACAGAAATTTAACAATCCGCTACGTTTCACATCGTAAGTGTCGACGAGTGCAAGAAATCCGTCGGGAAATGCAATAGCAAAGCTAACGAAAGCAGCCAATTCACCGTCACTTGCCTCGGCAGGAGATGTGTCTAAAAGTGTTCCCAATTCGAGGCGGTAATTTATAGCTGACGAGAGGATGGGCACCGACTCGTTACTAGAACGATGAGGCAATGAAATTATCTTTAGATCGGTACAGTCGTTGAAAGCAGTCACATAAGAATGAGCATGAGTGCCTTTGACTGGGATATGAAACAGCTTTCCAGCGAGGACATTACTTGTTCCGTCGAAGCCGCCAACATAGGCGTACTTACTTGCCGACAGTCCACCATCGGGACCTTGAGCACGTCGAAGACCAAACTCGAGAAGGGAAACCTTGTCGCCGGCGGCAATACGATATCGAGCAGCATTAGTCGCCATTAAACTTGCGTAATTAACAAGATTCAGAAGAGTTGTTTCTAAAAGCTGAACAATAATAAGAGGTCCTTCAACTCGAATCAATGGAACTGTTGGGAAAACTACAGAGCCTTCTTGAATTGCACTCAGTATAACCTCTTTTGGGGTTAGATGACGGAGAAAATGAAAGAATTCTGGTTCCACGGTTGAGGGTAAAATTTCCTTCAAATAATCAATATCACTCTCTGAATATTGGAAATTCTCAAGGAATTTCAGACACTCTTCCAAACCAGCAAATATTGTGAACTCGCCTTGGAATGGATTTTTGCGAAAATATAAATCAAAGACAGCAGTGTCATTTATTTTACCAGATTTCCAATAAGCATATGCCATAGTATATTGATAAAGATCCGTGAGTAACGGTTGGACGATGGCATTTTGACGAGACCTCTTCTGGTCAAGAGTAAGTTCACTGCCTTCGATATGATGTTGATCACACATGATGGCAGCCTTGTAGTTTTGAGGGTAGAACTGTCAGGGTGTCACGTTGGCTCCCTTCAAAAAACACACCAGCGAGCTAGAAGAAAGCAATCCAGGATTTACACACTTCAAATTATTTTGACAGGCAGGAAAAAATTGAAAATTATCAACAGTAAACACAATATCCACCCCACATAATCGGCAAGAACTGGCAATCGTACTTGAAGAAAAACATCAAGTGATAAAAGAATTTCATGCTTTACATGGATCATTTCAACGAGGTTAGGTTAGGAGGTGACTAGTATTCATGGCTGTTCATCTCGTTTTGACTTCACGTTAGTTAACAACATCACACTGTCCGAGTCCCCTGTATTCGATCAAATGAATTACGTGAGCCCGTTCATGGGAATAGAAGGTGGTGTGTTGGTTATATGATTTGTTGGAATAGTTTACCGTATGTTAGTCTGCCGGCACAAATGGCTCATGGGAATAGGCCTAATATTTGTTACTCTTGCCGAAACGAGCAGTTTGTGAGAATAGTATGCGTATTCATTACTCTTGCCGGCATGAACAGTTCATGAGAATAGTACCCAATTATTGTTGCTGTAGGCAAGACCCTTTAATTGTGATAATAGGGTTGGACTAACATTCTACTCTCCAAATATTTTACCCTAACCATTGGTAGGCCTAGACCCTACATATAAAAAGAGCCATATTGTAAAATAATAGGCACAGGCCTAGGCATAGGACCAAAAAATAGGACTCCCTTCCTCCAGCTCTGACTAGGCTAGTAGGCCAAGGCCCTAGCATAACACTATAATCGCAATGGCCCTAGGCATTGAAATTCCTAGGGTATTGCCCAGGACCCCTACTTTTATTACACCTCTAGGCCCTTGAGCTGTCTAGGCCTAGGCTCAATGGCCTAGGCTGGCCTAGGCATCCCTAGATAGAGTAGCCCCCTTAGGCATTGACTCAATGCCTCAGGCCTAAGGATATTATTTACTCAATGGCCTAGGGCCTAGGCCTAAGTCCATCACGTCTAAAACTCAGTTTCTTTACCTGGACGTATTTTCTTGCAGATCTTGCTTCAACTTGATGATTGATGCTGGCGCACGTAAGTATTTCCTATTTTTGGGGGGGATCTATGGCCCTAGCTGTTTTCAGTTTTGACATAAGACTGACGGTTACACAAGGTCAAAGGCGCTGCTGTGAGTGGTCGTTTGTTGTGGTTGGTGGTTGTCACTGGCGGAGGTTTTAAGTAGCATGAAAAGAAACAAGGTAATATTAAAGTATACGTTTACGTTTCAGACTGATACTTTGTGGATAAACCGGTAATTGTCATTATTTTTAAATCAGTGATGAGGTAGGAATGTGTACAATATTGAATAATTTTTTCATAAAGTAAACCAGGGTAAATATGCCTCACTCATACTAGTCTGTTTTAGAGTGGTTATGTTGAGTCTAGACGATGGTTAGGGTTAGTAGGCCCTAGGTTGTCACTGATAAACAATAAAAGGTAGCACCATTATGGTAGCACTGTATAATATAACTAGATATTTACACCGATTCATAAAATACATGAATGTGAATAGACATCTGACCGAATGAAATGCACTGCTTACAGGATGACTGGCAACTGAACTGTAGGTTGCCTTCCTGGTCTTTATATACCAGCACTAGATAATGGGGAGTCCCTGGCAGGAAGCCCTTGTCTAACTCCTGCAAGGGATTTCCCCTGAGTATTTTTCTCTTCAAGGCAGGAGGAAACCGAGAATTGAGCCCCATTCAACACGAAAACAGACCTGTTACAGATGCTGCATATTTACAAAAATCAGTTTTCAATTTATTTCTCAAAAAGAGTGTAGGCCTATATTATATTTTATAATTTGTTTCAAAAACAAGTTATGCAAATAATAATTTTCTCAAATTGAGTATCTTTTATGAAAAATATTGTCAATGAAAATATTAGTACAGTACTGTATTCTTATCTCCCAGTACAGTACCTGTCCCATAAATAATGTTCTGCAAGTGCTGAAAAGTTCTGTATAACCTGTGGAGCTAAAGTCGGTAGCAGGTAGACATACAGTATAGGCCTAAGTTGAAAACCAAGAAAAGCAAAAAGTGCTGTACAAAGATTGGAACTTGAGAGTCTGAATATGCTGGTTTAATCATACTGCTTAGATGAGCTTAGCACTTCCACTTGACATTCTGAAAAAAATCGGGCTTTGTTTACATGTTTTTTTCCGCACGTGGCATAATTACAGGTTAGACAAAGTAACCACGTTATTTCGTAGACCTAGTTGCATCTCATCTTCAGATCATCATCTATGAATCACTCATACCAAACAATGAAAAAACATAATATTCAATCAATTCATTTATTAATACCTGCAACAAGTACAATTAATTAAATATGGCAACTGAAAAGTTGACACTAGAACTAAATCATTAGAAAATAAGTAAAAAGTAATATATTTGTTTCCTATTTGTGTTACTTTAAACTTGAACCTGTTTCATGAAAGAATAAAGAAACTGTGAAATGTTTTAGTTATGCTACTGTACTCGGGCGTTTCATATATGACAGCATGCATGCTGGCCAGGCCTAACCTCAAACTTTCAAATCTTGACTTGAATTTGATCTGAACTCGAACACATTTATCAAGAACACACTTCTGTTAATTTAACAAAGACAGAAATATTGTTGTCTATTTAGTTGTCTCGACAGTCTTGCACCAGAGATGCTATAAGTTGTTGCCTTTTCGTGCTTCTGCCCGTTCTTGTCGTCCTACAGCTTGGTTTTGGATATACTAGTTGCTTGCTTCGTACCACTGAGAACGACGAACGCGGATTGAGTCTCGCGTTGTTTCTGCTGTAACAGGTTGAGCGTGCCGAGAGGTGTGTCCGTCGAGCTCATACACTTCATCAACTGCAACATCAACACATATTTTACTTCGCTGTACATACCTAGCTGGCAGTTTACCTTCATTCAGTCAACTTCTTTCATTGAATTTACTACAGGCACACTGAACGCTAGGATGTAACTGACAGATTGGATTAATGGAAATTTGGAAATTAAATGTAAGCAATCATGCTATGAACTCTCCTGACTGTACTCTTTTAAATATCCAACTGGTTTCAAGTTTTATTACATTACTAAAGAAAAACCTAGATTTAGTCCAGTATAGAATTTTGACAAAAACACGTTCTAAGCTCGGCGTTTCGTTTGATTGTTTGCCTGCTCTTCATTCGTTTCACAAATTCATTTGCTTTACTTCACAATGGCATACCGAAGATTAGATAGCAATCTAGCTTGCTTATACATAATTGGATAATTCAGCATGCTGTAAGTTTTTCAGGTAGCTGAAAGCCCTGAAAGATATCGTTGAATAAAAGAAGGCTGGACTCACTCCCTCTTGCTCGTTCTTCTTCATCCTCTTCTCCACCTTGTTCTTGCCGGGACCCTTGCCGTGGAACTTGTGAGACAGATAACGGAACGCCTCCTTCGCGTTCAAAATGTGACCGTCGTCGTCTATGTAGTCCAGTTTGACGTTCGGCTGGAAGTTGCTCTTCTCCTTGAAGTCGGACGTCGGTCCGCTGTATCGCTCGCGGCGACCAAACTTGTCATCGTCTCTGAAAACAACAACAAATGTCAGCTTTTCGATGACAACTTTTCAAACGGCATGAAATTAAGATCTTGATAAAAGCTACAATACTGAAAAGTTGTGCCAACTCATCGAGGTAAGCTGTTACTCACATATGTGTCTTGTCTTCGATGGAATAGTTCTGAGCGTTCAAATGAGCGAAACGTGATGCTGACGGCTTGTTCTGATCTTCCCGCTCCAAGTAGCCTTTACTGACAGCCAATCGCAGCGCTCCGGCCACACCCATACCGAGATCCGGTTCCGCATCCAGGATAGGCACCTCCGCGGCTCCGTCGATTTCAACGGCCTGCCTCTCATCTGTCAAACATGAACCTAGTTTAGAACCTTTTTTTGTACCAGCATCTAAACTGATACACCACAATGAATTTTTTAGAGGCAACAGAGGAAAAAGAGACTGTTATTGTCACGGGGTATGCAATGCTGCCAATGCATCATGGCAATCTTGATCACCCAGAATAAAAATTGTAACTATAATAAGTAGATAACTTGAGAGATGAAAAAATTAAACAAAAATGCAACTTCAATCAGGCCTATTAAATGAATGCATGGTAATCAGCTCACCAATCAGAACGCTGCTCCACGCTCCCCTCTGTCCCTCATCTTCACCCCTCTTCTTCTCCTCGTTCATCTCGCGCTCGTAGTCCAGAAGTTCTTCCTGGTCTTCCTCCCTGTTTCCCGCCAGGCCGTAAGTGGGAATATCTCCCAGGGTCCTACAGAACTCTGCGGTGGCATTCAATGTGATGTAGCCACTAAGATCTGGATCGCCGCCCACTACAACAAAAAGTCAACAGTTCAGTCCTAGGCCCTACTATTCCATAGACCATAAGATAACATCAAGTACCTACAATGATTGCAAGCTAAAGTTAAGTTAATTGCCATTTTGGTGGAAACTGCTACAGGTTAACCTGTAAGTACTAAGTACGTTCGCTGCTGATAGTAAACCAAAGAGTTAAAAAATGGGAAAAAACAGGCCATAGGACAACCTGTGCATTACCACCAAAATGGATTCACCTTGCAAGATGTACAGCAGTGCTCTTGCATCTTCTAGAACTACATATATATTTCAAGCTCTTTGGTTCAGTTGTAAAGTAGCAACTGATTCCATAGTTACTTCATACTCAATCATGCCCTTGAAAATAAAAAATAAAACATACATGCATAACAAATAGAACAAGCAATATAAGGACTTAACATTTTTTTCAGCCATCAATTAGTGCCATTTATTGAAATCTGCTTCGACGTAACTTGACACCATTTGAAAACGCTTACCATTACTAGCCACTTGAGCCGCGACCACATCTTCAACGCCCCACGTGCGCTTTCGCACCCTCCTGTTGCAGCTTCAATCTCCTCGCCTTCTGTAACGCCTGCTGTAACTCTTGTTCCCCTTCGTCAGGCTCCTCCTTCACCTCTGACAGGTCAGGCATGGGACCTGACAACAGTAAATTATTGGTTCAACTGATTTATTTCAACTGTCACTGAAAAAATTGAATTATTATTCATTTCAAAAACAAGGTACGCCTCCTGTGAACCCAGAAACTTTTTAACCTCTACTTTGATGTTTATGTAAGAACGAGTTTACATGTTCGAGAATCTACTCAACGTGGATTTATAGTAACTGATTGATAAGACCCATGCAGACCAGAGGTCGGTCAATATTCATGCTACGCACTGTAGCCCCCCCCCTCCCCCAATTGTAGCTACCAACATGGATTTTCCTGTGCAGTCTAAAATTTCTTTTACTGATAGAGGTCACAGTTCGCTGACAATAGCGAGCTTCTAATAAATTTGAGCCTTTGATTCAGGAGTAAAACAGTCAGGAACAAATTTCGGTTTGTAGGCCTAATTTGACTTATAGACAATATTTTCATGATATGAACTGGGGCTCCAATTCAAGAAATTTTGACAGCTAGTTAGAATTATTACGTTCCTTACAACACTTTAAATAAAACAAGAGGCGACAGTAACGTACCCGAGTCGTCCACGTCCATGTCCTCGTCTAGCTCGACCTTGACGCCCTCTTGCCGACCCCGTGATCCGAACGTCACCGGAGCACTAGTCCCGGTCCCGGGTAATGGGACAAGGTCATCCGCCTTCAATTTCTTACGTATCTTACGCACCTGACAACAGAAACATAGCATTTAACATTGTGTTTTAACATTTGTAACCAATTTTATCCTAACAGCAAACACCTACACAATCTGTCAATTATATAAAAACTACACACAAATGATGCTTGGGAATATTTATCCTTATTTTATGTATACATTTACTTTCTTCAAAAAAATGTAATTTGTCAAATAAGTTCTGGGCTATGGCGACATTTAGTGTCCACGTTTGTGAGTATCACTGCTTCCATTGGCCTCACAGCAAATACCGGTACTTAGAGGGGTGAAATCTCGATTATTGTTCCCGGATCCATATTTTCCTGCCTCTATTTTCAATTTTCTTCCACCATACTACTACAAAACCAATGTTAAAATTCTTGGATGATGTTTTTTCCTTTAGAAAACAATGAAAAGAGAATTCACTGTATAGTTGAAAGTGTTCTGCTACAAATGTGTTGGAATGGTGTCATTCTTGTTTGGGTGTACAAGTGTGACTGGCAGTTACTTGAGCTTAGCTTGTTGCCTACCTTCTTGCGCGTTTTGTTGAACTTGACGTCCATCTCCTGCGTGGTATAGTAGTCGGACGCAAGCTGCAGCGCAGGTGATTCGAGAGACACGACCGTTTGATTACGCAGCTTGTTGCGTACCATCTGCATTGCGCGCTTCCGCATCTGCTGGCTCACGTCCTCGCCTTCAACAAACAAACATTACCGTCATGCTTAATACTCTTGTCGCAGATACAGCAACATTATTATTGGGGAAAGCATTGAAATAGCATTGAAATATGCTAGTTGATAAATATATTGAAATATACACACTGTGTGATACATTCAAATTGCTGGTGTTGATGATAGTCAGTTCATAGTAGGTAAATTTAGGCATCATATTTTATCATCGTTGTATAAGAGTACTCACCAATGGCAAAGCTGGTAATCTTTTCTCCGTCTATCTCCTCATCGTACTTGCTCAACACGTCAGACTTTCTCACGTTCCCCATGTCATCCATGTCCACGTCATCCAAAGCATTATAACCAAATGTGTTGGGTTTCAGCTTCTTCTTCTCGATGTTCTGAAACATACATACATTAGTCAGTCATTCTCTCGATCTCTCTCTCTCACATACACACACACACACACACACACACTTATACTCACCTTCTTATATCGCTCGTCGTCTATCATGTTCACATTCACTAGTACATCGTCTCCATCCTCTTCTAGCACACCCTTGTCCTTGAGTGTCAGTATGACTGTACGTCCTGTGTCGAAAGTGTCTGCCGCGTGCTCCACCTTGAGACCGCGAAGGTTACGAGAGGTGTACGCGTCACGGCGGTCAGATTGCGTCTCCTCCTCCACTAGCGCGGCCACACCGAACTCTGCGTCGAGTTCTTCTAGCATCTTGGCCTGCAATACAACGATATGTTCCATTATTATCACGGTTACCCGTTTATATGCAATTAACACTATAGTTCAAGTGATGAAGTAGGCGTAATTGATTTAGAGGTTTAGGCCTACTAAATTGGCACTTCGATTTTCTCGATATTCAAGCCTATTTTCAATGTAGGCCTACATGAAGAAATATTTCAAACTGCCTCTGAAAATCCCTTGCATAAACTTATTCACTCAACACTACGGTGAGAGCATGTCTAGAAAATTGGTTGATTAAGAAGATAGGTCAACTGCCAATTATTGTTTGCCACAGCCTACTTTCATGAAACAACTTATTGGTGATTTGACAACAGTTTTGGTCATTTTAGATTTGTTTGATTGGTTTGAGGCCAAGTTTGATTGGACGTGCGCACTCACCCGCTTGTCTGCTTTATCCTTCTCCACCTGCATTGCTCGAGACTTGATCACCCACGCGCTCGTGTCTTCCTCGTCGTCTGACGCGCCCAGCGTCTTGATGCGTTCAAGCTTGGCGTCCAGGTGTCTCTTGTCGCGTCGCTCCTTCAGACGTTCCTTCACCTTCTCTTGCTTATTGCGCGCCGCTATGTTCAGCGCAGGCTTGTGCACAAACTCTCCCATGTCAGTACCGCCAGCCAGTTCGCTGGGCTTCTTCGTGCTGTTGACCACTGGCGCCGCCTGAAAGAGATACGACACTATTGCATTCAAGTATATCAAGCTTATTCCTCCTCCCAAAGCTTTCTATTTGTTGAATATAAATTGTCACTATAAGGTTACAGTACCAATACCGGTACTAGATATATGTGTTATTTTTTCAAGTACCGACTGGTACTTGTGTCTGTATAGGTGCTGTCTTGAAATATTTTAGGTACGGTATGGCACGTGAAATGCTGATGCATATATCGAACATTGTCAACAGCTGTTTGTATATCGCTTCATTGGCCTACCTTTGCCTCAAGAGGTTTTAGACCAAGTCTTGCTCGAAGCTTATTAGTCTCTTCCACAGACAGAGAGTCGCTGCGAGATCCTGAGCTCTCATTGGTAGATATGGCTGGAGGGGGCGGTGTCAGCGGTCGTGATATCTTCGGAGGAGGGGGAACGTGTAGTGACTCATTACCTGCAAACAACATGTTGATCTTTTTAATGACAGCACTAAGACCAACTTGAAAAAAAAATGGGAAAAATTATAGCTTGTGAATTAACAGAAACAAATCCTGGTAGGGTATTCACGTGAATGATCGGGGGAAATCATGAAATCATGATTCCATGGCAGGAATTGAATCCTCGTTTCCTGATTCATGGTGGTTCAGAATGCTCAGAGCAACTGATTTAAGGAGCAACCCTAAACTGAGTTGAAAGCAAAGACAACCTGGACATCCTTACCTTCATTGTCGGATGTGTCATTACGATCTTTTGTAGCTCTCTCTCTACGTTTCTCCTTGTGATGCCTTTTATGGTGACGTTCTTTCTCTTTGATTCGTTCAGTTCCTGGCGAACGTGATTTACTACGACTAGAGCGAGACTTTCTCTTCCGTGAAGAAGGTTCTCTATCTTTGTGTTTTTTACTTGAACCCATTTTCAATTCAGGCTATTGAATTTTCAAAACGTCTTCACCGGTAGGCCTACGTACCGTAGATGATGATGTTCACAACAAATTATTTATTCAACCTTGCCAGTTCTTCACAATAAAAAAGGTAGGCTCTAGCATAAACCCAGCTTAGGCCCTACTCTTATGCTACTACTATGTTTTAGACCGTGGCCTAACCTATCTAGGCTGTCCTAGGCTTAGGCTTAAGCGATGAAAACAGCATAATGGTAAATAGGCCTATATAAACTAAAAATGAGTCACTTTTCATGAGAAATTGCTTTTATTGAGTGGGCACGTGAATCACATTAGAAAACATTCACTAAATAGGTCACTTAGTTGATGAAATTACGTTAAAACAAAAACGTTTATACCTTGCATTTATACAACATTTCTACCTTAACCTCAAATTGTTTAAGCCTAAATGCAATGATAAACGTCGACTTCAGCCAGCACCATAATTACACTGGCCAACACCAAAACTTGCACGGCCTTGTAAATGGAAATGTCAACGATGTTGCGGTGCGTGCGTGTTTGGATTTCCGAGGCGGTGTAAGCTTGAAGTCGTCACCTTGTCAGTCGTAGGCCTACGGATGGTTTTGTCATGAAAACATATTGAAGAGGCGGATAACAGGTACATTGTAATAGGTGTACGTTTCTCTCCTTACTAAAAAGATGTTTTCTCTCTATGTGTAGATAGCGTTCGCTATTTTCTTACGTATAAAACGGATCAAATTCAGCCTGTCGTAGGCTCATAACTTTGGCCGCGCGCTCTAGCAACATGCTGCGCTGCTGCATTGTTGCTGTGAGGTGTAGGAAGCTAAGCCATTGGGTAAGCCATGGCTAAGCCTAGGCATTACAACACGATGGCCTAGGCAATGCCTAGGCCATCGTATCAAGGGTCAAGGTTCAGCCTAGGCCTGGGCCTAAATGTCGAGCTTCAGCACGATGGCTCAATTAGTTGTATAGGCCTCACCATAAACAACCAAAATCCTAGGCCCTATAGCCTCAGGCCTAGGCTACACCATAACACTACAGTCACAATGGCTACACTTTTGCAATCTGACAGTTTGACACCCAGTGTTTCTTCGAGTCATTTTTATGGAAATGGCATGGAAGGCAGAACCAGGAGAGGGGCTCGCGTCATTTTCTCTGACCAGTTTGTAGGTTGTGGACTGTTGTTGGTATCAGTATCCTTTTTTCATATGATTCATACTGTTTTTCTCCAAGATTGGTAGGCCCTACCAGTAAGCCTATTTGATCGTGGAAATTTAAAAATCCTAAGCTTCATGGCTTGTGGCACACAGTAGGCCCTACTTAATGGCGTTGTATTAGGTAGGCCTCTACAGTGGTGTTGGTCTGTGTCATGTAATTTAGTTCAACGTACCCTTATGTAGTCAGGGCCCCAGCTTCGGTTTTCGGCCACGCGGTACACTCCGCTCAACTGTCACCGACAGCTGTTGAAAATTGTCTGTTTAATTTTTTAACACTTTGATCTATTACCTCATTAAAATTATCGTGTGGCAGTGAAAAGCTCGATATTTTAGGAGATATATCGATATATAGGGCCTATCTGTGTTTATCGACTTTACGCTACCGTAATGAAAATAAAATGGCGGCTACTTTGTAACTATGCACTCGAAACTATAACGAATCGTCGAAACACCAAAGCGTCATTGGTTCAATGGCGACTGGCTGGGATCGGACGCAAGCGTGGTCGTAAACACATCGAAGTGGCCGGAAACAAAAGCAATGTGATTTTTGTAGCTGATCATTCATATTGAATTTAGGAAAGTTCTCACCCACACTAAATTTGACGAGTTATATTAGATCACGTCAGTATCTCCTAAAGCTTATGAATGCACCCCATCAAAGACGCAATCTAACAGCTGTACAATAAATTCTTGAGTTGACAGAAGTGCTTGAGCTGCCAGAAACCGGGTCGTTCCATTGCGTTTGTAGTTAGCCAACACTACAAACTCGATGGTCGTGCTATGATACAGGCTCAAGCTGTAGAAGTAGTATCAAGCTGATTGTTTTGATCATCAAATCAATGTCACAACTAAGGTGACCACATTTTACATGTACGACATTTGGTACATAATTAGATGAGGGGAGGAAAAGAAATTAAACATGTAAGGACCGCTTGCAGAGGCTCTTTTGCCATAGCAAACTTGTATCAATTAGCACAAGTTTCTCTTCCTCTTGAATTGAATTCATTATTTTAAATGTTGATTTACATGAAAGAACAAATTTGAGAGAGGAGGTGAAATTGTAAATTAAAAAATAGCCTTATGCATACAAGGTCTGGGGCAGAACACCAGCTGCTGGAGGCGAAATTGTTTCAGCTCTATCCTTCTTCCTAAGCCCTCTTACTCTGCGTAGGGCCTACATTATCGTGCATTCTGAGGAACGTATTTTACTCGCATTTCAAAAAAAATCCCTCGTCACCAACCTAAATCGGTACGGTACGGTATGATATATTGTGGGATTCAATCTTGAATGACTTATAACGGTATCGTTCATAGTTTGATGAATCCTTCACAGGCTGATTAAAGGCTGATTATTCAACGTTAATAATGAAGTAATCTCGATCAAATATTTGAAAAATTGAGTATATATATAGGCCTACCTTATATATTTGTTCTCAATATACGGGACAGTCAAGACAAAAAATGGTTGCCGTCCCATTAGATTTCAATTAATACAAGACAAAGTACGTGCAATCATTGGACAGTCCCAGAAAAAATGGGACCTGTGGTCACCGCAATCGTAACCCCTTTCTTTGTCTACAGATTCTGTAGCCATATTGTTTGTTCCCAGATCATTCATCACTGACTTACATTGCATAACATTCATGGATAATGGATTGTCAAGCTGTGATTCTGATTCGTCTTCCTCGAGTGATTCTTCATCTGACTCATCATCTGCGTCAAGCTCTTCTTCGTCTGCCAGATCGTCTGATTCTCAGTTAACCGATCTCAGAGTAGACGTCATTGCAGACAAAAGAGACACATCTCAAAAAGGTGAAACAGTTCCTAATAATGTTACACCAAAGAAAGTGAAAAGTATATTCAGTCCAGAAAATAGTCCTTCTGAGCTGGAAAATAATAATCAGATTTTAAAATCTGATGAATTTACTGGCGACAAGCTTAAAGAGAAAAGTCAATTGCTGGTACCTAAAGAACCATGTAGTGCCAATAAATCAAAGTCACAAGCGTCGCTTCCAAAGCTAATGTCTGAAACGTCGATTGCCAAAGTTGTACCACGCTTTCGCACAGATAAGCAGGAGTCAAACATCAAACCTCGAGCGACAAAGCAATCTGACAGTCCTGCTGTTTTCGATTCAACCGTTACGAAGCAAACTACGGAAAATCATTCAGCTAACTATTTAAAACATTCCCTCGATAATCTTTTCAAGCCAGACTTGCCAACAAAAGTGAAGGAAAGCAAACCTTCACAGATGAGTTCCAAGTCTTGTGACCAACATGACTCCAAAAAGAAGACCATCAACACAACGACCAAACCATGCTTTGTTACGCTCGAGGATGTTAATAAACCGCTGACAAAGACTAATGTAACTAAAGTGCCAAAGAAAGAGTCCAGGGATGATCTCAAACCAAAGAATACTAAATCCACCGTGAAGATTGCCTCTGTGCCAAAGAAAGACGATAGTGTACCTGATCAACGATTGAAATGTTTGAAGAGCCATGAGTGTAAATCAAGCAATAAGGATCGAGTTGAGCAAGAGGTCTGCGAGGCTAACTTACCTAGGAAACCAAACAGGTTCTCAATGATGATAGGCACATTGAAGACTCAAGTAACAAGCAATGCTGCTGAACTCGATAGCAGTTCCTCAAGTAATCAGAAAGTTTGTTCATTTTCGTCGTCTGCATCTGACACAGACACTGTAAATCCAGAGATCTTGAACAAGTGGCCAAGTAAAAGAAAAGCTGACAAGTCGTCATCTAAAGTTTTAGCAACCTCTCGAGATGCCATATCTTCAAAACGTTCACATAAACGCAAATTTCACCAACCAGGATTACCTGCTTGTAAGTAGAGTTTTTTCTTACTAATTTTCAGGCCTGTTTTGAGGTTTCGTAAACGTGAATCTTCATTTAGCTAGAATACTTCGTAGACTGATGAGTAGGCCTACCGAGAGTTTATTTTTCAATAGAATTTTGAGTATGGTATCGGTACTGGTAGCGTAGTGACAAGATTGTGAATGTTAGGCCTACATTTTCGTTGAATTTCTTTATTAATATTCGGACAATCAATGGAGTAACATTGTCCAATCTATGTTTGTTTGTTATGCAGCCGAACCGGTGTTGGATTTGAACAGTGCTTCGCGTGCCACCAAGCGCACTACGCGCACACAGACATTTCTGGCAGCCCCGCGCATCAGCTTGCACTTGCTCGGTGGAGCTTCGAGCGAGTCGGAATGTAGCCAGCTCGATCCGGTGAGGGTTCGAACTGTTGTGCAGCAAGAGGAAGAGAGCGCCACTTGCAGCGTGCTCGGTTGTGACTCGTCAGGACATCTGGGAGGTAAGAAACGCAAAGTCTTCTTGTTGCTCCGGCGTGTTACGAATTATTTCACAAGCAACGGTACTTCATCTCCTTCAAACGCCTGAATGGGAGTGGTGAAGGAATTCAGATTTTTTTACCTGAAAAAATGGTAACTGCAAAAACACTCTCAGGTATAGGTCTAATATGTATTTATATGCGTTGTCGGTTGAATGGTAGGTAATAGGTATAGACCATATATACCGGTATAGCATTGATTGCTGAGATAAATGTTGAGAAAATTACAACTCCAATTGATTTCTCATAAATTAGTTATGCGTATCAGTACTCACTTGATTAATATACACGTTTTAAATCGTGTTGGGATTGCTAACTCATTTATCATTTGGTACAGCCATGTTGCAAATGTAAGGTTAACATGTTTTCATATATCTATTGGTTTTTCATTGTATTTTTTCTACTGTGTTACAGCACTCATTTGGGATTTGATCAAAATTGATTATTTTTTTATGAATAAATTTTGGCCGAACCAAGCATTCTCAAAGTCTGTATATTTGTATTCTGGTTTTTGTACGAATGCGACTGTTTTCAGGCCTCCTCGAGCACCATTTCACCCGGGCCGCTTGCCCACTGTATCACAACAAGGACAGAGTGACCTGTGAGAGAATGTACCACGAGAGGCAGGACGAGAATATTCGCCACGGCAATGCAATGCAATCTCTCCAAGCTTGTGAGTACTAAATTTACGAGAGGTAACATTTGCTAGGCCTAATAGAAGATTCAAGTTTAAAGTCTAAACAAGTAAAGATGAGAAACAAATTCGAGCAAACCCTACACAATTGACGTAGACCACGAATTTCCTTCGAAATGGTTCCAAGCTGGTGTGAGAGTAGACCATCAAAGTATGTTTCGAATCTAGTGTATTTCGAATGCCTGCCCACTATTATGATAGCACATAGCTAAAATCCTGTATTACGACAACAACTTTGAACGAATATAAGGCAAAGCGTTTAAAATTGAGAAAAACTCCTTGGTTTTAAAAGTCATCAATTTATATTTTATTGAATAATACTAATTTGTATAATACTCTGCTTTCAGCCAACTCCTTGACTGACGAACAGCTTTCCTATCGAAAAAAGGTTGCCACCCTGCTAGTAAGAAACAAGCTAGAGCAAGACGTGACCAATGAAAACGACCGCCAACCTTGCCTTGCTAACCTTACTTCCGACTACGAGCTTCGCATGTTCGAGTTTGCACAGGCTGCGGCCAGCGAGCAACCTGCCTGCCGCACGATAGTCATCGGAAAATCGCGCATCATCGCCCCCTACCATCCGGCGGACATAACCTCACTCTACGTGTGCGCCTTCTGCTTCAAGTTTCTGTCCAGCATATCCAGCCTGAGGCGGCACAGGCGTAAGTGCCCGTGGCAATACCCGCCGGGGAACGAGATCTATCGCGACGACGGGGTGTCGATATGGATGGTCGACGGGAAGAAGAGCACGGCGTATTGTGTGAACTTATGCTCGTTCGCCAAGCTGTTTCTTGATCACAAGTCGGCGACTAAGGAAGTCGATCCCTTCATCTTCTACGTGATGACCGTGGAGGAGTCGGCGGGGTGTCGCGCGGTCGGATACTTCAGCAAGGAGAAGAAGTCAATCGAAAACAACGTGTCTTGTATTTTAGTCGTACCGGATTGCCAGAGACGTGGATACGGACGACTGCTCATTGATTTCAGTAAGTCACTGCCTCTATAGGCCTCTATGTGGTGTTGTCTCGCATGCAGTATTAAGCTGGCTTCAATCTGGTTGCTTCTGTTAGTTTTTAGGCTATAGTTCTTGCTTTTGTGTGTGTGTGTGTGTGTGGGGGGGGGATGCAGCATCTTATTCACAGATCTTTGTAATTTTTGGACGTGAGCTTCAGTCCTTCTTGACAAACGCGATATCAGAATATATCTTGGATTGTTCAGCGAGAGACATTTACTCGAATACATTTTTTTTTTACTCAGTTCAAAATATTGTTGTTAGGCATAGGATATAATGTGCTATAATTTATTTACTACAATTTTCTCATTTTTTGACGTTCGACTATGTGCTGCTGTTCAAATTACTCTAATCATCTTTCTGTAGTCATCTTTTTAATTTTCATAAACAATGTCTCTTGTAATGACAAGCTATTATTCCGTGCCTAGTAACAAAACTTGTTTAGGCCTACATCTACTACTACGAGATATCTAGTTACCAACGTGCTGTATGTCGATTCACCTGCAACCCGCTGATTGTCTGATACGTGTTGTTTCCAGGCTACCTGCTGTCGCGAGTTGAAGGTCTGACGGGCACCCCTGAGAGGCCTCTTTCAGACCTGGGACTGGTGATGTATCGGAAGTATTGGACCGATGTCACTCTCGACTACTTGTGTCACGTTCGAGATGCGCATGAAGTCTCTATCATGGGTACAGTTTGTTTGGATTCTTTTATGACTAGTTAGTAACAGGATACTTTTTAGGGTTTCCGTTCAATTTCAATATTTTTATCGATATTCGGTATCACGGTTTTGATCGCTATCGAAGTGAATTCTCTAAATTTAGACTATTTCCATATCGAAAATGAATTTGATGCCAAATAAACGAACAGACTCTCGTAACAAATCAGCAAAGTGGCCATTCTGTGAGCGTTTTAGTCTACTCCCAGGCTGTCAGTCGTTCGCTGATGAACATTTGAAGTGCGTGTGTCTAGAGTCAAGTCTCAAATTCTCACTGTATGTCACAAAATAATTACAGAAGGCTAAAAATAAAAAGACATCATTTAGACCTGAAAATAAGTCAATAATTTTGATCGATATTTAATATCTCCATTTCATTATTCACTATCGATTGCATTTCACAATTTTTGATATTTTCATTATGGCATATTTCGTATCGTTTACAAATTCTTGATCGAACGGCATCCGTGATAGTAATCTGGTATTAAACCTTTACATGAGCACTATCAAATGCTGAAATAAGCAATGTAAGAATCATCAGGTGAACAAATAAGCGAAATAAGAGTCTCACATGTGTCGTCAGTCGTGAGTACAGCGCACGATTGATTTGCATGTTTTTTACATAGTTCCTGGAAAAACAATACTGTAGCTAATAGTTTTACCGTATACTAAAGAGAAACTTGCGAAAGACTTGAGAGGTTCTAATATATTATATAGTACGTTAATGCAAGGTAGCCTACATTTACTCGCGTGCGATCCAGAGCGAACACACCGAGTCTCGAATTACGTCAGTTCTTGTCAAATCTTGTGTTGTCAACAGCGATCAGTAAAAAAACTGGTATCGACTCCTGCGACGTGATCAGTACGCTGCAGTCGATCGGCATGGTCAAGTACTGGAAAGGTCAACATATAATACTCAAGAAGAAAGACGTTCTGGACGATCACGCGGCACGGAAACGCGTCGGGTGCAAGGTCATCGATCCCGACAAGCTCAACATGCCGCCGTACTTCCCTCGAAAGACGTGATCGGTTACCACTTTGAGCTCGAGTAAGGTGAAGAAATGGTACGTGCCTTTTCAACCAATGTATCACGAATTGAACAAAGTTATGTAGAGTGAAACCTCTAGGGAACTATCGACCGTTTTTCAAGGGACCAGGAATAAACCATCCATTCAGGAAAATTCAACGTTGATTATATCTAGGATTGTAGCTATCATACCAATGGATAGGCAACAACTCTCCAGAGCTGTGAAACCAGCCATGTACTAAAAATCACAAATGTGGTGTCGCGGTACAAATTACAGTAGTTTCTTATATATTGCATCACGCATTTAACTTATTGTTGCAATTATATAACGTACTTCATAACCTTTTCATGAATAAAAACAGAAAGGCAAATATGCGTGTGCCTGTAATTTTTGGCGCAGCATTTCTTCTGTCTTCATTGAAGTCTTCTGTTTAGAAGATATCTCGCACAAATCAGAAGAAACAGTGCACTACTTGATCAAGTATAAGTCGAGGATCCCAATAATCCAATTTGCAATTTTTATTTGAATTTGATTCACAAAGCAATACTGAAAGACCCAACAATTCCTCCTCTCGTTTCCTAGCTCTGGAGAGTGTCTGCGTTCGGAGTGAGCAAGAGTTACGTATACATATAGCTATAATCCAAGATTATATAGATATTTGGTGGAATAAAATAAAAGATAGCAGGAAAATGATTATCTGGAAACGTTGCATCAAGGTTTCACTCTACTTCTTACATTGCTCGTTTAAACATGAATAAGAGATGTAGTACTAGCTGTCATTTACAGTTAATTACTGACTAAGCCCCTATATTATATTATCTCTACATTACTATTTAAAGGGGCATTGTAAGATGTATACAGACTGTCTATTTGTGAAGGTTGGTTACTCATATTATATTTAAAGTTTCTCGACCTTATTTAAACTCAAGTGTATCTAATCATGGAGTTGTATATATGGAGGTCTATCTCAGTGACGAGCCGTGTACCAGATCGCGTATTTACGGTTATTTCAAAACGGTGGCCATGTTCTTATTTCAACTGCCAGTTGGAGCTACTCCCGGTTTGGAATACACATTATGTAACAATACTGAATTCAAGGCCTTTATTATTACATTATGTAATAAAATAGAAGGCCTTGAATTTGGACACTGAATATAAAACAAGTGTCGGTAGGCCTACCCCGACAACAATCAGCTTGAGCAGTGAACATGGCCGCCATTACCCACTATTTATTGTGATCAAGTGGGTCAAGTTTTTAACACGGAGCTATACCTCCAGTACAATACAACTCCATGATCTAATGATCAACAACATTACGATACAAGTGTCTAACCAGACATTACAGCGCAAAGACTTCGCACAACAGAGGCGTTGAATTGAGAATCAACAAGTATTAATTACTTTACAGCAAGTAGGCCTAATCTAATCTAATGTATGATGACGACGACAAAACGACGTGTGATACGTGGTTTTTGTCATAGTTTTGTTAGGAAGTACTCATTACATTCTTGTCAATTGAAATTTATGTGGTATAAATGAACATTTTTCTAGAATCTGTTGGTGCTATTTTATTGTAGCCTTCAGTGGGTGAGCAAAGACTGCATAACAGATGTTCCTATTAATTCTAGACTAGGAACTTAGGGGTTAATTTGTGAAGTAACAAATTGAACCATTGAAATACTCACTTCACTAGAGCAAATTTTGGATTTTTTTTGTCACCAACAAGAAAAAATTAATGTGTTCCGATAGCCTAGGGCCTATAAAATATAAATACAGTACAACCTCGATAGTACGACAATGAGAGGCGACAGCTAAAGCATTGTTTGATCGCGATCGTCGTTATAAGTGAATTATAATACTTGTTTAGTTTATAGTTTTATAATATAGGAAGATGAACGTCGGAAAAATCAATTACAATGAGATATTGTCATCAATACGGTAATTTACATTTATGTTGTAGTCAATTCAGTACTACCCAACAAGAATAATAATTAAACTAGGAAACTGGATATTGACTGTATAAGTCGCACTATCGATCGCACCCGCGTATAAGTCGCAGCCACATATAAGCCGCACTCGCGTTTAGGCCGCACCCGCGTATAGGCCGCACCTGCGTATAAGTAGCACCCCATATAAGTCGCACCTGCATAGAAATTGCTCTCGCAATTAAGTTACACCCACAAATAAGTCGTACTTGTGTAGAAGTCGCACCCGCGTATGAGTCGCACCCACGTAGAAGTTACAAGTTTGCATATAAGTCGCACCCACGTAGAAATCATAAGTAGTATACATTTAGTAAGTATACATTTACTCGTCGTAGGATTTGCATTTTTGGTACTCTGGGGACTAGTCTAATACATAGTCGTTATAATACATAGTAATATTATCGCGATCGTCATTATAATGAGCGTCGTACTAACGAAATAAAATAACATTGAGTCTCATGAGGATTGGTCGGGACTATCTCAAAACGACGTTCTATCGCGATCGTCGTAGTATCGAGCGACGTACTATCAAGCTTGTACTGTAGTATTAAAAAAACATTTTCTCTGATTTGGCTACCAAATCGGTTTTCAAAATTGTCTATCAAGTTGGAATTTTGATTAACCCTAGATTAGACATGAATTATATTTTTATAGGTATAAATGAGCAACTGAATGTTAGTAAAAGGCTCACCTTCTACTGTAGTATCTTAATTTATATAGGAATATAAACGTGAATGAAATATACATCAATTCAATGAGTCAATACTAGACCCAAGTACAAAACTGCTTGACGCCCAGAGCATACAAATGCGTATAGTCATTTATAAATTATATCTTGAGCAAAGTGGATGACAAATTTAGAAGTTTGTCATTTGAAAACACTCAGAATATTGTTGTAGATGATACAGTGAAACCTCTATCGTTGTTCAAGGACTAGAACAAATGAACCATCCATGCAGCAAAAAGATACAGCCAGGAAAATGTAACATTGATTATTTGGGAGTAGGTTGGGACAAAATAAATTATTGAAGCGGGAAAACAATGGAAATGGAAACGATGCGTAGAGCTTCACTGTATACCAGTGTGAATCGACAAGTCATTTTGGATGAAAGTTTGAATTTTTGAATTGTGTTGCAGGTCCCGTAATCAAGTTCTGTAGACATTAGGTTAGAAAGTAACACAATTCTAAAATTTATAACAACATAAACGACACATTTTAGCTTTTTCAATCGTAGTATAAAGCTTAGAGCTTGTGTTTCCCATACTCTTTAATAATAATTAATAAGTAATAACCAACGGTTCTTAGATGAAAATCACTCAAGTTGGCATTCTCAAGTTCACTTTTAGTATTTGTTATTTGCACTACTTAACAGTGTACCAATTATTCCATTGATATTTCCAAAGTACAAAGTTAATACATGATCAGACTGAAATGATACCATGAAGTACCTGTGTTTCTACCAGCTGTTCCGGACAGGCCTAATGTTGTTACCATTGTCAGTACAACTAGGATCTACTTGTAGCTTAAGAATGTATGGTATTTTGATATGATAGACATTGATAGATCAGTATTATGAAATATGTTCCAGTAAACCCTCTCTCATTCAAAATTCAAATGACCTAAAAACTCACATTTTGAATTTATAAGTTTGGATTATCAAAATATTCAACATCGTGCTTGAGGTCAAAACTCTGTTGGAACCTGAACTATTGTTCGAATTACAGCAAATTTGAATTATCAGAATTTGGAAGAATGAGGGTTTACTATACCGTCCATTATTGTTAGGTATAGGCTAAAGCACCATTCCTTGGATTATTTTTATAATTAATAACCAGTATGCCTAATAATTGTTTAAATCACAATTATCACAAATGAGCTTACTGTTACGTACTTATAAAATTATGTCTGTATTTAAGAGATATTACTGTATACATAATTATAATTAATAATGTTCCCTATAGATTTGTATAAGTCTTTAGTATTTTGATATCTTAATTCTTCATAGGTTTTACTTGAACATTTGTGTTTACGTTTGAGTACAAACCTCGTCAATACATTACTGTTGTCTATCACATGTGTAGCCGCGAAAGAAGATGGTTGTCTACCAACTAAATAATCGTAAAAACTTCGGACATTACGTGATTTCGCTCCAACTGCGAGTAGTTGCGGATAAACCTGATCTTGAAAATGTAATACTAGAAATAATATCACAGCCATTCAGTTTCAAATATAATGTTGATATTTCTGTTTGTTGTGTTGTTACGACCTTCTTTCGTGGATACAAGTATAGCAACTTGAACAAATTAGTGTAGTGATTCATTTAGTCCTTCCGTAGGATATACTTGACTGTGGTTGGTTGCTTACGCTAAGTTGATATTCTGTTGTCAAGTTGTCAATGATATTTTGTGCCAAAATGTGATGACTTGGATTGATCTGTAGTAATTAGGACAAGACGTGAACAATCCAATGATAGCAACTGACCCTCTTTATCCAATGCAACGTCAACACACTAGTTGTTGATTGGAGTTGGCGTTTGGTACTAGAAATTGTGAACGATACCAAAAATGTATCGAAATATAGGCCCTATCAAAATGTGATATTTTCAGTAGACACGTATAGAGAAAAAAATACAAAGGAAAAAATGAATTATGGGCAAATGAATGAGTTTATCTGCATAGAGATATCCACTGTTAGTACAGTGACTGAAGTTCAGTTTCGTTTACAAAATAAGAAATTCCCTGCAGCAGCATTTATTTTTCTTTTATCGTTTTCGATCGTTGTTTCAATATTGTATGTATTATAATTCAGTATCGAAATCCTAAACTATCACATCGATCGGAAATACAAAATATATCAAAATCGAACGGTAGCCTTACTAGTAACTGTTAAATTATGTTTCCTAGAGACCTGTTTAAAAAAACAGGATGTTGCTACCACATGTTGGCTCAGCTCCCAGCATTTATACTCTCCTTGCTGTCACTTGAGTCTACCAGACGAACGAGTGCAAATGTTTAGGTTATTCGTAGTTACTAAAAACGTAAGAGACTTTTTACTTCCTGTACTTATTATATTGTATTGTGCAATCAGTATTATAAACAATATGCTATATTTTCTATACAGTATGTAATTTAATTATAAGAGTTGTTTAGGTCTTGCAATTAGTAGGTTGGAGCTGTTCAAGGTGGGGACAGTTTGAATGGCCAACCTTTGCAATTGAACAATGTCATTTGGAACAATAGTGTTCAATATACTGCAAATGACAAATGGTAACTTACTACGTACTGTAATATCAGTTGAACATTCAAGTCCAAAAAACGTATTGAAGGAAGTTCTCAAATTTGTTTAATTTTAGCAAATTAATTGAAATATAAAAGCTAACTTGTGAAATGATTCAAATCTCATTTCAATTTAAGATTGTTAACAATAGTGGCCAAAGAAGTAAAATGTGTGCAGCTGCGCTAACTAGGCCTAGATGGGTAAAATTAAAATCTACCTAATAATTAATTATGTATTATCGTAATGTGGTTCTTCCTTGCAGTGTCTTTGTACATTAGTGATAAATATTTATTAAACATAGGTATGTACGGTAAACCCTCGTCAATTTCAAATTCAATGAAACCAAAAATATCTGTCAAATTATAACAAATTGAATCATCAAAATATTTAACATTGAGTTTGTGTCAAATTATCTAGGGAACAAAATCCCCCATATAACCTAGCCGTTGGTGGGGTTGTTAACCAGCATTAGGGAACAAAACTTTTGTGTGAATTATTAGAGTTGTAATTAACGAGGGTTTGCTTCAACAAAAATAACTATTTTGCTAATAAAAATGAATTGATCAATTTTGTATTTTTTATGGTTTGCATAGCAAATCTCAGCACCAATGTATCTCAGTCCTTTTGACCCAATCGACATTTCCCGAACAAGGTGCTGCCATGCATTGTATCTCGTAATCCTCCGCTCTGTACATTGTCATTCCCGTTTTGCTTGCGGTTGTGGAGACCGATCACTTGTGTTACTCAACAGATGAACAGTGTCGTCATCACGTCAAAGGGCCAACGGGGTTCCTTATCGAGCCCAGGTATGCATTCAAACACGTCGTCACTTGTGACAAGTTGCTCGAAGAAATCGTGGAAGAAGATCTATTGTATTAGACTTATTGATGTAAGTAAAGTGTTCAATAACGTTCGTCAAAGTCTTCCAGAGTATTTCTGTAATGGATATTGATTTACCAATATGTCTCCCTATTTCGTATTATTCATGATCAGGTAGCTTGATGAGTAGGGATCAAATTTTAAACAGGGGTCCAGGAATTATGGTGCTAAGAGTTGAATTGAAAATATGTACTCTATCCAATTTAGGATTGTCCTTAGTGCTAGATGGCAGTATACTGTAGGATTTCTTCCATTGTGGATAACGATACAGTAATAGGTTCCAGTGAAGGTCATTGTTCCAACAATGAAACTTCAAATACTTACATCTAGGGCCAGGATAGCCTCACTTGGTAGAGTGTATTGATTATATATGTATATATACGGTAATGAGTTTCTTCAGAGAATTGTAACTTATTAAATATATTTAGGTGAAATCTAAGGGCCTTGGTTGGTGATGCAAAGCCTTCTTGTAATGTCTTGCATTGATTTCATCCAGTAAGCCAGAATGTTGCACAATGCAGTGATTTTTATGATTTTAGTTTGTGTCATTCAAAAAGGATGGTGTTATTTTGATTTTTAAAATTTATAGACTTGAAAACCATTAACCAACTCAATCTTTCCATTTTAAAATGCCAGGCTCGGACGGAATTGGTTCGAGACTGGATAAATGTATTTTCGAATCAGTTATAAAAACTGGTAAGTGCCAGCTTGACATGGTATCGACCGATCATAATGAATATCAATATTATTTCGCTGTACCGGTATCATTGAGTGAATAGAGTGGTAGAGTGGCAGAACATCTTAATGTTCTAATGTTCAACACCACTGTTGAACATCAAAGCCTCCATGAGGTAGATGATGGTTCTTTCAGCCCTGCCCTGCAAAGCATGTTTGGAAATCGTAGTATTGTATACTGTTTTGGTTGGTCTTTTTTCAATATTTTATTTAAATAATAATTGTTGAGAGAGATAAACTGAAATTTAGTTGAATTTTCTTCAAGTACACGTAGACATTTCCATTCAAGTTTTTTTACATTTCATTATAAAACAACAGAAGTGAGCTATATTAGATTTTGTATTTTTGTTAGATCTCTAGAGTAGGCTAGATGAATGTAAAATTGTTAAATAAGATACGTTGGGGGTAATATCTTGCTAAGGCCCGGTTTTACGAATCTTAGTTAAGTGCTAATCCACTAACTATTTGTTAAAGGTACGAAAATATCATATGTAACCAATGGTGATAACAAGTTAATCCGCTAACTAGTGCTTAATCCACTAACTATCGATTCGTAATACTGGACCTAAGTACTACATTTTAGCTGGAATGCCCACCATACCTTTTTCTGTTTAGGTTACAGGATCTACCTCCTTCATTATCCATTGTTGTTGGTAAAAAATCAGTAACCAATTTCTAAAAATAAATTTCCAGGAGGGTCCTTCCCCGTGCCACCTGCCTTATAGGCTTACGCTTAATGCTGACTTGCACCACACTTTGTTTGCTTGATCAACAGGTACCGGGCTGTTTCTGGGCATCGTCGTCTCGGTGGTGATGTTTAAAAGTAAGTTGCACACAGCGACAATATCGCATCGGCATGTCATATCTTCTAACCGACTAACCAGAACTCAGATTTTGTGAAACTGAAATTGTCAAAGAGAGAGTCTAAATTCTGGCAGAACAATACAAATTTATTATCCTGCTCATCGGTCAATTTTTCTATTAGTGTACTCGTGAGAAACAATTGCTGACACCAAATTTCAGTAATCGAAACTCGCTTAGTATACTCGTTGGTAGTAGGCCAAATAGCAATCTTTCTAATCGAATAAACTGTTGATCTGGCAGAAAGGTTAGATGAGACATAATGATGTATGACATGTATATTTTTATTTTTATTCGGTATTTGATTGATACATTGATATTTTAGGTTTTTGTCCATTCTTTTCTTCGTTGTAGGATTCATCATTTTCTAATACTAAACTAAAATGTTAGTGAGTAATTTTATTCAACTAATGAATTCTTGAATAATATTTTGTACATGCACAGAAAAGTTCATGTCAATTGGACAAATTTGAACCTGAACGCTTACGCCCTTCTGTCTATTCTACGTCGATATTGATAGCGCACCTTAACACGATCTGATACTGTTCAACAGAGAGAAGCTGGCCAATGTGTCTCGGAGCGGGAATGGGTCTTGGAATCGCGCTCTCGGATTGTCAGCACCGTTTCAAGATTTACAACCTGGAGCACGGAGAGCAGGAGGATGAGGTTCCGGAATGCATTATTCCTTTCCGTCCGGGCCAGGTGAGTGAACCTTATTTTCCATAGTGAGCGTGTTCGTTTCATTATTGTACTCGCATGAAACACAAGGATGGTTTCTCTCGAGTTTGAAATCTTCAGCAAGATTCATCATCACCTTCAGCCTGTGTGAAGATCATAGATTAGGGCCATTATTGTATTTTTAGGCTCACCAGTACTTTAATTACCAAAGCAGACCAACGGAATTACCAGCCGACCAACGCAACCCTCAATACATCTTGGGTGGAACCAATCTGAACGAGGCAATCGTTATACATTGAAAATGGTGTTTGTTTGTTTGTTTGCAGGCGCAGCCAAAGCTTGAAAAGCGTGCACATGTCTAATTCAAGGTTTCACGTCACTTGGACAAATCAACTGTGTATATTATGTTTTTCAACAAACCTAATTTGTAAGGGATTCCCATTAACTCCCATGAACTCTTCGACACTAGCATCAAATTCACCGCATACGTGGTAATAAACATTTATCCGATTTGATCAGCAATGGCTTTATTATTAGAAGTTGGTTGTGACTGGGATGCCATTCACAAAAGACTGTTTCTGGTCAATGTGAGTGACACTGGCAATCTGTGGAGTGCTACAGACAAACTCATCAAGTTTGTCGTGGCGTTTTCATGACTCGTGATAGGCGGCAGGCGGTGGCGTTCAAAAATATCGCCTGCCGCCTGCGCTGTTCACAAACTCGCGTTTCTTCTAATCCAGTTTGAGATTTCATTCATTTATTCAAATATATAATTCGAGTTCAATTCAGGCGTTGAAGTGATTCTCAGCATCGAACTATGTGGCACACAAATACAATAATAATGAATATTTGAAATGTACTAATTTAGATGTTATATTTCTACATAACCTTACTTCTTGTATGTGTGAAGGAATTAAACTGCAGCGTTTTATTTCCAAAGTTGAAATTATTTCATCTCTCGCGGCAGCGAGCAACAGGTTCAAGCGGTAGAATTCACAGCTTCCTGGTTGACCAGGAAATAAAACGCCAGCCGCCTGCCGCGAGCCATGAAAACGGGCCTTTAAGATATTAATCACATTATATTCAATCAGTTGTCACTGATCCTTCACTTTGGTCCATAGATCGACGCACAGTAATAATTAAGTCATTACTATTTATAATCGCACTGTTATCACTCTTTTCAGAACGATACACAGTACATTTTTATACTGTTTTCTATTTGCACTATTTCTATTTCTATTATGTTTACATTTCTATTACATTTTCATATAAATATATCTTGCTCACCTTGCTATGCATGCTGCATTCTTCTACAGCCCTACAAATATCTAACTATAACTATAAATATAAGACATCAAAGATCTTCAATAGATCTTCACTGTCATTGCAGTGCGTCGTTAAACCAAATATATAAAGAACTTAATATTTAGCGCACTACTACTAGTCTTGTCCCTTGCACAGTAATAAAATTTGAAACAGTGTTTCACTTTGCGCGCGTTTATTTCGTAACTTATGAACAGTGCTCTAGATGGCCGTGGAGTTTCTCGATAGCCTTGATAAGTTAAGAGTCACGGGACGGAGTGTTATGGCGGATGAGAATCGTCAAAATCTGACGTTTAATCGTACAATGATTCAAAAGTCAAATGATTATGAGCCAATGGAGGATGGTCAGCCAGACTCTGATCCCGAAGAAGTGGACGAAGATGTAGATGTTTCTGAAGAAGGTAGGTTAACCACATGGGCCTATTAGGTGCTCTAACTAACATAGGATCTAGGCCTAGTCCTAGAAGGGACTGTGGCCTTGGCTCGTAGGAACGAACTGTCAATAATAATTCCTAATATTTTTCAGCTTTTGAAACTATAAATTCTCAACTGGATGCATTAAATTCTGCTTTGGATGCGTTAGAGAACAAAAACGACAACATACGCACCCAGCTTGTTGAACTTCTTCAATCGAACCGCGAGACCAGGCAACAGATAGGCCTCGGCCTTCAGGAGAACGAGGCCCCTGCTGGAAGCGAAGACAAAGATCAAGATCAATCGTAAAACTAATGGCTAGTCCATTCCAACTTTGTAGCTTGAATGGTTTAATGAAACATTCCACTTGGACTAGGCATATGTCTAGGCCTATGTAGAACAAAGTGAACACTATATGAACAAACCTAATTTAGCCCCCAGGCCCTAGACCTATGTATAGCCTAGGCCCTAGGTGCCAAGTCATAAAATTTTGTTAAAAATTGTCTCACTGCCTCCTGATACTTGGATCTAGGCATATTTAAGGCCCATTCACAGTTGACAGAAATTAGGAGTAGGCCCATGGATTTATTGGTGATATGTAACGCGGTTAGTAATATAAGTCCATGATTTCACATTCCCGGTCACACCACATCGAACTTCACTTCTAATTTCGGTGAATATGCGGTACGCTGAACCAATCTTTTTCCGGGTAATAATTTTGGTGTTTTTAGGGTTTCAGGGTAATGTTTAAAATTTGTAAAATAATAGCCTCAAGTGTCCATTGACACAAACCTTACCGTAGGCTCACCTTACCCTAATCCCCCAATCCTAAAACCCTAAACACCCATAAGGATAACTCCGAAAAGATTGGTTAACCAAAGCTTCCTTCATATTTACCCTAATTTTACAATGAGGTGTAGGTGCCGGCCTCTCAGATTGCAAATTTTCAACGAAAAGTTAGCACTCACTTGGATCAGCTTCTACTATATAAATGGGTTACCAGTATCTCATTGGCTGTTTCTCACTGCTAAATTTGTTGTTGTGAATAGCTCTGAAAAATTACTCCTTTACTATACTCAGTTTACTGCTAATCTCTGTTGTGAATGAGCCTCTACTCCTAAAGGTTTACACTTCTTATCAGCTAGACCTATCTTCTGTTATTTTCTCTGGGTGTAATTCAAGGTGGACATACTTGTTGAACGAGAACGATCTAGCATAGTTTCAATGATGAGCTTGCAAATTCTTATGAATTAGAGGTGACATCGTGTGGTAAATTTAGTAACCGGGCATGCGAGTGTCTAAAGCGCGTAAAAAAACACTGTTCCAAGCATTTAATCTGGCTTAGATCAAAAACGCTTTTGCTCGAATCCGGTTGCCGATGTTATCCCTAATAAGAATGCCATCTAGTCTAGTGTAACCCTACCTATGTTATATTCATACACCTATGTTAAATTCATATACCTATCTTATATTCATAAATTATGTAGGCCTAAATTATTATTAAAACTATACTGAATTGTTACCGTAATAGAAATGAACATGTGGCCCACAAATAATGTAGTTATTATTAGGGTCGTGAAAGGCTGTATTGAATGGCAAGTGGAATTGAATGTTTGTGATCAATACAATGTTCAAGGTCACTCCAACCAGTCAATCAATCAATCAAATGATTATTGCACTAGTTGATTGAGCTGACAATCGTTCTTGGTTTTTCAATTTTAGTTTATTGGGTGTAACTAATATACCTATACAGAAAAGAAATAATGTAAATTAGAAGTGTTGTGGTGGTCACACATGGTGGTCAATTGATATTACTTCAAAAAAGTCTACCATTGTCATTACGTCTACCAGGTGAGGATATTTGTTCGGGTTAATGTGTAGTAAGTACATAGTATAGCTGCACACTTTACAGATTTGATTTTCTTCTTATAAGTCAATGCATTTCTGTAGGCCAGTATGGATATACGAAATTATTTCCTGCTTTATGATGTAGACCGAACTATAATTAAGGTACGCCTATTCTGTTGATAGTTGAATATAATGTGTATCTTGTTCATTTTAACCGTACGTTATATAAAAAACCTAAGATACTGCCTTACTTGGAAAGAGCACTGTTTTTAGGTACACTTTTGTCAATTTCAAGTTGGATACATTTTCTTTCACAAGTTTTCTACAGTTCTCATTGCACTTGGTGAGAAGTCTAGAAGTCAGTCAGATCGTAACCAGATACAACGTATCTAGTAATACTTGGAGCGCAAGTAGATACAATACGGCATGTAGCAAAAAAACTAGCTATAATTGTATAAAACACTTCATGTTTATAACTTGTTAAATGTTTGAAATTACCCATACAATTCATCAACTTACGAAATTGAAGTCATTTACATAACACGTCCACCGGTGTTTCAAATTCTGAATGTAAATTATTATCACTATTTTTGAAATATCTCAAAATTGAAATCTACTTGGATCACAGGCCCTACTGTGTTGAGTGTGACATTAAAACCAACTACTAGAGTGTAGTTTGCGTTTGTATTTGATGTTGCTTCTAGCAATTGATACGTGATTGGTGATAACTGATAACAACGTGAAACGAAGCATAGATACCGCAGTCGCAAAAGCAATGCTGCAATCTTATTGGCCAGGGCACAGACTATGTCATACGATAGTCAAAACTGATTCCACAATTTGCAGCAAGTCATTCTATTGCGTAGGTAGGAGTAATACTACTGAGTTTGCCCTACACTGTCGTTACACTTTCTTTCACATGATAATTATTTGTCAATTATTTATCTTATACCGTAACGTACTCAACTGAGGTACCCGTGTTTGTAATCAGAAAACTGCCGTAGCTTTATGCTTCTTCAGTTTTCTAATAGTCATTGTAACGACTGGTACTTGTGAACTCGTGAACATATTTACAAGCTTCCCGTATCTGTGATGCGAGGAAGCTAAAAATTTAGCGTGTGCAGTTTCGTCATTAGGGTTGCACTGCCAACATCATTCATTGCAATTCATTGCATGAATTCATTGCATTGTACCTTATATATTGTTCAATCAATGTAAATAATTGAGTACAAACTGTTGAGCTTATAGGCCTCCTGGAGAATGAAGTGTCAAGTATATTTATTCCAAATGTTATTAAAAATGATCAAATAACAGCTGTGGAGTCTTATTTTGAAATTTTATTTGGCCAAATTCCTCTTTTTCCAGGTATAAGGACGCAGTGCTGTGTAAGGCATGCATTGTTAGCTGCTAGTTCCTTCATTTTTACCATGAATATATATATAGGCCTACCGATATATAATTATATCGAAAGCTGTCGTCCCTTGAACGCAGTTAGCGTGCCACTTTTGCTTAGCAATAAAGTTGGGCCGAGCTCAACATTCAGCTGCCGCTCCGCTCTCCTCACTGATTGGTTGTTTTTCCAACATTGTGGCTAAAATATCCGTTTGCGAATTCGTTTCACAAATTCCGCGTTTGTGGGATTGTAGGTAGGCCTAAGAAATAATATTTAATTCATAAGAAAATTACAATATAATTTATATGTTATAATCATCAGATGAGCGTGCACAATGACCCCCATATTACCATATTTGAAAAAAAAAAAATCATTTGATTTTGTTCGTGCTGTATAGGCCAAACGAAGCAAAATGATTTAACTTGACATGTACACATAGCCGCCCCGGTGGCTAAGTCAATTATCGCTAGCGGTAATAACTGAAGGCACCGTTGGGCGTGGGTTCGAGTCCCGCATAAGGCATGGGTTTTTGTAAACGTCCTTTCACCTATCATCACTTCATCGTTTCATTATCACCCGCTCATCTAGTTTTCAGACAAAATGGGTTCAATCAATTTCGACTGAAACCATAATGAAATGTTGACAATCTCTGTAAAAATGAATGAGAGGAGAAATTGGTGAAATTGGAAAAAAATTGAACTAAAATTTCATCATGAAGCATATGCACTGTAGGATGAGCGAGATATTGAAATGAAATGTACTCGAGCTATATACACAACTTCAACTTGATTTGTAACTAGTCACTCACTGCCTCCGTTGTAGGACTTGTTCAAACTGTCATTATGAAAATTCAATATTTTCTATTTCTCCAGTATTATACACTCCTTTGCTTGAAAAGACCAAACCAAATTTTTAGACTCGATCAGATAAAATTTGAAAATTGATTCATCACCCATTGCTATTCTCAGGGGGGATTTTCAAGTAAGTATTTTTCGATATTATGTTTCCAAAAAAAACATCAGAACGATTTTCTCAATAACAATAGGAATCTATTCTGGCTTTACAGCATTGTTTGACTGTCGATTGGTTCGCGAAAAAAACGAACATAAAAGCATAGTCCATAGCATGGATCCAGTGCATCCATATTTTAACCATTCTTTGCTTCAACGTAGTCCCATTTAAATCTGCTGCTAAAAATTCAAGCTTTGGCAAGTATTTACTCCTAATTTGATGATAATATTAATGATTCAAGTTCCATTCATTCCAGGAAAATGTTCTTTAATTTATTTTATTTAGTCCATTAGGTCTACAGTAAAATTTGAAAATTGACTGAAATCATTAGAACATTTGGCATACAATTGAAATTGTTTTTCATAGTCGGAAAAAACATGTTAAAAGATTTAATTTAGAAATTACTCCAAAAATTTCTATTCTTGATCGCTTATGTTTTACAGATTTTCTTGTGTTGTATCTGTTTTACAGTAAATAAAAGGAAATAATCAATTGTTCAAGAAATGGAATATGCTATAAAAGGCTTTAAAACGTAGTCATTAATCTTGTCGGGTGAAATCCAAGCTTCAGGCAAGTTGGAATTTTCTACTTCCCAATGTTAATGCTATCAAAATAGTTACGTGAGTTCAAAAGACAAAGTACCATTCACTACCGGAAAATCTGGCTTCGGTGAATTAAGATTCTATTTGATTGCTCGGCAATTCTACGGTCACAAATTATAAATCGATGAATTCTTATGAACATTGTGGCAACCAGAATTTGGCCAATGTTTTTAAGGAAAATGGTTCAATCGTTTCGAAAATTAAAATTTAATGGAAATTCTTGAACAACTCATATCATTCATTGCCCATTCAAATGGATATTCACAGATGACCTCGGTTCTAATACATGTTTTTACCAAGTGCAATATCAAATGGCTAATTGATTAATTGATTCAAGAAATGGTAGTTTGCCTATAAAGGTTAAAAATAAGAAAATCAGGTTCTGTTTTGCTCAGGGATGATCCATAATTCAACGAATTTAAGTTGGGAACATTATTTTTTCTTGTATTGATGTGTAGAAAGTAGTTCTCTATTACATACCTGAAATGAAGCAATCTTTTATCACCACGAGCTATAAAAATAATCGAGCCTCCTTGATTTATACGATAAATTTGTTTTCAGCTATAGGCGTACAAATAAAAAGTGTTGATAATTTTAGCTGTTAATTTTTATTGTAGGCCTACCTGCTGACCATTTTCATTGATATTTCGTCTAGAATTTTCTCTTCAATTCTTCTTCTTTCTTTCTTTATTCTTTATTTTGTTCAATACTTGTGTGATATAATACAATAATAAAATGATGAACCAATGTATGCTATACTTGATAACAATGTTATAGTTTAGTGTGTGTTTAAACTGAGTGAAAATTAATAATTTCCAGAGCAAATATTTTTCCAATCATTTTTTTCTACTGGTTGGAAAAACATAGATAAAAACATCGTAATGGTTTTTCTTATAGTATAGTGGAACCGATTTTACCCCAATAGTAGACACGTCTACAAGAACCACTGAAGGGTTATACTGAACTTATCTGTATACATATCAAGTTTCACCCACAGTTTAGTTATCCATTTCGCCTGCGGAGCGCGTAAAAAAGATTGTTTTCTAAAAAAGTTAAAGTATGGTATAAAATTGAGTCTTCGGATCTAATAATAATCGAGGTTGAAATTCGGTAGGAATATTTCACGTTTTAATGATTGATAATTTACTCATCATGATCCCAACCCTAACCGATCATCTATATTGGAAATCTGATTACTTCGGAAGTGGAGACATAACCACCACTTTTTCCTACACACTCCTCCTGGTTATACGGTATACTTGTTCACGAAAATAGAAGGTTACGAGCGACCGTCCCCCGTATCCCACACCACTAGCGCCAGGGTTATCTTCTTCTTCCTTCGTTTGGACCAATATTAGTATGCATGGCGCGTATTGCGCCCGAACCGCTGCTGTGTGGATGGGGTGGTAAAGGGGGAGGACACATGCTAATATAGGACGCTATTCCAGTTTGATCTCATCTCCATTTGATATCTATATGCTGCAGATGTGCAGAAAACTCAATACAGAATCTCAAGTGAATGAAAATACACTTTTTAAAATTCATCATCTAGCTGTCGTTATCGACGTGATCGATATGCCAATACACAATATGATCGTGAACAATTTGAAATAAATGAGTGCAGAAATTACAGCTGCGAACTCATAAAGTGGTCGAGTAACGACATCAAAAAGCACCCTGGAGTAAATTTCGTGATTTTTTCGCTCTAAAACTAGCGTACATAATGGTCATTCATATAAAGTGGTCGATCAGGAGACATGAAAATGCATTCTGAAGAAAATGTATTTACATAATACCATAGAATAAAGAAATACATACGCACTAAAACTAGCAGGCAATGTATACACACCATCGTTGGTATAGAGCCTACATAAGCATACGACATAGCCTACAGTGTGTGAATAAATTATGGTGGTAAAATATGTTTAGATTTATTTTAAAATTAAATCTTGGAAAAGTTCGTTTTATATGACTGCATGTGTACATATACGCAATCCACATACAGTATAGTAAAATATTAGCGGTAAAATATACGTAGAAATTTAAATTACGGGAAAAAACATTTTGAGTGACTGCAAGTCATTTATTTATTAAATTTATTTAAATTTATTTTAAAATTAAATTTCGGAAAAGTTCATTTTATGTGACTGCAGTGTACATATACGCAATCCACGTACAGTAAAAGAAAATATTAGCAGTAAAATAAAACAGATAAATTCAAATTACGGGGAAAAACATTTTGAGTGACTGCAAGTGTAGGTCCACATTATAAGCCGGCGGGTGTTGGAGATGAAATCAATCGTACTGCGTCCACGTGGATACCTTGGGGTTCACGGGGTTGATCGCGCGCAAAGTTCAGTATACGTGTCGAGTTGATCAAATTTGAACCACATTTATATCTTATTACATTAGAAACAAAATGAAAAATAAGATACGTTATTTCGAAAATCTACGGTCGTGTGAGAGGCATACACACCAAGCAGACGCCATAAGTAGGCCTCGTTTGGTTTAGAGAAACACGGGTGTGAACGAGTAATTTTTCTTTTCAACAGTAGTTTAGTGTAGGGTAGTTTGTAGGGCTAGTGGTTAGATATGAGATGGGATCTTTGATTGAGGAACCACTTTGTATCTAGTGAAGGACACTATTTAGTTTTTTGAAATGCTGAAAGCTAGGAGAAGGTCGTGATATAAATGATGGAACCATCGCAGACTGAGGGAAACCATGAAAACCTCGGTCCGGATAGGTCTACACGATCATGGAACCGAATTCTACCGAATCCAAAAAAAGACTGCCCCAGACATTGTGGCTCAATCCTCTTGGCCGAATAATATTGATAATTTGGTTATTGGCTGTGAAAAATAATGGAACTTATTGAGGATGTGGTGCGAATGTTGGAGTTTATAAGCGAGAGATAATCGGAAGCTATGCGTAGCTGAATAACATTTTTTTTCATCACGCATAGTAGACCTATATTAAAACGAATTGTAATCCGTTCTTTGACGCACAACAATGCAATTACGTAGAATCTTTCGATTATGTTGAATGGTAGCTATAAAAAGTATAATAAAACAGAGTAGGACTATACGAGGGGTCGGCAACTATTTGGCTAGCGGCCATGCTTTTTCGCGCATGCGCAATCTTGTTGAAAGCTACCTTCATCTCCAGTGTATACTAAAAAGGTGTTTGGTCAACAAGGTTACTGCATAGCTATTTTTCTTTTTAAACCAATAAACCACCTCATCCCAAAGAGAAGTGATTTTGATTGGACCGCATTATGAGTAGTCCTACAGCCGCTAGCTAAATAGCTCCCGAACCGCTAGTCAATTCCCGCACAGAATAAAGAATTAAAAGAGCTCATATGAAATAAGTTATTTTGAATAAAATAATCTATAATTTCGTCAACCAAATGATCCATTTATTTTCTCCTCATCCATAGAGACGACACGTTTATATATGTCCCGTGAATACAATTCCTTCTTCCCTTGCTGGGAATCCCTGGGAGTACAGCGTGTAGTGCTGAATTCTATGGTTCGGTGCTACGATATGTATTAATCCAGTCAAGATAGAACGACACCCGGGTAAATCCCGAGTAATACTGCGCGTAGCAACCGTCCGTCGTCCTGTTGTGGGTCGACGGTGCGAAACTGACGCTGACAATTCCTCGAACGAAGTGCTGTCTGGTGGCAACATTTTGAAATACTAGACCACCACCAGAGTCTGCTGGACACACGCTGACTCCTTTGCCGACGTATCCAGCGCAAAACTTGTCCACCGTGTAATATTGTTTTGTGTTGTTCGGAAGAGCACTCCAACAGGTCTCCTCAGACACCCATGGTAAGGACACTGACTGAAGCAATTCACTGAATTTACCGTCTTCTCTCAAACCCCAACCTGTTACCTGTAACACGAAAACAATAACTCTTGTACGCACAATTGTATCAAACTTTGATACTTAGGTTTATCTTAAATCTGAGTTTAAAGTTGTTCATCAGCTTGGATACCATTTTTTTTACTAATCCTAGGTTTAACGATATTCCTCAGATTGGAATGTTGGTACAATCGACAGAAGCTTACAGTTCTTCCGCTTTCAGAAAGATTACTTGAACAATTTCAAGGTAGATCTATGTTGATTAAATCTGTTTGATAATAATTGTTCAATGAATAAGTCAAGTCAGTAGCTAAATGTAGCAAAGCAGTAACAAAGCAGTAACAAAATGATGTTACTCACAAGTCCGCTATGACCATCGGATAGTTGAGTCTCTTCGTACTCATTCGACCAATCGACGCACGCCACGTTGACGGTATCGGTCAGGTTGACGGGGGTTGCCAGCACCACGATCGCTATATCGTGCATTTGGGTAGCAATATTCGTACTGTAACGGAGTCTTATGACTATCTCCTTGACGCCCACTTTTTGAGCACCTGGTTCCTGCGCGTCCCAGCTGCGCATAATTTTACCGACACCCACTTTAAACATCTTCGGTTTCATTACTCGTCTCTTGTAGCCGTCCCAGAAACAATGTGCAGCTGAAACAAGGAGAACAAGTTTATGTCTTTTTTCTCTGTAGCAGCGAAAGAGTGAGATAGAAAGGTTACATACCATTTCATCGAAATCTCACTTCTTCGAAAAACCGAATGTTCGCCAAAACAAATGTTCGAACTTTCGATGAGATGGATTTTTTTTTGTGATTTGGTCTGTCGGAGAAACCAATCATCGATGAAATGGTTTTTCGAATATATGGGATTTCAAACGATTGCGATTGCAAACGAATGATTGGATGTGCACTCGATAGAAATAGATAATAACAGACAGAGTAAGGTGTATATTCTGTGTGGAAAGCGCTGTATTGCTGATACAATGAGAGCCGGAGAGAGGGCCAATGACGAGCAGAACAAGATTGTGTTGATCTTCGCTCCAGTGTGCTGAGACACTTAGATACACAAGATACAAGATACACTGATACAAGAGAGAAAGAAACAATAAGGAGCAGAGCAAGTTCGTACCTGTGATGTATGTGGACCTTGTGGGGACCACTGGTACAATATGACATATGAATATAGGTCCAAGTTATATATACAATGGAATGGAGAGAGGGACTATCACTTACCAGTAAGGACTATGTTTGTAGTCAAAAGAGTGCCTCCGCAGTGCTGACTGTAGGAGTTGCCTTTCTTCATAAAGATTCCTACATGCCAGGGATATTCCCCGACAGTAGCGTCTCTCCCACCTGCCACCAGACTAGGTCGAGAAATCCCCTTTATGCCGCATTCCATAGTTTTACCTGAAACTCAAGTCACGTTTAATTTGGACTTTTTTCCGTAGTTAATCCGTTTTCAGTTGGGGTCTTAAGGGGGTGCATGCACGATGCTTGAAAAAAATAGAGAAATCCATCTTTATACTATTTTCTCATATGTTCACGAATTGGTGTAAGTGAATGAAAAGTACATCAACTCCAAGATGTTCTTCAATTGATATGACGTACTATTTTTGCGAATTCAATCAGTTTCAAGATGATACCGTACGTCAATTAATTTTATCACATTCTTGGTATTCATTCATCTATTATCTCGAAACTGATTGAATTCACAAAAGTGGAATGTCACACTGAATAAAGAGCGCTCAATTATCCTGCATGGAGTTGGTATATTTTTAAGTCAATTACGCTGGTTTGTGAACATAGAAAAAAAAATGAGTAAAGATGCATTTTTCTATTTTTATAAGTACCGTGCATGTATCTCCACGATTGGTTGAATTTATCAATAAACTGTGAAGTAATAGTGTAAATAGTTGTAGTAACTTAAGGTTTGATGTTACTTACCTGGTACCGAAATCGTCTTTTTCGTTTCTTTAAATCCTTTGAATGCCATATGTTGGATCCTGCAGATGAGTTCTTTTCCGTTATCATCCGCGGTGATTTTCTGTGCTAGGGTTTGTTTGTAAGTCCGTTTGTCCCAAGGCCAATTCCAGTCAAGGTCAGGCAGATCGTCCTCTAGGTCACTCCTGACCACCTTATCACCAAGGTACCACGTGATGTTGGTGGGAGGCACGCTGCTTCCTCTCACAGAGCACGTGGCTTCGATGGTGTCGCCATCTTTATACGTAGTGCCAGAGGTCAGGACAAGCTCTGGCTCAGATGGTGCGACTAAAATGAATACAAGATGGAGCATTTGTTTAACGTCATCTTGGAATTTGATATAAAATTTCAGCATTATGTTAATGGTACTAAATTTCTACATACAGGCCGATAGTTATAATATTTGTGTTGTGGTTTAAAAGCGCGTCGACAGCGAGGTCAATATAATAATTGATATAACATTTGTTGAAAATATAACAGTAGATATAGAAGAGTATATGAAAACTAAAATTATGAAATTGTTCATTGAATCACTTGTATTTCTCAGTCACGACAGTAAAATATTATAGCTATAACAATTACACCACAATTATAAGAACTCGTCTGAATGTTTTCCTCACAAAGGCGGAACCCTTCGATAGGCCTATAGCTTTCAATGGGGTGTGATTTAGGCCTAAATTAGTACAGATGTAGTTTCGTATTCAACTGCTCTCGGTCAAGCCAGCTAGTACTTCAGTCAGTACAATAAAACAGAATGATAAAAGCAGATCTCACTGGTCTAGTCTGGTGCTGGTACAGAGGATGCACCACCAAGTCTTACCTGCGACAATCAGAATGGAAGGCATGTATCGCGTTTTTATTCCTGGTACTGCGGCACCGACCCACACGATACCACTGTCCGTGTCTGTGACTTCTGTGATCGTAATGCCACATTGTCCTTTCTCCAGTCCGGTACCATGGTACTTGTACCGACCTAGAACCGGCGAAGCTTTGCCTTCGTTGAACGACAGCCATCTTGACTCGCTGGGTAACCACATGAAACAGTTAGTCATTGGTCCGGCAGCCGAGGACAAAATAGACACGTCGCCACCTGTCACAGCTAGGGCACGTGGCTGGTGCACCGTCAATTGGAATTCTCCCACATCTGTTGAACGAAACTTATATTGATATTCAAGGTGAAGGAAGTCTTCCTAATAGCCACTTCAACATTGTGTTGTGATCTTACCATCTCTTAGTAGCACTATGTCTTTCTCTTTCCACCCTCCACTGATAGCTCTCGCTCTGCATGTTAGTACTCTCGAACCCAGAGCCACTTTAGGCTGGCTCAGCAGAACACCACACTGGCCTTGAGCTAGACCTGTACCATGGTACGTTGCCCTGTAGTATTGACTGTCATATGGCGGAGATTCTTTACCTGCATTGATAAGATAGTACAAGCAAGATTTTGTGATATCAACAGCCTTTATCATGAAATCATGAAACAAAGTCTTTACTTCATGCAATGATTTGATTCAAAATATACGACTACTTTATTCATCCAGTCACAGTCAAGTCTATGCATAGATAGGTCTAGATTTTCCTTGAACCCTTTAAAACCGATGAGTCTTATCGCCTTTCATCTCAGTTTTGAGTTTTGAGTTTTTGAAGTGGCAGAAAACGTTTGAGCACCATGGTTAAAGGCCATTAAACATATTATCACCGGTATTTAATGTATCATATTTTTCTTCAACATTTAGAATTGGTTCCTCAAATTTGAAAATTACATTTTTATCAACAAAATAAAAAGATCCGCCATTTCTTACCGCTGCTAAGATCAATCACAGCCTCCTGGTTGTCGTCGTTGTACTGAGTCCTGATCTCACATGCCGTGAGTGCCACGTCAGCTTGGCAGGTGACGGTCACGCTCTCTTCGGCAGTATATCGCAGTACCGTATCCGGTGTGGTCAGGACCCATGCTGGAATCAATCCAATGTGATTGGATAATTGTGAATCATGTCACATATATATATATATATATATATATATATATATATATATATATATATATATATATATATATATATATATATAATTTAAACAAGAGTCTTATATAAGACAACTTGAACTTATATAACTTGAACATTTGTCATATCCCAATTGATGGTTTTTCCTGAGGGATAATTCACAAATCAGATCAGCCACGATCATTAAATAAATATTAGGCCTACACACGAATCAAATAATATGCATGAATATTGAAAAAACGACGAGAAAAAAAATCGGAAAATGATCAATTTTGTGAAAATTCAAGAGCAAAGAAAAAGAGGGATGAAAGAAGATTTCAAGAAGAAAAAGAAGATCAAGATAATAGGAGATTCAATATTTTGTATACCCACTGTGAATGTTTGAATTGTTTTCTAACCCAGAAATTACTACCTCATCTAAGATTTGATTCGTTTGTTAAAAATGAGTCATCATATTTTAATTATTCTTTGGGCTGGTAAGATCGCCCTTGTGGTGCCCCGTTCAAACGATCTAATCTTTCATCCATAGCCTTAATTGGGGAACAATGATTTTGTATCAAGTTTTGATGTTATTAAAAAAAAAGTTCATACAAAATGCATTGTAAATGTGACTAAAGGTCGACCATTCTATGGCCGCCAGTGTACTGTGAACTAAGAACAGCTTTCAGCTTTTCACTAATCAGAAAAGCTACTTATTCCTAATAACTGTGTATCCCTGATCTCGCTGTGCGATATGAAATTCCTTGAGGAAACTGGGAATTATTGGGACTTTTTCTGGGAGCTTTATGAGCAGCTTTCCCAAGAGTAACGATTTTATATATATATACTAGGAAAACGCTGCAGATGCATCGTAAGATGAGCGATAGGCCTATTTATGTGACATTTTAATGGAAAGCTTGTAGGCTATATAGCTTTGATTTCCAACTTTATGGCTTTGACACACCACTAATGTACAGCTTCCCTGTTTTAACTGTTGCTCATTTTTTTAAACGTTCAACTATTCAATTGGTTCTACGTTTTTCTCTTCTTGATAGTTTTGAGGAATCCTTCTCCACGGACCGGCTGACCCGAATAATGCAAACATTTGGAATAATGTGTATCATTCTCATGTTTGAATTTCATCAAATTATGAATTCATTCGAAGAGAAATATGTTTTTTCTCAAAAGTGGTCCTACCGATTGCGTCTTCGAACTATACAATATCGAGCTAGATGATGTCACAAGTGTATGGCTAAGTTTCAACAGAATTTATTTTCTCGTTTAACCTGTGGAGTGCGAACAAACAAACAAACGGAAACAAAATAGGCCCAATATTCGTTTTTTTCGGGTACCGCACGATAAAATTGAGTCTTTCGCTTTCGCTCATCCAAAAAATACAAATTTGAGCAGAATGAGCAGGTGATTATGAAACTATGAAGTGATTGTAAGTTGATGTAAATTCACAAGAAACCATGTTTCATGCGGGACTCGAACCCACGTCCTATGATGATTCAATTTCTATAGCGGTGCCTTAATCAATTGATTGAACTACGGAGGAAGACATCTGAGCGTTCGGACCCCCAAATAACCATAGTTTTCCTTGGCGGTCGTTATGCAAACCATCGTCCAATCAACACATGCATTAATTAACATAATTTGCCAGCCTTTTATTGATGTACTCACGTTTTACGCCGAGCAATATCACACTACTGACGATCACATAACAGATCCACATTTTGTTCTGATTCTGAAGCGATAAGTCTTGCATGGGTTCACATATGTAGAACTTGCTGACCATGAAGATGTGTGACGTCATTAAATCCCCCACCAGGTCCATGGCCCTTATGTTTTGCATCTTACTTCATGGACCGGTGTATAGTCAGTGTAACTGAGACGAGTACGAGTGGCTAGCCCACTGGATCATCATTCAGGAGACCGGGGTTCGATTCCCGCCATGGTCGACCATCCTGATAGGGGTTTTTCGTGGTTTCCCTCTGTCGTTAAGGTCAATACTGGGATGGTTTCTTAATAATAGGCCACGATCGATTCCTTCCCACTATCCAAAAAACACCTAATAAAATAACTCATCATCTCATATACATTCACCGACGCCAATAGATCGTAGTCATCAGTAAGTGCGTCGTTAAACCCGATATAAACAAAAATAAATATAGTCGGTGTATATCACCTCCACCTGTACCAGTAGAGCAAATTTATTCATTGAACAATAGTTCGCGGGTCGCCCAGGGTACAATTAAGTGTCTAGGAAAATTGTATACATTTTCTTCTGAAGTTGAGCGAATTATTTAGAATTTAAAATTAAGGGGAACATACCAAATATTCTGGTCACTCTTCACGTTGCATTACGCACACAATTTGTAGGCATTTTGAAAAACTGGATTGGGTAAGGCAAAATTGTTGAATTTTCGATGAATGTTTAAGCTTGGCGATACTTTTGTTTTGAGTGAAAATTTAGGTAATATTCATAAAGAACACATTATTTTCAGAACAAGAAAGGTACATAATTATTTCCAAATGAAATAATTTGATATTGACAACAGCTGACGAATAATTGAATAATCAATATTGAGTCAGTCCGTTTTCTCATTTTAGGGGAACCCACCCATGCACAGCGAAACATTTTCAGTGTCAACATAACGAATAAATGATCGCAGTGACTTTCATGATTAACGTATCATAATGAAACTGCTTCACACTGTGGAAAGAAGTATCTTTTAAGATATTCTTGATACATAATAAACATTTACAAAATGTTACGCGTTATTTGTAAGTAATGGTATACGCTAAGACGTAAAAATCGATGGCAAAAATATCGGGTGTAATGTTTATACAAGTGATCCTCCCATTACAAAATTCGACTCATTAAGGTTTTTGGCCAAATATTGTCTGTATCAGATGCTCTATATTTGTTGATTTTTCATTCATTCGGCAGGCCACAAAATATTTCAAGGCGGGCCGCGGAATGTTCACTACTGTGTTAGATACATTGATCTTCTTGTAATCAATAAATTATGAACAGGTCTTTTATAGTTCTTTACACATTTGTTTTTCACTTCCTTATAGCTCTAGGACTCTATCTATTATTACACACTCTAATTAGTTACATTTTTATTTTCAGTTTCATTTTTTTTGATTCATTACCGTTATTCCTTTCATTGTATCATTTGTTCATCATTCTATGTCGTTCTGGCAGCCACTGAATGAGATGGCAGAGTCTGTTAATAAAGATTTTTATATTCAATCATATTAACATTTTTTCAGTGGCATATTTATAACATTTGTTGGTGTACAATACTACAATTGAAACGTCTCACATCCTCTGTATGTCATTGAGCCTGTATTTTCATTGGCAGCGAAAGTAATATACGTCTGACAACGGTTCTAGATTGCGATGTATTGGACGAGAGCTCAACGCTCTAAGCCAATTCATTGAATCTGAAAGCCATTATGGGGTAGTTCGCACCACCGCTCGCAATCTGTCATTCGAATGGGAGCAATCTTAAAACCTATATCCAGAGTAATGTGGGAGTAATGTGGACCATAATAGTATTATTGTCAATTGATGTGTCAATAATAGATCTGTCTTCGATTTTATTTCATTCTCAAATCATTTTATACTTGTGTTTAAACATAATTGGATGAGCGAAGTGAAGACTCAAATTCACTGTACTCGATTTGTTCGCGCTCCACAGGTCAAACGAAAGTATGGATTCAGTTGAAACTTGGTGTACACAAGTGTCAACATCTAATTCGATACTGTAAAGTTTTGAGACGCAATCGGCTGCACCACTTTTTTTTTTTTCAAAAATAACCCAGAGAAGAAAATTTGGAAAAAATATTCCTTTCGAATGATTTATTTTTCTAGGAATTCCAGTTCAATGATGATAGGCGTACACATTATTTCGATGTTTCATATACTTCGAATTAGCCGTTTTGATATAAAAAAATATTCACATCAATCCTGGATATCAAGAGACCTATTAGGGAACCAAGCAACGTTTCTAAGTAATTAAATTGTGAAACGTTCAGAGTGGGCAAAATATAGGAAGGCAGTGGCATAATTGTTTTGAACTTGGGTGCATGTTTAGCTTTCTATTACATTTCATATAAAGATACTCATTCAACATTCGCATATGTTGCGTTTTCATATAGTAATATACAATGCACTCCGTCCCCCAATAACCTAGCTGATGGTGGGGTAATATACAGTGCAGTTTTCTTATCAACATCGAAATTTTGATATACAATCATTGTTTCGTAATAAATGCAAAGGATGAACTACAGAGACCGTTTATAGAAGCGGCACGTCTTTTGGTTGTTTTAAGACTTTGACACAATCTTGTCACCAAATATAAATAATGATGTATAGTTCACAGCCTTCTTTATTGGGTAAGACAGTCTCTTTTAAAATAACTGAAAGAACTGAATACAGAAGGCAGTGGTATTGAGCTTTGACAATCAAAGACCTTTATATAGGCCCTATTACTTCCTGACAATGTACGGAATAAGTCCGGAAACTAAGGAAGGAAATTCGGGAAAAGTCGTTTTTGGAACATTTAATGCGTAACTTTCCATGGAATTTTCCGTTTTCATGAAATATTGTGTTAGCATATTCAGCATATTATATTATTTGTTATTTGCATATTATTTGTTTAGCATATTATATATTTGTACATCACAAGATCTTCGTATTGTTCATAACAATCATGTTCATTTTCATGTACATTGATCATGTTATATTTAATGAATTCATTCAGAAGTGAACAAAATAAGAAATATGAACAAAGTGATGTAGATACACAATACAGCAGTAGCTGTTATAGTCAGTGATCACCAAGCGATGAAATTATCGAAACTTTAGTTGCAAATCAAAAAAAACTCAATCAAGTTATGGAATACAATGATCAAAATTCTAACTAAAAGTACAATCATTCAAAAATATACTGGAAATTAATTCTCAGTATGAATGAGTTGGAAATTATTCATGGAAAATTTCCAATCGGGAATATTTTCCATTTGAAAATTTCCAAACCACATCAATATACATGCTGCATTCCAACGAGAGTGTTGATTATGGATCGACCGTATTTCCGAATATACTGATACTCTCTGAATGGCACGAAGCAATTTCACTGCAATATATTCAAACAATGTGAAACTATGGGTAGGGTAACGTCTCTCCATCGTTTCCGTTTGATAAATATTCACTCGCTGAAAAAAAGAATTCTAGAGTTCGCCTCTCAGGCATCTGTATAGGAAAGTCAGAATGTGTAGACAGTGTAGCCTATAGGTATATAGATTTTGTTTTGGGTGGTAAGATCGCCCTTGTGGGGCTCCGTTCAACCTGTCCTAAACTTTCATCCTTTGCCTTTAAAGGGAAACAATGGCTTTGTGTCAAGATTTCGATGTTATAATAAAGATAAAGTACCTATATATAAAACGTATCGTCTTTCAGATACTATAAATGATGCATATAAGTAATCTAGGATCAATTTCATATTTTTGAAATAAGTTCGTTTATTTTTATATCATTTTTCTAGCGTGTTTCAAGAGTCAAGCTGAAGAATTGGTCTATATATAAATGTGTCAAAATATACTTCTCTCATAGATATACATTATTCTTTGGCAAAACCGTTTGGAAGAGGTCTGATAGGAAAACAGTTTCAAGATTGAAAAACCCTAGACCTTACAAGAAAACCCCATCTGAAAATAATTCGAAAATGACTTGTAAAAATAACCAAAATCCCATCTGAATATTGATACATAGGCCTACAAAGATGTATACTTACTATTTTCATATAATTTTCATCGATTTTTAAGGAATAATACAAATACAAGTAACTTCTTTAAAATACATTAATGATCGAATATCCATTTCCTCAACAGTCACTTATGCAATTACCAAAATCTTGGGTAAGTATATCATTAGAATTTGGAAGAATGTAGTTTTCTCAGATTAACAGTAAAGAATATTTTCCTCACTTTATCGCACTATTTCATCGCTTTATCGCTAATATGTAAAACCTCATATAACTTATCTCCCCATTATCCCCCACATCCGAATTGTCTTCATCCTAGATCTAGAAACTAGATTCTCTACGTCAGCTCAATGATATAGTGATGCTGCGTGCGATAAGGCGCTTGGCACTCGAGCACACTGCTAGATGGATCTGGTGATAATATGGTCGTCGTTGCTATGGTAACAGCTTCATGCGGCCCGACCAACGAGACACGCGTTCCTGCACCACCCTGTTGATCTCCGCCAGCCAGTTGGACGTGAAACCACCCTGCTGACAGTCACACTCCGGTAGACCGTGGAATCATCCTGGTGACAGTTATTATCTAATAGACCGTGTAACTAGTGACAGTCCGTGAAGCCACATTGGTGATTGTCATATATATAATAGGCTGTGCAAATATTTTGGTGTTAGTCGAGCCTATATTATGAAAGAGAGTGGTAATGAAGTGAATTTTTCTGGCAAGAGCATGGTCGATGCTTTTTTCAAGTCCATTCTCCGTCATATATAGGAAGTTTAATATTAATTAACATGGACATTAATGATAATGTATCATCAATTCATTTAATTTTGAATTAAGAATGAGTCATTATGGAATAAGTAATAACTTGAGATTAGGAAGGCTTCTTTGGCAAAAAATGGTTGCTTCAGCCCTCATGACCGCTCACTTTCATATAATTCTAGTGAAAATAACTCTGTAGTGAAAATCATATTATTAGCATGGTACACCGACAACTCCAGTCGTCACAATTGTCTTGACCAACTAGCCTGAAAGTCGTGTGAACATCACACCAATTTGATCGCTGTTGTCTGGAGTTGGATTGGTGAGGGTAGAGATAGCTCCAAAAACTGAACCCGATTGGCCGACTAGAGGTATGAACCGCCAATGATGATGCAGTAAATGTAGGTCGTCAAGATTGTCGTCTGCTAGTAAACCTAGATCTTCGATTTTACATATCGAATATATCGATTCTGACTGTAAATTTATTTATTCCATAAGGGCTACTCCATTTATATCGCGTGAAAGTGACGTTTACCGAGTTGTCAGTTGCCGTTGGATTGTTAATATACAAGCAAGTCGACAAATCAATTCGGTTGGCCGATCTAGTTAGCGATTGTGACAACTTAATTTCTTCGTGTGTACATATACCGTTTATAACTACCCTCTTTCTACGCTTTTACCGTCTTTACACTCCTTTAGCCGTGATAGCGCCTTGGTGAGTGGTGACAATCTTATCTAATAGGCCGTGTTATCACCCTGGTACCAGTCGTATCTGTACTCTATGTCAGACAAGATTTCACTCAACTTACTTAAGCCAACTCTTTTAACAATAATATCTATTACTAGCAGAGGTTGACTTTGTAGAATCTTCAGATTTTCATAGGGTTGATTAGAGTTGATTAGATTATAGGTTGATTAGAGTCTGTCACAGTCTTTCTTCTTCTGTAATACCATCAAGAAGAATTGTTGTTTGTCGTATTCAGTGGTTAATTTGTGCAGGTCCGCACCGGAACGGCGTTCCGGTTCTTTTTTTGAAACCGGTACGCCTGTACCAGTTTCAAAATGATGAAAAATCAATGATAGGGTGGATTTTAATTCATTCAGTTTTCATACTTTCGCCATGCAATATAATTGTTACAGATGAATAAATATTTTACTATTCTGAGGATGTTTTTTTTTATTATTATTTGTTATGAATAATTATCGTTCGATGAAGATGAGAATAATTTCGAATACATTCTCTTAAAAACAATAATCTGCGTTTTTCTGCATGATTTTTGTAGAGGGGGAAGGAGAAGGGGTAGTCTGTGGTGCCCTCCATTTCCTTTCTATTTACAAATTAAGTCCTGAGTGTATTGATATGGGTGATAGATGGGCCGTATATATCCTAGCCATTGTTCAATACTGCATTGATATAAAGTGAATTTTCATTCTCTATTTTATCACGTTCGAATGGATTTGTCTCGCGTATTGTCAACAAAGACATAAGTCGTAAACTGAGCGGTGCCCAGTCTGCCCGGCAAACAGTGTGAGCTAGTTCGCCTGATATGAGCGTAGACAGAAGTCAGTCTCCATAATCATCCACAACAGCACTTAACATTTAAGAGTAAGACCAAGTTTTCATATCTGTTCACGTTCATTGGATTCGTTTCACGTATAGTCAACAAGAAATGAGGAGTAAACAGAACGATTCTGCCCGGTTATTGTTTGCTTAATGACCCCACAAACAGCTAGGTTATACGAGGGTACGAATGAGCGGGTGATTATGAAACTATGAAGTGATGATTAGTGAGAGGACGTTTACAAAAACCCATGCCAAATTCGAGTTTATTCGAAGAAAATATTCTTTCCAATTTTTCTCCTCTGAGTTACTTTTATTAGGTTTTCAAAACTTCGAAATTGTTTTTCTAAAAATTACTTCAACCCATTGCGCACAAAACTATACAATATATCGTGTTAGATGATGTAAGACGCGTGATTATGGAGACGCGTTAGATCACCTTTCATTACTCACTGTACAAATCATATATATATTTTTACTTACTCCATGCCATCAACACAAATCATATTCACTCTTTCATTATTTTTCATCAAATAAATTTTATACTGCTTGTTATTCTGTGTCATAAGGCAGCTCTAATGTGAGCAGAGATTTTGTAAAAAAGTATATATATATATATATATATATATATATATATATATATATATATGTGTGTGTGTGTGTATGCCAAGACCTGCGAAGCACAAATAAAATTACTTTTGATTCTCTAAAGTACTATGTAGTTTTCGTCTCGAGCACAACAATCAATTAGCGCTGATTGTTTCGAACGTCTCGATTGATCGATTGACTGATTGGTGGTGTTAAGGGGAGCTCAATGACTGGGTTATCAGCGCCCTTGAATCAATGTTGGACGTTTAAGGCGCACCCACAACGAGATCATTTTGCGCCTGTATAGATAACTTTGAAAAATATACTAAAAACTTAACAAAACCCTACAGAACCTAAATAAAAACCATGAAAAACTTTGAGTAATAAATAACAGATGTGTTACAAAATCGGACATTACGAGGTTAATTTGCGTCTGTGCGATAACTGTATGATAACTTTGTGAAATATACTAAAAACTCAATAAAACATTACAGAACCTGAATGGAGACCATGCAAAACTTTGTATACTATAAATAATGAATATATTAAAAAATCGGGTACCAGTGTCGGATGTCTCGAAATATCAAGAAAGATCCATGGTGATCCCAATCGACCGTCTCCCCTATCATTTTTCATTAGCGATCAGACGTGTCGCTATGTCAACTGACAAGTTATGGTGGCGTGAAACTAATATCTGATAATATCAATTATCGGCCGCCCCGGTGGCCAATCAATTCTATCGTTAGCGGTAGTAACTAAAGTCACTGTTGGGCGTGGGTTCGAGTCCCGCATAAGGCATGGGTTTTTGTAAACGTCCTTCCACCTATAATCAGTTCATCGTTTCATTATCATCCACTCATTCGTACTCCATATAACCTAGCTGTTGGTGGGGTCGTTAAGCAGCATTACAAAAAAATCATCTATTGGCACTGGTACCACAGCGGTGACGTTCTTGCCCTATTGTGACCAGGGGTCTATAGGTTCGATCCCCGCCACCACCCATTTGTACAGAGATTTTTTTCGTATTTTCGTAGCATAGATGAATGTCTGGTTGAAATTCCTACAATATAAGTTACGACCCAAAGCGTCACAGACATTCTGTGAAGTTTCTGCGTGGTTGTGACTTGCCGGAATGACAAAAACCGTTCAACCGTGTTATTTGAATCAAGCTTAAAGGAACCTTAATCTTATCATGTACCATTTCGTTATTCATTCACCCGACGCCAATAGATCTTAGCCATTATCACAGTGCGCCGTAAACTTCGGGTCTAATGTAATAAAATAATCACCTGATCACAAGCGACCTTATGTACACACTGATAAGGAAAAGTTTTAATGAAAAGAAGGTCCACACGAAGACCTATCTCATCGGTAAACTTTGTAGACTTTTATTTAGAAGGCTGTGTCTTCCCACACAGAAGTAACTCTATGGTCTGCTACCACAATAACAAAACTATAAAACTGGGAAAATACATAATTCATTCTTGTTGTTATTTTAAGGGAGGAAAACACGAAAAAAGTGAGTTTTTTTTTAACGTTTTTTCACGTAAAAAAGAAAGGGATTTGATGTATTTCGTTTCAACCTATAAGGTCTCTTTTTTTAGCAACATCGAGAACTTGACACAAATCTATTTTTTGAATTCCCTGTGAAAGCAAAGGATACGAGTTCAGGATCGTTTGAACGGGTCACCACAAGGGCGATCTTACCATTCCAGAGAAATAGCTAACATAATATTACTCGTTCAACACATTGCACAAATTATAGTGATGAGTTAAGAGATGGAGAATAATTCAAAAGTCGTATCAGGAAAATATAAAACAATTTTCTTCCTGGAAATACCTTCTCATTCTTCGATTTTTCTTTCTTTATCCTACTTCCTTCTTTCCGCCGACCTCTTTTGACCCACTTGTTTAGGGAAATAGGAGAATTTCAATCTGTCCTCCGATGTTCATGTACATTTTCTTTAATCCTTCTTCGTCTTCTTTAAAAATATTCTCTTCTCCGTCCATTTCTTATTCATTTACATATTCACATATCCTCAATTTCATGTTATACAAATGTGTTTGTTGTTCCATTTTATAATCTTCCTACAATATCGAGACGAATACATTTATTCATCAATTATTTTTATATTTCGGATTTGACATCACCGTATCCAGTTCGTTCACAATGTTGGGCCCACACATTTGTTTATTTATTGTGGGTTTATCGACGCACTGCAATTATGACCAAGTTCTATTGGCGTCCAAATGATGATTGAGATGACGGAATAGAAGGTTTTTTCATTAGGTAATTTTGGATAGTGGTAGGGAGTCGGTCGAAAAACTCTTGTCAGGATAGTCGAGCATGGTTGGAATCGATCCCCGGTCTCCTGAATGACGATTCAGTGTGTTAGTCAATCGACCAACCGTCTCGGTACACTAGCATCCTGATTCTTGTGTGAAACCAACATCTAGGATATTTGTGATTATGAATGAGTGGATGGTATAGGTTAATGATGTTTAAAAAAGACCCATGCCTTATGCGAGACTCGAACCCACACCCACTTGACTTCAGTTTTCAAAGCAAAGTCTTCGCTGATTGAGCTAAATCAGTGGCAAGTTCATCATATGACGTTATTCATACAAAAATCATTCTTCATCAAATGCACCGCGTTTCTGTATGAGTGTGTGATGAGGGCGTGATTTTTTTCATACGCTGCTTAACGACCCCACCAACAGCTAGGCTACATGGGATTACGAATGAGAGGATGATAATGAAACGACATTTTTAATGATAATGGACATACATTTTTTAAAAATTCATTCTCACAAATAAACCTACATGCCCCTATGTCAGACTGAGTTCTGATTTCCAAGCAGTGTCTCATCAGTCTGAGCCAAACGGACGGTTGCGTGCTAAATTACCATTAAAACGCCGGTAACGCCGTGAAGCCAATTATCCTTGAGTGAAGTTGGTACTTAACTTTCATGGCTGAGCCGTGCTTTTTAGCACAGCGTAAATTAACTTAGTTACCCTTATCTGTCGGGTCTGAGCCTTTCTAGTCACATGCTATTCTGTATTGTTTAAACGACGTAATCAACTGTGAGACAGTTGGGAGCAGGGGCTACCAGTCAGCTTGATTAAACAAGTTCAATTGGGAAAATTGTTGTGAGATGAGTAAAATATAAGATTCTATATAGCTCTCTACAGACCTTGCCAAAAATAATATCTGGATTACTGCTAATCGAAAGAACTTGTTCTCTCCTGTTTCTTTCAATTTATTTTTCATTTCGACTGAGACGGTTGGATCAGTCACTTGAGTACTGAAGCGTTAACCAGGAGGCCGGGGTTCGATTTCCGTCATGGTCGATCATTCTGACATAGAGTTTTAGTGGTAACCCGTTCACTGGGATGTGACTCCTAATAATAGACCACGGAAGTTTCAAACTCTCTACAAAACACATAATGAAATAGACTTTGACCTCATCGTCCCATCACCTCATACATCATACATCAATTACCGGCGTCAATCGATCATAATTATCATTGTTCATTATGGTAATTAACTCATTATAATTTAAAAAATGAATATTCGGTTTCTATTACACATTTTATCTACAAGGTGCATAATAATCAATACAGCTTTCTGTGTTGTTGCTTTACTTGTTGATCTTATTCGATGAATTATCTGGTCAAAAATGGAATATTACTGTTTTCCTAAACAATTGGTGAACGATTTGATCATAAATGTATCTAATTGAAGAAATAGTTGAAAGTTTCGAAACCTGGAAACATTTTTAGTTTTTCTTTCAAAAGCTTTTATCCATAATTTTTCCATACGAGTGCGTTGTAATTTTGTTCTAGAATTGCATTTATTCTTTAAGAAACATCTAAGCTGATCTTTTTAAAAAAACAGTTATAATTCATTCTAAATAAAAATGCGTATTTGTTTCGTTTTGTCTCGTTTTGTCCCTTTCGGGAAGGGAATTTTATATTATATGAAATGTGTTTACACAAACATCTACTTAATTAAGAACTTCCTGAGAGTTCACAATACAGCCACGAAGCTATTATGTAAACAATTCGAGTTTAAAGGAATGCAGCTGCACGACTAGGAGTTGGGGCGAGGGGGTAGCGGGTACCGAGAAAGGGTAGGAGAAGGGTAGTTACATATTTTGAATATGGATAGCTATAGCTAGTGAGTGGTGAGTCAGAGTCTCGGAGAGTTGCTTACGAGAGATACGAAACTCGGTGGCTGTGGTAGTTGCTAAGTGAAGTGGAGTTGGACCGAGTTGCACGAAAGGTTGAGTGAGTAAATATAGTGTTTTTTTAGTGTAATGCATTTACACTTTGAAACAATTAATGTGTTAATCGTGCATCATACTTTGGACCGGTTGTTCGTCTTCATTTAATGAAGTATTAATTGGCGAATTATTTGTGATGGTACAAAAATAACTCACGAAAACATAGCTGATTTTATTGTTATTTATCCATAATTCCTTGGCATCATTACAATATATACTTTGAACAAGTTCACAAACAAGCATGGAATTTGTCATTTTACACAATACAATATATCAAGTTATTGAACGCACGTTTGGGTAAAAGCATGATCAGTTGAAGATGAATAACTAAAAATTTGATTTCAAAATTTCTAAACTAACACCATGCCAATTCTGTGAAAATCGTAACTATATATCGGTCTATTTAACATATTGACCTTTACGAAATATTTTTAAAATTATTGAAGATTGATACTTTATTTTATCTTGATGGTATATTCAGAGAGAATTTTTACATCAGACAGAATACAAGTTTGTCACTCTAATTGGATAATCTCTCTCTCTCTCTCTCTCTCTCTCTCTCTATCTCTCTCTATCTCTCTCGCCATCTCCACACGTTGACTTATTGCGTTGAAAGCCTATTTATTGCTTCATTATTCACCACTCGTTCACACTGACTACCAAATAGCTGACAAGCGAATAAAACTCACCCTCTCTCGCACTTTCTCGCCCCCCCTTCCCCCCCTCTCTCTCTCTCTCTCTCGCGCTTTTCAAATACATGTACAGAAGTCGAGTCTATGGAAATTCTATAAAAACATATAAAGTTAACCTCAAAACTCCGTCTATTAACTTATGTCGGCTAACTTCGAAAGTTCCGTGAATTGTTATTCTATGTTTTCTCGTAGCTCTTATTTCTACGTAGTTTGAAAGTTTTCGGTCTCGAAGCTATACACGCAACAACTCTCTGTACCACGTAATTAGATATACAATGTACAAGTGAATAATGAGTGTGTATTGTATAACACTTTTGGTTTGAAATGATATCAAGTTACAATATTTGGTTACTCAAGAAAGTTTGATAGTATTCGATAACGACATTGTATATTAATACATTGGCGATGTTGAAGTTGAGATATTGCAGGGAGAAATTGTGAACAGAGATGAAAAGTAGGTTGAAAAAGGAGTGGTAAGGAGTGTCGATTGATTGGAGTGTAATAAGGAGTGTAGATCGGAGAAAAGAGTAAGGAATGCCGGTTCAAATAGTAGTAAGGAGTGATAGGTGAACGTATTAGTAAGGAGTGTACGTTGAACAGTTAATGAAAGAGTGCCTTTGGAACATAGTGATATAAGGAGTGCCGTTTGAATAGAGTTTCGTAAATAATGCCGTTTGAACAAAGTGGTTTGAGGAGTGCCGATTGAACGGAGTGGTGAAGGAGTGTCGTTTTAACAGCTGATTGAAAGACTTTCCAAGGAGTCACCATGCAGACGAACGTCCAGATTGACTCCAGGAACCTGAGGTCTTCTCCTGAGCCTTCAGTCAAAGTGTATGACCCACAGACGAAGACTATGAAGGTAAGTGAACAATCAATGTCACATGCAAAAACTATTTATTTGTGATATTATTTCAGTCAATCAATTTGATTGCCTGTTCATCACACATTTCTGATGCAATTCGATCTGGCTGCCTATAGACTTTCACGTGGAATTGCGTGGAATTTTCACGTTCCAAACTCATAGCTAAACTCGAGAAGAATTCTCACGACGTGGAATTAGGAGCGTGGAATCTGTGGCGTGATTTTTGGAAGTAGGGTTATGTTAAATATTTTCTATGAAAAAGTGTTTCTCAAAGATTTCATTATTGTGCAATACGCGTGACACAAGTACCGGTATAATGATTTTCCAATTGTCTCATTTTCGAATCAAAGCAGATCCAATGAAAATTTGAATCACTTTTACCTTATTGAGTACGATTGATTTTCAGAGTAATAATTGTCTTACGGCTAGGTTGATATAAAATCTTGAAATGGTAATCTTGCTGAGTTAAAATTGAAAGCACCTGTATAGTACCTACTAATTTATTCATCCATATATATAAAAAAATATATATATATATATATATATATATATATATATATATATATATATATATACATATACATATATAATCATTATATATGGCCATATATGATAACGTTATACAGCAGGTCGTTGTTATCGCAGAAGGGCTATAGATCAAAATATTCGCTGAGTAGTAATAGAGGTTACTCTATAAAGCAATCGAGGTATAATAGAGGTTATAGCTACCAACTTCCATGTGAGATAATTTACTCCTTGAGTTCACGCCACCAAATGACTTGAGGGACCCGAAGGCTACCCCTAGAGCGACCTTTGGGGCTGCGAGGGCAGCGGGGGCAGCGGGTAGTACATGACCAGATCCTGAGTGAGAAACCCAACTGGGACAACGCTGTTTGTGGTTTCGAACTTCACGAGTGATGAAGCTACTAATTATGTCGTATAACGTAGCTGTTGGTACTTGGTAGGGTCGTTAGGCAAATACTACGCAGCTGCGAATGTGTAAACGAAAGAGGGACTCAGATAGAGCTTGAATCAATAATAAGATACCTCTTTCTGTATGTCTGATACCTGTTAAATCGTACCACAAGATTGATTGATTCAGCCAGAAAAAGTATGCTCAGTTTTGGTTTAACATGTACAGCTTGAATCAAGTAAAGGACTGTCCATAAATGATGTCACACAATTTTAGGGTATATCGAATCACCCCTCCCCCCTTGTCCGAGTTGGTCACAGAGATGATGCCCCCCCCCCCCCCTTTAATGATGTCACATTACAGACAATATTACTCCCACCCCATTCCATGAAATTATTCATGCAAGTTTGGAAAAACTGGGATTGGGATATTGAAAAAAGTTTTCCTCGATTTTTTAGTTCCCTAAATTCCCTGAAAACCACCTAATCACCTAAATTCTGCTTTAAAATATAATTTCATACAAATTATATGGCGCCAACTTATTTTCCTGAAAATTGAAATAAACAAATAATATGTAGTGTAAATGTGGATGTCACATTAGTGTGCACCCCCTCCCTCATTGTCACACATTGTCACATGGTTGATGCCCCCCCCCCCCCCCGAAATGTGGACTTCATTTATGGACAGCCCCTAAAATGGCTCACTCGAGCTGATTGAACAGTTTAACCTTGATGACATTGCATAATCATTTGAAAGGTATCAGACCAACAGAAAATTATCTAACTTATTGATCATAAGCTATAGAGTGGAGGATGTAAGAATGAGAAGAGGATACCAATAATAACGCTGAACCGAAATAACCTAACCAATTATTGATAAAATAACAAACAGCTATAAAGTACATACAATAATAATAAAAAAAATCATTGTTGCATGTACTAGTATATTGGAGATATCTGAATGTGCACGGTTATCAATTCTCATTAAATCAAAATATACCAATGCATGTCCATATGCATGCATAAATATGGACTTTTCATGCCGGGCGTATAATTTCGGTTTCAATTGGAATAAAACGATGACCTGTATGAACCCAATGCTATTCAATGAATCACATTCAATACCTGATAACCACAAAATTTATCTCAACCAATCACTAGCATGGATAGCCACGCGTTAACCAATCATATGGCTCGACGGGTTCATTGATTCGCACTTGTTCCGGACAATAAAGCTTCCGTTCAGTGGCGTAAAGTTGAACTGGCGTGATGTGAAATTATTGAAGTTGTACACATAATTTGTATGAAAAGACGTCTGTTTGGATTCGACGGTTGAGTCAGTGCTTTGATTTGAGGTCATATGGACGCGGGATTGAGATCCGATCGGGGGCGGACTTTCCCGGGCATTTTCCCGGTGGGCCGCCTCACTTAGGGCAGGCCGGAGGCCAGCATTTATGGTTAATGCAAATATGAACTCATTGAAATAGACAAATAATTTTATATTTCCAACACAACATTACAGTTCTTCCGAATTATGCGATGATGCGAGTGGTATTCGTACGATACATCATTCACAATTTAGAGTAAAACGCATAAAACATAATTAATAATATAATTTAGTATTTTATTATTTCTTTCACAAGTCTTCCGATAAGGACTGTGAGGCAGTGGGTTGATAAATACATTCATGATTTTAAAAATACAATGCGCTACTTGTATCCACAATTTCAACAAAGAAGATTCCGACCTCCGATCGACCATCTTCCCATTCCTCAACGATAGGTCAAACGCATACCGGCAAGCCCCATTTACTTGATGCTCTACAACAGTACTCTAGGGCTGTTTGAAAAGATTTGCCAGGGCCGGAATATATCCTCAGTTTGCCCCTGGATCCGATGTAGGCTTGAGTTTTTGTAAACGTCCTCTCATCTATCTTCACTTCGTATTTTTGATATCGCTCGCTAATTTGTACCCCCATATAATAACGAAGCTGTTGGTGAGCTCGTTTTTCACAATGGAATAATCTGATCCATACTCTCATACTCATGGTTTTGCATCGTTTTTTCTGTATTAAGGATATTGTTTGCTAAACTTCAGATTTTAATGGATATTTGATCCAACATGATGATTTTTTAAATCACAGAGAATGGTCATATTCATGTAAAACTTCAATAACATTTCACCGTTGTTTTCAAATTATCTTTTATATTTTAATTTTTGGAAGAATTTATGTTTCTATATATATCTCTCCGCCGGATGATTCTTATGGACGTTTTTCTCAGAAGTAGACAAACCGATTCTTCCATTCAAACGCTTCGCTTATATCGCGTATATCTAAGTTTAGCCATTCGACTTGTGGATAACTAAAGAACGTGTAGGTACATGTAGAACGTGTTGAATGAATGAATGAATGAATGTGAAACTGGACTTCAATGAACGCGGAATTCGAAAAGCGGATATTTTAGCCGCCATGCTGGAAAAACAACCAATCAGTGGCGAGAGCAGCGCAGTTTCTGAATGTTTAGCTCGGCCCAACTTTTTCACTTCTCGAAACCACCAGAAGTAGTTATTTTCAGCGTTCACATACAGGGTGCGCCTACCACATCCGGCGAGCTGACACTCCAACCGCTAGCGAAAACGAAACTCTAATCGTGTCCATGGAAGGCGAAGTGTCTATTCACTGAACCGGAAGTGTGTTTTGGATTAGTTTTAAATTAGATTAAATCACTTCAGGTCGTTTGTTCTGTTGTGTTAGTTTAGGTTAGGTTGGTTTGGTTTGGTTTGTTTGGTTGAGTTGATTAGATTGAGTTGATTAAGCCTAATAAATGTTACGTTCAACAACGACAACAACAAAAACAACGTTAACATGCTATGACATACACCGAGGTTGAGTGAATAGAGGCTGCCCATGGAAGGACTGCTTTAGTTTTTGAAGCGCTTTGACAACGAGATCATTTTGCGCCTTAGGTTGAAGAATTTCACTTTGCCCATCTAATAGCGTGCTGCTCAAGGCGTAAGAGCCTTCTAAGTAGTTGCCACCAAATAATGCCTACCATGGAATGCCACGTGTACTGAGGCGATAGGGTGGGCAACGGGTGTGAGTGGCAGCAGTTAAAGCTGATAGTACCACGACGAAAGACGCGCGCAACGGTAGAAGCTTGTTGCATCTGTTCACCGCCCACTCAACTTCGACAACGAGTTTCGGAACTGATTAGAACTCGAACGAGACTTTCTTTTCATTTCTTTACTTTTCCAATACCATACCAATCAAGTCTGGAAATTATTGTTTATTCTTCAAGTGGCTAGTTAGATGTTATGAAATTCGTACATCTCGTAGTGAAACCAGACTTTATTTATCAGGGGCTGTTTTAACGTATAAAATAAACTTTGATTAAGAAGAGGCTTACCCTTTTGAAGATGTAATTAACAAAATAATTGGGTCATATTAATTGGTCGATCAAGCCACATCCTGAAGAAAATATACTGATATTATACGCATAAAACTTGAAGAAAATGTGCACGCATTCTATGAATAAATTTGTGGTTAGATATATGTTGATTTTAATTAAATTTTCAATTTAAATTTGAATTTCAGAAAAAACAATTTTATGTGACCTCATGTATGTATAATGCGGTTTAATATTATCTATATGAATAATAAAAGAAAGCAATATTAATTTAATTCAGTTTGAACAATAGGCCCACGATTATCGTGGATTTCATGACAATAAATATTCTCTCTATTCTTATTATTCCGATAAAATGATTCTTTGCTCGATCATATTTTGCAAGTCGTGATCGACATGACCGATCGAAAACATGAACATGATTGAACTCAACGTAAACTAACTCAATTAACATGAACTTGATCCGAGGGACAGTGTAACTTCGAGTCAGGTTTGCATGAGTTCGTCCACGTGCGACGCTTATTAATTACTATCGATATAGCTGGAACACGGATTGAATAATAATATAAACCGCGGACATGTCAACCATGTGACATGAGAGATATGAAAAATTGAAAGAACATTGTTTTGGAATCGTCTGAAAATATTAATATTTGTAATTTGTATTGTCGAAAAATGAATACAAAACCTGTAAATGAATTTAATTGTAGTGAAAAATCTTCGAAATCTTCGGAAATTTCCTTTCGAAAAATATAGTTTTCGTACAAAATGATTATCTTTTGAAAAATATGAATTTGGTGAGTAAATATAATTTTTATGATGAAAGAATCTTCTGACGATGGTGGAAGATTAACGAAGACGCAACAGATGGCACTGCTCTATAACGGTATCGATTTTGAGGTTCGAGGTTCATCCGATAGCTGGCGTCGTAGTCATAAAATGTTACACATCTTTAAAAGCTTCGCTTTCGATACAGTAAGGAGATAAATTAGAAAATCTCCTTTCCTTAGAGATGTATATTTTTAGGGTTTCACATTTAGTTTACTGTTAGGCCTTTATGAATGGCTCATTATAAGTATAATCAAATACATTACATAATTCTTGGCGATACTTGATACTTGATTCTCCGAGTGTCAGCGACGAGCACATGTTGGAAAAAAGTGTTCACTTGATTGCAATTATTTTTGAAAAAGCTTTCACGGCGAAATTGATACCTTCGTCCACACACGAGCTCTTTATTATAACAAACAGAATAGAGTTTTTCTTCTGCTGTAAAACATTGAACCACTTTTGAGAAGAATGATCTTGAATCTTCCTCAAGGCGATGACTCGGTGGGGAAAGAATCGGAAAAATAATTTCTACGAAGTAATTTAAAAAATGTACTGAATTTGTTGAAATGAACATTTGTTCAAATGAAAATGAGTTGAGAATAAGTTATGAACTATGGTTCAAGTCAACATTCATTATACTCACTTATAATTATTTAATTCTGAACCTTCAAAGTCAATAATTAAGTCAATTAGTGTACTGTGCTGTATCTTATAGTTTAGCTCTACCCCAAGACCAAAACTAGTCTTTCACTTGAACTTGAACATAGGTGAAGTAACTAATTAGGCCAAGTGCTAACTTATAGTTAAACTATAGGTAAACTCACTAATTAATCCAATCAAACTCATCGGTCGACTTGGTGACCTAAACCATCAATCAACTCTATAATATAATAATAAACTTCTGTATCGAGATTCAAGACTGTAATAATGTTGGTACAAAGTCGTGATAGAAGGCAACAAATAATAATATTGTGATGTCATAGATGACGTAAGTCACGTGACCAGTTTATTAACGACCATCTTTCTTATCCCAATCAATCATCAATCATCTATAAAAAGACCGCGATGTATTTATAGTCTGGCACAATATAGATTTTACGAGTAAATCTTCGTCGTCTACTGCTGGTTAAAACTCATGCCTGAAATGTACGATCGTATCGGCGAAATAGAAGCTTTAGAAATTAATACAATGCACATCTTGACAATATAATAGCGTACTTCACAAGATTGGATATTAAATTACAGACAACTTGATTGTGTTTTAGAATGTTGTCAATTATTGATATGGCCATTGTTGATTGAGTTTAACCAGGTCAAGGTTATAATGTGTCTAATATATAATCTAGAGTTCGACATTCTTTATTATTAGGTACAATTAGGGTTGCATGCAAGGTGCTTATACGATAGAGAAATTCATCTTCATTATTTTTTCTATGTTCCCGATCCAGTGTAAATGGATAAAAAGGTATACCGGCTCCAAGATAATTTTATGATCTTTAATTGATATGGCGTTTTATTTGGGTGAATTCAATCAGTTTCAAGACAACACGTGAATGAATTTCATCATACTCTTGTTAGTCATTCAATCTAAGATCTAAAAGAATCTAAGGGGAACTGGAACCGAATCAAGGAGCACTCCAACTGAATAATCGAGCAGTAAGTTATAACTGAATCGACAATCACTATGAGGGCGTATGCGGCTGAGAATTCGAGTCATACGTTAGTGCGTTCTCATATTGGGTTAATGAAGCACTGTAATGATAGCGAAGATCTATTCGCATAGGATGGATGATTAATGAGATGATGGGATGACGAGATGAAGGTTTCTTGGGTAATGGAAAGGATAGTGAGAAGGAAGCGGTCGTGGCCTATATTCGGCATTAGCCTAGACTACACCAAGAAACCACGAAAACCCTGTGAAAATGGATGGCAACGGGTATCGAACCGGGTCCGAATTCCCCTCGCGTTCCGGATCAAATGAAGCGAGCGCATTAACCACTGCGCTGCATGTGCAGGTACGTTAGTGCTTCTGAGTCAGGTCAATGGGTGGATTGTAAAGACGAAGTTTAAACCCCGGCCTACCTTAGACGCCGTCTAAGTACAAAATTGCATTGCCTCCGCAATGCAATTTTGTACTTAGACGGAAGGCTGGGGCTTAAACTAGCTTCGTCTTTGCAACCCACCCATAGAATAAAGAAATTTCTTCATTCTATGGTCAGGTTGAAGTTGTTTCAAGTTAGATGGCAGCATGCTCGAGGAGTGTGACTGCGATCGTTCTGGTACGCTTCACGGCAACGTGTCCAGTTTGAACCAATTTATCCGACTTCAACTTGACACAATTCGAGAAAACCTTGTGCCATATAGAGTATATACAACATGTACGGGTGAGTTTCAACGACACGAATTAGCGGTGATGGTATTTCTTGTCAGAGTCTCATGAATATTGGATGAGTTCACGTTGAGAGCTTGATGATGGCTGATTGGAGGTTGAGATTCTAATGCTCGGAGTCTTTTTGTTTTTATATTTTTTCATGATGCTCATGACTAGAAAGGTTATAGCTCTATATTATGGAATAGAGTGGCCTTGCCTGCAGTGACATTTTGGCAAAAGCATGGTCGCTGCTTATTTAATGTCCATTCTTCGTCATGTATAAGCAGGTTTGTGTGTTATTCACATGGAAATTGAAATGAATCATCAATGTATTCAATTATTGAACTAAGAATAAACCATTGGAATTAGTAACGACTTGGAAATAGGAGCGCTAAATCAGGAATAATAGGTCTATGGCTGCCGCATGACCGCTCTCTTTCATATATAATGCTCTCAACACGTGGCTACATAATCGTATGGACGAGCACATTCCCACGCCATAAGCAATTGAAAAGCGAACAGTGCGCCTGCGCATTAGGAGTAGACAACTAATGAAACGACGTGATTATATAGCCTGTTCATTGAATCCAATTATACTTTCAATAGGCCTATATAGGCCCAAACACGTGCGAAAAATAACAAAATCTTTCAAGCATTGAGCTAAAGTGCATTTGTCCATGATGAAAGACACGTTTCTTGAAAGAACATCTATATAAAGCAAAGTCTTTTGATAGAGAGGTTTGAAGTAATTTTGCTCGCGTTATTGATAAATAATTTGAAATATGATTACAAGAACTGGAAAGACGATGAGAGTTCCCATTCAACTAACCAGCCCTTCCATAAACCCTGCTTCTCGTTCGGGAATATTGTTTTATCGGCTTGCGCGCGCATCTGGCGTGACTAGCGCCATCTGTCACACGCCGGATAGACTACTAGAAGCACCCCAGCCCGCGTGTCTCGCTGGGTTGCATAACAACCGGGCGCGTCTCTCAGCGTGTTGTGCCGGCTGCCTAACTACCAGGCATGTGTGCCATCGTGTTTTCTTTTGTGTTCTTCAATATCAGTGTATTATCAGTTTGAAAGATATTCCACCATGAACATTAATTATTCGGAAATTTATCTTATTTAATATTTATTCTCCATGGAATCAAGATTCAAGTTCGCTATCAATAATGTGCTATTAAACGTGATAAGGTCTTATGGGTTGAGATTTGCTTCGGTAGTTGAATTGATTCGTTTATATTGGTTTTATTGATACTGCATGGAACATATAGAAAGACGCCTACTGTGGGTTCCATTGAAAATTTTCAATACCATATTTTGCCTTAGGTAGTGAATGATTTTGATGAGTTAGTATTCTGTAAATAAGTACGACTGCGACTCCCGTTCGTTATAGCTACTAGATAGAAAAGACGGTCGTTCGGCGTCAAGTGAGTTGTATGAAGTGTGTGTATCAGCCCACATTTATTCATCCATTTGTTATGTTCTGATTCTTCGATTAAATGATATTTATTCTGAGTTATTCATATATTACAATTTAAATGTGAGGTTAGATGAAACATAATAGAAATAGTTATGCGCCAGAAGAAATGATAATAAGATATACGATACAGTAAGAATATAGGCTACTTATGTTACTGAGTGGAAGAATGAAATTGTGTGCTTTCACTCATATTCTATACCATCGAACCACTCAACAAATTACAGTGAAAAATTATCAACTTCTGAACGATAAGTCTTAGAGCATATAGATATATAAAACCTCACTGATCTTTTCGTACCGTGCACAAAGGTAATGAATGATCTGAACATAAAACCATTACTGTCAATCAACTATTATTGTTAGCAAAAATGTGTTTATATGGATATTTATATTCCTTTCAAAACAGCGTTTATATTGCTAAAAGTTATATTCCAAACATATAATATTGTCTTCATCCTGCCAAACGAAATATGTCCATTACTAGTCTAATAAACAGCTAGACTGACAGTTATCTATATATTTCACATCGTAATTCTATTTTTACCATCTTTTTAGTAACGTGTGTCAAAGCAGTTTATTTTAGCAATTGTAAAATAAAATTGTTATTTTTATGATATGAATCTTCTGACGTTGATCGAGATTGAAAGGAAACCATCTTTCTTGAGACTTGTTTACTCTACCGTTTTGATCGATATTATATCATACCAATACGTGCATGATTAGTGATTGTAGTGGTTCAGGTAGAATATAAGAATCAAGTGGGAAATTTGCCATGAGTATAATTATATTTCTTCACCAAATCTGAGATTCTATTTTATACATATTTTCATATTTTTATATTACATCATGACTGTAAATTCGATTATTTCTAATCTAAAACTTACCAGAACAAATTGTTATTATTTGCTTTGCTTTTAAATACAATTTGTTGACCTTTGATCAAAGTCTTCTTCCAATTAAGGCTGGCAATTATCGTTTGGACGCGGCACCACAAGGGTGAATATATATAGATATATATATATATATATATATATATATATATATATATATATATATATATATATATATACCAACTCGAAGAAATAATTATTACGTTGTGTGTAACTCATTTGGAAAACAGTAAATAATGAACTATAAGATTCAGGGCTTGTGAACAGATCAATCATTTCTGTTGAGGAAGAGGAATCATCGTTTTTCTTAATCGTACTTAATCTTCTCTTTTTGGATTATCATTGAACGTCTTTCCTTCCAATTCTCAATTTCTTCTTTCATTTATTATAATATTTATCATCTCTTCCGTTTTCAACATATTTTTCATCATTCCATTTCATTGTTATTTATTTTCTATTCTGACTTGGGCTGGTTTTACATCTCAGTATTCACTTCAACTACTGAGAGAAACCGCGAAAAAACCTCTAGTCAGACTGACTGACGTGAACAAAACTGACAAGTGCTATAATTTTCTGTTATCAAAATATTACATGCAGAATACGTCGTGTATAGTTAAACTTATTCTCCATATTTTTTGTCAGTAAAAAAATATAAGTAATTTATGAAACAATTAAGGATGACAGTATACAGTCTCTTTATATCTGTTTCATTCTCTTAATGGAATATTCAAATACCGAGCATAGTTATGCGTGTGCGGACATAAAGGATGCGCAGTGAGGGAATCCGAATAAACCGTATTAATCTTGTTGATGTAGAAGGTTTTAGTATGCTGTGTGCAGAAGTGCTTGACTTGCTGGTTAAAAGACTAAGAGCGACCATGTTAGAGAACAAACGTTAGAATAAAAAGTTGGAATCAAACGCTAGATTGTTAGAATGTTGGAATATATATACGTTAGATGGTTGAAATTCGAACGTTAGTAGACAAAACTGATGATCATTGAGCATGTCATTTCAGCCAATAAATATTCCTGATTATCTCAACTCTCCTTCTATGATGATTCTTTAAATTAATCGCTCGAATTCAAGGAATATATAGGCCTATACGTTAGATTGGTAAACTCAAACGTTCAAACGTTAGTAGACAAAAATTGATATTTATTGAGCATGGCATTTCAGCCAATAAATCTTCAATGATTCTTCAAATTATGTGCTTGAATTGAAACTGGATTTAATATTGAAGCACTGATGAAGAATATATGACACGATTGTTTAAAGTCATCTTATCTGGATATAAGTCTATTTAAATTTTGAAATCATTAAAATATCTTCAAAGTTATAGGTACGAACTTTTCCAACGTCAGAAGACATATTGATGGATCAATAGTCGCTCAAAATCGTGATTCTTTACTCTTAACTGAAAACGTTGAATTTGAAATGTAAAATCGATGTGGTTCTTCAGAAATGAGGCTGTCAAGGTATAATTATACCTGTATCCTCGAAAGAAAGAAGAGAAAATCACCATTACCCTCGCGCTAATGGTGTGCTCTAGGGGAGACTGTCGCTCGAAACCTTTTTCTTTCACCGATAATTGGAAACCTGCAGTTCGAGTGTACATTTTGTTTAAGAGAAATCACGATTTATTTTCAATGAAACTTGTGAACCAACACTGGAGTAAAATATTCGAAACTTGTTATGTGTATGACGATAATTGTACAGCAACTGTAATTGTATATACCAGTATACTTGATTATTGTATATATATATATACGTACAATGTACATAATTGCAATTGTTTATTCATTCAGTTCAACAATCAGAATGGTATACAACACAATTCCAAGATTGGAGGATGAATGCCACACAAACTGTAGACAATTAAAAATTGAATCAATTATATAGTTTATAAACGTCGATTATCATAATATCAATAATCAATCTTTATGTGCTGTTTTTTTTATGAAGTCCGTAGAATATCGCTCAAAATGTTACAATTATGTTACGGATCATGCGTCGGAGGCTTTGAATTTCACATTTTTTTAAGCACCATAATTTTATTTACATTTATAGAATTTTTACCGATTCGCCAAGAAAGTTGCACGGACACATCTAGTGTTGAAAAGTAAAACTAGAGAAAAGTTATATAATAAAGTGCGCACATTTATTCAACAATGCCATTGATTGGAATATGGCATTGTTTCCTAGTGTTTTGTATCAATTAGTCAGCCATATTGCATTTGTATACGCATTCTGTAGTTGATATTCGTATCGAATAGGTTAATAAAGCTAAGATTAACGAAATATTAGGTCAATGTGTCCTGGTTCTGAAACTAAAACTAGAAGAATACGAATAAATAAGATATACGGTAGATCATATTTGTGCGAAAATATTTGATGTTATTAATTTCAATCGAATTTTTGTGAAGCCAATAATATGAAAAGCCTAATCAAGAATGACTTCAATGCTAAACCGAACGTAATGGAATTTGTCAAATCTAATTTAATTTTCCCAAATCTAGATTTCTTCTTGATTCAGTCTAGATTTCTATCTACTTTTAAATATTTTCTTTTGTTGAAAAGTACTGCTATTTTACTCTAGAAAAAAACATAAACATGATATTTAATTATCGGTTGTAGTTGGTTTGGCAATTGTTGGATGATCGTAGCCCAGACTCAATTTCACCGTACTCGAAATAAACGAACACGTTTTTTTTGTTCACTTTCCACAGGTCAAGCAGAAGTACAAATTCAATTGAAACTTGGGATGCACAAGTGTTATCACCTGACTCGATACTATATGGTTCTAAGGCGCAATCGTGTGCACTATTTCTGATAAAACTCATTTCGAAGTTCTCGAAAACCTCATGAGAATAACTCAAAGGAGAAAATAATGAAAAAATATTTCCTTCGAATGAATTCCAATTTTCACGGAATGTAAATATTGATCAGAGATAATATTCCGGGGTTTCACATTAATCAGGTTCAATCATTTTAATTTTTTCAATACGGCTCATGAATAATTTAGGCAAAAGGTATAACCAATTCAATTTCAAAACGATTATAATGAGTAATGAATAAAACAGGAAGGCAGTGACATAATGGTTTTGCACTCAAGTTGCATATCCTTTCCATATGCTTTCCATTACATTTCATATAAATATGACCATATCACTAATCCAACAACGCATATGTTGCGTTTTCCTAATTTTAAATAATTATGGTTCGAGGTTGCGTATACGTAGAAGACCCACCTGTAATAAACCATATATATTCACAACGAAATACATTTAGTGTTACACTAAAACTTCTATAACATCACTGAAATCCTCGATAAGAAAGATACTGTTATTGAGCAGCTTAGAATGGCACGTGACTTCCGATCATCTAACGCGCCTCTCAACCTTGATAATTCCTCTCATAAATCAATTAATGTTTTGCGTTTTGAAGTGCTGTATAACCTATTGAGCTGTATTTTGTGGAGAGCTATTCTGGTTACCAGGCAACGAGGCGAGCAATAGCGTGGTTACAGCAGGTAAACGGAATTGCAAGAACTGAAAAATGAACGAGAAAAGTACAATATAATAACTAGGCAAACGCGGAATGTGCATTGTAAGATGAGCGAAACTCTACACACATGGATCATTTGAAATGAACTTCATCCGATGCCAATGGATCTAGGAAGCCGTGAATTTAACAATGCAATATTTTTCCACCAATATTTCTATCTTTTCTATGAATAAAAAACATGTATTACATTATTTTCTTCGAAACGGCTGGTCCGAATTACACGTCAATTTTTATTAATGTGTATTATGTCTGTGTCCACATTTGAGGAGAATTTGAATTATATTGGAGAGATTTCATTTTTCAATTTTTCTCCGGCCAGCCTAATCTTATGGGATTTTTAGAAACTTTGAAATGATGTTTCTCAAAAATGGTCGAACCGATTTGACCCCAAAACTATATGCCTACATTTCTAAGTTGGATGAGTTTGCGTATAAAAAAAAACAAACAAAAAACAAACAAAAAACAGACAAAGCTCGGTAGGGGTTGTATGGCAATCTTCGCTAACGCTCATCTAATAATTGTATCTAAGAAAGAAGAAAGTTGAAAGTGACAGTCTCCCCTATTCTACACCATTACCACACTGCTGGCTCGAGTTTTTTCTTCTTGATATACAAGTATTGTATTTGTACAAAGATTTCTAAGTGATGCAATTAATTCGAGTCAAGTTGAAAAAGTAAACATTTCCCGAATATAGTGTATATTTTTCAGCTTTATCATTGTTTATTTATATATTCGAAATCAACGTTTGGTGCTTGAAGAGAAGAAACCTTTGATGTGAACTTTACATTATTAGTGATGAATTAGCGAAATGAGACACAAAATGTGTAGGCTCTGTACGATAGCAATAATCGCTTAATTTGTTTGATAAAGTTTCAATTACAATACAGTTCTCCAATTAGTGAATCTAAATATACTTCTATCCACTTGTGTCCAAGAAAAAATAAGGTTCCGACCGACTAGTTCTCACAAAACTATATCTCACGACCGGGTGTTTTGCTCCTTCATCTCATGAAGACATCAAGTACATACATTAAGTACAAACAATACAACATACAACAAGTACAAAAAATCTATTGTAGGAGGACAAAAGTGGTGCAACCTCCATTATTACAATAGTGATGTATATATATATAAATTTTTATTGAAGACTATGTCATGTTACAAACGATTGCCGTTCGACACATAATAATAATCAAATAAAAAATTAGTGAATTAGAAAAAACACAGGATAATAAATCACAAACGAATGATTGATAAAGAAGTGACTGTAGGAAATAATGAGAGAGTAATAAACAGTAATATGAAAAAGTTTCAGTATAAACAGTGATATGAAAATAATATAAAAATAATACAAAAATGACGAATAATTATGCTATGAATGTGAGTATAAATGGTTTATTAAAATGTCAATAGATCATTTTAAGGCTAAAAATTCATACAGAATTCCTACAGAATTGAACAGAATGTTTGTCAAGCGATAAAAATCATATAGTACCAACTTTAGAAGCTTTAAGTGTGTATTACAGTGAATAATGGACTATATTTCGAGCATCTGAATAATTGTCAGATTAAATGGAACAAAACGAGTCTAGTACCATTGTTAGAAACCTACCCTTAATTGGTCAATTATCTCAGTCAGAGAGACTGGCTTGCCTGTAGATTCTAGAAGCAGAGATCCTCTCGTAGGTCGCATAATTCAGGATGAAGTTCGACTGTGTGCTAACCGCGATATTGGCGAACAAAATAAAAAAAAAAATGCAACGAAAATGAAACAGTTTGAATGTTGCTGAATTAGAAAAAACACGAGAAAAAGAAACAAGTACACTGTAGATATCGGTTACTTGAACAATTTAGTAACTCGTAGAAAAACATGGAAGCCTGAGTTTGTGAAATAATAATTATGATGGAAAATGAAAATGAAAATCAAGTACATTTTCTACAAATAGCTGATGTGTTAACCTGACGCGTAACAAGTTCTAGTAAAGTGTCAATATAATCCCCCAAAAATGAAAAAAAAAACATTTCTATGATTGATAAAATAATTGCATTACGCCACTGTCTAGAATTACCTTATTCAGGGCCAGTTTTACAAAATATCAGTACAATACAGTTGATTTTCAGTACATTTTACTGATCCGCAAACCATAAAATACAATATTGGTGGAGGTGCCGGGTTTGATAAATCACTGGTATCAGAAAATTCAACTCTGTAAGGTTGGCATTTCAATGCCCCGTGGAAACTTGATAGGTTTGAGAGATAATCCGCAGATTAAATCTTCATTACCTTCTGTTATCAACTGAATTTGTGTACCTTAATCATTATACAGCTTTAATTAGAGCACATTTTCATTTATCGTAAATCTTGTTCTTGGGTCCAGTTTTACGAACAATTAGTCAGTTTATTACGTGATGGTTTAGTTGATTATCAATTTATTGTTATCACTCGTCTTTACTCGGGTCATTTCTGTTCCCTAACTAATGATCATCTAATTACTAATTATTTTTTAGTTGGTAGTTGGCTTGTCGGTAGGTTAGTTTGTCAAGACCTCGCGTTTTGCGAATAATAAAGATGTGGTAATCAAGCTAATTATGAATTAGGGTACAACCAATCTAAAAATTATTGCTCAATCAACAAATTTATCATTCGAAAACCGGAGCTGGTGATTTTTAATTCATCGATTTATCATTTTATGAAATTATATTTATATTTCATTCATCACCCTCATGCATTGGTCGATATTCACAAATCTATCATACATTTATAATAATTTGTTACCCCACAGTCAAGTCTTCATTGAAGACTTGATGGAATTTTCTTACTGTCATTATTGCATCATTCATGTAAAAAGTATAAAATAATATTATTAAAAAACAGATGCTATTGCCAATGACATGTATTAGTCACTGAACTAGCGCTGAATTTCTCTTGTTCGGAAATGAGGAGTTTGTAAGTCGAGTCATTGAGTTTGTAGTTTCGAGTCCATCAATTCGTCACAATGGTTGAAACTTCGCAGTATTCTACTTCGATCTACAACCATGTCGTGAAGAGAAAACCAATAGGAAACTTCGTTGCTAAATTAGTCATCAACCACGGACTTCGTGTCATAGATGGGAAGAAAGAGAGGAATACGAACTGTATTGTCAGCTGTTCACTAGAGTATCTGATCACATGGATCCAGTTTGATTGACAATACAGGAAACTATTGAAAAATGGATGGAAAAAAGTTTGAAATTGACCAATTTATAAATGATAGAGGATAAAGGGAGAAGAAGTGAATAGTGATAGTAAAAAAATATCATATTGCAGATAGTTGTAAAAAGAAGAAGTCATATTGGTAAAGTAAAATACATTTTCACTTATTGATTCAAAAGGCTTCACTATCCGCTCATCTAATAATCGACATATTCAGGCCTACAATGAAAACAACAACATAGATGTTTTCACTCTAGTTAACGATTAAAGTTGTTATACATACGTGATAAAACAACATGAACAACAAATAACACAATCAACACAATTCAATCCATCAAATCGCATGTATTCGATACATGCTTCACATTCTCAGTCAAATTTCTAGAGATAATCTTCATCAAAATAACAAATATTCGACTACAGTCTCATTAGTAATAGGTATTTTAATATTTATATAAAGTTTGGTGAGATTGCCTTTGTGGTGAACCATCCAAAAGATCATATATTCCATCCATAGGCCCAATTGGAGAACAATGATATTGCATCAATTTTCGAGGCTATTAAAAAAATAGGTTCAACGAGTCACTGTAGTGATTACTAATATAATTGGTGTCAGATGAATGAATTATGAGTATGATGAAGATTTTTTGGTGATGAGAAAGATATAGTGGGAAGGAAGCGGTCATGGCTTATTGTATAGGAACCATCCCGGTATTTTCTCAGGCCACAGATGAAAACCACGGAAAACTCATGTAAATATGGACGGTAGCGGGGATCGAACTAAAGCCCAATCTACCCTCATCTCCCGGTTGCGAGAATTTTTCTACATGTCTGTTTTAAATGGAACGAAAAACATTGTTACAAGAAGTCACAACATTCGTTTGAATATGTAATTTGATATATGTGGTCGAAATGAAACAAACATAGATCTTTTTCATAACACTACGCCCGAGAAAATATTTAAAAAATCTTTTGTTTACGAGAAAGTTGCAGAAGATACTTGCAGAACGCATCCCGGTCACATATTGTTGGTTGTTACTACAATAGCGTTATATTAGCAAATAACTTCATATTACAAAGTATTTCTACGGAACAGAAAGGTCGTATACCAACTGAATAAAGATTTTAAAGAGTGCAATACTTGTAGAGAAACTTGTTGCAGCTCTAATGACGCAGTTGTGTTTATTTAATCGTAAATCTTGTCTTGTAACCTCATTGATAATAATTCCTCGAAATACAACAGCTATACAAATGAGCTGTCTGTGTTTTGTGGGTGAAATTTGTGTTTGTTATGTTGGTAGACGAGCTTCATCTCTCGTGGATACAAGTGTAATGCAAACGAGCTTGGGCCTCTAGTGACCACATTTGGAAGCTCACTTTTCACTAACCACAAAAAAAGCTTGAACTGATATATGGAGGAATTAAAAATGTTTGAACCTACAAGTTGACATCTTTAACATATTAAAAATTACCATAAAAAACTGATATTTCGCTGAAGGCTCCAATGCACTCACAAGCAAAAAATTGATTCAACATCTTTTACATTTTAAAAATTATGACCAAAAACTAATATTTCGCTGAAGACTCCCATGCACTCACAAGAAAAAAATTAATTGGTTACTTTGTCCGACCCACATGCCTGTGAAAACAACAACAAATTAAAAAAAAAGACATAAAAAACGAACACCCCGATATTTTTTCAGTAATAAAAACAAAGTAGAATTCTTCGTTACTCTCGCATAATGAAAACAAAATTAGTTTTAATTATGATGTAGTGTGTACTGACTCGTACTTGAGGTCATGTTCAACTTGCAAACATACTACGTACACAATGTTTAAATTAATGATAGTATATATAGATATATTCACACTCCAGTTAACATGGCGTTTTATGTACACTAGCATGAGATAGGCTAGACGTCTATACACTGAATAGCCGTGAACATGGGCGATCAGGTGTCTCCGTGATCAGTTACAACACGCTAGAACAAACACACAAACACGGAGCTCCGAGTGACGGACATAAAAACACAGATCCTGAATATATTGCATGAATAATTTTGAGTTGATACAAAACAAAAGTGAAGAGAATAGTGTAAATATGAAATAATCCATAATAAATAGGGAAAACATTGAATATTGTCGGGTCCAATGTGTTGAAAAATGTTTTTAATGTCAATTGATACATTTCATTATAAATATTACATTTTCATCATCACTTTCTGAAGCAAATCTTTATATCTAAACATATAAACTGAAATATATAAACGGAAAACCACATAGGCATACTTTTTTTCATTTTCTTATCTGCGATTTTTTATACCAAATCTAAACTGAATCGTGTCGTCTGCAAAAAGAATCATACATGTGTGAATATAGTCCCACAGTTGTGAATACAACTTGACAACTTGACAACTTGACAATGGACACATGACAACTTGACAACTTGACAATGGAGTCTATTATGGTATTAAGAATCGTGTCGTCTGCAAAGGAATCATACACCAGTGTAAATATATAGATCCACAGTTTGCTAGCATCTAATATGATGTTACTACAACACTATTGTGCGGTTTTCATTTAACTTTAGTCCTTGATAAGTTGTGAGCATTTGTCATGCAATCGAGTTAAGTGAATCTCTTGTCGCCATTAATAATAATAATAATAATAATAATATATAATGAAGCGCAGTCTACTTGCTGTACCACAATGTTAGCTCATTCCAATAGATAATGGAGCGCAGTGTACAGTCAGTGCCACAGTGCTAGCTAGAATCACAAAACAATGGAGCGCATAGTACAGTCAGCGACTCAGTGACAAGTTAATAGACAATGGAAGCGGACGTACAGTCACTATAGCAAAGTGATAAGTGATATTAAGGAGAATGGAGGCAGACGTACATTCATTGCCACAAGCAGGTGGAGCCTCAGTGGTAAACGCCAAGCCGGAGGGAGAAATGGATGCACTGCTACTGGGGCGTACGGGGGTAAGTCGGGTCAGTAAAAACAACAATATTTTATTGATATGCTAATAGATATAGAGCATGAAGTTATCTGATCAGAATATCTTACAGTCGTTTGAATTGGTATATTATTTTATGTCTGTTTTGAAAAATATTCGTTATCTTCAATTCATATCAAACTCAATTCAAATTCGAATCAATCAAACCAAGAAGACTTCTTTAATCACAATAAACTCATAATACATTGAACTAAGAATCCATGGGAGTCGATTTAACGGAATATTAGTATTTGATGATAGCTTTTGATGGATGAGATATGAAAATTGTAATAGAAAGGAAACACAGATATTTTCAATATCTTCAAAATAATATAACTGATAACTACTTATCTCATATCGTAATTGTCACGCGCATAAGGTTAAAGAAAGTTTTTTTAGCCGTATACGCGTGATCGAAAATCAGGCGATATGAGATAAATAGTGATTAAAATGTAGCATCTTGAAGGTATTTCAAAATATCTGTGTTTGCTCTTTATAAGAATTCCAATATCTCATACCGTTCAAAAGTTATCACCAAAAACTGATATTCCGTTAAATCGACTCCCATGGACTCTTTATTAATTACATCTCATCAATACATTGAATTAATTTGAGAAAAACTATATGTTACCCAATAGAGGAAAGTACTTGAATTGCCTTACAATATGAACGAAAAATTCAGTACAGTCAATCAGAACTTCATCGAACTTCATCTTGAAAAACAGTGAATAGTCAAGAATCTTTCTCAGACTCTTCTTTCATTCGATGTAATAAATGTAGAAACTAGAAAGTAGGTTCCATTTCAAATTGTCAACATTCGTTTCTAGAGTCTAACATCGTAAAAGTTCAATCCCGCACTTGTCTACCTCTTCTGACATGTATCAAGTTTGCCGTGAAGTTGCAAGTTTGCGCTGGAAATAGTTGCAAGTTTGCGCTTGAAATAGTTGCAGTAGGATTCACAGAATCCACAACAACCATTCTGGTTACAAGAATAACAGTTCAAAATAATGGGTACTTGTAGGGAGAACACATTCACGGATTTAATCGAATATCCTTGTTCCATCCGATACGATATGGTTGCGACATCCTTGACAACTCAATCGGGAGATTGCTCATCGAATGCTCAGTAGGATCAGTATATTGTAAGTTACTGCATGATTTACTTATAGACGTATCTTCTTATTTGTATATTGTATTGAATGTCAGATCATCACTTATGTTTCGCAGCATTTCACATCGACATTGTGATTAAAGATGGGTAATTGGCAATCGTATTTTAGGCAAAGATATACTTCACCCTCAACATTTAACAAAATATTGATTGTTGTACCGGTTTCAAATTGGAACTAAAAATACATAGAACAACACAACCGACTTGACTATATTATAAAATCTCACTTAGCATCATGGTACTAGTATCATCGTCGAACAAAGTGATGAAACCTTTACAATCATACATTCGGCGAAGAGAATACTCAGCCCCAGGCCAAGGCTTATCATTCTAGTTCTGGACATTTTAACCACAATAAAACTGTTGTACCAGCTTCAAATTACAACAAGCCATACATATATAGTTTATATGCCCAAAATTTAGCTTTATCGAAAAATAGTCCTGCAAACTCAAGTGCTGTATTATTCAACAAACTTCCAGAGGTATATAAGAACATGGATGTGCGGAGCTTGAAGATAGCGCTTAAACAAGAACTCTTAACGATCTGTCCATACAGTATTGAAGACTTTTTACAACATGACTTTCTGTAACTTATGTATTTTTTATTCTCAAATATTGTATTCAACATATTAATTTTCATGACGCATTCAATAACTTGTGACATAGTTCTAATGAATAAAGTATATATTATTATTATTATATTATTATTATATATAACTGGCTGAAACATATATTTATATCTGAGATAGTATCATACCACTAAACAACCGTCGTCGAATGAAATGATGGAACCCAGTGATGAGGTCCGTTGTTTATTACTGTTCTATTACCTTCTTTGACGACACAGCGATAATATTATTGTCAAATACACTCGTTACTATCGTGCTACCAAACAACACAAACTTTATGATTTTCAAAACCGCAGTTTCCATCTTAAAACACCTCTCCTATGAGCTAATATAAAGCAGGATACTGTTTTATCGACTTGATGTTTTATGAAGACGTGATAAAGTGGGCGTGACTTGAAACAGAGATCACAATAGAGTGTATTATTGTTTCCAAGGTGATGATTATGACAAAAGAAAACAGCACGTGACCTACTATTGTTGTCGTTCTGTGATTGTTTGCTGTTGAGTGCGAATAATGACACGAAGTTATCGTGTGACAACAATGCCAACAATGTGACAACATTGGATAATTACGAAGTCAAATTCTCATAAAGACAACAAATAACGAAGAATAATGAACGGAATCAATAACTGGATTATTGCAAGATACTTATATAATCGCATGTACTTTTTTTCTACATTTTGAGTTTTGTGTTATAATTTGTTTGGCCTCACCACCAAAATGAAAAGTTATATTTTGGTATATTAATTACGTATACACTTGAAATTGTTATACATAATATTTTTGGTTGGACCAAGTATCATTGGATGGAGAAAACTCCGCCTTATCTAATATATTTCATCATTTTGAAACCGAAACTTTCGTACCGGTTACAAATAAAGGAATCGGAAAACCGTTCCGGCTCGTTCCAGCACTAATTAACTACCGTTCATAAGTATATTATAATGATCTCTTAGATCTCAAGCGACGTTGATAATTTCATCAAACATCAGTCCATGTTGTACTGAACCAACACTCAGACACATGTTGTGTGATTGATTACACGCTTTGCTGCTTGTTGAGATTCATCGTTCGATGTCACGTGATACCGCCTCTGTGGCAACGTGAAGCCTTCACCTCGAATCTGTGTTACCTCATCTATGTCAAACATGATAATTAGCCAACTCGAGTAGAAGGCAATGAGTATTTTGTAGAAACATCGAGAACGTATCGCAAAGTAGTTGTACCCCAATTAAGGTTGATGATAACATAGAATAATATTTCGGTCAGGGTTTCACAGTGGCGATCCTTAATCGAAGATTGAGAGGAGATGAATATAGATAACTAGTTTTTGAAACCTAGCTTGCTCCAGTTCTATTTAAAGCCACAAAATGTTATTAATTGTTAGACGTGTATTACACACAATCAGGGGGATAAGTGTAACTGTCAAAACTGAATTGAATTGTCTATTAGGGTTTAACGGCGCGTCAACGACGTGGTTATATTGCGCCCTGTCAATACTAATAAATAAGCGAATGAAATGGATGATTCAATGGACTGCCGCCCCAGAAATATGTATAAAAAAGCATGAATTCGATTTTTCTCCCGCATGAAGATATGTGACGTCTACGCCCCCTCCCCTCCCCCCCTCTCGTTTCTCTGGCGAGTTATATAGTATATTCATATATATGTATATACTTCAACACATATATGTCATTTCTTCTTGCGAGTCGGCGATCAAACGAGCAGAGCACATTCGATGCATCGTTATGTATGTCTATAAATCAGTGTTGCACCAAATGCTACATTTAAGAGTGGTACGTAGAATATACATATATATATATATATATATATATATATATATATGGATAGCCACCTCTCGTAGCTCAGTCAACTGAAACGGATCGTTTTAGAAACTGAAGTCACCGTTACCCGTTTGTTCGAGTCCTGCATTAAACGTCCTTTTTACAATGGTCACCAATTCGTATTTTCAATATCATCTGCCAATTCGTACCCCCAAATAACCTAGCTGTGTGTGGGGTTGTTACGAAGATCGAGTCACCATTCCTCAATGAGGAAAAATTTCCAATTCAACCGCTGTCAAGAATCTAGGTATCGTTTCGTTGTAACATGCCAGGTATGTGTTGCTAGCGAGTATCCATTGAAAGAGCATTAAGTCGCCAGCCGGTGCTTCAAACTGGCATGCCATGTAATGTTATTAGCGGCATAGGTCAATATCCCCCACCCCACACACCGCACCGCACTGTGCCGTACCGCACCGCACCGCAATCAGTCAATGTGGTCAGCTGTCCAATCAATTGTCATCATCCTCCTTCTCATGGATGTTGTGGTATCAGTGAACGGAAGCGAAGTATCGACAACGTTCTGCTGAATTGTGAAGTTTTATTTGTCTAGAACTAACAGAGTATTTAAGGGGGACCTACCATAGCGTACATTTTCGGTGTCAAAATAACATATAAACGATCGCAGTGAATTTCCGGATGAATATAAATTGTAGTGAAACTGCTTCACACCATTCAGAGAAGTATCTTCTGAAATAATCTTGATTCATAATGAACATTTCCAATATGTTACGTGTTATTTGTTTGTAACAGGCGGTACGCTGTGAGGTAAACATCGATGGCAATAATATCGATTGTTACTGTTGACTAATTAACATATCCGACAAATATTATCTGCAAAAGATGATGTATTTGTTAATATTTGTATCTTGCATGATTCAAGTTTTATGTTCATTCATATCTGTAATATCACCCTTGGCGGAACTGTTTGCCCTATCGATATTGGGGACGTCTTAAATAACAAACAAATCCATTGTCGGTCGCTAAAAAAAAATTTATACAATCGCATACACTGTGAAAAGCCTTTAGATATTGAAAAAACGAAATGTTATGGGAGTCTTCTATATATTATTACATCTCAACATTTATTACATTCTACAACTTTTAGGGTTTTACTGGTTTGGTTTGGTTGGTAGGCCGACTCATACAATACATGTTATACTATAAAATGATTCAATTTATTATTTTTCTACCAACGTTCGAGTCCAAACTTCCATTCAGTGGTAGACTAAATCATGACGCTCAATATTGTCAATATATTGGCTACAAAAGTTACTGTAAGCCTACTAGCATCACTTTAACCCAGGTGGAGGTGCCAGGATTTTATCCACGAAAGAAGAATATCGTTTACCAACATAACAAACAGAAATTTCCTGTTGTAATTGACATGGCTGTTGAATTTTCAGGATAGCCTTTAACCCAGGTGGAGGTGCCAGGATTTTATCCACGAAAGAAGAATATCGTTTACCAACATGACAAACAGAAATTTCCTGTTGTAATTGACATGGCTTTTGAATTTTCAGGATAGCCTTTAACCCAGGTGGAGGTGCCAGGATTTTATCCACGAAAGAAGAATATCGTTTACCAACATGACAAACAGAAATTTACCGTTGTATTGACATGGCTGTTGAATTTTCAGGATAGCCTTTAACCCAGGTGGAGGTGCCAGGATTTTATCCACGAAAGAAGAATATCGTTTACCAACATAACACTCAGAAATTTCCCGTTGTATTGACATGACTGTTGAATTTTCAGGATAGCCTTTAACCCAGGTGGAGGTGCCAGGATTTTATCCACGAAAGAAGAATATCGTTTACCAACATAACAAACAGAAATTTCCTGTTGTAATTGACATGGCTGTTGAATTTTCAGGATAGCCTTTAACCCAGGTGGAGGTGCCAGGATTTTATCCACGAAAGAAGAATATCGTTTACCAACATGACAAACAGAAATTTCCCGTTGTATTGACATGGCTGTTGAATTTTCAGGATAGCCTTTAACCCAGGTGGAGGTGCCAGGATTTTATCCACGAAAGAAGAATATCGTTTACCAACATGACAAACAGAAATTTCCCGTTGTATTGACATGGCTGTTGAATTTTCAGGATACTGAGGTTTTTCGTGACGGGGTATACAATGAAAAACGCAACTTCTTCTTTCAAATGCGTTGAATGTGTAAAGTTGCCGCGAAATTAAATGACTGAAATTTTCACAATTATCCATATTATCACATTATTACACTAAAAGTAGTTCTATTAAGCTTTTTAGATGAGCGTAACGAAGATTTTCATTCCATATACCAAAAAATTTTGGACTTTTTGGTTTTTATGTTTTTTTTTTTTTTTTTTTTTTTTTTTGTATGTCATTTTTTACGCGACATACAGGTCAGGAAAAAGTATCAATCAACTCGAAACTTTTTTTTCAAATTGGTGTCACACTAGAATAGGTTGGGATTGTTTTTCAGAAAAATCGTTAAAACGGTAAAAATTTGGAAAGTAGGCCTATAGAAAATCCCCATAAGAATAAGCCGAGAGAGAAATACTTGGAAATTTTTCTCTTCAAAAGCTCTCAAATTTATACTGAATGTGGAAAGAAATATCATACATATTTTGAGCGATTTATGGAACAATCGGATGTGAAATAACGAAGAAAACGCATTTTAATGTACTTTTTTTACACATCAATAAAAGCAATTAAGAAAGCAATTAAGAAACTATTAAATGTGAACAACAAGTGTCACCAATAAATTAAAACGATTGAAATCTGTGATGGATATCAAGGAGGCACTGGTTGCATTGTTGTGAAACCAAGATCCATATAACAACAGACAACCGCGGTTTTTAAACCTTTGAAGTGATCCATGGCCTGTATATGTACATTGAGCTGACCAAATGTTCTTAATTCTACATTTCCATACTTCTAAGCTCATCTCACAACGCATATAAGGCGTTTTCCTAGTCTATAAAAATATAGAACGCCTTGAATCATATCAGAGCCCTCTCGCATCTGAGCCGCACGCAATACGCCAGGATTTCTGCTTGCGATATCCTTGCTTATATGACTATTTGATAGATACTGCGCTTTACGGCTTCAATATGTTTCATGTCTACGACACTATGAATTCATGATTTAGCAGGATGTTGTAGAAACTGAGCTATCCACTCGACAAGCTTGAAAACGGATGCAAATGATAGCACATTTTCAATGAGAGGACGATGACCATGTAACGTGATGAGGCTATAATACGAGGACATGTACAAACAGATCAACTGATAAGTAGCTAAACATAAGCTAAGTAATTAAACATAACTATGCTATTTTATTCTGGTCAGCCCGCACACAAGAATCTTTCTTATGCGGGCTTCTACATTACATTGTTATTTCTCAATGAACACCCCTACTTCTTTTTCAAACAGAACCTTCCAACTTGTTTTTCTTCTTTATGTATCTTTATTTATTGTACATTGTTACTATTCATTACGTTGTATGGAAAACTGTCTAAATGGATATGTAATGTGGAATAAAATAAGAATAAAATGAAAATGAAATCAAATGAAATGAATGAAGACTTCACGAAATTATTGAAAACGGCATTGCTAAAATTCACGCTTTCTGCTAGCTTTAATTTGAAAAATGGTTCAGTTGACACTGGAAGTTGGCTATTGGTTATTTTTTAATTCATCCACTGTCATTCAGATATGTTGCGCATCAAATTTAGACTGATTAAAAAAAAAAAAAAAAAAAGACTGATTTTTCTCTCAGATGATTGAAACGTTTTTACTCAAAAATAGCTGTATTCGGAGAGAGAGAGAGAGAGAGAGAGAGAGAGAGAGAGATGTCACACATATGATGATAATGATCAACTTTGGAGGAGAATTTGAAGACGACCATTTTTTTCGATCTTCTAGAGACAGTTAAACAATTGAAACTTGTATTGTCTAACAGACTCGACTTCTGTTCAATCGAATATATTTGAAGCAGCCTATACCCATAAAAATGTATTGCCACGGTTTCTCTTACAAACTTCTTGTAAGCTTGTTTCCACGATAGAAGATGGCTTCTATCGCTCCCTCATATCGCATACTAGTAGCGTACTTGTGGTTAGCCCCTTCGTGTTTCGTGCATACAATTATAGGTCAATTATAGGAGAGTCGCCCCTACTTTTCTATTGTTCAAAATGGCAATGAGAAATGGAGTAGGGCTTCAAATGCCGCCTGTTTTACGCAGGTTCTGCTCTGCTCTGGAAACTAAAGCCAGGTCAAGCATGGGTTCAAGTTCAGAAAAAAGCACGTTTTTTCCGAATTCTACTCAAGTATCACTTATTCACTTTTCACTTATTCGCACCCTCGCATGACATCTCTTGGTGGGGTATTTTCGCAAACAATATGATCTTACCAATCGAATAGAGAAGGTTATTATTTTAAAACATCTCAAAATATATTCCTGAAATCAATTTCCTATTAGAGTAAATTCTTCCTATACCATATTTCCAAATTATCATCCCGTTATACTATCTATGAACATATTTCTGCCTATCGTATACACAAAGCTACGTCTTAGGCAAACATTTATTATTGATGTTAAAGTCTGGGGCCAACTTTGGAACAAGTATTTTGTGAAGAAAAACGTTCATGTAATGATCATTGTAAAAGTTTTCTCTATTTCAACTCTAGTCGAATTGAATTTCTTTCTGAGTGCCTGTCGCTTAAGCCTATTACGATTTGGGGGTTTACTGAAAAAACCGCTGTCGACTGTACGGCGGCCAATCGCGCTAGCTGTAGAATCAGCAATGGGATGTTAAAAATTAAAATCAGAGACATTCACAATAATCTTTTATATGAATCGTTCATGTACCATCCCAAACATTAATTCTGGATATTCCAGATCTTTGATGTGAAGTTCAAAAGTACATGTACTTTTCTAAGGACACTTATTAACGATTAAAGATTTGCGTGGCTTACTAATTTTTCAAGTCGATCTATAACGTTTGTGGGCATTCAGAATTACCCTGATTGGATAGGCTGTTGCCAATGTCACCACAGTTCAAACAGCCCTCTTGATTGGATTCTGTGTTTTATGACGTCAAAGGGAAGGGAAAACAAAAGTCGTTAATTAAATACAAAAAATATCGTTGTCAACTAAAATATCAAGTTGATAATAATAGGTGTTACGAGGCATTTTTATTCACCGGATTACTAATTATAAGTCGTGACTAATTAGTAACTTCATTCAAGCACTTGCTTCACGGATTGTATTATATTCTCGGAAATAAAGTTGCATTACTATGTTGCAAACAAGAGAAGTAAACAAGTTAATGAAGTAAAAATCGTACACAAGAATAGAAATCGCAACCGAGACAAGTTATAGAGTGACACTTCTAGAGTAAGGTGTAGTAAGTACGGACGGGAGAGAGAGAGAAAGAAAGGAAGAGAGAGAGAGAGAGAGAGAGAGAGAGAGAGAGAGTGTGAGAGAAACAGAGAGGGAGAGAGAGAAAAAAAGAGAAATATATAGAGATAGGGGAAGAGAGAGATAAAGAGAGAGAGAGAGGGATAGAGATGGGGGAAGAGAGATAGAGATAGAGAGAGAGAGAGAACATGTGTTGTGTCCTGCCCCTTACTATACAATGAGTTAGGCAAGCCACTTGGTAACCAGCTGATCTAGTGCATTTGAAGAGCAGCTACGTCACCATGGTAACAGTGACGTCACGTGTACACTCACTGTCACTCACACGCGACCTCTTCACACACTTTACATGTCACACACAAGAGTGTAAGGTATTCTATTATTCACATACTTTATTTTCATTTATCGAGTAAATATTGACTTGATAATAAATACTTTTCCCACAGTTGTCTCAACTTGATAATGGGATTGAACAAATAACAATACTTTTCACATAATTGCATCAACTTGATAACACGATTGAACAAATAACCATAAATTGGTATTGATTTGGTATTAAATCAATTCATGATTTACATATTTGTGAGAATTCTCACAATAAAATGATTTATTTCTGGAAATATAAGTAATTTCAGAGACAGTGCCCATTGCCCATTGGCATGCATGGAGTTGTCTTCTAAAGTAATAAAACAAATCCACATCCAATTTGTTTTTTCAAAAAAGTTACTATCTCTACTTGGTACGATAAATATATTTCAAGACAAGTCACGCCATGTCAGAACTAGGAAAACGCAACACTGACGTTGTAAGATGAGCGATATATTCTTCATGGAATGTATACACGAAAGCCGTATACCTACACCTTGATTTTGAAACTATCCACTCACTGTCTATCCCAATTAATGTACGTACATATTGGTTTTTGAATCGTTATGATTGTGCTTCACCTGTTGCCAATTTTGGAACTTTCAATTGATTTAAAAAATATTAAATTTTCCTTTTTTTCCCTAGCGACTGATCCAGTTGTTGAGAAGAAAACATCTGACTGATTGATTAACACTTCAGAGAGTAGTGTGCATCATACTTGTGCCAAAACTACGAGAAAAACTGAATTAATTCCAAGATGATATTCAAAAAACTTTCCCCTCTGGGTAATTTTTCTGCGTTTCTTGAAATTACGAAATATTTTTCAAACGTCGTTCAACGTAGCGATTGCTTCACAAAACTATACAATTATCAATTAAGATTATGACATATAATAGGGCCTATGTTTGTGCGAAAGTTCATTAAAATTTGTTTTTTCGTTTGACATCTGTAAAGTGCGTGAAAAACGAAATAGAATGGACGAACGAACTGGAAAATACGTTTTTTCAATTACAGTGAAATTGAGTATTCACTTTCGCTCATCCAATGAACATAATTCTCACTCCTACCCCCGGACTACTGTTGCCTTGTATCACAACCTCCTTTTAATCGTCACCCTTCCCCGGACTACTGTTGCCTTGTATCACAACCTCCTTTTAATCGTCACCCTGTAGGTGATGGTTAAACGTGGTGAGAGCCGATTGTTCCGACTGATAATTGGTGAATTACCTTGTTAACAACCAAACCCTTGGTCACTTTTGTTTATTTTCGTGCCTTAAATTGATAATACATTGATTGATATCTCATTTTCAGTTGGTATGGGTCTTGATACTATCCATCATGTTGTGAGCTTCTTTCCATGACTAAGCTATAGAGATGTACATAGGTTTATTTCAGATACCATGCAGACTCTATTTTAAAGTTTAAACTCCTTTTGAACTTCGCTTAAACATCGTTGTAAACTACGTTTTACTCAGATTTAGTGACTCTTATTCAAACTCCGTCTTGACATCTATTTCAGACTGCGATACATACACAAATTTGAACTCAGTTTTAGATTCGGAATTACTCACTTACCGAGTAGGCCTACTTTGAAAGTGACGATACAATTCACTCATACCAACGCAATATTGCGCTGTTGGCAATACTTGTTAGCTGAACTCTCTGACTTTTTAATGTAGAATTACTTGAGGAGTGTCTTCTTGAATATTTCAGCGCTGTTTCGTGTTTGTTTCTTGTTTGTTTCATCCCCGCCAGCCTGTTTAATGGAATACTAACGAGTATAATTGCTTTGTAAACAATAGAAGCGCTTCAGTGTTGCCATATTAATAAGACTAATGCAAGCAAGTTTTATCCAAACTTAACAAGATCAAATGCTAATGAATATTGTAAGGCGGCCCGTCCCAGCTGTCGTGGTATTACCGGGTCGGTCGAACAGTAGTGGATTAATTACGTCACAGTAGGTGTCGATAAAGAAGTATTGTGTTCCTTTGTCACTCATTTCCTTTTTAGATTTGGTTAATTTAGTCCTATTCAGTCTGTTGGGATGATGGAAAGGGGACGGATACCCTATGTAATCACTATATAGGTGTCTACAAAGGCGATAAATTACTTCAATACATGTCGTGTGATGTTGAAATGAATTTTATCTTCACTCTTATTTTCTTACATCATGAACAATCCCTTCAACCAATCTCATTGTGGTGTCTACCCGTTCCGCTGGAAAGCGCTAGAATCTGTTGGATGATATTCTACGAAGTAGCTGGTAGCACAGATAATAGAGCTATTTTGTACTGTCGCAAAAAGCAGCAGTGGTACGGTTTGGTATACTAATTATTGCAGATATGGGCGAGGGGACAGGATGATATCCGTATCGTTATGTCATAACCGTGGAGTGTTTTGATAGTTGGTAATATAGCATGTAACGTCTTTAATACATATATAATGAATCTGGAGGACAAAATAAGTACCCCTTAGGGGGTACTATTCCATTCATATTAGGTATGTATATAAGGTGATTATTGTTTGCGTAATGAACTCACTGGCAGGTAAAAACTATGTTTGTTGGTACGGATGAGTGGGTGGAGGACTGATGTATGATGTTTATACTCATGCCTTTTGCAGGACTCGATTCCACGTCCGATTTTGCGTTAGTTTCCAAAGCTAAATGAACAAGTCGAACGTCTGGTTCAAATTCAAGTTCAAGTTCATTTTAATGGTATTATCGTTACAATGGAAAGCATGAAATATGCATGAATACAAAATTACACGTATCATTATTAATTAACAAAAATATGACAAAAATTGCATACAATTAATAAGAGAGCAGAAAAATCATTATTATATTTATTTTCTAGATGACATAGGTCTACAGCAAAAAGTGTTATTATTCAGCAATTATTCAGTGTTATTAAATTCTATAAACCATCACTTTGATTATTATTTATTGAAACTTTGTAGTTTTGTGATAAAACATTGTCACAGACTCAGCAGTGATGAAACAGTTTTTCCAGCCCAGCTCATGAGCGTAATTTTAGATGCTGCTACAATTTCAGTGAATATATTCAATGTTATTATATATCTGACTTTTTATTGGAACACTGCCGACATTCCGTGTTGTCAAGTGATACAGACGTTTTCTATACACGCTTGTTGAATATCAAGTGGAACTTTGTTGCCACTTGTCACTGTGCGTAGACTGTACTTGATGTTGAGAGCAATTAGTGCTCAGCAATTATCCTAATTGCAGTTTCCTGCGAGCCACGCGACGTCCTGATTCTATTACATCTATATGTATATATATATATATATATATATATATATATATATATATATATATATATATATATACTACCTGTTGCTGTTATTTTGTTTTAAAACAAACACTAAATCACAAGTTATTACTTGTGAACTTTGTTATAAGTCCTCGAATACCTTCACTGTGCAAGTGTACCATTGCAAATATCAACCTTTATGCAGATTTTACCTGAAGTATATATATATATATATATATATATATATATATATATATATATATATATATATATATATATATATATATATATATATATGCATTGGACTAACGCTGAAGGAATTATTAATAAATACCTGCGTTTTATATTTGGTATAGCCATTAGACATGCAAATTGGCTTCAGTAAGGGCCACCGGTATACCAAAATTCATAATACTATTATGCAAGAAATCTCATTACGGGAGATTGAAGGAACTGCGATTTTTTTAATGACATCGTAAAGTGAATCATTTGTTTCAAAATTCAGGCTAATATTAAAGTGGGATCGATTGGATGGGAGCCCATATACAAAGGCGATCGTACCACCTCAACTACTCAAATAATTTACATAACCGTGAAGTAAAGAAACTCTTCTACAAATATGTATATATATATATATATATATATATATATATATATATATATATATATATATATATATATATATATATATATATATATTCAAAACTGAGCGCTCGCTTCCGGTCTTCAAATGATACAGGTCATTTGAACATAACACAATGCTATGGTATGCGCTGTAGGAGGACGAAGAACAGATGCGTGTGTGTCTACGACACCGGAGTGAGTGAGGGTAGAGATAAGATGTTGGCAAGGACCCAAGGAGAGCCATTGAGGTAAGGTAGAGTCCTTGTCTTTTATTGAATGATGGCGGTGCGGGATGGAGAATGAGGGTAATTGTCACCCCCTCCCCCCCTCCCCCGGCCATCCCCTATACTCGTAATGGCAGGATATAAATTATGCGAATCCTTTAATGACGCCAGACATTCGTATATAAGTTATTACCGACGCCTGCGGCGTAATACCCCCAACCAGGCGTAAGAAGAAATGAATCCACTATAGTAAATTACCGGCCATTAATTTACTGGTATAGATAAAAACAAGAATATGTTTTATGCATTGCGTTGGTTCACCTGGTATTCGCGCGTAGTGTTTCAAAAGCTAATGAACTAACTTTCAACTGTATACAAAAATATCAACAGAATATCTCCAGATTTTTTTCATCAGGTGAGAATATCATGAATAATTCACACCCACAGTCTCGCTTTCATGAATATTAATCACGTACAAGAAGAGAATAATTCCATGATTTTTAAATTCGGAATTAATAATTGAAGATTGGGTTTGAAATTAGAATAACTCACCACATAAGTAAATGACAAAATATGGCCACATGAATTATCGGCATCAAATCAATGAGAATACAGCTTCATTAATAATGTGTCGGTTAGAGCGTTTATCTGTACATTTGCTCACAGTATAGACTAAAGAGCATTGGTTATATTAGAGCGTAGATAAATGCGTGGTGAAAATTCCGAGAGGCTATCCCCATTCCCCCCACTGTATGAGGCAGCGTGCTTGGCTCCAAACATATATGAGACCTGAATAACTAAATCGTATACTTCGCTATATTATATTCTCATATTTCTGACTGTTGTTTTATCAACAGTTCCCTCAGTACCTCACACAAATTTATTCAGTCACGACTGATGAATAAGTTGAACAAAGATGAACAAAAGATGAAACAAAGAAATTTGAAAGAGAATGAGATGAATTTCAAAAAGAGACAGTAGATTTGTATCTATGATAGAACTATTGAATTGTTATCATTCATTGATTTATTAGTACAATATTTACAGTGTGTTTCATTATATCTGCTTCTTTTTTGGGGGTTATAGGATCGACGTGGTGGAGCCCCGTCCTAATGATACCTACTTTGACATTCTAAACATCCTTCAATACAAATTCTTATTTCAAAACTGTGGAAAGTAAATGAACTGTTAACATACACTTAAATTCTTCAATATATAGTCAGCTTGGCAAAACTTTAATCAGATTTAACACGATACAATTCCATTCACGTCAATGCCAATAGCACTCGTGAAAACATAAACCAAATACGTGTCAACCATTGGCTGACTGAGCATGTCAATGTAGCATCTGCAGAAAATAAATATGGCAGACCGGACTAAGAAACTGTCGTGACATATGACACTTAAATTGGATAAAGCTGAAATATTTGGTTGAATTTTCTAGAACTAACTGTGACCTTTATAGTTTCATATCTAAAATCCATTCCAATCCAAGAAGTAACAATCACAGAGAAGTTATAAAATCGACTTCCCTCAACTTTTTATACGAGTTTATCTGTCAAATACAATCACATTTTGATAGAAAATTCTTTTGATATATTACACTTCGTGGATCCTCGTGGCACGTCGTGCATCTTCGTAACCGGATGTGACGTGTTGGCGATGAGAGAGCCACAGAGACCGATTGCTTTTCCCTTCCTCCTATCCTCATGCACCACTAGAGGCAAGCTCATATTTCAAATCAAAAGAAATAAAATATCAAATTGGAGTTGTTTTTTTCTTTTCAATTGACTGAGACAAGTTTGATAGGTTCGTCAACTGATACACAAAAAAGAAAACTTTTTCGAACATAAGTTGACAGTTCGAAACACCCGTACGAGTTGACAATTGAATAGGGGAAACCACTGATTGCGATTGTCATTTGGCTCAGCATTGAGAAGCTATAATATTCATAGATACGTTGTAGAAGGCGTAACGGAACGTGAAAAATCATATAAGTGGTTCATTTCTTGAAAAATAATTAATTGACAAATTACCGTATGTAATTATTTGTTTCGAATGAGTCGAAATTATGCTCCGTGATTAACAATATTTTCACTCCAAACAAGTTGATCGAATGTGGATCACATTCACCCCCTGGCAACACTTAATTGTTGGCACTTAATTTCTCAAAGTGCCAGCGGTAAGATTCATTTCGACTCTGGTATTGGGGTTAAAACCAGTTTTTGCTCGACTTTAAATAGTTTACTCACAGTTGGTTGCACCAAGTGTTAGTCAAATGATCATTAGTTAATCATTAGTTAAGAAACAGAAATAATGAGTAAGCGAGGGTGATAATACGCTGATTCACTGATCATTAGTTGCTACAACCGGGAAAACTATATAGGAAAACATCGAATAATAATATTCTCGTTTTGTTGTATATCTATATTTCATTTTCAATTCCCTTTAATTTCCAAGCATAATAATTGTTTCTATAGCACTAACCAAGTTGACAAGTATATGAGTTGATATTAAAATGTACAATATAGATCCTTTTAAAACATCCACAGAATTAATTACTCATCCCCGGTCCAATCACAGCCAATTTTAAAATACTTGACAAGATTTGTAGCTCAATAATTCCGTTCCAAATAACCTATTGGACCATTAGTAGAAAAATGAATTTCTGCCCAGTACAGATGTGTTGTCTAATATCTTATATACACCAACACAAGTGAGTTGATTGTGTTGTATCAAATAACGACAGTTTAGGGTAATTTTACTGTGACACTGAGCATCGCTAATCGGCGTTTGATTTTCTTTTTTTTTTCGTATTTTCTGAAAGATCTTGTTTATATCTTTCAGAAAAAGTTGCGGGATGTTGAGAATTGTTGGTTTTTCTATTTTTTAAACTCGCTTGAATCTGATGGTTTTTGCATGTTATTTGGGAGGGGTGGTGCTGGAGGGGGTGATTTCTGGTGGTTAGGTTAGGGGGGTAGGTTGATGCCGTTGTTGGGGAGGGGGGAGCTGCTGGAGGGTGTAATATGTCAGTAGGTTAGTGGGGGAGGTTGGGGAAAAAACACAAATTGGCGTGCTCAGTGTCTCTGTAGTTTCAACCAGTTTAGGATTGATCTATCTCAGCCAGGATCTCAGTACTAAAATCACATTATATCATACGACAAAACACAAATTTGATAGATAGGCCTACTAAAAGTTGTATGGAGTCCAGAATTATGGAGTTTTCTTTCAAGTACTGCTTATAATCAACAATTTCATTCTACTAACTAGGTCATTTTGCTTGTACTTCTTACTGTACACTTGTTACATACTATTCTCATTATTATCTTTGGAAATAAGTAATAACTTCAGCGGAATGTCGGAATCGACTCATAAGGATCCACCTGATCATATGAACTCTTTTTCATCGCTGATGATTGGTTTAATGCAGTGTCTTTTGGTAGGTACGTGTAGCTATGTTGATATTCCAACACTGAGAGATTATGGCTATCATCTAATTTCTGTTCAGGTGAACGACTTGCATAATAGCTTTCTTGACCTCCAATTTCTGGCAAATTAGAGATTTTCCTGTTTGATTGGTACAGTGTCTTGCCTTGTGGTAGCATTATTGCTTGATATTGGGACACGTCAATAGTTTCTGTGGTGGTTGATATAGGTTCGTACTTCACAGTTGTTGTTTTCTGTTCCAGCATAGGTATATTGATTCCAATCTTGTTCAGAGCACTATTGAGTGTACTTGACATGGCGAATACACCCTTCATGATTGTGCGCTTTCTTCGTGATAGGTTTATTGTGTTTTGATGATTATCTGAAATATAAGGATAGATCACGGTTAGATGGAGTATTACTATATTTGATACTAGTTTTACTTGAACTCCACACTTTGAAACATGTATACAAATATAATGAATGATAAATTATGGCAAAAAGTTTGGTCAAATGTTTGAAAATGAAAATTACTGAAAATTTTTAGTAACATTTTCGACGACCCCAAAAATGAAAATGACTTCTTAGTCGAAATGATGTGTTCATTTTCATGAAAAATTTGAATTTATACGATCAACATCTATCTTTCTGAATATCAAACAATTCAAATCTACCAAATATGAATGAGTGTAAGTAATATAATTACTCAACCCAAATAGTTTCTGATTTTTCATTGAAATTGTATTGAACCGTAAGCTCTGAAGAAAAATTATTATGCTTATTGCAGAATATTGAATGATTTGATTGGTCGGTCGGACGGAAACGTTCAAAACACGTATAGATGATCATGAAGTAATAATTTGTGACACCGCGCTGTAGCATGAATTCGAATATTTGTCTACGACCTATCTTTTGGTAAATATATACTTTGCGAAATTTTCGTTGGGCTTTCTATGTACAGTACGTCCTACTAATGAACAATGATATTGTGCGCTTTTATCATTATCATTGTTTCATTATCATTAAAGTTAAAAAGTTTAACGAACCATTCCTGTAATGAATTACTTGCATGGACTTGATGTTTTGAACTAGATAGGCCTACTGAGGAACAAAGGAGCGCTAGTTCAGCGGTTTCAAAAAATAATAACAGAATGGTTTCAAAGTATATAACATATTTTATTTATAACGTACGTGCTAAAAATAGGTTTTTATAACGGTTATAAATGAGATGAAAGTTAACTCGTAAAAAAATTGAAAATATTTTTATAAAAAATTGAGATATTTTTAATATATTCATTGTTGCATAATGATGTTATCAATAGTGTTTTCGGCTGAAAACTTTTCAACGAATAATATGTAGACCCTATGGTCGAGTCAACCTGTATTATCGCTTCGCGTCAGAATTTAGAGATGATTTTCATTGATCAAAATATTTTTTCTGATTTATAAAGTTGCAGTTCCAATTGAAACCAATGGAACTCAAAGTTCAACTGGAATTCCATTGAAATTCATTGAAGCTATGAGGACGATTTTATTTTTCAATTATTTTTCTGATGTATTAATAGTTCTAGTTATAATCAAAAACCAATGGGGTCTCAAGTTCAACTCGAATTCCATCGAAATATCAGACATCAACTTTTCTCTATGTAACAACTCAAAACGTGAACGAGCGTCCTTTTGCCTTGTAAGATCAGTTCAATCAACAATCATAGCTGATCTGCTCTTCGAAGAAATTCTCTGTACGGGAATCGGTTCTGTTGTGTCTTGATCGAAAGCCATGATCGGCGCTGCTGAGGGGAAGTTGCGGGGGAACGCTCCAAACTCAATACCCGTCATACCAAGTGCTTTCTGCAATCCAGTCATGGCCATCTCGAATATGTGTCGCTTATTACGATCTTCTACCACTCGCTTCAGGTCCTCGACGTCTTCGTCGTACAGATCTAAACACATTCCACACATTTTCCATATTTATATATGATTATTGTTTGCTTAACGACCCCACCAACATCTAGATTATATGGGGGTACGAATGAGAAGGTGATGAAACTATGCAGTGGTGATTAATGAGAGGACGTTTACAATACGCATGCCTTATGAGGGACTCGCACTCACGCCCAACGGTGTCTTTAGTTTCTGAAGCGGAGCCTCATCTGATCGAGCTTCCGAGGGAGGTCGAGGGCATTTATATATGAATATAATTTATGTCATTTGTCATTCATGACGAATATTCTCGCGGATTGGGTGAGATGTTCTTCGCGGGTTGACCGCGTTTGCTTTTTTGGGATAGAATTACGGTCGCATTCGAGACCTTGTCTTCTTTTCCAAAGTTTCGACAGGATGCGACCTGCCATCATCAGGAAGTCATATCCTGGCATGGCAGGCAGGTCATATCCTGCCGAAAAGTTGGAAAAGAAGTCAAGGTCCTGAATAGGACCGCTCTTCTATCCTGAAAGTGAAAACGCGGTCAACCCGAGAAAACGATACAGCACACACACAAACACACATATATATAGGCCTAAGTTATACAATTTAAACCTATTGAAGATGATATTGTATTTGGCCTGAGTATTAAACACAAGCATTACATCGTATACATAAAACATTGAGCATATTGTTTTCTTCCACTTTCAAATATTCAATTGTGTGTGTGTGACGTTGAAATGAGATTGAATCTATGTAAGATATTTGTTTCTGCAATGCAATATGATAAGAAAGAAGCATTGATCATACTCATTTTCTCTCTGTTTTCACAAACTTCCGAAGAAACCACGTGCACAATCCACTCTATAGCTGCATCACAAAATCATAATTCTATGAAACTTCTGATGCAAATTGTCGATAGTACATTGCTCACCATTATTTTGTGTCCCTAAGGCAGCGGCAATGCTGATTGCGATCAGCGATAGGCCGATCACAAAAACAAGAATCATCTTCATCCTGCGTTCACTGGAGTTAATTCCTCTCTCCTCCGTCGACTATTCCATTATCAGCTTGCAGTCACGCTCTTAGCACGAACAATTCTGTGTTCTCGTTATCAAATGTGATTTTTATGACTTTTATTCATCTGGTACTCGTTAGATGCTTCATTAACTCATAGAATGTAGCAGGCTTGACTTGTTAATAAAGTCAAGTATCAAATTGATGAGGTGATTAAACGGATTAAATTGATTGTAATAATTATCTAAGGTGATTTCGCTGAACTGTTTATATAAAGGGATGTAATTGATATTATGTTCCTGTGTAGGACTACTCAAATGTGGAATCTCTTCTGGTGAAAACATTTTTCAATTCAGACTGACAATTCACTGTGACTAAAACACTCACTCTCGAAACAATGACAAACTCGACTAATCCATGAGGATTTTTTTTTCTGCTAGTCTGGTTTCAGATGGAACTAAAAACAGTTGTTGAAAGTCACCACATTTTTGTTTTTTATTTTCTTTCTGCGGTCTAATTAAAATATAAACCTTTCTTCACAATCCCGCGCTCGAGACAACATTCAATAGTTACTTTGTTTGAAAAAAGTTACTGGCCCGGGAATCGAACAATGGACCATGCGAAGCAGCGATATTATATATATTTTCTCTGTTTGCTTGTTTTTCATTGACATGGTCAAGGAAAAGATATATACATTCTACACTAGAGCTAACAAAGCCTATTTGGGCTTGTCTATGGCATAAATAAAATATAATCAGCAAACAAAAGTGAACACAAAATAAAATGTCAAATTATATTTACAAAAGGGTAATCAGAAACAGGCCTAAAAATGACTGACTCTCTCATCCAGGAAGAATGGTCACCTAATTGCTATACAACTGTCAACCGTGTATAAGTTAATTCATTCTTTTTTTCCTAGTACGAGTTGAGATTGAATTATCTAAAAATGGAAATACTGTGGATCAATGCTACATTTGCACGAGAGCTCATGGAAATTGAGTTAATATAATGACAGTTTTTTGTGAAATTTTCCAAACCGAACAAGATGGGCACATTTTTAATTAAATACTCCGAAGCAGTCATTGAGAATTGTGCACATGTCGGTGGAAAAGTTGTCCCTTCAGGTGAAATATACGGATTTTATAATGATAAAAAGTGGTCGTGCATGTCAAAAAATTAATGAATACCTTTTAGATCATATGCAAATGACAGAGATCCGTAATAAGGATTACTCGCATATGTATAAAATCATTTTTAGAAAGTTTCAAATTGATAATAGGAAAGCCAGAAAGTTTTGCGAACTCAAACTCTTCATTATGGATCACTATTCAATGTATATATTATTCAATTTAGCATGTAATCGTTCAGGTACCGGTATAGATATATTGGGTTTCTCTGTATTACAGAATTGATCATATTACATATTACAGAATTGATCAAGCCACATTGTAAAGCATCCTGAAGAAAATGTACTAATTATAGGCTTGTGTCAAGTAACAAATTACAAACAATCGTTAGCAAAGAAGCGACTGGTGGACTATCAAAAATTGTGATAGGTCAATACCAACTGGTGAACATTGTTATATGTATCGTTCGAACCGTTCAACAATGCGTGACGTCACTTGACAGAAACCTGTATTCATGTTAATACAATTCTCCAGTTAGTAGATAATATAATAGCGTTTCCTCTTGTGAATACAAGCATAACCATAATATTTCTAGAAATAATTAAAACATTCTCAATGTCACCACTCTCAGTTGAAATGAACTTGCATCATTCACGAAAGATATACTCAAGACATGTCTCGCAATGTTCAAATAAAATGGTTCGCCTCCATTTTTACCTCCACTTCTTTCTAACACCTCACCCTCTAGTACGCATCCGACACGCTAGGAAGCGTTCTGGATAATGAATTGTATTCGACCATCAGCCAGCCCTCTTGTCGCGCTCTCCAGCGTGCCACATGCGTACTATTGCAGATATATGCGAAGGGAATAAAGATGTGCACAGAAAATTGTTTCATGTTCAGCCATAAGAGTTTATCTTTCGTGTATGACTTGATTCGAATACATGGCAAATGTCATTCCTAACTGTAGACAACGTTGACAAAGTGGTACAAGTGCACAAAAAGAGAAAATCATCGGGCTTACGCATCTAATATGATTTCAGAATAAAATTCATTCATTGAGTATATATTTCTCTTCTGAAGCGTGTCATTATCTGAAGCTGTCGAAAGGATTCGGAACGTCTCCCGATTTTTCGATCTTCTTAGTAGTTTCAGTCGTCGCTTTGTATAAACCGATCACTTGTAATGCTTTGTTCATTCCTTTTTTAACCAGTACTACGACGTTTCTCCTAGGTCGTGACAGCTGCACGTCACCGTCAACACGGCCTCCTAGACAACAATGTAACACATTGATTAACCGAAGTGACTATTTGACGAGCCGGAAGTACACGTGCTATATGACAACGCCGCGGTGTTAATACGGACGAAATATATTCTACCAATTAAGATAATCCACTCTTATAACTGAACGATGATGAATTTCGTGTACACACCTCCTTTCTCAGTGACTAAGGATGAAATGAGTTAGTACCTACGCGGACCACTGAAGGTGCTGCCCTGCTGGCTGTTCGGTGGAAGCACAAACCAGCACGCTTATAGCGATTTCTAGCGGTTTGTAGTGGTACTACAAAGTACTCAAAGGTAGAAGGGAGTGTCGATAAAATATTGTGTGTGAGAGTGGTAATCAGTTTTATTCAACATGCATCCAAGTGAATCAACCGTCTTTGGTTTCGGGTCAATTGAAGGATGAATTAAATCAGTTACTCATAGGTTGAGTTGGGTTCATGTGGTTAATTAAAAACAATAGGCCTATGTTAATTTAGCACATAACAACATCGCATGGATAGATATATTCCGATGGTGAGATGAATAGAGACTGCCTTGATTATCATACGCTATTGCATGTTTGTGATGGTCTGATATCATCACACTTTTTTTTAAATTTTTTTTATATATTGGGTTCAACGACGCACTGTTATGATAACTGAACATTTTTGTTAGATATGAGAATGATGAGCCGAGGTGAGGTAAAAGTCTCTAAACCAATGTGTGTTGACACCTTGCCAAAAATACTTGGTTGAAACCGGAATTCTGATTTTTTTTGACAATGTGAACTTATATCCTGAAGTGAAAGTGGTCGAGGGGTAAACCTATCGAATACATTCACCACAATCTATTTTATTGTGATGATCATATTTTTCTTCTCAATTAGTTAATTCATAATGCAGTCAGAAAATAATGAATCAGAATTTAATAAAATAATATAATGATGAATGAATCCTGAGACCTCTGTGGCTAGGTGATAATTACCTCTTGTGTTGTCAGTACTAGCTTCAGCCGCCAGGACAACAGCTAACACTGGCAAGCACAACTGTAGTGCTACTAAACACCTCATTTTATGAGCAATGGCAGATCCTCACAGAATTGAGTATCTGTACACTCTCAACACTACGTAGATACTTTGGGAGATTTTTGAAGATACAAGTATACGTATAAACTAATTCTACTCAGATAATTGCATGTACAAGTATCTGACTACACTAACTGTACGTAGATATACTATGAGTGACACACTTGCATATTCAAGTATCTCTAAACAATTGGTATGCTTAGTTTTATTTGATCACGCGAATATAAATGTAGTCCGAAGTGGATTTACATGACTGTGTTAGCTACTTAGTAATGTACCCATGTATAGCATATTAGCATTAGCCAATCGTACATTTAGTTGAATGTAATGGTTATTCATGCAATTAATTGAACACGATCAGTGTACAGTTAAAATACATATTAATGACGCCTTGAAAATATGCGGCTCTCTGTAAACTACAGACCACAGCATTCAGTAAATAAATAGAGCAGCAGGGCCCTGAATCCGTATCGTGATTGCCACTTTAAATAATAACCAAGGCCCAGCTAGCTCCAAGGATTCGGATTGGATACTGTTCTCTAGGAGAGATAAGTACCATGGCAACGTGTCCAGTATTTGTTAGACGAGCTTTAGCGAGGATTCAATTTGATACACTGAAAGAAATTGATGTTCGTTTATTTTTCATTTTTTTATGTTGTTTTGTCGGTTCTCCACAGGTCAAACGGCTACAGTTATCAACTTCATTTTTTTTTCGTTATGGTTCCTTATCTAATTCAGATCTGTATAGTTTTGTGGCATTATCGGGTGGTACCTTTTATCTTTAAGAATTTCAGAAATTTAAAAAATACCCATTAGAATAACACAGCGCAAAAAATACGAAAATATTTTTATTTTCCCCCAAAAAATGAAATTTTGCGTGAAGTTGAATTACATTTTGATACGTATTTCTGAAAATTTGCAGCTTGATCGGGTTGGCCATTTTGAATAACAAACATAAAATGTGCTAAATTGGTACCACTCGAAGCAGGTTTTAGCCATTTTTACCGATAATATTACTATCCGCTCGTCTAACAACGCATATATGGCGTTTTCCTAGTGTATTTCAAATGTTGTTAGCACAAAATCCTAGCACGGCTCTTGAGGTGGACCACAAAATATGTCACATTTTTGCGTTCTAAGAGACCGTGACTCTGTTATTACCTTGTAATGCCATAGTATTTAGATCTCCTAGAGTATTTATGAGTATTTTCGAAGAGCAGACACGTGGTGAAATAGATATCTCTTTTGAGAATAAACTAGAACATTAAACAGTCATAATTTCGAGGTACTTGTGATGTGACTTGATGAACCGGCTATTATAAGTAATGAAAATAGTAATGAAAGTAATGAAAGTACTATGAATAATAGTAATGAAGTAATGAAAATATGTCAGATCATGAAACTGAATCCCTCCAGAGCTATTAAGGTGTAGAATTGTTTTTCAAGACCATTTAAATTCATCCAATTTGACTTTGTTCCTCGTATTTGCCCTAGTATACATAGTTTCATCTATTATTCCTAATATGTTGATAGATTCTCTAGTTGCACATATATTTGAACCGAACAGTTCAAAAAATAGAAGTACGCTTATTAAATATTCACTCTGATTATATTACAATAATTATAGATCACACAATAATATTTATACTACATGGAAAATAACAGCACTTCAATCAGTTTTATTTATATAATTCACTTCGAGAATGGGTTGTAATCTTCATTGACATTTCTATCACCGCATGTCTCGATACGGGATTTTATTCTCATGAAGACAACAAATAAATTGACCTGGAATAAGTTGACCTAGATTCATGATAATATGTTTAAATACACACACATATATATATATATATATATATATATATATATATATATATATATATATATATATATATATATATATATATATATATATATATATATATATATATATATATATATATATAATAAATATTTTACATATTTATATATTTTATTTACTCATTACTCTAAAATAGGTGGTAATGATTACTCTCATGAAATTACAATCAAACATACTCAATAAAATTATACTTTTTTATTTTTTTCTCAGTTCTCTTCTTAAATCACTGATCTTCGTTATATTCTTGATATCTTCTTCCAACTCATTCGATTCCCGCGTCGTTCTTTGTATGAATCCATATTCACCCACTTCAATTCTAACCCCTCCCCTTGTACTTCTTTGTAATCCCTTTCCAATATATAATGAATCCATGCTGGAACTAATGCTCCAAGTCTGTTTATGGATAGAGCCAGCGGTTAATTTTTATCTCTTCTATGCTATTCTTTTTTCGAAACCGGTAAGCACGTTTCGGTTTTCAAAATGTTAAATAATTGATGATAAGACGGATTTTTGTTCATTCAATAATACTTTCGACATGAAATATTATTTTTACAGATGCATAAATATAGTTTCATATTCTGATAATGTCTTTATCATTGGTTTTGAATAATTATCATTCAAAATAAAGATGAGAATAATTCCGAATACATTCTTTCAAATACTTTCTAAATACGTTACTAAATTTGTTGTATTTGTTCCATAATATTTTTGTAGTGGTGTGGTGTAGAGGAGAGGGGTGGAAGGGTAGGAATCAGAAGGGAAGATGATACGTTTAGGTGCGTTCCGGTTCTTTTCTATTCACAATTTAAGTCCTGGATAGAGCACACTTTAGAAGAATGGTAATAGTTCAGGTTCTGCTAAAAGATCAATTGTTGGTTGAGTTACTCTATTCTTGTCATTCGAACCGACTAACTTTTTGAAAGAGCTAGTTATTTGCGCCAAATTTCTTTTTTGACCTTTGACCTGGTGTGTATTAGTTTTCTCTGATATTGTGATTTCGGTAACAGGCACGTCCACTATTGTTGGTCCAGTAGGTTTATCTGTCGAAACAAGACATGTTTTAATTTCCATGGCACCAGACATATTCCATGTTGCACAGTATGTTGCTTAAAATTGGAAAAAATTGATTTCATACCGAGTTATGTACATGTTAATGTATGAATAAATATGTAATATATATATTACATATTTATTCATACATTAACATGTACATAACTCGGTATGAAATCAATTTTTTCCAATTTTGCTGGAACTGGATTTTGGTGGAAGTGCCATGTTTCAGAAATATATATATATATATTTCTGAAACATGGCACTTCCACCAATATAAGTTGAAGTCTGTAAAATCAACTTCATCAAACAAATGTGTATCTATACGAATCATACACGATGTTGAATTGAGTCTAGTGATGATTCAATCTGTTTCAGACAATAAAGGACAATTGAAAGTCCTTAATCGAAGTAAAGTCATTTTTACTTCCATTTTTATGTCACTTCGTGTTTCGAAATGGATCTTTTTCGATCAGAATAACTGTCAGATAAATAGTCAGGACGTGTCCGAATTTCTATTATAGTCAACTTAAAGTTTAAATTCTCTACTCGTATTTGTGACTTCGACTCCTTCATGTCAGTCAGTTATTAATTACGGACTGTCTAGCAAGTCTTTAACAACAGTAACACTATCTGGTGAAAATATAAAAAAAGTTGATACAAAACAAATTGATATAGCATCAATTTTCCTTATTTATTCTGATTGAACGTGACATATACTGTATATTTACAGAACATGGAGACATGGCTACTTCATCAGTGAAGGATACGCTTCATTATTCAAATATTTTTTATTAAAAACGTAAACATAACAATCCTACAGATTTCAGTTGCCAACTGGTGAAACCGAAAGCAAGTGAGTGAGGTCAATAATAACCATGTCATGTATGCTTGTGACCTTCCATACTCAAGTTCTCAATTTGTTAATTCAGACGCTCACTATGACGTCACTTCCGTACTTGTATCAAGATCAAGATTACTGGTAGGTGGCCTGCGTACAATTACGCACAAATGAGATAATTCGGACAGGACGGTCCTCAGCAAGTATTTTTCAATAATCTTCCAATAGATAAATATTTTGATATCTAGTCTCGCTATAGCACGAAAATTGCTAATTTCATTCGTCGACACTCACTACTTGTTACTACTTTACTGGTAAATGCTCTATATCAGCAACAAGTATTTTTTAATAATCTTTCAATAAATGAATATTTCGAAATCTAGTCTCGCGATAGTTCGAAAATGGCTCATTTCATACATCAACACTAACTGCTTGTTACTACTCACCTTGAATGCACTGTATCAGCAACATGCGTTGCATTGCCTTACCAAGACGACGCACACAATACAGATTTTCATGATATCTAATTTTATTAATCAACATAATTATAAAAGAGAGCCAATACTTTTGACATAAATCTCATAAAGAAGCTGGTTAGTGGAATCTGAATTAACAAACCATTCGTTCACTTTGATGTTACAGAATCATTGACTCAATAAATTTTCTGATAATCTTAATCGGTCATCATTCCATGGATAAACAATGACCCCGCTTTTGAGAACAACATAAGATTGACTTGTTCTAGTCATATTTCGTGTCTCATGTTTTTCTCTCATTCTATTTTATAATTAGTTTCAATTTGGCTATGGGAATTTTCCCAAACGTTATATTCATCCCAAAATATACATGTATACACATTCTGTTATAGATCATTATCAATCATAAATTAAAACACCCTCAACTTATTGATATTATTTGCTTGTATCTTGCAGCTGTCACTCTAACACTTGGACAATTGTATTACCTGTTGCGGCTTCATCACTTGCTCCCTGTCGGATGAGGCATATTGTACAAACCACCAAGTAAATTATCCACTTCATCTCGATGTAGAACTATTGTACATTCAGGTGCCAACAAGTGAAATCATTAATCTACAATCACGTCACTACGCGGCATTCAACACAATCACCTCAGTATACTTTATAAATATCAGATTAGTCAAGATTAAACGGATATATTACATTAATTTTATTAAAATGGAACAGTAGCAGTCTGGCTGATTGATCTGATCGAATAGAGCAAGTGATTTACGAGTATTCGATGTGTGCAACAGGATGGTTTAGCAGGTAAAATGTTTGAAGCTCAGTATAGATATGCAGAGTTGGCTCCAGCACAATTGAATTATAGATAAGAGACAACATTTGTATTAATACTTGACTGATATTAGTAATGAATAACTTTATATATCTCTATAGTGAATGTAATATTTGTGAAAGTAAAATGTAATATTATGAGTGTGGACAATACCATATTTCTTATAATTCTTACAGAATACAGAATCTGGGAACATACTCTAGAGTTGACGTGTACTTCTGTGCTCCGTACTTATTTGAACAAATCAATGGTGAGAAGGAAAAATGTCGTAAAAGACATTTTTTCCGTGATATACAATTTTGGTTATCTTTATCGATGTGCAAAGTGTCACCAATATAAATTTGTCGTTAGCTACAAGGTGCAGGTCCTATTCTGTACATTTTGTCGTAAGCGCCAAATGTGAGATGAAATTTCCCAATTAAAATACTTATTTTTTGTAATAGTCAAGTGTTTCGTGAAAACTTGACGAATTTTCATCGAAATTTGTAACGATCTATAGACGTATACACGAATATCACACAAAAGGTTCGAGAATTATATCTTGAAGTTTGAGTTTATTAAACGTTCTCAACTTCCTGTGAAAATTATTCAAAATGGCGCTTACGACATTTTGTCTTTCCACCATCGAAATGATTATTCATTCGTGTAGCGCGCGCAGCATGTCACGTGTATTTAGCCGTATTTCCGCTGCTTTGCCATGAACTTCCGCCTGTTTAGAGAACTGCTTGCGGAAGGTGGTCCTCGTTTTTCACGTAACAGCGCCACTTGGTCCACGTCGGATCCTGACTGTTCTATCTCGGTCGCTGAAGAAGTTGCATTGGTTATTACTGGTGATTGTTATAAGAAGTCTAGGATGGCGTGATACAATAGTTTAATAAAAATGCTACACTTATGGCTATGTATAAGTTTATATCTTGAAACATATTCTGAAAAGCTGAATCATGTAATAGGATGTATCTTTCATGCAGACTTACCGTTGAAAGAAGCTGTTTCTTTTGTTAGAATGATCTGAAAAGTGGAACAACACACACACGTATATATATATACACATATATATATATATATATATATATATATATATATATATATATATATATGTATATATATTTATATGAACTTTTTGTGTTAGAATAATCTGAAAAGTGAAACAACACACACACGTGTATATATATATATATTTATATGAATTCATACTTTTGAGAAATGAACTATGTACTGATATACAAATATTTAAACTCAATGAATTATAGAAAATACTATAAAATATTTGCGGGTCCATATCAGTAGGCTACACAGTTCATTTCTCAAAAGTATGAATTCATATACTAACTGTGAAAGTTTGAAAGATCATTGGAAACCTTCAACAAAACATATATAGATCATCACAAAAATTGGTTATATCCGTTATTCAGACATTTTCAGACGAAGACACAATTCTAGCTGACTGATAGATTTGTTTCAACCAATCATCCACAAACTTTTCTCCAACATCATAATATTATTCTAATCCGCTCTTACCTGAGCAACTAAGCTTACATAAAGAATGATGAGTATCATGTTCACTGATCACAAGTATAATTGATCACGCGCTAAATACTGTTGATTAACAAGACTTATTACGCGTTGATTACAGCTGAATACGCCCTTAATACTGTTGATCACACCCTGAATACAGTCGATCACGCCTTCAATACGACATGTATGAAGATATAAACTTCTATTCAGGTGCGTTATTAGCGTGAACAGTGTCGTTGGTGAGTGCACACACAATGAAGATGGTATAGGGTATATTGTGAGTTTTGTCTGATGCATGCACCACGTTTACTGAAAAGACTTGGCATAGCTATAAATCCATCAATATCAGTAACATTGTGCATGACAATGCAGCTATAAAAGCAATTTTATTGCTCAATCAAAATGGAGTCAAGCGGGAATGCAATAGCAGTTTTTTTTATGACGTCATTTCACGAAAGAAGATATTTAATGTTAGGATTTATTAAAAAATACTTGTTGAACGTTTACTCTGGAAAACGTCGGAAATATAAATATGTATATCTGAGACCATTTTATGATAACAAAGATCTACATATATAGGAGTAGACATCACGTTTCTTTACAACAATAAAAACTTTGACCAATCAGAAGACGCGTACTATTGTTGATGTAGTCAAGTGAATTTCGGTTATGCGTATCGATTATTCAACTAGGAAAACTCAACATGTGCTTTGTTGGATGAGCTATTTGGACTATTTATATGAAATGTAATGAAAGCTATATATTCCACATTGAGATCCAAACTGGTACGTCACTGCCCTCCTCGTTTGTTCATTATACTCATTCCAATTATTTTTTTCAATAATAAAGAAGGCCTTGTTTTACTCGTTCTTTATTCATTGATGACACTGGTTGCTTGGATTTAATTGGTATCAATCGATAGTCTGGGCAATGTAAAAGGGTACAATACATATTTTGTCACATCAGAACGGCTGATGCGATTTGAGTGAAAGTTCGCACGCAATAATGTGTACGCCTATCATTATTAAATTGAAATTCCGTGAAAATTTTAATTCTGTCGAAAAAAAAATATTTTTCACGAATTTTCTCCTCTGCTCTTTTTTTTACATCAAATGATGTAGATCTCAGTAGTGGTGCATCGATTGTGCCTCACACCTATACAGTATATAATTAGATGAGGAGACTTCTGTATGCCAAGTTTCAACTTTCAACTGAATTTGTATTTTCGTTTGACCTGTGGAGCACGAATAATAACAACAAAAATATGTACTTTTTTCGAGTTCGGTGATACTGAGTCTTCATTTCACTCAACCAATTATAATTCGAGAGTCAGATCCTTCGGTCCTTCACTCAATAGCAAGATGGGACTCGACATGATGCATAATGTTGATCTAGGGTGACGGTGGAACACAAGTGATACTTACCTTAGATGAAATCTACGAATCTTCCGAAGAGCTGATGGCAAGCCTGCCATTGCAATTGACAAACATTCGGCTCACTCTCGTATAACGACGATAAACATCAAACAATAACCACCACGACAGTTGTGAGTGGACATCTGAACTTATGTTCATCTTTCAATTATCCAATATGTATCATGTATGTAATATGACAATATAGTATATGTGAAATATATCATGACTTTATAAACAATGAGACAATGTATCTATGGGCGCACCCACATCACTGCGAGTAAATACAATATGAAACCAATTTAGTTCTTCTCATTTGCATGAATTTTAATTGTAATGTATATATTTCTTCTGGAGTTTGTTATTATCTGAAGCTGTCGAACGGATTCGGAACGTCCCCAGGTTGAGTAACGAATCGCATCTTATTTGTTGTCGGCCTAGTGGTCGGTCTGGTGATACCAAGCAATCCAGCCAGTACCTTGATGTTTTTCCTAGACGGTATAAGTTGGTCGTCAAGGATTGCTACAGACAACAATGTAAAGACAACGATTAGCTTAGATAGATAATTGTTACGGAGAAGAACTTGTGCTATATGGCGAGGTGAGGTTTCAGATTATTTTCAGATAAGATTAATCTTAGGAGATGGCATTATTATTGATAATTGAGAAATTAAATGTAGGCTGGGCGTTGATAGAATTAAAACTGATATGGAACCTTATTCCTGTCAGGTGAATAGTCACTTCATATTATAAAAGCACTATTTTCACATAGTATAAGCTTTCTTCAACTAAAGCCATGCCCAAAAATTGAGGAAATATTTAAGATTATTAAAATCAACAACACATTCAAGACGACTCATATATTCATATGAATATATATATATATATATATATATATATATATATATATATATATATATATATATATATAATTTGATTTGATATGTATACATCTCTTTTGTATATAAGTATTAGATAAACTTGGCTAGGTTGATTAGGTTATCTAGATATACAATTTAATAAGTGTATAATAAGTGTTGGAACAATGATTCGAATTAGACTAATGGAAGAGCAGAGAAAAGTCGAAATAATTGGGGATACCAATCAACTGAGATAAAATACTAGAACTGATTGGGATCACGGGACTTATTTCTGTGACTTAGTAATTACCTTTTGTATTGACAGTACGTAATTCAGCCGCTTGCACAACCGCTATCACGGACAAGCACAATAGTATTGAGACGAAACACTTCATTGGATCATCAATAACAGCTCATTTCATTGAAGAAATTAGTATCCGAACACACCAAAATACTTGGATAGTGGCATATGCTTGTCAGAAACCAATAAATGGCCACACGATCTCTACGTAGACGATATGATGAATACTTGTAGATAGGAATATCTGGATGTATATACCAACTCCAGGTAGATTCTCACTCTATAACAGATAGTCCCTTAAAAGACTGTATCTAGCAACAATTAGTTTGCCTAGATGTATCCACTGTAGTTTCACATAACTGTATTAGCTACTCAGTAATGTTCCTTTGCGAAGCATGTTAGAGTTAGCCTATTGTACGCTTAGGTGCATGTAATTGATACTCATGCAATTAACTAAACATGGCAGTGTAGAGTTAAAATACAAATTAATGACGACGTAGATATAGACACGGTTTACTGTGAACAATAGAGTACAATCACTGCATAGTGGATACCAAAGGCGTTCCTCTAATCTTTCTTTGCCGGTCAAGCAGGTTCAATGAATCCACGGAGGTTCCGCTGTGGGTGCCTGAGTGGTTATCTTTTGGGGGTGCATTCCTGTACTTAAGATAAGCCCAGTCCTAATTTGAGCCCAGAGTTCAAGGTGGCTGTGTAACATGCTGTTAGTATAGAATAATACCGCTTTTCTGCTGATTTTTGGGGTTTTATCTTTTGAAACGATTCTGAGTCGTACTGGAATGCCCTACCCATGGCGCAAATCCCGAAGACTCAAAGACTTTAGGACGTAGAACAAGCTCGAACCGTCTCGGTCGAGTAGATGCCTTTTGGTGACAGGAGTATATATGGAGGGAACACTGCGAGCTGCAATTATAATTTCTTCCGTTTTCTTGTCAGTTTCTATTTTCTCATCAACCTTATCAATTTTCTCTTTCTTGCCCACGAAAATTACCTCGCTGTCGACGGGCCTTCAAATCCTTACATACTTTCATATTTTATCAAGAAAAAAGTGAAGGTAGAAATGAGACACATTTGTTTCAGACCTTCCAGACCTTGTTAATCAGTGTTTCCTAATGAGTAATAATGCCCTTTAATTAGAGATCAATCATATACTATTCAACAAATCATGTTTTTTATCTGGAAAAAAGATAAAGGTCCGTAGACCTCATCAAGAAAAATGAAGTTTTAGTAACGGTTCTAGCTCATTTGATTGGTAATGTGTTTAGAATGTTCATCTTGTCACTTTCATTTTCATCTATGGAGTCTAGAAAAATGATCTTGAGAATTCTTAATGCTTGGATTTTTATAATAACATCGAAATTTGATACAGAATCATTGTTCCCCGATTAAGGCTATGAATGTGTAGAGGATATTGATGTTCAATGCATTGTGCTACATAATACCAGTGGTCACAAAACCAACATTTCTGAAAATTAAGCCTGAAATACAGTCAGCCCCATACTTGAGCAACTCAATGGTTTCACGACAGATTGAGCCATGATGATCTTGTAATTTTTTAAATTTTACATGATACTTGCTTCAAGAAAGATCATCATAGTTGATGAGTTTGTTTTATTCTTTGTGAATGCATGGAGTGCATTTGAAAGCAAAAACATAACACAACTGATCAATCTATTGAGAGGAGAGAATCACAATTTTAAAATCGAATACTAGCCGTAATACTGAGACACTATGTAAGTGTGTACAGAAGCTCCATTAGAAATAGTAACTTCACGGTGGTTCATTCATTCATACACTCATTATTTTTCATCAGTAATTTCATTAGAACATCTGTAGATCAAAGTCAGGTCATTCGGCTACATCTCGCCGAAGCTATATAAAAGTGGAGTATATTTTTTGAGGTCAATAGGTATTTTGTTCACTCTGCAGTGATATTTCTTCATTATGTTTCTTTATTATGTGTTCGTTATTATACTATGTTTCATCATTGATGATACAGTATTTTCTTCTATTGTTGACCTAGACATTCTATACTGCAGATGGTACATACATTTCAACCAAATTGTTATAATAACAGGAAACTTGAACTATCAGGAATATATATATATATATATATATATATATATATATATATATATATATATATAAATATATATATATATATATATATATTCATTATTTTATTACATCGCAATTGTGCGCAGCCCGGCTATGATATATATATATATATATATATATATATATATATATATATATATATATGAATATACAGTATTATTGTGAAAACGTTTGAAAAATAATATGATATTGGTTTCCACGTTCCTGTTTAGTGCAGTGAAATTCCGAGGTGAGTTTATAGAAAATCCAGAGTGGTACAATTATAACCATGATAACACGGAGCATGCCATATTTCAGACAAAGGCTGTAGGACTGCTAGCATGGAACATAAGCTGCAGGTATATTGGATGGAAACGTAAGTTGATATGGGGGCTCATATCCAGTAAGATGAAGCAGGAATGAGCGGGAAATGAAATTAGGTACTGTTCATATGTGTATTAGGAAGAAACACACACTAGAATAAATGCTTCAGGACTTATATTATAATGGAGCTGAGGCTAAATGTTTGATTCTTTGGAGCACTGGATACCACTTTGACGGCATATAACATCTATGAGCTACAGGTGTGGTAGTTTGAAGTAGGAGTGAGGAGAATGTAACCAGGTCTGCTAGGAATCATCAGAGCCGTTGGATGAAGCAAGTGTTCGAAGAAACGATCTTGCTTCAGTCGAATAGAACAATTGTTAGATGAAGGATCCATATCTGGTAGACATCGTGATTACATCTTCGTATGGAGTAGGAGTAAGTTGAATGAAACGGAATTGGATACAAGTCCAATACGGAGATAAACACTCGAGAAGTTTTCCTCTAGGTCTGATGTATTTGAGCTCGAGCTATAATTATGTCCGGTAGAATGAAGTGTATCATAAAAGTGAAGTTCCATGATGGAGCTCATGCTAGAAGAAGGGGGGTTGATCAGGTTCCTGAAAAATTTGAATTGTTGATGAATTTTCTTTCTTCTTCTCATCTGAGATGAACATCCTCTTAACCCCTTTGAAAGCATTGGCAATCATCGCAACGTTTCTTCTCTGACGTTGGAGTTTATTTGTTGGTATTTCTGTTGATAATGTGACGTCAGAAGCGGGGATGGTCACTTTTGTTGGTCCACCATATACATCTGACGAAACAAAATATATTACTAACCGTGCTGCAGGCTTCCATCATGTACGCGAGGGGTTAACAACTCCTGAAATCTGGTGTACACTTGCCATGAAATCCCTTTGAAATCCTTGAAATCCCTGAAATCTCCTTGCAATCCCTGAAATTATCTGAAATCCCTGAAATCCCTTGAAATCCCTGAAATCTCTTGAAATCCCTGAAATCCCTAAAATCTCTGAGAACTCTTGGAATCTCTGAAATCTCTTGAAATCCCTGACATCTATTGAAATCCCTTGAAATCTTTTGAAATCTCTGAAACCTCTTGAAATCCTTATGAAATATCTTGAAATTCCTGAAATCTTGAAATCTTAAATCAGGTGTACACCAAATTTGCGAGTTGTAAACCCCTTGCATGTACGTTATTTTTCACGTTTCATGGTGCTTGCTTTTCTGACCGGCTCTTGTTTGAATGAAATGTTCCTCTATAAAAGAGTGACAAGAATCTTTACCGGTCTAATACAAAAGTTGTAGTACCTACTTGATATCGCTTTTACCGCAAAGATATCCAATTCCACTAATCGACACTTACTAAGTGTATGGGGTATGTATCTTAGCAACATGCATTCGACATTGTCTTACCCAGACGATTCATCATATTGTAGATTTCAGTATTATCTTATTTCGTTGTTCAGAAAAATTATAATACGCACTCTCCCAGCGAGATAAAATCCCACTCCTAAAGAGGCTATTCTTGGAAATTCTTATCAACTAGGAATTATTTCAATTTGAAAACAGTGAACTTCTGGGTCTTTTTGCCTTGAAAAATAATCTATTATTCTATTGAATTCCATTTCATCATTAAACAATGAGACAGATTTTAAGAACAATAGGTTGAATAATGTTCTCATGACAACATTTCTTTTAGCAGATTATAATAATTGCCTCATCGGGACTCGTATTAGGACCATTAGTTTCAATTTTAGCTCAAGATTTTGCTATGGGAATTGTCCTCAACATACTGATATTTCAATAAAAAAATATTCGTTTTGGGCTAATGTAGATTAATTGTAACTGTTAGTTATAGCACTTTATTTTCATTCGTATGTCGTTCAACCCTCTTTCGAGGTAATCGTGATACATATTAACACTCGAATGTTATAACGAATCGTTGAATATAGATTTTCAATTTGGCAATTGTACAATAATGGCATTACCTGTTGCTGCATTATCACTTGTTCCCTGTTGGATGAGGTATATTATACAAAACAGCAAGTAAATTATCCACTTCATGTCGCCGTATAACTATTATATATTTACATACCAACAAATAAAATCACATTCATTTAATATCGAAGTGAAACTCAATGTACAGTTACGTCACTGCACGGTGCAAAGCACACAATCACCTCAATACAATTCGTAAACATGAAATGAGTTAAGATTAACTGGAACAATTATACCAATTTAATATCCTAGCATTACAGACTCACTCACTGGTCTAATCGACAAGCATTTTATGTGGTATACTTGATTGATAAATCTGCAGTGTATGCAACAGGCCTGGTTACGTGGACCCTTACCTATGTGCTGTAAAATTTGGAGAAAAGTGTCGTGCTGAAGCTTTTCATGAACCTTTTCGTGAAAAGTGTTGGAAAGTTTGGAAAGTTTGTAAAGTTAGGAAATATAATTACTTGTGCAAATGAAACACTATAGCCCCGCATAATATTCGTAAAATGTATATAGAGGAAAGAGAAAATTATTTGAAAATAGCATTGGAATTGATTCGGTTTAATGATGTGTTTTATTTATATAATACAATACCTACTGTATACTGTTATAAGTCACTAATATATGGTCGCAATTCTCAATTCACAATGGTTATGACAGAAAAAATTGAAAAATTATTTGGTAATTTGGTTATTTGGTAATGGTAACAAGCTATACCTCATATAAACACAAGGTTTTTTTTACTTCTCAAATTTCACACTTTTCACAGAAGTTCACGGAATCTTCCATTGAAATTTCACTCTTCATGAAACGTTTCATTTGAAACTTTTCACTTTTACATCACTACTCTTACCTAATGAACTAATTGAAATATTGTGCTTGAGCTAGCTAGCTCCAAGAGGCTAGGACATTGATCTGTTAGTGTTTACTGCGAGATCTACCTACAATGAAAATATGATACAATTACAAATTCCCGGTCTCTTGGACTGCAATAAAGCATCACAAATCGTAGCCCGCTCATGAGCAGAGTTTGGATTTTTTGTTAACAACAATGAAAATACACAGATTAAACATATTCCATACATATTCATAGTGTACATATTCCTAGACATAGTATACTAATCCGCTAACTATTACTTAAAAGTACGAAAATAACATACGTAACCAGGGGTGATAGCAAGTTAATCCGCTAACTATTGCTTGATCCCCTAACTGTCAATTCGTAAAACATGAGCCTAACGCAGCTAAAAAGTAAATAGGTAAATAGGTATTCCAATAGATATTAACCAATCAAAGTTCTAGTCACTTGGAGCTAGCTAGCACTACCACAAAATGTACTATGTAAGGGTCCTAGCGTTGAGTAGACTGTACATATTTTATTCAGGTCCATTCACTTCCCCCATGTCATTCAGGCTTGTCCCAGTGGAAGACATATAATTATACAGAAACTAGGAACAAAGGTCCTTAATACTCCATAAGGGTACAGCAAATAAAATGGTGGCAATTTGGAGGCCACCATTTTGGTGGCCACTACTGTAGGTTAACCAAATTCTGGCAGTGAAAATTGCAGGTGAGCTCTATTGTAGTATATACTAAAAAACTGAAACTGAGAACCAATGTTCCGTGTACTCCATGAGAGCTCGAGTGCATTGCAACTAAAATGGCAATTTTCAACTTGCAAGATGAGCAGCAGAACTATTGCTGTTATTAGCAGACTTACAAATAATATATATTCCAATCTTTTTGTTTTCCCTATTGTAGAATATAGTTAACACATGTCGTAAAGAATGTTCCGTTGATTGATCTGCAATCAGTTTATAACGCATCATTCCTGTTTTAACGCACGATGCCATAAAAAAAATTCAATAACATCGAAACTTGATACAAAATCATTGTTTCCCAATTGAGGCTAAAGATGAAATCGTTTGAACGGGGCACCACAAGGGCGATCTTACCATGCCAAGAATAATCAAAATATGATAACTCGTTTAACAAACGAATCGAAATCTTAAAATGAGGTAGTATTTCCAAGGTAAGAAAACAATTCAAACATTCACAGTGGGGAGAAAAAATCTTAAACCTTTTTACTACCGTACCTTGATCTTCTTCTTCTTCTTCTTGGAATCTTCTTTCACCTCTCTTTTTACGATGCCTTTAACATCCTAATTCGCACCGATAATATAATGAAGAAACCACTTTTATGTATTGATAACTATCAAACATAATAATCATATACAGATTTATGTGAATACCTATTATTTACTACAGTTTTAGCTGAAAACAAATTTCTCAAAATCTAGAAATTTTATTCAAAGCAGAACAATTAACTCATGTATATGTTATCTATGTCATCTATATATCTTGTCCATTTGTCTCGTATCAAACACAGAATATATATTCCTATTCAATTTGAAAATTACCGATTTTATCTGCCATTAAAACGTCAGTTGTGTGGAATAGGTTATCCGGTAGGAATAGATTACCCGTTCCTTCTACGCTTTGCAGCCAGCCAGTTGTTTTCATTTTTCGGTGACTTCAATCTAGTCCACTCATTGGGGGCCCTCTTTTCCCGTCGAAACACTTCGTTGGCCCACTCTTCCCCCCAAAACACTTCATTCGTTGCTCTGTTCTCCAGCGAGACAACGTCATCATAAGCAGCTGTATCTTCCTCGAGAAGAATCTAAAACAAATATTATTTAGCCTCACTTCGTTTTAGGCACCGCTTTAGAAACTGAAGTCACAGTTCGGCGTGGGTTCGAGTCCCGCTTAAGGCATTGGTTTTTGTAATTATCCTTCCACTTATCACTTCAGAGTTTACATAACTGTTGGTGGGGTAACTCAACAATCAAATAATAATCAGTCAATTGAAATATTTGCTCGCTTATTTCAGTGTTTATTATCCGGAAAACGGTCCGCATTATTATTAGAGGTAATATATTATTTTCCTTTTCAAATGATTACATGGAAACATTTTAGACCATTTACCACTCAAGCTATTTTTTGACAAAAAGTTACCTAGGAGTTATGTTTTTTCACTTCAATCTATTTTTCATTTTGGATAAGGTCACCTACGACTACAAGTAGGGCTACTATATGCTACGTCGGTCAGTCGGTGACAATGCTCGTCGACATACTATAATTCCGTCTCGGGAGCACTATAACGGAGAAGCGTGACGAAAATTGAACAAATTTGAAGCTGTCGAATTCTGAAAATAAATTCTGATATGTTATCATCTATTTCTATCGCATTCTCAATTTAACCTACTCGTTTCTTCGTGTTTTCACTTGTAATTTCCTATTACCCATATATTTATATATTCTTGTACATTCCTATGGCTAACTCCCTCTAGCAGCTAAGGAAGGAAAATTCGTCAAATATTAATGAAAAGGTTTAAAATAATTGAATTTTATAAGGTTTCACTGCCGTACAAGTGTGCAGATTAACTGGACATTTTATGTATAAATAGCACAATGCACGCATACATGCAAATTTACATGCATAATAACACATAATAAACATGCATTTCTTTCATATATATTTATGAGAGATATTTTACTGAAGCAAATTGTGTCGTGCAAGATCACATAAATTGATTGGAAACAATACCAAATGAATATTGTAAGTGATTTTTTTTAAATATCAGATTGAATAGAATTCTATTAAAAATGACAGGAATTTAATACGTTACATCTACATCTACAATAATATTATATCTACATGATATGTAATATGAAATATTCTATTTCATATTCATAATAATATGATATAATTATTCTCATTGATCAACTCCATGATTTATAGATAATTGAATATTTAGTTTAGATTCAATTCAACTAATATGATATGATAAGAGTAGTGAAAGTGAAGGAAATTTAGAAGAAATAAATCAAGTTTTCCTCGTTTACAAATGATAATAACCCTGAGTTAACTCAAGTTCAATAAGATTAATTAGCTTGTAGTATTTTACCTGAATGAAAAGTACCAGAAGCAATATTCGTATCGCCATTATGTATCAAACTTACGTAGTTCCAACTCGTAATCTCTCTCTTGACTACTTACCCAATCAATCACATTAATTGCTCTAGTAAAAACAAACACCGGATAAACGTCACAATATGCCCGACTGGTTCAGTCAGCAAAGACACTGCTTCAGAAACTGGAGTCGAATCGGTCCTGGATTCGAGTTACTTAAGAGGCACGGGTATTCATGATTTACACTCATATACCACCATATCATTCGTACCCCCAGATAAGCTAATGTTGGTGAGGTCGTGAAGGAAACTAAACATACAAATCAAAATAATAAACATAGTCAGTGGTCACTCTCCGTAGCTCAGTTCACTAAGGCACAACTTCAGAAACTGAAGTCACTGTTGGGTGTGAGTTGGAGTCTCACATATAAGGACTGGGTTTTGGTTGCCCTCTCACTTGGCATCACCTCATAGTTTCATTATCACCTGCTCATTCGTTCTCCCGTACAACTAGGTTGTTGGCTGCTGGTGGGGTCGTTAATAATATAAAAAATACAACAATATATAAGGAATGATACAAAAAAATTATCATCATCGTAGATGATCCAAAATAGTTCAGCTCAGAATACAGATGACGTGGGATAAGACATTCCATCGTTTTGGTTCATTGCCATCGGATCGTATTACTTTTTATAACGTAATAAAACAATCGAACACACCACGTTTTATGAGCCATTACGACAAAATCCTTTCGGAATGGAAACAATCAAACGTTTGAATGAATTGGCAATTCGAAATGATTTGTTGCAATGAAAGATTGAACTATATAAACAAGTATTCAGATGAAAATGTGAATTGGTCAACAATCTATTTCTAACAATAACCATAAAAAATACAGAAATAAATATTTACAAAAATGTTTCCAAAGAAACAAAACCAAATTCGTGAGTAAAATTCTAAATTTCCAGTTTGTTCTCTCTATTTCGTTGTCTAAATTCTAAATTTCCTGTTCCGAGCGTTGTGATGGCGTTCCACCGACCGACTGAGCAGGAGATGCTTGACACGGGCGCACCGTGTGACTTCTCCTTCAGGAAGCTGACGTCACTCTCCGAACTGAAGGTGACTCCTACAAAAAAAATCCCGTACGCGTATTCTGAATCCTTGAATATATAGACGGAAGATATAGGTTTACAGATACACTCCATTCTATTGACTGAACGAAAATAAATTGCTTAAGAATCCATTGGAGTTGATCTAGCAGAATATCAGTTTTTTGTTTATAACTTTTGAACGGTATGAGGTCTCAAATTCTGATAATAAACACAGATATTTGCAATACCTTCAAGATGGTGTAAGTAGTAACTATTCATCTCATATAAAAGATGAATAGAATCAAATATAAAGTCTTGAAGGTATTGGAAATATCTGCGCTCCCTTTTTATTAGAATTTTGATGTGTCATACCGTTCAGAAGTTATCCCCAGAAAATTGATATTCCGCTAAATCGACTCCCATGGACTCTTAAGAAAATAAGGAAATGAACATAAATGTTTTTCCATTATGGGCCTTAGTCACGTTTTGAATTCGTTATGGAGGGTTAATGAAATTTGATTTCAAATTGAATTATATCGAGATAGCATAAACCAATAAGCGGACGGAATCAAAGTTAGTCCAAGAATTGTTCTGATTTAAATCAGTCCAAAATAGTTCAGCTCAGAATACAGATCAAGTATTTAGTAACTACTCAGACAACTGCAATAATGGGTTTTACGGCTTATCACAGCCCATAATCAAGTAGACTTGAAGCTATTTCTAGCTGTGTAGAGAATGTAGACAATGTGAAGCAACAGAAGAGTGCGAGAAAGCCGTGTGGGGATTAGGTGTGGATGATTTTTATTTCTAAAAAGAATGATATGTCTTGAAGTATCATCTTTCGTCCATGCTTTAACTGTGTTCAATACTTTTAAGTGTCCTTCTTGAAGACGTTTGAAACAATTACTCAGGGGAACCTACCCTCAGCGTAACATTGTCAATGTCAATGTAACATGTAAACGATCGCAGTGACTTTCTATCTGAACATATTATAGTGAAACTGCTTCCCACAATTCAGAGTAGTGAAACTGCTTCACACTATTCAGAGGCGTGTCTTCTGAAATACTGTCGATCCAAACGAACATTTACATGTTATTTGTAATTGTAATGGTACGCGATGATAAAAATATTTACTGAGAAAATCGGCTGTAACTGTTGAATATGACTGATATTTCAACCATCCATTGTTAACACAAATTTGAGTTAATAGCATTTTCGACAAATAATGTCTACATCTTAAGATGCATTTGTTCATTGTGGATCTACTTTTGAAGTTGAATGATCAATGTGAAATAACCCTGGCGGTAACTTTTTTCTATAGAAACTGGCGACGCCTTAAGCTCTTTCTTGAACTTAAATACATAGACATTGCATTATACATTGTATTATTATCGGACATCCAGTTAACTGAAAATCCAATGGTAATATAGTCTAAAGCTTTGATCACTGGCGCTCCATTCGGGAAGAAACAGTATCACCAAGCAAACAACTGTTTTACCGGTTATCAATGTTTTATCAGGACGAGAAGCCACGCTCTTACCGTCTTGGTCGCACACCGCTACGCGGCGCTAGCATGCGGTTCCTCACTCGCTCCATCTGGCTCAACCACAACCAACTAACAGATATAAAAAATGTTGAGTCCATGGTGGGCAATATTCTCGAACAACCTAGTGCGCTTGCGTGGCTCGACTTCTCGTTCAACAATATTCGAGAGATCGATGATGGCATCTCGAACCTGCATAACTTGAAGGTGTTGTATTTCCATGGCAACTCGATTGCTAACTTGAATACGATTTCGAAGCTGAGTAAGCTGAAAGTATTGAAGAATCTGACCCTGCATGGTAAGATCTGTGTTTATACAAATAACACAATTTCAGCGATACGGTATAGAGTTCGGAAAATACATTTCGTAGATTTAGTGTTGGATTTCCTCTTAAAATTGATTAGGATCAAAAGCGGATTGAATCGGGATTCAAACCCCAAAAAATATACAATAAAATGTAATGCAGACAACATGCACCATCGACTAAGCATTCAAATTGAATCACCAAAGATATAAACCCACATTCGATTCTACATAAAATCGAATAGGAAAGATAAAATTGCATTCGTTCATCTATACTCAAATCTGCAAGAACCATAGCCAAAATATATTGACACTATTGTAGTTTTACAACTACAGTACATCTAACTACAATAACTAGTTGTACTACTTCAATCGAAATGAAATTACTGTGTCAGATTTAATTACCGTATACAGTATTTAGATACGGGAAAGGTTTACGCTATTTATTTTCTAGAATGAGTAACATAAAGTAGAATGATCTGATGAATGCGCATCACAGTCATTCCATCGAATCCCAATATCGGCAATATGCAAGGAAGGCAATATTATCTGCTGACTCCTCCATGAAGGTTTATTGGAGATTGCTGATGTTCTATACTTCTATCAAGATGTTTGCGTTAGTTTACCGATCTGCTACTGAGATGGAGGGATAAGTCGATAGTGCACTGACATTTTGTTTACAACACCGATGCTTTATTCCTGACTTTTTTCGACCATCCTAACACGGTTGCCTTCTTTAGTTGAAGTGAATACTGGGATGGTTCCTCAAGATCAGGCTACCTCATGCTTATTTTTGCAAACTCTCCAAAAACAGAAAATAATAATGAAAATGAATAGAATCTCAGCTCATCTTGTCATCATCTCATTCATTATTCACCGACGCCAATATATTGTTAATTATCCTTCATTGGGGTGGTAAGATCGTCCTTGTGGTGCCCCGTTCAAACGATATCTTTCATCCATAGCTTTAATTGGGGATCGAACAATGATTTTGTATCAAGTTTCGATGTTATTTTTTAAAAAATATCAGCGTGTTTCGATAGAACTAATATGTTGAAAATATCTCATCCTTTTCCAACCAACCGCATAGGTAATCCGATCGAGACGATTCCTTCCTACCGCGGCCATCTTGTCTACATGCTGCCACAAGTGGTGAACCTTGACTTCGCGCGTGTGGTTCCCTCTGAACGCCTGATGGCGCCACCACCCGGCACGCAGAAGAGGCCGGGTCAACCAGATCCTCCGAAGCCTGCAGCGGGTAAACGGTGAACTCACACTCGAACATGGCGACTTTGAAAACTTTTGTCTTTATTTGATTACAATAGAACATTCTCTCTCTCTGTTCATTATAGAATAATTTAGGCGAATCACTTCTTTGCAATCGATCAAACGATTGCATCCTTATAAATGTAGCAGTAATGTATTATGGAATTGAATTGTAAATAGAAATGAACGAATAAAAGTCATTTACTATTGATGAAAGATCATATATTATATTACTATACATATTTATAAATGTATATATATATATATATATATATATATATATATACATATATATATATATATACATATATATATATATATATGTGTGTATATATATATATATATATACACACATATATATTTATATATATATATATATATGTATAAATATGTATATATATATATATATATATATATATATATATATTCATACATATATTGGAGAATTTGAAAGAACTGTTGTAGTAAATTGGTACAAACTGGAAGAAGTGAATATCATCGCATTGAAACCTCCCCCCTTATTTATTCATAACAAACAAACAGAAAAAGAATAGGGCTACTCACTGTATTCCGCTATACTCTCGTACGTGGAAAGTACAACAAATAAGTTGAGCAGACACCTAAAAAACGGAGGAAAGTAAATACAGGTTATATACGTGAGACAGAGAGCTGCAAACATTCATTAAACCAGTTGAAGACGTGACACCCAGTGAAGAAAGAGGAGTGAACAGATTTCCATACAATTTGAGCAGTCGCAGTACCCACTTCTGAAAGTCAAGAAACAGCGTAAATGTGCTCAAAAAACCTACAGTTGACATACCTAACAGCGATATTCGAACATGCAAATTAGACTGATGAAGAAGAAACGAGTCTAATCCTCTACAACGAATCACGAGTAATAGACTGGCAACAACAACTTATGAGAATCATAATGTATATATATATATATATATATATATATATATATATATATATATATATATATATATATATATATATATATATATATATATAGGTCTATATATATATATATATATAAGATAATATCCATACATGTATAAATTCAAACAGAGAAGCACTCAGACAGGTTGTATGGGGAAAGAAAGAAAATGAAAAATTTCTCATTGAATGCTGGATGACCATACTAATGCCCCCTAGAATAATGCCAAATAAATAAAACCCAAACTTCAACAACTTCCAACATCAGTAAGAATGGAAAGAGATCATTCAGCTTTCAAATTGACAAATTGGTCAAAAGCAGTGGAAGTGCCATGCCAAATAAGACATACTGGTGGAGGAGCCAGTAATAATCCCAATATCTGACAATCTCTATACATTCGTCTTATTGTTATCATTTTATTGTTCTTTATTCAAGTTTGATGAATGCATATTATTAAGAAAGTTTTTTCATTTCATCTGAAAATTTTTCCAGCTTTTGAAACTTAAACACTTGACCTTTAGTCAATGGTAAATAACAAGGATTACTGAAGTTGAGAAAAATAAAATAACGCCATTAACTATATATGATACTCTACATTCATGTTTGCGATCTATTATCTCGAAAATTAAACTTGATACAATTCTCCTTGGCCCATGTGTATTAGGGTGTTGGTATACGTGTATGTGTGTGTGTGCTGGTTAAGTTTTAATAGTAGAAAAAATTCAACGATAAGGCGTAAAGCTTAAAATCTGCTGGTTGTGTTTTTATAAACCAATACTTGATAAATCTTATTACTACGAGAAGCCCACATTAAGCTTTCAACGAGCTTTCATACTTTAGCAGGCTGCTATATCTATAATCCTACTTCTCTCTTCTCTCTTCTCTCTCTTCTCTCCTCTCTCTCTCTCGCACTCTCTCATTAAATCTGGCTTAGACCCGGACAGTTCGTTATTCAACATGAAAAAGGAATTTAATATGCAAATAGGTTCGTTAAATGAAAATATTCCCTCTCTTGTAAGAATGATGAAAAAGTAAAGACATATGAAAGAGATAATATTGACAGAGATATTTTTATATAAAGTAGCTGCTGACATTCGTTAGTTTATAAAATATTTATTGAAATGTTATTGAAATGGGAACGGAGATTGGTTTTCATGGAACTATAACGGTTGAGTGACTGTTTTGTAATCACGCAATGAATATGCCTACGGGAATAGGCATATTCCAACGGGAATACGCGCCAGCATTATTTGCGGTCCTGTGCTCGCTAATTTCACATGACAATTTAATGATGTTTACTATTATAAAAAACCTTCTATGTATAGGAAAACGCTACGCGTTGCTCCGACTTTGACGGATGTATTGAGGTATAGCATCAGATTTTATTTTTACAGGAGGTTGGAATAAAAGACCAAGACAAGAATATTTTCAAGGGGCCTATTCCTTATTTCGAACTTTATCTGAAATCTGAAGGATCTTTTCTTTATATATATATATATATATATATATATATATATATATATATATATATATATATATATATATATAGGCCTATACTTTTTTTTGATCATCCCTAACAAACTTGGAGGTAAATTTCTCATTTTTATCTCATAATACATGCATTTTTGTATAATTTAATGTGAAATTTTATTTCAATTGAAGCAAATAAAAAAAGATAAAATTCAATTCAATGCTATTCTTATGAGGATTTTCAATATTTCATAATCACTCACGCAAAAAATGTAAACTGATCTTGCTCAAAATCAATCGCAATCTATTCTGGCATGATGACATCAATGTTCAGAAAATGTTTCAATTTGATCAGTTGATTTGTTCAACTTGTGTGCTGCACACAAATCAGAACAAAACAAAAGAACGGAGCCAGCCATTCTCCCGGTAAGTGGAATGAAAGTTTTCACTACGTTTATCTAAAAACACAGACATTTTACATTTATAAGTGAAGGGTCGATTTTCCAGTCACAGAAGTCGACGTGTAGGTATTTCTTCACAATATGCAACTGTTCAAGAAAATATTTCATAGTCGAATGAAAAGGAGATAAAAAAAGGATTCCAATATTTTAGTATCGCAAATATAATATAAACCGTCTGTTAGATTCTATGTGAAAGATGAGCGATTGTATCTATGTGATCCGAATAAATGTGCTACTCTTTCCATTTTTGATTACTTTCCATTGCGGGACACGCTATGAAGTATGACTATTGGCTTATAGTATAAGTCACGTCGTTTACCCGGGGGTATTTCTTAGCGGCTGGCTTCTACATCAACAACCCTGGAGATTCGGGTGAGCGTGGCGGAGAATAATAATTATCATTCATTATATCCAAGTGCAACGAAATTAAAAAACACCACATGGTTTGAACATAGATATAAAATCAAGTGTGTGAACAATTCAAATAATGATGGGCCTATGTTGCCTACTTTTTAATGGGCATCTCAACACTGAAATTAATTTCCATGACTCTCATTTCTTCCAATCATTTTTTCATTCAAGGCTCATAAGTTAAAATAGGACTGGTTTTATGGAAGAGCAGAATATTTTGTCCATACTAAAATCTGAATATCGCCATTTCTTGTATCAAGCAACAAAAATGAAGGCAATTGAAATGAAAATAAATGATGACGGTATTTATGCCCCCAATTTTAGATAAAACTAGAAATCATCTTCAAAATTGAAGAAATTAGAATACATTTTTTGTCCTCCGTAGACCATGAGGACGTAGGCATTACCTTTTTTGTACAGGAACATAATAAAATTGAGTAATGTCTATGTCACAACTCGGAAAAAAGGCCTTGTCCTGGAGGACAAATAAATTAATCACAGTATCTGAAATTGAGATCATAATTTCTAGTTTCCTCTGAAATTAGGTAAATAAATATCGTAATTATTCCTTGAAATTTAGTTTTAGGGTTGTAGTGTCCTTTAATGACTGTTATAGACTGAGATATCAACGCATCAGTTGGTTCGAGAAAGTTTCTTCCCCTTATCGCCTCCACACTTTAGTGACAAACACTAGAATAAGTACAGGCTGGGCGTCGGGTCGGCAGTACAGTGTTTGGAGCACATTGCGGTTTGGTGGCACCTAGACATACTTTCTAGATATGTGTTATCATGGCCGTAGATTATGAGAGAGATCACTTGTACCGCTTAAAAGTGAAAAAAGGAAAAAGGAATTCGAAACATTTCTCGTAGAATAACCGAACGGGGAGTTAGAGAACGTATAAAATTTCCACGCAATTGTTATTACCAGTATAGGTACAATTGGTCAACCACTTCACCCATTAATCGTTAAGTATTTCATCTTTGAATCTCAGAAAAAAGTCGGAGTGATTGGTGGGTTTACGACTTGAGCTCTCTCTCTCTCTCTCTATCTCTCTCTCTTTCTCTATCTCTCTCTCTTTCTCTATCTCTCTCCTTTCTCTCTCTCTCTCTCTCTCTCTCTCTCTATCTCTAGCTCTCTCTCTCTCTCTTTGTGCTACCCGAATATCGGAACAAAACACACTTCAATAAACGTCTGTTATCAACGACGTGTTAACAACAACAGCGCCTTTTGCGCACAAGTTACTGCGCACTCCCGGGCTCCCTGTAGTTATGACAACCGCATCCAAACATCCAGCTCGTTGCTAAGGGCAACGAACACGTGACTGCCGGCTCGACACGCACGATCGATAAAGCTAAGAGATAAGTGAGACGGTCGCTCGGAGCTATGTGACATGTAGGAAACTCGTCGAGGCTTGATCCATGCCATCATTGACAGGAGTAATAACTCCATTATTATACGACACAAATCTTGAAAAGTATTATTAACTGGTGGGTCCCGGAAGGGGGGCTCCCTGGGAGCCTAGGACCACCCATTAACCCTCCCCCCCTCACTTCTTATCCACTCCACAGAGATTCACAAACTCTAAGATGGGGTGTTTTACGCATAGTATATTCACACCAATATAATTGAATGACGAATATCAAATTGATAATATTGTTAACATTTCCAATTTAACGTAATAGATAGTCTAGTAGCCACGGATTCGTCCTTATTATCAATTCAACGAATTCACCTGCTCATGAGAAACATTGTTAGGTGTAACATTTGTTACTGACTCAAATTTCATCAAATAAGGTCAAATTTATGTTGCATTTAGAATATCGTCTTCAATTTGAAAGGAGGCCTACACATAATTTATTGGGAGCCAGATTAATCAACTGGATTGAGGAATAATCAGAGAATCTAATTCTCTTTACCTTAGATTACGTACTTTTTTTTAAAGCAAGTATCAAAACATTCACATCAATGTACTAAAATCAGTAGGGATATTTAGAGTATTATAGTACATAAATGTGAAGGTTCTTTGCTAATGGTACATATATGGTACGCTCTGCAATGGAATTAGTGCAATGACTTAATGTTTAGAGTTCCTCACCATTATGGCAGCCAAGGTACAGCTAATCAGATGCCGGAAATGCCATACGGCCGGAAATGCTAAATATATTTCATATATCATATATATATATATATATATATATATATATATATATATATATATATATATATATATTGGAATGTAACATTTTTCAATACATCAGGAGCGATATAACATATATTTTTTGAAAATTCGTGAAACTAGTTATCACGGATTCTGTAACAATGAAACATTATAGGGTAAATGCTATGTGAGAAACAAGCTTTCTATTTCCGTACAAGAAATTGAAAATGTTCATTTCTCTGAAAATCGACGAATTTATATTACATAAACTTTGTAATCTCCCAAAGAAATATCATAAAGTGTTTCCTTGTTACTAGAGCAAACGAGGTACGTATAAAGTGTTACAGGAAACAATTTGTTTTCCATGTAAGAATCTAGGACATACCGATCTATTGTGCCAGAGTCGATGGAACATTTCTACGTTGGCAGAATGATACAATTCCATGATCGTGTAGATTCCCCAGGGATTCTTACAGGAAGGAGGTAACTGATTGTTGCGCAAATGTAACATACACAAACAATACAATAACAAGCGTTACATTCAAGTCCAAGATGAAACATTCCAAGGAATGTTTATTTTTTCAGCAAACAAATAATTGATTGATTCATTATCAATGGAATTGTTAATTTACTATTTACAGTTCGATGAATCATTATTCAATTAGTTAAATAATAATTGATTGGAAAATTAGGATATATATAATTGAGTTAAAAGAGAAGATTTGGAGGAAAAGAAGACGAAGAAATTCGAAGCAAAAGCAGATGAATCCAAAATGAAGTTTGAAAATTACTCCTTCTTCTCCCTCCAACATAATCGCTGAATTGTTCTCCTTCCCTTAGTTTACATTTGTTAATATTAACACTTTTTTATACGTTTTGTTAAACAAGCTGTATATAACTCGTATAAGGCCTATATATAATTATTTCTTTGGTGTGGTAGATCGCCCTTATGGTTTCCCATTCAATTGATCCTAGCTTGTCATCATTAGCCATATTGAGAAACAATGATTTCTTGTCAAGTTCTCGATGTTATAATGATAATGATAATAATTTATTTCTTATCAGTGGTTTTCGATCACTATGTGGTACCTATCCGAACGATTCTATTTTCTGATCCTTATATATCAGATTGAGATGATAGCACATACAATATGATATGCAATCTTCAATTGAAGAACGACTTTGTGTCTAGTTTTCGATAAAAAAATGGGTTAGGTCAAGTTAGGCTCAGTTATGATAGGTTAGTTCGGTTTATTTTGGGTGAATTTCCAATTCTGTTCATGTAGGTACATTGTGTTAACTATTGAAAGCATACTATCCATTGTAAGCTAAGGTATATAACTACAGAAGCGTGGTCGAGTGGGATAAGTCGCGAGCAAGTCGGCGTGGGACTATACTACCCCCAGCAACGTGTAGGCGTCTTGGGGCATGTAAGAGCGGGGGGTGGGGATGGATAGGGGTCGCACGCCGGGCCGCACCTAGGGGTTGCCTGCCCCTGCTTCAGTAGTCCAAGTGACGCTGCCCGGGTAAGAGACTAAGAGTAGAGTGGCTGTCATTGAGAGTAGCGGGGGGTCCCGCGCTACGTATTGCGCACATGTCAGTTGTGTTTATACCCGGCTAGCGTGCGTGTGTTATTCGAACTTGACCATTCTGGTTTTATGTTGATATAAAAGAGTGGTTTTATAGCTCCTTTGTGGTACTTACTTATTATAACTCACTTATTGTACTCTCTATTTTTATGTAGTAGTACGATATTTAGACTTTTTTCAACTTTTTTTTATGGCGAAAAATATATAATTATACATTTTCGTGCAGGAATTCAAAACCCTGTTGTAAGTAAATACTAATTAGGACTGTAGGAAATATGAATCATCAAAGTGAATTTGATCATTTTATTCATTCATTTATCAATTCTTCTATATATTGGATCATTTATTTATTCATTTTATTCATTTATTAAGCTTGAATACAATTGAATGAAACTATTCACAGTAATGCTTGAAAAATTGTGTTCATATCAGGAAGAATGGTGCTTAAAAACTACAAAAATACGTGAAAACTAAATATATAAAAGATTATAATATATTCAATAATTGATTTATAGGGCAAACACTTAGATGTGAACATGAGAAGTCACTTCAATGAGACCAAAGAATCGGTGTAGTTTTTTCAGGACTGAGAAGATATAATTACACAACAATTATTTTATACGAACATGTTGATAATAAAAAATGCGGGACTGTTCAGATTTTACGATAATTTGTTAAAAACAACGTACGTTACGAAAAAAATTATCTTTATCCAATATATTATATTGTTCTACTAATTCTCGATTAAATTGGGAAATGACACGTTAACTTGTTGATATTGTTTATGAATAATCTGTTATGATTCGTAGAGATACGTAGTCATATTTCTGGGAAATTTCACTTTTTTCACTTATTGTGCGATTTGATTTTTTGTTAGATATTTCCTAGAGGAAGACTGCAACGTTGTGAAGTTTTTGAAATGTCCCCATGGAAAATAGGTGAAATTTTACCGTACCTCACGGCTCACTTCACAGGTAGTGTCATCATTTTCCGAAAAAAAATCCCAAATATCTTTTCGAATAACACAGGAATCAAAATGTATTTGCTCTTCCCTATTGAGATTATCAGTTCAGTGATACATAATAAATTGATAATTCTCATGACGAACATTAGTAACTAACGAACTCCAACGATAGGGCCCAAATAAATTTCACATTGCTCAAGAAGAATGTGATTTTGTAGCAAAAGACAAAAGAATTAGTTAGAAAAAGAATTATTCGAAATACTGTCATTCACATGTAATTGGTTTCGTTATTCCACTCCACATTGTGCGGATACGTTGATAGCTTGTCTGTTCGAGTGACTTCACTCCCTATCTCATTATCTTCCATAATACTTACCAATCATTGTAATTTATAATCATGATTATAAATTTCAATACGTAGGACTTATGACTACATCAATATTGAATACGTATACCAACAATAATTTTGAACCATTGTGACTGTAACGCACCACTTTTTACAATTATTTCTTCTTCAAATGCCTTCAGAACTTTTTAAATGTTCTATCAAGCTTACCAGAAGCTTATCTAGTACAGACGACTGTTCTAGTTCTAAAAAACCTTGGAACCAATCAAGATACGTTCCTGTCCGAAAACAGATAGGTCTATATACTTCGTCCAGCCAGATAGGTAGTCACCAGAGGGGATAGAAAACCGCTGACAAGCTTATTGCCCCTGATAAATAACTGTTTGTATAGAGGTGAAGACACCTTATAAGATACCTCAATCGACCCTTCCGTATACGTTTCTACACTCTATAACTCATAAAATGATGCGAGAATATAGTAAACTATACGTAGCATTCAAAATAATACTTTCGGTCGAAAATTTGCCAACAATAACTTTACTCAAATGAGAATCAAAATCATTTGCACTAAATTATAAGAGCATTTTTATGAATAACAATGCTATGCATGTTAATTTATGGAACCAATGAAAATACCTGTTATTTTGATGTTAGAAAATATACCATTCTATTCTATACAGAGCCATATATTATTGCTGTTATCAGAATTGAGGTAAAATTGGATGAAACTATACGTCTTTCAATAAAGTGTTCTTTATCCTAAAACATTAGTATTCCACCGCCAGACTATGTTTGTCAGTCGTGTGTACTGAAAAAAAGTGAGAGGAATCCCAAACAACCAGGCAGTGCAGTATCTCATGATTGAATGGTGCGAGCCAGTAGTTTTGAAGATGCCCGTCTTCGACTGTTTTTGAATGTGCAAGTATTGACAATGTGACCGTAGTTTTTACAGCTGAAACATTCTGACATTATGTGTTGAACTGTGCAGTTATTATTAGCGTTATCGCGTGGTAGCCATGAACTCAGTTCAAAGTGGTGGTGGTGGCAACCATGGCATGGGAAAGAAGGATCCCAACATGGAGGTGAGTTATGAAACATATATTAAGAGATAATTAGACAAAGAAAATGAGAGATGTAATTTCATTTTGATGCAATGAGTTTCATTGTACTCTGACTTTGTCACTCAAGAAATTCTTTCATCTCAATTGTGAGTTTCTTATTGGAAATTAAAGTGTCATGAAGCCGACAACCACGTGGTTGGTACTTAATTGCTCCTGCCACTGGATTTGCCATATAATGTGCATGGTTTGCAGTAAGCTAAATAACAAAGTGTTATAAACTTGATACTAATTGGATCGAACTTATGTGTCACTATTTGAATAACTGCCCGTGACTGTAGATCCTCGTCACTCTGAGTGGAGGTAATTATCTCCTATATACTGCTGTGACGTCATATTCCCAACACGTATTTCGGGTTTGTATAAACTCTAGCCCGGCTATTTGGTGTGTTGATTAGCATAGCTCTATTGTACTGAGACAACTGAACTTCTAGCGAAGAACAATAAAGTCACAGTCAACAGGAATTACGAGTAAACTAAACTTGGAGATTAAGGTTTGCCAATTGATATTTTATGTTGCCGTTTACAATTTCGCGGAGTAACCGTGTGAATTAGCATTAAGAGAAATCTTTGCGGACTTCAAGCCTTACTCCTGAATTATACATCAAGCTGTAAACTACAACCAATTATATTACAAATTGAGTACTACGTGGGAAGTTATGGTCATTTCAATCATCTACTAAGAACAGATTCAACAAAATTTCACACTGGCTGTTTTTCAATGCTAAACTTGATAGTTGTGAATACCCTCGACAACTCGATAGTTTCTGTTGTGAATGCACTTTGCTTACTTCCCTGCATGGTATCCTATCTCAGCTTTACATTTAAACGTTGTGCAATATCAAAATTATAATCGTGCAAAAACAAAGTATTCTTTTGATATACCAACGTATGGATAATTAGATTTACAGCCATCACAAAGAAGATATATAAGTGTCCCCGTTATTACGGCTTCAAGTATATTATTTCAGCGGTATGTTTGGATATGAGTGGCCATATGAGTTTGATGGAATTTATGTATACCTTTCAGTAAAGTGTTGAGAATACTTCAAGTTGAAACTTTATTGGAATCTCTATACATTGTACCTTTCAACAACAAGCCTAACGAACACAGCTGATACCGCCACTCACTCTCGTCAATTAAGGTTAGAGAGCTAAAGAAACGACCGAGAAAGAAAAAGAGAAAGATAGAGAGAGAGACTAAGAAAGAGAGAGAGAGAGAGAGAGAGAGAGAGAGAGAGAGAGAGAAAGAGAGAGAGAGAGAGAGAGAAAGAGAGAGAGCTGTAATAAAGAAACCAACCCTTCATATTACAAAATAAAAATAATGTGTCAAGTTTAATAAGTTGGGAGTCACAATCATGCATCATATATTATAGCGTTTGTAGCGCGTTATAACTATATAACACGACATGTACATTGTTCACAAGATCGTGAATTTCATAGAGTGTGTTTCCTTCACTTCACGTGTTGACTCATAGCTCTTCTTGGAAATTTACATTCACAAATAAGTTGAATATGAAATATTTTTAAAACGATAAATAAGTACACAGCGAGATTGAGTGATGTTAGATGTAACTTTGATGTTTTGTGAGACGCCAATCATCTACAAACTTCCGCGCATTATACCATACCTACATACGTACATCAGAGCAGTTCATTCGGAACAAACTGAAAAGGAAAAGGTGAAATTAACATCAATTCCTCTTACAATACTACTTTAATAATACTCATTCTAAAAATGACTTTGTAGTAATAATATTGTTACAACCTAAATTTGGATGTCGGGTCTGAATGTATTTGGATGAGAGGTGTAGCAAATAATTCAGGAAGGTAGCGCTTCCACATAAATTGTGAGAGGCTGGTTGTAGGATCGTAAAGGTGTAGAAGACAAGATATCTAATTAAACTTTAACTAGGTATTTATTGACAGTAATTTGGAACAAAATAAAATAATTAAACTGTTGCAAATGAGTCTTACGTCTATCAATAATGAAGCTATATAAAGGGCCCAGCGATGTTAGAATTATAGGTATAGTGGAATTAAATAGTTGGCAAGACCGATACTTACCTCACGAATTCAATCCTGGCCCAGGAGAGTACGTCGATAGAGACAGCGGCACACGTGAGATGTTGATAACAGTGGCTCGAATGTCGTTACTTTTGGCTGTCTTCTCAAGAGACCGAGCTTCCTTATCACACACGCTTCTATACACACATCTCACTTGTTGTTAATACGTTTCGGGTCTGGCGATAAGGCCATTCACCCTGATTTAGTGAATGTATAGTTCCCTTTTACTAACGACAGACGTCAGAACATCCCATTCGATAGGTGTTGATCAGTGGTTAATGGTGGATTAGAATAGAATAGAAATTATAACTGAGAATGACAGTAGTTAATTGACTACTGTGACATTTTTTTATTCAATTACATCGAAACTTGATACAGAATTATTGTTCCCCAATTAAGGTCAAGGATGAAAGTAGAATCGTTTGGACGGGACACTTCAAGGGCTATCTTACCACTCCATAGTTCCTCATTCTGATCCTAGAAATATACACTCAACTTAGAGGCAGACTGGAGATTGTGAGAGTGCTACCAGACTTGAAATAAAATGTAGATAACTCACGTTGAGTAGTTTTTCCTGAAAGAATCAGGTGATTTATGCGGTTAACGTGGCTTCAATATATAAAATAAATACTGTACACAGTCATAGAAAACCAAAACACGTATTCAAAACACGTTCGTACAGCACAGAGTATGGTGATCGATAGACAGATAAAAGTAGAGGAATTGGAAGAGTTGCGATTGAAATAGAGAGGGAATAGAAAAAGAGAGACTTTTCAAATTTGTTCAAAGTACATCCGGTGCACATCAGGGCTCAATTTTAGGACCTCTGCTTTATCTTATTCTTGTGAACGCTATGCTAAATGGATTTCCATATCTCTATTCTTGTAAGTAGACATGCCAGCAATATTAGTTTCCTTTGTCTTTAGCGAATGAGTACTTTAAATCAGATATTTGATTTGATTTTTTTGTGTTCGTGTTTGTCTGTAAGCAGTGCTGTGATTTCTCTGGATTTTTTTGATTTCCAAATACTTTTACTAACAAAGTCTGTAGTTAGTAGAGTCCCAAGTCCTCTTCCTTCTACTCCTCTTATGCCAAATTTTGCTCTCTTATCCCCTCTCCTTCTCTTTCATCTCATTTCTTCTCACCTTCTCCCATCATTTATCTCTTTTCTACCACAATTTACAGCTCTCAACTTTCAATCCATGCCTCCCCTCTCTCTTCAACAGCTCTTCTCACACCCATCTTCCATCTCTCTCATGTTTATGAATTATCTAGATAATTATCTAAATGATTCCATGTCATGTTGACTTTATATTCATATCTAGAAATGAATAGCTATACATATAGTGTACATATATGTACATATATGGCAAATAGTACAATACATTTGAACTGTGTTGGAGTGTCCATAATTTTGAGAAACGTGTAGATCTACATTTTTTCTTTATTCACAAGTTCTTGTGTTGTCATGCAGTTGGCAACGTAATCTTCGCAAGTTTTCTTAATTATACAGTTTTAGTTAGTATAGTTAGTAATTTGCTACTTGTGTGGACTATCTTTCAGAATTTCTATAGAAATAAGACAGACAGTTTACTCATTGTTGGTTCTTAACAATTCAATCAATTTGTTAATCAGATGCCTCAATAGAATGATTTCACCGTTGGTTTTCGTACTAAGGTTGTCTGTGGAAATTAGCAAGATAACGTGATGTACTGAAATGTTGTATGCAATCTATTCAAGCTGGTATTCTGGATTAATGGAGCATGTAACATTTAGCAAGCATGTAGGGCACAGGAGAAATGAGATTTCAGACGTTTTTAGTTTCTGAAGCCGCATGAAGTTTCTGCTCACGTTAGGTGAACGACATTGGACATGCTCATTGAATATAAAACATAGAACTCATTACAGGATGAAATGAATAGATTCAATCAATTTTTATATTCTATTTCTTAGTTTCGCTCTTGCAAATCTGCGAATTCAAACGTACAAGCACTTTGGATTTATTTGCAAATACTTTTGCACGGGTGAGCGTCCTGTAGAGCTAGGTTTCAATGTTTTCTAGTAATAAGTGTAAATTATTGGGGAAATGATGTGAATACCGCGTCATATTTGTATCTCATACTCGAATTGAATATTTTGCTATTTGCAATATAAATATATTTCAACATTTTATCATGAAGAAAATATCAGTATGTATTGCATATATTAGCATATTACACCATTTTTGTTGTTGTGACGTCATATTTGGGCATTCATCAGGTCATTGTTACATGATAGTATTATTATCAATATTATAATTTGGTCAGTACAAAATTGAACTTGGAATGCTAATCTCATTTTACATCTCCTCTTCTATCCCAAAAATCAGTGTTCAGAACAAAATGTTCAAAATATGTATTTTGGAAGTATTCTGAAATTCCCAGTATTTTGAAGTACCGGTATGTATTTATTCAAAATGTTGGGACTCTAATCTAAATTAGTTACCCCTTTTGTGATTTTGAAGTGCATAGTTTTTTCGTCCATATTATGTGTCATATTTCACTGTGTTTTTTTTTCATTAATACCCTAGCCCTAATCATTAAAATTATATAAGTAGGCCTATATAATTTGAAAGTCACATTTCGAAATCAAAATGAACCTCATATTCCATGAGTTCATACTCTTTATGTCTTACTATTCTCATGAAATAGTATGATACCTCGCCTCTTATGCTCGATCAATTCTATAAATATCGCAATTCTGCAACTTGTTATCATCTTCTTATCAGCTCACACTTATTCTACGTTAATTCTAATCAGAAATACTGATGTATTATCCTTGCTAGTCACATGGTATAATATATTTTAGGCAAGCACAAGAATCAGCAGAGCAGAAGCATGACAGGTACAGTATCAATAAGCCGTGCCTTTTCGAGTTCATATATGAAGATTACCGAGTTGAATAACAATGCCAGTATCAGCAAAACGTGGAATTCTGAGTTTATAGTTACTGACAAATTGCAGGTCCAGAAAAGCTTTCGTCATATCTTCATATACATATCACTAGAAGCTTAATGGGAAGCTCAACTATACAAAATTGTCTGCAATCAACTCAAAATAGCGTGAAGATTTCAATTTTTGGGTTTGATAAAAGCGGAACGCAACAAGGAAATATCACGACTATTCGCGTGGTATTGATAATGTGGGTTTTGGCTGCTGTTGGAAACAGCATGAAAAAAGAGGAACAAGAACAAATTGAGAGTGAAGATAGCAGAGAGTGGAGTAGTGACGAGATCAGAGGGTGGAGTAGTGACGAGATAATAGAGTGGATAAGTGAAGATGGGAGTGAAATGATAAGTGAAGAAAGTACTGAAATGATCAGTGAAGAAAGCAGTAAATGGAGCAGTGAAATTACTAGTGAAGTGATCAGCGAAGTGATCGTAGATACTGAACCTGCTTCGTGTGGAAGAATGAAATGTGTCTCTGGAACTACTTGCCTATTAAAGCCTGTTGCATGTGCCAGAGCCCCTTGTCCTCGAAAAGCAGAATGTATGCCTTCTTGTGACGGCTTCTTCTGTAGGAAGGGAACACATTGTCGAATGCTACTAGCTGACGATTGCCCAAGTGGAATGAATGATTACAGTACTCATCCAAAATGTTTTCTTACTCCTCAATGTATGGTTGATAGTTTGACTTGTTCTAATTACAAATGTCCGGGGAATCAACGGTGCCAACTGATTTACCCCCGTTGTGCTTATTACGGCCCCAACAGAGCTCAACCTAACTGCAACCCTAGCCGAATATGTGTCAACAATCCAGCCCCTAGTACATGCTCACAGATGAAATGTGGAGCAGGGACAGTCTGTAAGATGAACCCAGTACAATGTATTCGAGCTCCATGTAGTTCTGTACCTCAATGTGTCCCTCTCCCTCGGACATGCGCACAGCTGACATGCAACTCTGGAACAGTATGTGAAATGAACCAAGTTAATTGCATAAGAGCGGCGCCATGTCTTCCTATCCCTCAGTGTGTTCCCTCTTGTACGACATACAAATGTCCTGATAATCAAGCTTGTTCCTTGAAAAACAGTCTTCCAACCTGCACTCCTTATACCAACATCTGTCAGCGCTCCCGATGCAGCGCAGGTACCTCCTGTAAGATGACGTTGAAATGTACTCGGGACAAATGTACACCAGCTGCAGAGTGTCTCCCTTCCTGTGAAGGAATCAAATGTAAAACTGGATACTTCTGTAAAATGGAAGCCAACCTTGCTTGTGGACACACACCTGATGGCTATCCACCATCCAAATGCCACACTGCATTGCCAAAATGTATGCCTGATTATGTTACATGTACAGGCTTCAGATGTCCAGGAAATCAACGGTGTCAATTGATTCAACCACCCTGTTATTATCCGGGTCCCAACAGACCACCCGCATATTGCCCTCCAGAACGTCGCTGTATTCCTGCTCCGAGTGACCCAATTACCTGCTCGGATAAGAAGTGCAATCCAGGATTCCACTGTCGAATGTCTTATCCCCCTTGTGCGCCTCCTCCTTCAGGTGTTACCGCATATTGTAGACCAACACCAGGATGTGTCAAGAACCCAACATGTGAGAATATCGAGTGCCTAAGTGGGGAGGTTTGTAGGTTGAAGCGAAATCCATGTGCTGGACCAGATAACAAGTACCCGATGCCTACATGCGTTAATAGAACCAATCCTTGTGCCTCATCACACTGTCCGACGGGTTATGTTTGTAGATTGAAACCTAATAAATGTGGTGAATACGGCGATAATCCATCAGGACCCGTGGAGATTTGTGATCCTGAACCATATTGCGTTCTGTTGAACAATCCTTGTGACAACAAATCATGTGAAGATGGATTGATATGCTCGCCAAAACGTCAAGACTGCAATAATAAACCGTGTCCTATTATCGCGCAATGCATACCACCGCCTTGTGACTTCGTCAGACCGGTCAGTGGTACCATCTGCGAGAACAAGGAAGCCGTGTGCTGCAATCCCCCTTGTGGTCTTGTTGCTACTTCCGTGCCTTCTTGTACGAATCTCAGGTGTATTGCGACGAAAATTTGCCTATTGAGGACAATAAATTGCGATGAACATCCTTGCCCATTGGCTGCTACATGTGTGAATGATCCATGTGAGAAATGTGTGAAGAATACTCGATGTGTCATGAAGAAATGTCCGGATGGAATATTTTGTCCTATGGAAGCTATTTGCCTTGCTAAAGGATAACTCATTATTAAAAATATTATACCGTGAACATTGTTTCAAGTATGTATATCAACACGTAATAACGTATATAAAGAATGGATAACAAGAGCAAAAACACTTAATTGATTACAAATTTTTCATTTGAATCATGATATTGATGATCATGATTTTCATCCATCTAAGATGAAATGAATTTTTTGAAAATGGGCGTGGGTTCGAGTCCCGCAAAATGCATGGGTTTTTGTGAATGTTCTTCCACCTATCGTCACTTCATCGTTGCATTATCACCCGCTCATTCGTACCGTCGTATAACCTAGCTGTTGGTGGGGTCGTTAAGCAGTAGCATTTTTCAAAAGCTCATCTGGATCGAAAATGGACAAAGAAACGTAAATAATTTTGTATAATCACGAATTATTTGCAATACTCGTTACTCGAACCCTCGCCCTACCATTGAAGAATTCGTAGTCACACCACACTATTTTTAGAGCAGACAGTCGTTCAATCCACCCGTAGACTAGCAAATGATTTCAGTGACAAAGCACTCGAGTCGAAAAGAGATCCAGCTAGTAATGTGGAAAAACTAGGGTTGCTGATCGTTTTTTTTTGGCTTGATTCGATATATTAGGACTACGATTCAATATCGAATCGTAATATTCGATGCAATCGATACATTCGATATTGAAACATCGCTCGAAATCCATCGAATAATTGGAAATAATTGAAATTAAAATGAACAGAAAAGAAAGAGATCGTAACATTATTATGAAATAATGCACTGTTTCTCGTTACTGTCAGGTTTTCGAAGGTGCTTGTACATCATTGAATTGAACGAAATGTTATGAAGTTTTTGAAGAAAAAATTATTCGTTACGTTTTGCAAATCCAAGTGTAATCTAACCTCTTTTCCCCACACACTGGTTATAGCGTCGTTTACTAGATGGTACATGACTATGCTCATGCTACTTGGTCAATGGTATGACCATGTATACATGGTTCATGGTTTTAAAATTGAAATTTCGATATCTTTTGATCAACATTCCATGTCAAAGTTTCGATATCGTTTGCAATGGATATATCGACCTGTAAATGTGGTATGTACAGTACACTTACTAACGGTCGAGAGTAGTCTCTCACAAGATGTACCATCAGAGTCTGATACAAGCATTAGGCGACGTTTGCGACGGACTTTCGAATCGTACGCTTACAACTGCGCAGCGTGTTTATACAGTTCTGAAAGTTTTTACTTTTATTTTGTTGAATGACGACCATCTTCTTCCGTGGATATAAGTATACCTCTCAACATCATGTGTATGTATATATATATATAGATATATAGATATACAAAATAATGGAATATTCGTTGAAATAGTAGTTATTGAAGGGTTAATAATGTCAGCAGCCATAACAAAAAGAGCTCAGATTCCTTTTTTCGTCATGACTTTTAAAACATAATAAATGTACGCGAGTTTGCTTCATACTTGACCCAGGATGTGGCAGGGACTTGACTTGTAGAACGTCTTGAACTGAGATGTAGAGGCGTCTTGAGGAGTGAAAGAAGTACGGCCTGTGACAGCTGCATTAAGGGAAATAAATCCCTGGCGACGTTACGAGGTAAAAACTGGCACTAAAGTATTTCCAAGTCACAAATCATCAGGACTTAACCTGTCAGTGAGACTAACTGTGATTCAACCTGCTGATGTATTGATTGTACATCAGGTCCCTGGTTTTTGCCAAGCCTTTCGCACACACATAGCCCTACTAAACTCTGTTATTTATACGGCTTCTATAAACACTGAGATATAACTTTGAAAATAAGCTTCATTTGGAATGATTGAACTTCAATTTAACTACAATTATTACAAATGGAGATTTTCAAGTTATTCCTCGGTCACTTCATAGCACTACGGTTACTTTATAGCCCTACTAAACTCTGTTATTTATTCGACTTCTATAAAAACTGAGATATAACTTTGAAAAATAACCTTTATTTGGAATTATTCAACTTTAATTGAACTACAATTATTCAAAATGATTTTTTCAAAGTTATTTCTCGGTTTGTTCAGAAGCCGTACAAATAAATAACAATGAAAAAATATATAGCTAAATTGAAGTCCTTGATAATAGTTGAAACACATCTCAACCACGAAACTAGATTGGAAAAAATAATGATGACTTTTATTTCCCCAATTCTAAAGAAAATTACAAATCACATTCTCAATTTCAGGAATTGAAATTGTTTTATTCTCCTTCAGGACCCGAACTTTTTCTCTGAGTCGTAAAGCGTAGACCTTACTCGATTCTGTTAATGTTCTGTCGATTCAGAATCGTTAATTCCTATGTCATGTCTCATGGTCAGTGAGTACAAAGAATAAATAAAAATTTCTGAAATTGAGATGATGATTTGTAGTTTTCTCTAAAATTAGGCAAATAAATATCATCATTATTCATGAAAATCCAGTTTCAGGATTGTGATGTTCTTAAACATTATTCTGCTTCTCTTCACAATTTTCAATTCTGTATTCAACTTGTAGAAGAGTTTGCATAACTATTAAAATGTTATGTCGCATAGAATTATATGAATATTTAATCCAATTATGTACAGTGCATTGTTGGATATTTTGATTAGATTAGCTGTATCAAATATTCAGTATGTGCGCGCATGAGCTTGAAGCCATGCAAGCACAGCTTTATAATGATTAACATGTGGAATATTCAACCACCGATAAAATGTTGATGCCTATGCGATTAGATGAGCGTGAACGAACACTCCATTTCATATACTGGAAAACGCTGGCTTCCATTTCCACAAAAAATTATCTGAATTTGTGGAAATATGTATTGGATCAGTGTCAACCACAGTCAAAATTGCATATACTAGATGTGATACAAATCAAAGTTGTAGATTTACGAAATGATATTCATGTGGTGCTTTCCGAATTTTCAATATCATATTTCGCGAAAAGTTTCGAACTTTTTTTTCTCGCAGACATTATCAATATATTCTGCTTCCCAATGTTCAAAATAATTTCAAAACGATTCTTTGTACTTTGTCAATCTTTCTTATTCGGCTTTACATATAGCCCTATGTCGCTTTCAAATTGTATTCAAGATCAAAATGTAATTGTATTTACGATCTTATATCTCGCCCTGAAAAAGCATTCATGGTAGATTATAATTCTTCGCACGTGGTAACAATTAAGTACACATGTCTATGCACATGATGAGAATTCATTATTACTGTTATTATGATTTTATAATATCATCAATATAATTGATAACATTAATTCATATTCATTTCATATTCATTTCATAATACATACTGTATTCATTAATATTGATTATTGTCAATATTCGAGCAAATAATTATTTCTCAACCCATGAAACAAAACGGGACACTTCAATGTTTCAAAGCATTTGCGCTGTTTATAGCATTCCAATCGAATAGTTTTGAAGTGTTATACCCTGTGATCATTGAGATTGCTTTTATATCTGCCTAGAAACTCTAATAACTGGTTTCTGATTTCCCTATTGTTTGAGAATCAAACAGATTAGTTTATAATTGATAAAGTTCAGTGGACCTCTATTTCAACATCAAAAGACAGAGTTGGAGAGGGAGAGAGAAGAGAGAGAGAAACTCTATTTCTAATATTAGTTCGACTTGCTGTCTACCATAACCATCAAAAGAGAATGAAAACTCCATAAAGTCATGGGCCTCCTTTGGCTTTGAGAGTTGAGGGACTGCTCTGAAAATCTAGAACCGGACGGGCACGGGCTCGATCACTCACACCTCATCACTTTTTCATAACCTGCTCATTCGTAACCCCATTTAACCCATCTTTTGGTGGGGTCGCTTAGCAACAAAAAAGAATATATGTTAACGCAGTAACAATTAATTGTATTCAGGAACCACGCAAGAATTGAAAATCATGTTGCAAAATTATAATATCAAATGAATGGGAACAAACTTCGAATATATATGTATGATTATAAACTTTCACGATTTTTTTTTTTATAAAAGTAAAAAGCTCTCTTCAGCAAATGTGACGACGTACATGTCTCACCCTCCTGCCCACCCCTATATATGTCACCCATTAAAACCGCCCCCCCCCCCCTTCCTATAAGGTGTGACGCAGAGGTGTAATGAATGTTAATAAGTCAATCTAAATTAATGAGAGTTTGACTCATTTACTATTCATAGCATCTCCAACACAATGGAGAAGTTATCTTCGACTTCAAATGTCCACTGGCTGTTGTCAGTTGTCACCACCACCATATTAACATACATGTCATGTCATGCGTAGATGTCACATCGACTAATTTATACAACCCTCAACGAATACAAATCCCTGTAGCACGATGTAGTAATACCAACAGACCATATTATAATATAAAGAAGGTGTACCGACTCCCATACTAATAACATGGACGGTATTTGTTCTTTCTTGGGGACAAATCAAAGCCAACGGTCCCATTTGCTTGTCACGATTCAGCAAATTCTCTTGTGAACTAGATGTTACGGTGACATTGTTGGACTTACAAAATCGACCATTCCGTGCAAAACAAATGCCACTGCTAATATAATAATTCTACTGAGCCGAGCATTTTTTTGTTTCATATAGTTTGATATAAAAGTGGTAGTTGCGCTACAGGCAAGTGGGACCATGAACTCAGATTCTGACCCCAGAAATACTGGTACTTTCCTTTTAAGAAGCAAACTGGGTACACCTTCTTTATATTATGATATGAAAGTATCACTACATCGCGAATGAAGAGTGAAGCTGAACTTGGCCAAGCCAATCAGAAGTGGTCAAAATGTCATTACCCCGCGAAGTGTTGGTTGTATGTACATATTTTGTAGATATGCTTGAAAGATGGCTGTTGTACCGATATATATGCAATATGCAATTCATGTTAATTCTGGTGCAGACTTTCTCTTGGAGCTTTGCAATGTGAGGTTTATTTGTTTGATAATTCACTTTGTCATAGTCATGAAGTTGAAATTGCATCGAGAATTCGGATTATTGTGATTCTCGGAGTTTTACCTAGTGTACTGCTCATATTCCCGCAGACCAACAAGCGAAACCCGCAGACCAACAAGCTTTGTCATGCAAGACAAAAAAAATGTTTTTTACGGTTTTTGTGGGATGAATTCTACAAAGTAGGCATCCATGTATACAGCAGAAATTGCATGTTCACAACGGAATTCATATATCTATTAGCACCTAGGAGGATTCGGCCGCGTATAAACAAACATATACACGTACATGTACACTTATTAACGTACAATTTGCACTACATTTGCAACTACATGGTTACCTTGTTTAGAGTACAGAAGCCTACCAGGATTTATTATCGATGGTAGCCGTCTTCTGGCAGTGACATTGTTATTTGATTGATATTGTTATTTTATATTGATGATGTATAAATGAAGATGATAAAATGATAAATATAACATTCAAAAGTTGATAGCTTCTTTGGAGCTTCATGTTGAGAACTAGAAATGTTCTCAACTGAAATATCGGTAAATGTCCCCTGGCACTTGAAAAAATGATCAAGCTTCAAAGGGATTATAAATTCGATTGGCTTATGTTTAATAAACTAATTTGTTTCATATTACGTTCAGTCACTCCGTAATACCATTGTTGTTAGTAGGTTCTATTGGAATAATATAATGAATTATATCAGTAAACATTGTTACTGTATTGATACATTGTCACTGTGAATATAGATATTATTATTATATTACTATAGTTACCTGCTAGTTTGATAAACATTATCTAAACAGTGTATTGCTCACTTTGAAATGCATGAGTATACTCATCTATAGATTATAGAACACTATATGTGAGGCCTAACTGTACCGCGTTAAAAAGTTTTTAAAAAAGTTGTTCGGCTCCTTATAGCTCTAAGGAACGTCAGCACTTTGATTGGCTTATGTGTAATAAATGATACGATATATACGATAAAACATATATTCTTTATTTTTTCCTTCGTGTTGGTACTAAAAGCTAGCACTAGCTGTTTATAAAGTAGGCTACCAAATTGATTACAATGTAAGATTATATAACAGTGTTATTCTGTTCTATTTCCAGAATATAACTGACTCATTAAATGAACATTATACCTGATTAAAGTAGTTATTAAAGTAATTAAAGTACTCGGAGCTACATAGAAGTAGAACGTTGGTTTGAGAGCTTAGAGCGGTGAGAATCTAGGATTCTCTGACAACAATGAATGATGTTGTGGGGAATCAAGGAAATGGTAATTCTCGACTGTACCGTACAGTACTAAGCTATTTATTTCATTTATCTGAATTGCAGAATATTTATTTGTCTTCGTTTGTGTTTCATTGCCACTTTACGAGAACTTATTACGTGTATGTATGAATTCGTTTCCCATCACTGTGGGTATGTTGTATTTTGTGATATGGGTCATGGTTCAAGTAATACATTTTAGCAACCATTTTCTATAATATTTGTGATCTAATATTTGTATTCAAAACAACTAAAAGAGTTGCATTGTTGTTATGTTCGTGTCTTAATTCAACTTTGATAACGATATTCGGCATTATCGTTTGTCACGAAACAGTCGAGTTGTCAAAGAAATTGCAACAAAAATTGCTCATTATCTGAATTTCACATTTATTCATTTACAGTTGATGGTTCAATATAATTCTACATTGGATGCTGATAATTTGAAATATTTCTAAAGAACTCTGGAATTTTCTCAAAGTTATGATGATCGTGGTCGTCATAACCACATCAAATAGACGTTGTCATAGACACGTTGTTGAAGCAAGTGTGTCTTCAATAGTTTTATCCTTGATAACTGCTCCTGTAAGACAAGTGTTACTGGGTGTGAGTGCGATAACAAACTATCTACTCGTTAGTTACTCATTCTTTTGAGACACGATTTCAGCAAATCTGATGCTGTTTCATAATATCAAACATATGACATATTGAGATACGTTAATCTGATTTTGAAGTTTATTCGAAATACAATACTTGTATCTCTCAAAAGAACAAACTTATCTAAATTCCTGAAACCTTCATTCCTTGGTGAAGAAATACTGTTTCGATTCTCGCCTCTGTGCAATATATCGTATTTACAATGTATTCGACAATATATCACTGTCAATAATATATTTATAAACTATTTATCATTTTCCAATGCTAATAGCATCTGAAGCTGTTAAACTGTCTGATCTCAAGACCGATTTACTTGACCGTTTGGACGGACCTTAATGAAATGCTATTATCGTACAAAGCACTTTGAAGAAACAACTAACTACTGCATGTAACAATGCGTCAGCAATCAGACAGTTCCTGCATTGTGGTGTATTTATACGCTCACTATTAACTTATCCTTTAATCTTACCAGTAAGGGTTTCCGTATTCATTTCCACTGGACTGGTATTGGTTGCTGTATCCACTGCCATACTGTCCGGAATAGCCAGAGCTATAACCACCAGGATAGCTGTAGCTATAACTAGTTGGGGTCGACTGGTAGTGGTAGTATGGCATGAAGGGATATGGCGATGGCGAGTATTGGTTCTGAGGAGGGTTTGAGAACTGTGGAGCATTTGAAGGCGGATATTGTTGACCCTGACTCTGACCCTGAAACACGGATTGACCCTGTTGACCTGACCATGACTGTTGCTGTTGTGGGTATTGGTTCTGAGGAGGGTTTGAGAACTGGGGAGGATTCGAAGGCGGGTATTGTTGACCCTGACTCTGACCCTGAAACACGGATTGACCCTGTTGACCTGACCATGACTGTTGCTGTTGTGGGTATTGGTTCTGAGGAGGGTTTGAGAACTGGGGAGGATTGGAAGGCGGGTATTGTTGACCCTGACTTTGGCTCATGAACTCGGATTGACCCGGTTGACCTGACCATGACTGAGACTGTTGTTGTTGATGTTGTTGCTGTTGAGCAAGTGGAGGAGTAGGGACCTGTGCTGGGGTAGGAGCTGGTGCTGGGGTTGGGGCCGGGGTAGGGGCTGGTGCTGGGGCAGGGGCAGGGGCAGGAGCCGGTGCCGGAGCAGGAGCCGGTGCCGGAGCAGGGGCCGGTGCCGGGGCAGGGGCCGGTGCCGGGGCAGGGGCTGGAGCCGGGGCAGGCGCCGGTGCCGGTGCTGAGTCAGGAGCCGGTACCGGGGCAGGAGCGGGTTCGTCACGTCTCAGACGAACTCCCTCAACGCCTATCTGCAACTGGAACACAAGAAGTATGTTGATGGTTCGTGCACAACTCGACATCTACACGTTTCGTTCTTATTAATCAAATATGATCAGCTTCCCGAAGTCGCACCATTACCAATAATAACTTGTTGTACTCAACGGTTGCCATTACCACGGTTACACATTAAAATTGTATTCACCGAATCTGAATAAGGCTTGTTGGGCATGGTATTATGCCAGACCATAATGTCGTCTAAGACGCAGTTTCAGGTTGCGAAGCAATTTGTGTTGCGAGTTGAAAATACATTAAGTTTGAATTCTGAAATAATCTAACTGAAATATTCATTGGAATTTCTATAAGAGTCGAATCAAAAGATCTCCATACATCAGTTGATGTTTCACTTCTTGAGCATAGTTACTTCCAATTTCCATTTTCTAATTCATATTTGGATGTTTTGTTAATTAGATTCAACATAGAACTGACTTTTATTTTTGGTGTTGTACCTACCAGCACGGCGCATAAAACTAACCCTGCGACGTAAAACTTCATGTTATCTTTGTCGCACTCCAAGATACACTTTACCTTCTTCTTGTTGCACATGCATTTATATGCAGCTCGTATTTGATCTTGTATTGTTTCTAACACCTGTATAATAAACACCTGTATCTACAACAAGCAGACAAAGCATTCGCAATTTTTACTGATTATATTGTAAATAATCAATTATAATTACGACAAATAGTTCATTGATTTAAAAAATATAAAGGAACAAACCTTGCACCTCGAAGACGAATTGAAATTTATATCACAATCTAAATACACTATGAAGTGATTCCATAGTTTGTATAGGCCTAAAGTATATTTGAGAATGATGGAAAAATATCATGAAATTCAAATTCTTAGAAGCATTAGCGGAGGAATTGACAGTGATTTAGACGTTCAAAGTCACTTGGGAAATATTTATTCATTCATATTGAGTTGAACAGCGCACTGTGATGATGACTAAGATTTTCTGCCGTTGGTGAATCATGATGGAGATGATAAGACGATGAGGTGCAAGGTTATTCTACTATGTGTTTTTTTTTATAAAGAGCAGACGTCGATCGTGTCCTGACCTGACAACAGAGGAAAACCATGAAATACCTCTGTCAGGATGTCGTGAATCGAATCCCGGTCTCCTGAATGACGGTTCTGTGTGCTACTCACTGGTCAACTTGTCTCAGAACTTGGAAAGAGATATATATTTGTTACCAGCTGCAAGAACATCATTGATTTCGGATGGGAATGGAGTAAATTACATCGACATAAATAACTACTTTCCTGCTTCTATATTTTACCGCTAACGGTAGAAATGTTTCTAATTGAGTATGTGGCTAATTGAGTAAATACTAAGGAATGATTTTGTGGAGGATAATATGGAAAAAGATTTTGAGTCTCAGGCAATTTAACTGCTTTCTTGAGCAAATCAAAATACTCCCAGTTTATTCATACATCTTCACATTTAAACATGAACAAATATTTTAATGAACTGGAAAATAAATCACCTTAAACCAAACTAGATGTAAATAGAATTTCAATAACGCGATATCTTTATATATCGAATGATCAAACAATTAGATAATGCTATCTAGTTAAAAATGAAATTTGTATGAATTGTATATCAAGGCACGAAATGGAACTGACCTGCATGCATTAGGAAACTTCAAGTTTGAATGATAACATTTCCACTTTCAATATGTTATAAGTTGACGGAATACTCATCCTATTGACAATCAACTTTTGGACAGCTTGTATCAGCACCATGTGGCTTGGAAAAACTTAATGGCAAACGGAGAAGTATGACGAAAAAGCATAGCAATTATGAATAATGAGAAATTGGCTATACTAAAACAAAATGAGCCGAGCAATCATGAATTCTGTTGGTTGTTTGTAGTTTCGTCAAGTGAGATGTTTATCCTGGTGGCCTGACTTCGGTGAAATGTCTATCTATTCTTCGACGCTTTTTAACACCCCCCAATGATTCTCTGGCATCTCGCGAAGATAATTTCAACGTTTGTCCCCGGTCAATTGGCCCAGGGGGTACCCGAAATTTCGACAGGACATACTTAACATACTGACAGACTGTCTTTTATCTATAATCATATGAATAACATATTTTGAAGGACAAAATTAAATTAGAGGGAGAAGGAAAGTTAAATAGATAATCCAGCCACATGGTGAATATCTGATATATTCAATGATCATCAGTCGAATACAGTCTGTAATCTGACCAAACATCTTTGTGACGCTGATGATGAATATAAAGAGTTCATTCACAACTACTAAGAGTCATTATCAATTGATTATTTCCTAAATCAGCCACAGTCAATAAAATATTAGCTAGTTAGAAATTTGGCATATAGATGTCAATTATCACTAACTGAGTTATACGACTGATGCGTTAATTATCTGTACAGTTTATGAATATTTCTATTTAGATAGGATACGAAAATTATACTCATTTTGAAGGAAGACAGTAAAACGGCAGAAAATTGTTGCCAATGTTCTATTCTGTATCTTCTTTCTCAAAAATATTTATAGCAATAGTAATTATTCGAATCCTTGAACGTTAAGCGTAAACAATATTTTGTCTGAACATCGAAGTGATTTAAAAAGAATATTCATACATATGATTCGATTGAAATATGTTTGGAGAGTGCTGTCAATAGATTAGTGAAAGATAAAAACTGTAATCGTCTTTTTTTGTATAAGAAAGGCGTATCTGAAGCAACAAATGTGTATATCGCTCAATTTTCTTACATGATATATTTTTTCTAGGGTATAAGATGTAATGCTCATGAACTTTAAAAGTCTCATTTATCAAACGCTTTTCAAAAAGTAAAGATATCACAAAGTATGTGTTCAAAAGCTGAGCAAATTAATCATAGTTGCAGTGCCACAATTATTGTTACCCCTTCTCAAGCAGTGGATTAGTAAATATAATATTATTTATTGCATTATAAAAGTTCATGACATTGTTATTATATTCTATGTCCATCCAGTCTTTTCCCACCGATTGTATCCTACCGCTGTCACCACTTTTGTGACTGGATCTTTTTTGGGATAGCGTTAGAGGCTTGCACCACCTACATAATGTTAGTAGTGAAAGAATGGAGGATTAAATAGGATAGATTAAGGGAATTTTAAGATGAGGCGTGAAGTGACCCTTATTAGGTCAATCAATCAAGTTAGGAGTAGATAATAGATATATAAGATCGAACGAATAGACGAATGATAGAATAGATCAATGTTTTATTTCACCCTAACTGATTGTTCACTCGATGTACAGTATTCAACTAGTTCATAGTATCCAGCTCGTTTAGTAAACTTGAGGCAAATATAGTGTTATTTTCTCTAGATAAGCTATATTGGCTTAGATCATTATGTTTAAGAGGTTTTAGCAGTACTGTTCCACGCAGAGTTATCAGAGAAGGAGGACGAACTAGAAAGGAATAAAGGGAATGTGAATCATTGTTCTTCATTCATCTAAATATCACTTTTATTATTGATCAGTCTTCAATTTAATATAATTCTACATTGAATACATTGTCTTTAGAATATTTCCGAAGTTGGCTACGATTTTATCAACGTAATAACAATTTTTACCGAATAATAGGCAGGTGTCTTCAACAGTCGTCATATCCGCCATACCCGCCATATCCGCCACCATATCCTCCATATCCACTACCTGAACCATATCCTCCATATCCACTACCTGAACCATATCCTCCATATCCACTGCCTAAACCATATCTGTAAGAAGAGCAACAGTTTTACATATTGTGAATGATAACAGACTATCCAATCAGATCACACTTCACATCAATGCCAAGTCATTATTGCCTCTGAAGCACACAGAAAAAGTAGTTATAATTCCTCAAAGTGAGATTATTTCTAGTTCTCTTCAAAATTATAGAAACAAATATCGCCAATATTCGTTCAAATCGAGTTTTAGGGTTACGTACATATCATTATAATCTTACCCGCTGGAAGGATATTTGCTTCCATAGCCGCTTCCATAACTTGGCTTGGACGGGTACGTCGGGTACGGTTGGGGCTGGTATGGTTGTTGAGGATAGTACGGTTGTTGAGGATACGTCGGGGGAGGGTAGTTTTGGTTAGGTTGTGGCTGGTAAGTCTGAGGAGGGTAGTTTTGGTTAGGCTGCGGCTGGTAGGTCTGGGGAGGGTAATTTTGGTTAGGCTGAGCTGGGTAAGTCGGGGGAGGGTAGTTTTGGTTAGGCTGTGGCTGGTAAGTTTGGGGAGGGTAGTTTTGGTTGGGCGGGGGTGGGTAAGTTTGGGGTGGGTTGGTCTGGGGAGCGTATTGTTGACTCTGTGACTCGGATTGACTTTGTTGACCTGGTCCTTCCTGAGTCTGTGATTGTTGTTGTTGTTGTTGACCGGAGGCAGCACCTGGTGCAGGGGCGGGGGCCGGGACGGGGGCCGGTGCCGGGGCAGCGGGGATGTCACGTCTGAGACGAGCTCCCTCGACGCCTACCTGCAACTGCAACACGAGAAATATGTTGATGTTTCGTGCACTATAGCAACTGTCCTAAAACTCACTATCCTAGAAAGCAACGATTTCAAATAATCAATGTATTGAAAATCGACTGCCCCAAACGTCTATATTTTGAGCAAACTGTATCAAGTTAAAGTGAGGGGTCTCGTTCTTCCCTTCACTAATTGATAATACCCATCATAGAAAGATATGATTCTCTCTAATCTAACCTCACCTATAATCAACTGTACTCGAAACGAAGTGCCTCAAATAGATTAGCTATATTACCGTGAAACTATTCTAACACGCGTTACCTTTAAAATTGGGTATAGGGCTGACTAGCTATTACATAAATATCAAGTTATTACATGATTAAACAATGGACCAAGTACGTTTAAAAAAGCATAACTAGAGTGAAACATATCAAACATGTCGATGGCTTTCTTCACTCGTCAGCTAAGGTAATTTTAGTGAAGTAATTTAATTTTATAGTTTAGTAAGCGTACGAGCTTGTTATTCCATTTTGTAAATTGGAATCCCTGATTACAGTACTTTGAGACTCTGGCTGTTCTATTATTTATTGAATTTGCATGGAAAGTTGTACCAATATTGAAGTAGTCAAGATCCATCAACAAATTTTTTATGTTACTTCACATAAGATTTATATTAGGTTGATTACTCAATTCCATTTCCATCCTGAATATAGGTATTTTATGAGTAAGCAATGTCTACCATTGTACCTACCAATGCGGCGCATAAAACCAACCCTACAAAGTAAAGCTTCATGTTGTCTTTGTCGCACTCCAAGAGACACTGTACCTTCTTCCTGTTGCACATGCATGTATTTATATGCAACTCCTATTTGATCTTGTATTGTTCCTGACAACGTTGTAATAAACACCTGTGTCTACAACAATCAGTCAATGTATTATTTCGATTAAATTGTAATTATATGTTTGAATAATTGAATGATTAATATATAATTATCACATACCGGAAGTGTATTGGATGGGATAAAATGAAAAAGGACATAATCTAAAAGTACATAATAAAATAACCGTTCATCTCATCTCTCATCGCATCTTCCATGATTCACCAACGCCAATATATTTTGATCATCAATTTACTGCGTCGTTTAACCCAATAAAACAAAAAATGTGTTTTTTAATCAATCAGCTTTGATTAAACCGCTGTTTCCAATTCAATAATCGATTTTCCTTCATCAGAGTATATGAGTTATAAACTTGTCTTACTATTGGGCGGGTCACCGAATCAACAAAGAATATTGCTCGTGATTTCCGTTTAAAACGTTCCCCTTTCATTAAATGAGTGAAAAGAAATCTGTGTTATAAAAGCAAAGAAAGCTTTTCTTCCGTTCGTTAATGCGTTCTCTTCCTTCCCCTCAGCACCCTCTCCTCCTCACCGCACAGCCATGTCCTATTAACAACCACACCCCTTAAATATATGACTCTTCTACTACTCTACTTGCCTCAACAAGTAACCTCAACGACAACACAATTCCTAGTTTCCGCTCTCCCACTTTCCCCTTCTCTCTCACACGCAATCTCTCGCTCTCGCTGCCAGGCTGATAAAAGGGAATATTATCTGACAGAAAAAGGGAAAAGTTAACAAACCGAGTAGCCAAGTTGTTAAGAACTTTTTCAAGGCACTGCCTCCTAGCTGTTCCATCTTTTTTTTGGTTCAAATCAAGAAGGGTGGTTCAAATCACTACTCTCTGTCCACTAATCTTGTTATTGCGGGATTCGCGGCGCCGTGGAATCAATGGCATTATGATTGATGATGCAAGCAGCCAATAAGAAAGCAGTTAGCCAGTTTACATCTGAATCCACAATCAGCTGAAATCAACTCATGCATTAAAAGATGAAAGCGGCAAATTAACGGTAAATTCCTGTTTCCTTTTGGTTAATCAACGGAAATTGGAAAACACTGCGCGGTTGAATTGTGTGGTCTCAACTCTTAGGGTGAAAGACATTAATAATAGAATACAGAAGGGTTTACTGACCATTAAATAGCAGTATTCATGAATTTCGAGGATTCAGCATTCGTTGTATATCGTCTGATCAAGTAGTAACTCATAATTGTTGACACTTTTACTAAATTACGATTTCCATTACTTATATTTCGTGATAATTTTATTTTTGAATTGATGTTATTAAATAATCCGCTGTCGCTTCTCATAACTATAAACTATACTTGTATCCACGAACGAATAAGGTCGAATACCGACATAACAAACACTTGTGAACTAGTTACGCTCAAGTTTTGACGCTTTCCCTAAATTACGACGTCACATATTACTAATATTTAATGATAATTTATTTTTGAATTTGAGTAATTGAATAATTCGCTGTTGCTTCTCAACGACTATAATGTATACTTGTATCCACGAACGAAAAAGGTCGGCTATCAACATAAAAAACATTAATTCATTTCCCCGTAATCCTGTAATTTCACCGTTAATCCTGGATTGGTTCAGAGGCCTTATGATGTTCAAGTAGGACGTTCACAATAAGAAACGAGATTATTTCAAGACAAAACTAAGTAAATGAATACGACAATCATTTCAAAGGCGTTTAATTCCCCAAAGTTGCAGCGTTATTAAAAATAATCTAGTTAGTAGGACCCAGTTCTTTTGTGGACACATGAAGAACTGAAGAGATGAAGTTATACCGGTATAAGCTTCTATGAAGAGAATTCCAAGAAACTTGAGTATTTGCTTACTATAGACGAAGAGAGGAAGGAAACGAAAGTGAAGACTGAAAAGGTTTACACAAAGCGGAAGGTGTATGGCAGACTTCGCGCCCGTCTTGAAGTTTTTGTGGAGTGATTCTTTCATAAGCATCGTTATGATACGGAATATGGACAGTAGTACAGTAGTAAGAAAAGATATAGCCAGAATCTAAATGTCCACAAACATGACGATGCCATTACCATACGTGAGTGTGTGTATATATGTAATTCCCCGACGAGGAGGTATTTTTCAATCTTAATAATACCCGTCCTATCAACACCACGTGCTGTACAAAAGAAAGCCATGTACTCATACATATATATATATATATATATATATATATATATATATATATATATATATATATATATATATATATATATATATCGAAACCAATCGAACAATTGAACGGCAACCCGACTTTTAAGGCATCTTTATTCGCTCGTGTACATCTGGAACGGACCAATTGCTTCGAAGATAAATGACCCTAAACCATTAACTGAGTGCAGCATCCTCATGCCAACCTTCAGAGAATATATGTATGATGAAAATAATAAGAAATCCTAAAAGAACAGAGCAAACGATGATTTGTGAATGGAAAACAGAAACCATAAAGGAGGTTGACAACTGACTGACAAAGACTGACATAATATAGACGTGAAATATGGAGTAAGTTGAATATGAGCCCACGGGTACGTCTGCAACAGGCCGATTGCTACGATGGAGATCTTATGCCAACCTTCAAAAAATATATGTATGACTAAAATGATGAGTAATCCTATAAGGACAGAGCAAAAGTTGATTTGTTAAAGGGATACAGAATCCAAAACAAGGAGGTTGACAAACAACTGACAACGTTGGATAATAGAGATGTCGAATAGAGTAAGAGAGATACCAGCCATAGGAGTATGAGATTCGATATAGAATCGAGAGAACCAATTGGGATTGTTTGAAAAAGCGCGAAGTGTTGGCACTGGAGTATGTTATCTTTATATAAGTACTGTATTGAGGTAGACCGTACACTTGTGGTCACATAAAATGATTTAATCCATCATTTAGAACTTTGGATTCTAATTCCAATAAAATCAATGCAAATTTAACCACTAATATTTTCACCCAATAATCGTTGATAGTGTGTTCTCTATTATATTTTAGATTACGTGGGTATAGGCCCTACTATAAGAATATTTGTCTGCTCTAGATATCATTTTAATGAAGCTTGATCCACTACTTTATCTGACTGCAACTATAGGTGTCACTCGTATGTGCACTTTAATCCATATGAAAAAGTGTCGGAGAAAACGAGAATTGTAGACCCTGCGTTAGACTGGTGAACCATGTTTTGGGTACGGTGTGTCCCGGCTGTTTGACTTGCTGATTACGTAATATAATATTCTAATGTTGACGTCGTTCGAAAACGTCAGATATTCCAGAGAGGTGAAATCTGGATACGACATTTCAATCATTTCTCTCCCGTTATTCCCTTTCACTTCACAAACGTTCGGCGCGTTTCCTCGAATTAGCATACATTGAAACATTTCAGATCGTATTTCATTGAAGTTCTAATTAAAACAGTACTCCTTATTTCACGTTTATAACTCAGAATAATAATAATTTAGTATTAAGCGCGCATGGTAGTCGACTTGGCGGAATACCAGGTTTTTGAGGATAGATTTTGAAAGGTATGAGATACTAAAATTCTGATACAAAAGAAAACCAGATATTGTAAGTACCTTCAAAATGTCGTGAAATAGAATTATTAACGCAGGGTTCTAACATTTTCATATGTATACTGTTGGAAAATATATTTTTAACTGTGGAAATGTATTTCTTTCTGTAACCTAATTTGCACATTGAAGTTGACGAAGGTATGAAAATGAAAGTGAAGATAATCATCAACTCAGTTCAAATAGCTCTAATCGCATTACTTTCTTCTCTTTGTTTTAGGTAAGAGCTGGTTCATCATTTGCCTTGTCTATCAGTTGGGCATCGTGTAACCATCATTTGGACATCGGTTAGTCATCATTTGGACATCGTTTTGTCGTGGGTTGGTCATCAACTCTACGACTCTACTCAATCTGTAAGTTCCAATATCATCAACTGGACTCTGAAGTATCATTTCATTTCTAGTTTTTTTTCACATTTGCGTATCTGCCGCCTGCAGGGAGAGTGTGAAGGTATAATGTTAGGATACGTCGTGAGGTGGAGGGGGGGAGGGAAGGAAGTGGGAGAGGGTGAATTGTATGCGTGGCAAGATGCCAAACGTAAAACTGTGGCTAAAGCTCTTAAGTACCTCATTCCCTTCGATCCTTCCTGCATCCTGACGCTTGTAAGCCTATAATAAAACTCTCATATTTGAATTTTCCCCTATACTACACACGCACAATGCATGTACCTTAGCTTAAACATGTACAATACGCACACCTTGGCTCGATGTTACATACGCGCAAGGCGTAATACATGTACTTTGGTTTGAGGTTGTATATACGTACGAGTTAACGGAATTGGCGTCACTTTCATCAAGTGACAACTTTGAACGAAAAACTGAAATAATGTGAGTTGGGCATATTAGATGGACATGGTAGAAGTTTTCGTTATTTGATGATACAAGTATGGAAATTTCAGGACGTATTAGGAAACATTAGTTGATTCTGAAAATAGGACGCCCTTATATTCATCTCCGTTTCGAGGTAATGGTGATGGTGGGATTTTTTTTTATGTGGAAAATCATTTGCGCTGATTTGGTTCCTATTTTGATTATATTTTCACTCTGAGTACATTTTTTGTGACCCACTTATATAGTATCTTTGATACAAACGATTCTGATCTAATGAGGAGTAAAAATGAAATTTTACGCCCCAAATTTTTAAAACTTTCCATGAGTCGAAGTTCACGGTATAGAACCCTCTAGATTATCGGAAATAAATTATATATTTCCTACCTAAATTCTATCTGAATTGTCAGTCCAAAGAGTCATCACATTCTGGATTTGATTTTTCTTAAATATCATGAAACTCGGTAAAAATTTGATTTTTCTTAAATATCATGAAACTGGGTCAAAATTTGATTTTTGACCACACTATTGGTCAAATTCTGTCATTCATTCTAAATATCATCAATATGGTATACAAACAATTCATTACGTTCTTATACGAATATACTATTGGAACCAAATTGAATTAATTACTTTTTCACCATCAAAATTTTATAATTTCAGGATCTCTCTGAAATCAGCTGATTTTTCTGATAACGTCCTAAAATCGTATACTTTTTCTAATACTTAGTCTCATCTACTCCACTTAAGCCATCCCAACATTAAATTTTGTCGCCACAACTAGAAAAAATATTCGTTTCAACGAATTTCGGTGAATACGGTATATTTTCAAGTGTCGATTAGAAATCACTGATGATTTGGAAAATCATTCATTATATTTTGGAATGTGGATACATTCTTCAGTTGTGACGTACATGTCTACCGGTAAAAGAGTTTTTCTTGTTCTCTACGATGTATACAAGTTGCAAAGAATAAATATATGTTCGCCCGAACATTGATTGCATCAGTGTTTTTTTACGGCAATTAGAAAAGATAATTTTCTGAATGGCTGGTGTATTTTTAATGGACCTGCTCTATACCCAAATAAATGCGTACGCTTAGAGTTTAAAACGAGTTAGCTGTAACGGCAGCTGTTTCATCTCTTTATTGCTCAAGGGCTTTGTTATTTACTTGTTTCAAGTTTTAATTGAAGAAGAAGTTGTTGTAGAACCAACACGAAAAGTAATAAGAAAATGAAGTTTTGAATGCGATTTCACCAACGAAAGACGGACCATAAAAACTCTTGAGAATGTAGCTTTGTTCTTAAAAGTCATTGTTGGAATATGCAAGCAATTTATTCTATGAGATGAGCGTATAGAGAAGATTCTATTTTTCGGATAGTGGAAATTAAAGGACTTGCATTTTTTTTTGGCATACATACCCACGACATTGGTCAGTAAGATTGATTAGCCCGAAACTGTTTCTGTGAATTTTTGTAACACAATAATAGATTGGTAGACCTATTGTTTCCGGGAAAAATCAGTTTCGCACTCTTATGGAAAATGATGTAGAAAATTCGAATAGCATTGGGTGAAATTATGATTTTTTAATTTTATCCGATTAGAATGGAATTTTCATCAATTGTAAGAATTATTCTTATACGTGTTCCCACCATGTCCCTAACTAAATGAATATAGGCATATTATCTCGAAACAATATGAAAAAATTAGTTTTACTTCGTTAGGGATTATCAACAAGTTAGTTGTATAGCTAGGGCGATGACTGGACTTCATAGTTTCAAAATCAAGATTTGTACATGGCTGAAGATATTCGTTATAAATATCTCACTCATCCATCGTACAACGCATATACAGCGTTTTCGCGGTAATTTTACATCAGTTCCTCTGTTTACCACTATAACAACGTACGTAGAACTTTCTATGTCGAATATCGATCCTCAATTAGTAAGCAATTAAGGTGTGTACATGTTTATTTTCATTTTTCAATCAGTGACACACTTTTTATCACCATCGAAACTTCACACATAATAATTATTCTCTAATTACGGCTGAAAATAAAAGGCTTAGAATCGATTAGACGAGGCACCACGAAGTCGATCTTATCACCCGAAGGAAATAATTAATTTCAACACATCAATGAGAATATTCTGGAAATTGGCTCAGAACATGAAGTTTTTCTGATGAATAGTTTTCTTCATTTTCTGACTAATCTATACAGCTCTTACGTACTTTTCCTTTTCGAGAATTAACGCACGCGTTCCACAAGTCGGAAGAATTGACTGATGGCACGCAAGGTCGGACCAAAACTCGGAACAAGCCAGAACCGAACTGTATAATATTATATAGCTAATGTCATGACCTTTGAAACAGTCATTAGTAATCATAAAACAATATATTTGATAAAATCTCATTTGAATAACAAAAATAGTGTGAAGACATTCCTAATTTTATGTTCACAGAAATATTTCGTTTAGATCAAGTGATCATTTGGAAAAATAATCAGTATTTTAGTATTTTCCCCAAGAAATTGTGTGAACCATTATTCCGTATTATGTATAGTATTTACGACCAAGTTCAACCATCACACAATGATTTTACCACTCTCCAGTTTATAATGTAGAGACCTTACATTACATAGCAGGAAACCTGTATTGCGTTCTTTAACAACGTTGTTAGTTCATAAAAGCGCCACCAGTGTAATGAATGGCTATAGTGCCTTTCACCTCAAGCTAATACGCACAACAAAACTGGTGGCAGAAGTTCTCTGAGAAAAACAAATGTTATAGCTTTTAGTCAGTACTATACTAAGTTCTATGGCGTGTTGGAAAGAGCAGCTACTTTCTGGATTCCACGTATTTTACTGTCCCATCCGTGGGTCGATCTCATAATAATGCTGGAAAAGAGAGCTCAGTGTTGACTTAAGACCATTTAGCATTCTAGCTATATATCTTTCTTTCTCTTCCTCTCGTGTCTTCTCTCTCACTCTCACTTCAGTTCTCATCACGGATCGTTTGAACTCGATCCATCATGAATCTATTGGGAATCAATTACTTTCTTTCTTATTTGTTCAGTATTAGAATTGTATGAGATGACTTCGTCGAAGTAAAAATACTTCTGTGATGAATATCATCCTTGGTGATGATTGTTTGCTTAACGATCTCACCAGATAAGTGTTTTGGGGAATGAATTCACGGGTGATAGTTTACAAAAATTACAACCCTTATTGTGGTCTTATGCGGTAAGCGAGAGTCGTTTCTGCTAACTTCTGCGTGTCAGAGAAGTTCGTGTTTATAGTTAACAAAAGATTAGAACCTTGTTGACCCAACACCATTACTATAACTATACTGAATTTAAATTTAACACTATGTATCCTGTGAAGAGATTTGTTCTGCGGACGAACATTATAGGTCCACTCACAAAATTACAAACCTACCGCAGTAACCACTCAACCATTTTGCCGTTAATAGGCTAATTGCGTTAATAATTTGCGTGCTAATAATTGTGTAAAGTTCACCATCAAGTTCGCTGTTTATATAGTTGATCAAAGTGTCTAAATTCTTCGCAGAAACGGTTCTTGCACACGCGGAATCGAACACACACCCAACTGAATTTTAGTTTCTAAAGCAATGAACACGGGGGAGACATTGTCAATCTCATTCTTGCCAACACTGCTGCGAGATTAATCGATTGACATGAAAGTGATCAATAACAATTGAACAGAATGTTGCATAGCATTCAGCTCTATTTAAAATATTCTACTTATGAAGATTTGTTTAACTGATAACGAAAATGTAATGGATTGGAAGCACAGTAGGTGAGGTGTGGATCATTAGTATCCATCAATGGATGGAATTAAAAATATGGATTCAACAAGAGGATCTGGAATAGAAAGTAAGCATTATTTAAGGAAGTAGAAAACATTATCATTTCAAAAGAATGGTCATAGGCCTACCAGTAGCTCCATTCCAATAAGTCAAAAACGAATGTGAAATCAAGACAAGAAATTCCAAAATGGTAAGCTCACGCTCACGTAAGGCAAGCATAAGTCTCGGAGAATGTAATCTGATCAATGATTGGCCAATTAAGAAAAATGAATTTTAACGAGAAGATATTCCCTACGAATGATATTATTTTCATCGTAGTTTATGGATCAGTATAATGTTATTGGATGGATCTTTCGAAATTTATACATTATCCTTCTCCAGTCTGTTCGAATGATAACAAGGAGAGCATTGAGGCGTAGTATTGAGAGTAATTAGGTCGTTAATAAGTAATAAGTAACTGTCAATAAGTAACCCGACGTTTTCAGACTTATATTAGGCGGTGTTGGGGTGGTAAGATCGCCCTTGTGGTGTCCCGTCCACACGATCCTTTCATCCAAAGCCTTAATTGGGGGACAGTGATTTTGTATCAAGTTTTTGGAAAAATATATATTTGGTGGTGATGGATGATGGTTGTAATGGACGGTAGGTTAATGATTCTAACGGAAAATTTGTCTTGTTATGCATTCGACCAAATAATTACCATACCTAACCGTAAACATTATTTATGAAACCATAAAATAACGTGAACCCCAAAAGAGGCAGCTGCATTTAAATGTACAGCATGTATTCATCCACTAATGGGCCATCCCAATTTAATTATTTCAACGACTAACAAAGCCATAAAAATCTCAGTCAGGTTGACCGACCATCGCGGTAATCGAATACCGTCCTCATGAATGACGGTTCAGCGTGCTAGCTACTGATTCAACCCTATCAGTGACTAGCAATTTCAACTAATGGAATATTGTGAAAAGCTTTCATGTACCGAGTCAGTGTGGACTGCTCGCATACAAATCACGTCACTTGTATACGCTATACTAATTATATATACTGACCATCCTCTGTCCAAAGATATATATTACTCCTCGTTACTCCTGGGGCCGACAAGCAACATATGCTCGTTCCGATTTATTGGACCTTCACAAATAGCTTCCAAGCAAGGCCTTCTATGTAGATAAATTATCGGTGTGAAAATATAGAAGGAATTGCTTAGAAAATGTCCTATATGTCGAAAACTTTCTAGTTTGCAAAGTGGTATGAAGTTACTTTTTTTTTTAATGCTACTTAACGACCCCACCAACAGCTAGGTTATACGGGGGTATGAAGTTACTGCCGAGACACAAATATGTACGCCTTCTTAACGTTGAGTAACGTATGTCGGTAATTTTATCTCTGCATATCAGATACGTCTGATATCTACTGTCGAATCTGCCTGACGGCTGGCGATGAAGCTTTGGTCACCCCTTGCAAGTGTAAAGGTTCGATGGCGTTTGCACACCCCTCTTGCAACGACTATTGGCTGACTACGCGAAACACCGCGCGCTGTGGAATCTGCAAGTTCTACTACAAGGGTAGGAAACCGAGTAGAAGTCCAAGATATATGTTAATGCGGTACTGGCATGTATTTGTTCTGGTGGTGCTAACACTGTATGACACTCTGGTTGAGGTAAGTGTGCTACTAAGTTTATAAGGACATTACAACCCTAAAACTAGATTTCAATCATCAATGACGATATTTATTTCCCTAATTCTAGAGAAAACTAGGAATCATTATCCCAATTTGAGATATTATAATTAATTTTTTGTCCTCCAGAGATCATGAGTCATAACGTGGGCATTACCGATTCTGTATAGAAAAAGGTACGGAATCGAGTGATGTCTACGTCACAATGCAGACCCTCTGGAGAGTAAATAATTAATTACAATTTCTATATTTGATCTGATAATTTCTAGTTTTTCTAAAATTATGAGTATAAATATCGTCGTTGAAATCCAGTTTCAGGGTTGTGATATCCTTTAATGTATACTACTGCGCATCGAGCTCCTAACTTTCATACCGATATGACGTCACGTTCGCAGTTCCAGTATATGACAAATCAGTTGACGTGACGTCATCTAGTTCAAACTGCGCGAACTGAGCGCGTTTTCGTACAAGCTGATCTAGCTTTTCGTACAAGCTATACAGTACCGTGGTTTCCTAACACGTGCAATTGACAGAGATGTAGAAGTAATTGTACCTGAAGTTACGAAACTGCTGCGGCTTATATTAAGCTTAATTGTAGTGTAAGCTTTTTTTTCACTTCTATAGAGCAATATTAAGGAGGATATAGCGGGAAAGCCTTGTGGCTAAGCAAACTGTGAGCAAGATGTAGCCTACATAAATTCACACGGAATTAAACTGAGTTGCAAAGCTGGCGAACCCCAACAGGGTTACTGCTCATGTTATAACTAAATTAAACACATCAAGTACAGTACCGACTTGGACATTATAATCACAACTGATTATCATGAAAACACTTTTATATGTGCACCAAACAAAAAGGAACTAGATTTCAAAGAAAACGGAATATGACAGGAGCGTGTGACGACTCGAAACGGAAATGTACCGTAATCATTTCCAATATTGCGATGGATAACATCAGCTGTGAAGAACTTTTCAGCAAAATCATGTCATTATGGATATTTTTTTCTTAATTATTTATTCGTCAGTAACAATACTATAGGAGAACGCAACATGTGCATTGTAAAATGAGCGAGGTAATACAGTGGAATCTAAGCCTGTTCGAAAATTATTGATTTTGAAACTATCTAATCACTCCAAGCTTCATTATTTGATTGAATCGTGTTTTTTTATTCGTTATTTTCCCCTGTTGATTATTTTAATCGTTTTGATCTCTAGACAGTTTTCCTGTTGATCTTTAAACGAGTTGAAAACGGCTAAAAAGTACATATTGTAGTACATGCAACAAGTACAGTTCATAATTTATTACTATTGATTCAGCCACTCTCTGTAACTCAGTCAGTGAAGGCACGGGCACCGCATTGGAAACTGAAGTCAAGTTGGGCGTGGGTTGGAGTCCCGCAAAATGATTTGGTCTTGGAAAATGTCCTTGATACGCTTTTCATAACTTCGTTGTTTCATGATTAGCTGGTCTATCGTACCTCCGTATAACCTATACCTGTTGATGTGGTCGTTAAACACCATTAAAAACATTGGTGTATTTTAACCCTTCAGATTGAAGTGAGCATAAAAGGATTTGAATTAAGGTGTCTTATCGAAAATCGCCACCTTAGGCAACAAGCATAACTTGTGAAGATAAAACATTTTTTATCTGACGTCACAATGGAATACATTTTATTTTTCAGATGAAAGACAAACTGATTCATTTGTGTAAAATATTACCGATCTTTCCTCTGCTATTCGCTACTTTCACCAGCGATATTATAATGGCGTGGACCCATGCATGCTGGGGTATCCCTGATACAGACGAGGTCGAATGGATTTGTTACCTAGCAACCTATTTCCTGGGAGGTGCTATTCAGATCAGGTAACTTATCACAGGGAATACGTTATGAGTTTGATGCGGAAGTCCTGTGTAAAAAGAAACATAAATGAAAAATTTTGATTTAGGCCTTCATGGTTCATGACTGACAAAAATCTAATTGAATCTAATGCAGCTTGACCCAAAAAGAAAGAAATTGTCTTGGAAATTTAAGTCCATTAATACTACAATGTGATGAAATTCATTGACGTATTATCTTAAAACTGATTGAATTCACATACATAATATGTTGTTCTATTAAAGAACTCAACATTACCTTGAGGTTGATGTACTCTCTATTCAATTACGCTGGTTTGTGAACATAGAAAACAATTGCAAAGTTTAATTTCTCTGTTTTTATAAGCACCGTGCATACGCCCTCTTGAGCATACTGATCAATGTCAACATCGCGTGATGACTTAGGTATATGTAAGAAATGACGATTGTCAAGTTTAAATATTAAAACATGTGTCTGTGATTTTCTTCTAGCGTGTTCTGGTACTTCAAGTGGTGGCCAATTTTATAGATCAATCATTTTCACTGAACAACTCTTCAAAGGAAATTCATCACAAATAATTTATTGATGTACTTTTTATATACGAATACTCATTCATCACGTGGAAACAATTACGGTGTTTTCTTATTATGATATGCTCGATGAAACGTAACAGATTGTGTTTTAACCAATATTAAATTTATGAATTTACGTATTCGCTTTGATATATTTGCTCGACTTCATTCATATAAATATATCTCCATGTATTGGACCAAAATCAGTTCAACATTTTTTCTCACAACAATTTTGTTTCAAAATCCTCGTGTGTAATTTATTGGGAGAATAAAACACATGAACGACTGAGGAAAATGTTTAAAAACTTACAATGAAGTGGAGCCAAGGTAATGGTATTGCAAACTTGTAAACTTCCTTCATAGGGGAACAATGGCTTGTATGGTGTCACGTTTCCGATATTCAAATTTTCAATGTGCCAAGTTATATATATATATATATATATATATATATATATATATATATATATATATATATCCCTATACAACTTGGTGGTATGTAGAATAATATATTCCATTGTTCAACAAAATTTTATTTTTCTCTCATTACTTGAGCTGAAAATTTCTACAAAGATTGTTTTGTTTGTCTCATGTTCTGCTGTCTCATACGAATGAGAATTGTGGAAACATTTCATCCAATTATAAATAATATTTTGTTAAATTAAATTATGATGACATATAATTAGTACAGTAAAGGATGAGTATGTACGTCACAGCATAATCTAAAAACACCCGATTGCCAGTGAAACATTTGCTGTTCTTGATGTTATACCCTACAGCTAGGTTCATGTTATTATTCCCCTTTACCATCCTGAACGCGTATTTCATTCCTTTGAAAACATCTCTCTCTCCCTCGCTCCCATTTCCCCTCCCTACCACTCTACCATAACAGTCCCTATCTTACACGTCTTATTTGATATACCACTTCACAAGAATTATCTCTCTTACTCTCCTTTCATATCAAATACGTATCCAATACACATCCAATACATATTGTATCAACAAATAGCTAGCGCTGCATTGCGTCCCAGCAGCGCTGTTGTCAGATATGGCACTTGACGAGACGAACTACGAGAGCCATGACGACAGGTTATAGACAGTTTGACAACAGCGCGATGAATCAAAAAAAGTGCTGTCGTGGCATATGCTTTGTTATGGGCGTCGCCTGGATTTTCTTCCAGAGTGAGCGGGGGTGGACAATAACTCCAAAGAATGTTCTTATTTTCAATATTTCCAAAACGTACCTATACAAATACACATCTTTTCGATAAATTACTATTTAATTCAATCTTTCCATGTTAAGCACGCGCGCGCTCTGCTCACTCCATAGAAACCACTCGATAAGCCGTATTTTTGTAGAATTTCCTATCAGTTCTTGGATGAAAAATATGAATATCACTAAATATTATGAATTTCTATTCAGTCAACTTGAATCATGATTTGTAAGCTACTGCCAAGTGAGAAATCATCTATACCAATTCATATTGAAGAAGTATATCAGCGTTTTGTGAACCTGTGATATATTTAGGATCCACACTATATGTTATTTCAGGACACGAGAGAATATACGATTTGAAACAAAACTACATCTCTCGAAATCGTTGAATCCGAAAAAATTAAGAAATGTAAATTGAGTACAAGTATAGTTTACACTATTCGTTAGTAAAAGTTACCAATGGGCTGTTGGTGTTGACCAGAAGAACGATTATGTGTTCTTTTATTATATTCATTTCTCATCATTATAAATTGTACAACAATGTGACTGTTTTTTTTCTTTCTTTCTCCGAGTCATTCTACATATACTTTTAGTTTTAGTTAACGTATTTCAAGGTTTGTATAGCTTTATAACCATGCACTCACGTGAGTAATAATTGTAATTCTATGTATTGTTCAATTACTAATGAAATTAAACGTTCCTCAGTTGCATTGAATTGAAGTGGAAAAGAAGCGCGCGCAAATTACAACAAAGACATATATTATAAATGTATATTATTAGTAGTTTTTAGTTTCTAGATATCGTCGCGGTCATATACAATTTAGTTTGTTTCTGTTGTCAATTCTTCTAGCTGTAAAATGTATAGTAATACATGAGCATGTAGGCCGTGAAAAACTTCGTTCATCTATGCGTCTCCGTGCACTATGTATCACTATAGACACTCAGCCGAGAGAAACTGTGTTTGTCAAACGTTTGACAGATTTGCTCTGCCAAACACCAACATAAAACCACTTGTCATCTCTACCAACAACATCCATAGCGCTGCTGATATGTTATTCATGTATCTCACATTTGTGCGTCACGGAGAGATGGAGAGAGGTGGGGGAGAGAGGAAGGAGATACATGATTTACTGTATCTTAACACAGAGCTTGAACTATTTCATTTTCGTATTTTCTATTTTCATTTATTTCATTCTAGTTTATAGACTGGTGTATACAGCTGATGAATGATCCTCTTTAGTGTGATGGTAAGGAAATGGTAGAAACTTAATATAAAGGAACCATCCTAGTATTCGTCAAGTACCACGAAAAACCTCTGTCAGGATGGTTGACATGGTTCTGCTTGCAGTATCATAATATCCTATCCACCTATCTCAGAATTATTTTCACGAAAATTCAATTTTAACTTGATTAAATTTTTTTCTAAATCTCGATAGTCATCTTTTCTGTAGTAGACCCGTATAAAAAAATTGTTGGTGAAACTTTTGTTAGCCAAACCATGGAAAACGAATTAAAAATATCTGCAACGGTATTTTGGAGTAGAATATTTTGCCTCTGGAAATTCATAAGTAGCCTATAAACCAGCATAAAGAATCATGTTAGTAAAACTTGTTGTTAGCAGAAACAAAAATGAATATGAAAATCATGAATACATAAAATGAAATAAATATGTATGAAAAGAAATTAATACGAGAAACGATTTGAAAATAGCTTTAACAGCATTTTAGAGTAAAAGATTCCGCCTCTAGAAATTCATCGGATACACTAGAGAATACCCATTGAGCTCATCATTGTGATACCTTCCATGCAGTATTCTATCCGATACTTTATTTGATCTCTTTATCTGACGGTAGAGTACAATGAATTATAAACTGGGAAGCTGCGCGTCTCCACTGGATACATGATGTGTTTGTTAATGCAGTACCCTGTCTGGATAAAACATGGGTTAACACGAGTTTAATAGCAGACAGAGTGTTATTATTTGTGCTCGAAAGTTTCTGTTGGCGCTGCGTGCATCGTCGATCTTCACTAGAAACCAATCAAGAAACGATTTCCTCTCTACCTCTTTCTCTGTCACTCTCTTCCGCTTCCTTTCTCTCTCTTTCTCTCCTGGAGTCTAGTGTCACAGCGTATCGAACACTAGTAGCGTATGGAAGCAATTGCGGACTAAGTAGGCGTTTTTTTTTAACATAAAAAGCTGATGGAAACATTAAAAAAACTTTATTCCTTGGTAATTGGATTTGTTTGGATGAGTAATTTCCATGGCTTATATTGCACACGTAGTTTTTTTGTGGAAAAGCTTTGCTGTGAACTGCTTTGAAAACCAAACAATGCTTTGTTCGCGGTCACGTTTTTGAGAAAATGCTATGTAGCCAACGCGTGTGGTTTTATGAAATGATACCATACTTAAGTAGGGTATTAAAATAATGGATTTCTACCAATTAAATCTGTTTATGACAAAAATGAATCTTATCTTATAAATTTCTTATTAATTTTCATCTTTATACGCGCAGACGAACGTAAAGCATCACACTGAATAAATATGGATCGATTTATATTCTTTATAATACTATGAGAATTAGTATAATTCAGTCGTCCATTTGGCTCAGATAATTAAGGCAGTGTTTGAAAATCTGAAACCAATCGGGTGTAGGGCCGAGTTCCGATATAGCAAAGGTTTTTTCGAACGTACTTTCATTTTTCATCACTTGATCAATTCACCATCACCAGCTCATTCATAATCCATATAAAATAGCTGTTGGCGGGTTCGTCAAGCACTTAAAAAAAAATACCACAAATTATCATTATATTTTTTCCACTGCCTTCTATGATTCTTTCACTCTCTTTTCAGTCTACAGAAGATAGTGAAATAAACGAATATACGTTTATAATTTAACGAAATAATATTCAGATAGAGCTAAACCCATATAAAATATGTGACGTTATCTTTCCTGCATAATTGGTACGTATTTTGAAAGTCGTTTGCAAAGGAAGTGGAGACACCATAATACACACCAAGCCACACACCATAGTTTACACTGAAATATCGTACCAGTTAGCTTCAAAGTCCTATTCTGAACACCATTGCCATAGCAACACTGCCCTTTTCCGTGGTTATGGTTTATTTTAATGACCGGGCTTTCAGCCAGCTAGTAGGTTCGCCAACTCACTAAATACACGCTAGATTAGACATCAAGTACGTTCATTCAATACCAGAGCTTTATTTAATAACGTTGAATTAGTAGCCATATGAAGCGGAAGGCTGGTATTACTGCCAGGATAAATGATTTACTCGTTAATACGTTATACGACTCAGTTAGGTATAGCACAGTTCAGCGCAAATGGAATAGAAAATGTAAACCTCCTTCCATTGCTCAGTCAGCTAAGGCAACGATTTAGAAACTGAAGTCACCGTTGGGCGTGGGTTTGGGTCTCGGTTTTGTGAACGTCCTTTCACTCATCATCACTTCATAGTTTCATTATCACCCGCTCATTCGTAACCCCGTATAACCTAGCTGTTGGTGGGATCGTTTAGCGAACAACAACAATCGGGAACAGAAAAACAACTATAGGCTTATATATTTGTACACAAGGCAGATAATAGTGGTTTACCAACTATGCTAATTTCAGAGAAACTAGCTCCTGCATTGAAGATTTACCGATTTTGAAGGATGTAATTGTCTTTAGAATCGTAAATCACTTCCTGAAAATTCATTGTCTCTCAAAATATCATATATAGCTATATCACAACAATGAATTTGATACTGTATCCATTATGTTGGTAAATATCCCCGAACTCTCGCCAATAAAAGTATATCAAAACGACTGTATATTTGAACCAATCGAGTACTGCATGATAAAGATAAGATTGTATAGAGTGTTGACGTACACAATGCATGCAACTTTATCTGGGAATAGCTAGGGACATTAACCAAGCAATAATAGAGTATATTCTGTTGTTCTTATTCTAGTTTCACCATCATAGTCCAATAAAAATGATTTGCAACCCTCTTATCACGGCCATTATTATTAATCTCGATTAAAGATCAACCCAATGAAGACCAAGTTTATATGGCACGGACAGTCATTTGATATTCATTTTTTGCAAACAAACAAGAATGGATAAAAGTAATAGATGAGAATTAGAACGGGAACTGTGGTTGGCAGTTAAAAAATTTACAAGTCCCTCGTTATGCTCTTCGTTGCTACTAAAACCGATTCAACAAGCACTAATAACGGGATAATTGTATCTCCACTTTCTTATATTCATTTTTATGAAGCAGTGTTTCTTATCTTTTACTATTTGCTTACTTAAGTCTACTAATAAAAGCACGAACCATAGAGGGCTGGGGATAGCTAATAACAATCCTCAATTCCAGCCCGCTTGTCGCGCTTTCTAGCGCTCGGAACTTCATACTTATTGCCAGACATAGGCAACAGGATTGGGGATTTGTACGGGAAATGGTATCTCGTTCTGTCTCAAACCTGAAGAGTCTTGGTTGTATATATATATATATTGTCTATTATGAGAGTACACGTTTCATAATCAAAATGTCAACCGCCATTTTCATGAAGTATTCAAAACTTCTTTCCGTTGTTAGGATAAATCCAACAAATACCATTGTGAAATGTTAGCTATACTTGCTGTCTACATATGTGGCATAGCAGCAAGCACCCGGCTAGTACTACGTTATACCATGGTTATACCTAGTCCTCCAACTTGCTGACCGCAAGTATATCAGAGTATAGTTGCTCAGCGCCCGAAATTTACAGCCCCCAAGCCCTATATATGTTACACTGTGTAGAGAGAAAAAGAGAGAGAGAGAGAGGGAGAGGGAGAGAGAGAGAAAGAGTGTATATGTAATGAGGTAATATACCTGAAGGTAGCGCAATACGGCACTTAAGGTGCAAGGGAGAAATCATGTTTTGCATCTGCTGCTTCATGGTACATACGTGCTATAAGTTTTACGTGCTAGCTTATATTACGTGCAATAATAATACTCTCACCACTTGCGCCATGAGCAATATTGTAGCTCATACTCGTGGGGCTGAAAATCTGAAATACTCATCATTCTTTATTCAGACACCAAACCAAATTGAGTATATAGAATGTATTCGTTATTCCAACCATCTTGTGTGTATTTTATTTATTATATTCATAATATTTGTTGAAAAACAATAATTTGTTAATCCAACAATGTATATATACAGTATACGATTGATAATATTGATAGATTTCGGGCTATCAAAGAGCTGGCATGAGAAAATTTTTCGTCGTTTTTGTACTACTGAGAGTAGCACGCAAAGAGTTCTTCTTGAAGACTTATTATCGTAGGGTTTGTGTATTCATCAATTCATTTTTATTGGATGTGGTAATCATTGTCTATAAGGAACATAATTGTTTTTAAGGTTGTACAAATCTATAAATACAACTTTTATTTTCTTGAATCTGCATAATCGTTTTAAACTCCCTATTTCGACCATCCGATATATCAAATTTTAAAAATTGCATCATATAGGTACATATAAGTAAAGTGTATTGTTAAATTCACACTACATGTTTTTTAATCAGTACTAACTTTGGTATTCAACATATTTTGGCTTTACAATACATTAAACATAGTATACATAATCATTCATTAGACCTAATATACATTATATATTATATACATAATCATTCATTAGACCTAATATACATTATATATTATATACATTATTCATTTCCTACGTTATATACAATGGAAACATATATATTATACAATATAAGCAACGATATGAGGAAGAAACAATTATTGTTCGAGATCCACATACCACATCCGAGTGCCCGCAACGACCGCAAGTATAGCTGCACAGAAATGTCGATCTCTATAGTTGCCTCAGTATATAACTGTAACATACAACAAGCCGATATATTCATTAGAGTCTGGGAACAATTCAAGCGTTTAACAGTCTATTAAATCTAACTGCGTCTTGTCGACTATCTCCATCTCTCTCTGTTGCGCAGACAATCGTTATAGACATATGCGAGAGGATGAAAGCGAGGGAGACTAGTTAGCTTCCTCCACTTGATAGGGTTTCCAATTAAAAGTCACTCAGTTGAAGATAATGATCTTTTATTGACGACAGTAATTACAAGTCTTGAGAAGTCTAAGAACAATTATCTGAGGGGAGAGATTAACGAAAAGCTTTCCTTCTGACTTTCGGTGAGAAACATGGATATTATTCACACAATCCAGCTGCGAGAAGTCATTTCTGGGATTGAATTTTATTTGATTTTGATTTTGATTTGCTTCTCCACAGATTGAAGACCTAGTACACTTTCTACCTCAGACTTGCAAATTTATTTGGTTCTATCGGTTGTACCATCTAATGATATATATATATATATATATATATATATATATATATATATATATATATATATATATATATATATATATATATATATATATATATAATCATGTACACTCACGGTCACATAAAATGTTTCTTGGAAGTTTAAATATGAGTTTAGAAAAAATCTGAGAATATTTAATCGCTGATTTTGAAATGAAATGTACGTTAAGTGCGTGCGTATATGGTCTGCTAATTCTAGTGCGTGAAATGTCAGTGAATTTGTTTTAGAATGCATTTCAATGTTAATTGATCGATCACTTTATGTGACCGCAAGTGTACATGACTGAGAAATTTCGCATCATTACTCATGAATTCGAAATGAAAAATTAAAACCCGCGACAAATAAATGAAATTATTCATTGATTTGGGATGAAATATATAAATAATAATTTCTCTGGTTGGAGGGAAGGAGTGGAGTTGGATAGCAATCATCCAAAATATCCATATTGAATGTTACCATTGGCCTAATAAAATATCGAAGTCAATAGTGCTCGAAAAATCAAACGCACTCATTTTACATTTTGAATTACCTCTCACTCTTGCTATAAATAACCCACAGCCTGAAAAATTCAGTCACTCCTGACTTAATAATCACGCTGCGGGCCAATATAGGTGATTTGTGTGTGATTGATTGTTCCAACAGGCGATAACAACCAATAATTGACGACGTACTATGATGCGGGTGCTCACATTCAAAGTCAATTTGTTGGACGATAGCGATCCAAATTTCCTCCCCAAATCCCTCGGCAGAAAAAGAATTGTGCTTTCATTACAAGTTGGTCTGTATAGACACGACTAGACACGACTTTCTTTAATGACTTGATGCGTTATTAGTCTCCACAGAACAAACAGTTCCCACCAGGGTGATTACACAGATATAAATTATCAAAACTTCAACAGCTTGGAAGGTTCAAAATTAGCAAAAATAATCATAAGATGCAGACAATATTTGTCTAAAATGCTAATGACTCAAATTTAGTAAATATAATTGGGAAAATATCAGTTGAATGTAACAGTAACGCTCGATATGTGTGCTATGCATTTTACCTCCCCGCGTACCATTATACATACAAATAATGTTACTCAATGTGAATGTTCATTATGGATCGACCATCTTTCAGAACTTTTCTGATTGGTATGAAGTAAATTTCACCTACAATATGTAAACGGAATACCACTGCGATCGTTTATATGTTACATTGACAATGAAATGTGACGCTGTGGATAGGTCTTTGCGAATTTAATGAGCTATTGATGTAAGTTAAGAAGATATAAATTGAATCTGAAGAGAAACGATGTTCTTTAATGATAGAGGATATAGAATTACAAGCTCATTAAACTCTCCGAACTCCTGGATGATGTATTTTAATTGCGCGTTTGGGAGTCTTGGATTAACTTATAACATTGTCGATGAAACGACTACTAACGCCATCGCGCGACAACACCCGGATCTCGTTGAATGGTAGCAAGTGGCATCTATGAAAGGCCAACTCTACTATTCAGTAAACAGTCGAGCAAGATGGTGTTTTTTTATCAACATTGTGTGCCACGTGGCTAACATGATTATATCACTAAGTTTTTATTTACTTAATATATCTGTGCAATTGGAATAGTCGATTATTAGGCCTACCAAAAAATTGGACGAATACTTTATTGTCATATTGATGGATGAAAGACGTATGGAAAAGCTTTGTATAATATATAGGCTTAGGTTTTAATAATTTATTGATCGGTGTAATGCATATTATTTAAGGGCATCACAACCCTGAAACTAAATTTTAACAAATTATGACGATATTTATTTCCCTAAATTTAGAGAAAATTAAGGAAACACGATCCCTCAATTTCAGAAATTATACTTAATCCATTCGATGACATGCGTATGTGTAGCACATATGCATAGCGTATGTATGCGATATGCGTAGTCCATTCCAGGACTACGCATTTTATTCTGATTCGTGACGTAGACATAAACTTGATTCTGTTTACGGTTTGGCTAATGTCTACGTCATGACTCGTGGTCTCTTGAGGACGAACAAAATAGTTAAAATTTCTGAAATTGAGATGATAATTTATAGTTTTTTCTCAAATTTGTGAACTAAATATCGTCACTATTCTTAAAATCTACTTTCAGGTCTGTAATGTGCTCCAACTATATGTTGGTCTACTGCAATTCTTGAAGTATGACACAATTCGATCAATATTTTCTTTTGGTAAATGTGTCTCATTTTCAACTATCGGTCGCTGTATCCATCGTAGTGCTCGTCGATTTTGAATTGTAGTAGCCAAAAGAGCACCATGACGTGAGACGTAGAACTTTCGACCTTATATCCAGCCAACAAACTGACTTTTTCTCAATTCCATCTCGCATCGACCAACAACCAACTTACCCTCACCTCGGTGTTCACCGTCACTTTCTCCCCGCTATATTTTCTCCGTCACAATTTTCTTCGAAGCCATATTATCCGGAAACAATCATTGTAGCAGTCGGGTGAAAACAAAGGTGAAAGTTCAAAGAAGTATAAGACCTATGTATGAGTATTTGGTCTGGAGTATCTGGTCTAGGATTCTCACATTTATAGGTATATTTGCAAGACACAATAAGTAAAATGTAGTAGATTTTCTCTGTGTCTTGAAATGTACTGCCAATCTCTGGTTTCAGTTCCTTTTGTACCGATACCTGTAGAATGAAAAAAGTTGACAGTTCATGAACATCTTGTGCAGTATATCTTGTGCAGTATATTCAAATATATACCCAGACATTCAAAGGCTTATTTCCAAATGAAATTTTAATTTGAACTGTCATATTTAATTTTTTACTAATACAAAATTTGGGGCTTATGATAATTGAATTGCCCAGGATACCAATCCAGTTGTCCTTATTCCCAGGGTTGGTGGGAACAAAGTATAACATAAGTAACCATGGTCATAACAATTGTCACTTAGAGCTAATCCCTCGTTGGTAATTCCTGCAATTATCGAAATTGAACTGCCGATCTACAATGCAAGTTGCTACCATAGAATGAATAAGGTGTACTTCTTTATTCTATGCTTCTACCAAAGTTCAAGCTTTTACGTACAAGTAGATGTCAAATTCTTGAATTAATTAACTAATTACAGCCCGTGAAAGGGAGTGGACTGGTACTGTCGAGATGCATACTTTTTTATATAAAATCACTTCTATAAAGTTTATAATTTCTCTCTAGTTTTTGCTCATTCTATGAACAGTGTTGTGACCAGAGATCTTTCAATGAAGATGAAGATAAAGTTAACTGAGTTTGTTTTGTCTGATGTGATGAAAGAAAATTTTCAAAAATCTGTATTAAAACTTCAACCAAAACGTTATCACCTAAATCATTTCTTATGAATAAGAATTCATGAAGCACCGCACAGTTTCTTCCTTGCGATAACAGCTCAACTTATACTCAGCACTTTTTAATGCCTATTTATTAACGGAAAAAACATCAAATGATCGTGTTCTAGCATTGGATTTAGACTTTATGACTGTATATATGTACAACTCGAAGACTACATTTTCAAGTATATACGAATCTATATAATCATAAACACATACAATCTTTTTAAAACCAAACACAAATTATCAATAGTCCTACAACATTAATCCGCTAAAAGCCGATTGTACCAACTGATGATTAAATATTAATTAGTTAATCGTTACTTAAGGTCTAAAAATACCATTTGCATCCAAGGCTAATAACAAGTTAATTTGCTAATTTTTGCCTAATTCACTTCGGTACAACCGGCTCCAAGTAAAATACATAATACAGAGTATTGTGTTAACTCTGCGAAGACATGCAACCAACATTACAACAACACCCTAAAACTACAATAATAGCATTATATGCCTACGCCATGCTTTCAGAAAGCATTAGAGTATCTCTATAAATACGAAGCTGAACTTTGCAAGTATTTAACTGTCGTAGGAGTCTGCCATGGGCATATGCAAACTTTCCCGCGGTGAACTCTCCCAACCGTAGTTTTATTTTGAATAACAATTTGATGTTTGTTTTATTCTTTTGCCGAAGAAATATACTTTATGTTCATGCAAGTCAGAATAATGGTAATTATAAAACGGAATATGAATTCGGTGTACTCATAATTGACTATTCAAAATTTGAGTTCGTCTTGGACGCTTGCTATTCTTTCTACATGAGAACTTTGACGACCATAATAATTATCCTTATATGCTTCTCACGAGAGTATGGTTTCAAAAATGTTCATAGATTTCAGTTTCATTATGTTACTTAAAATATAGGCCTACATATTTTTCAAAACATCGAAACTTGATACAGAGTCATTGTTCCCCAATTAAGGCACTAGGGATGAAAGTATAGGATTGTTTGGACGGGGAACCATGCTGGGAGGGAACCCACTTATAGCCCCATTTTGATAATTTTGAATTGGGAATAATGAACTTTGACACCAGGACTGCTCCGTCTCTGATCATACTTTTTCGCCGTAGATAAAAGTCTTCCAGTTCCCAAACTGAGAATATAGGCCAAGTTGAAACCCAGGCAGAATATTGATGAATTATATATATATATATATATATATATATATATATATATATATATATATATATATATATATATATATATATATATATATATATATATATATATATATATATATATATGTACCGATCTCGATAATGATTGACTACCTGCAACCGATTGCGTAGCCGTAATGTATAAGTGATGTTGTGAGATGATCGTGGGAGCTATGAAAATGCCAACAATATTGATTTTCAACGAAAACTTTTGCAATGAGAGAATTGATGGTTTTCTTCAATTAATTCATTTTAATTTATTTTTTGACATTCTCTCCCGGTAAATTATTCGTATTTAGTTATAAGATGTTTTAAGAAATGTATCTCAAATGTGATATTTTTCGATTTAGAAAACTTGTAAAGACTTTGCCATTATAAAAATATCTTGTGCTATACGTTCTTTACCGTGCACGTAACGAAGAGTTATGAAGACTGTGTAGCCTCAACTAAGCTATAATGAAAATGAGTAATTGTGATAATTAGCTCTAATGCAGGGCGTGGCCCTACATGTTGCACCCGCCCTATATTCGCCCACCCGCTGCAGGTTCTCAGGTACCCTCAATACATACAAGCTTTCAGAACTGTTGGTCTGATACAAACCTTAGACGAAAGATATTCCAACAAGACAGATCACTCTTATGGCTCAACAACAATAAGTCGATGTTCTTTCGTTTCATTAAAATTCGTCCCCCTATATGACCTAGCTGCTGGTGGGGTCGTTAAGTACCATATTAATGAAATCAAAGAACATTTTTGATAGAAAACTCCCTGTTGCTCCAGTGTTCCAAGCTTTGCGTGAGTGGAGGTGCCGTGAATTATGATCAAATAAACCAAAGACCTTATTACATAACCTACGGTTAGATAAACGCTTCAGAGAAAAACTACTCGTGAAACCTGTATATATATATATCTATATATATATATATATATATATATATATATATATATATATATATATATATATGGAGGTGCCTCAAATTATAATCAGATAACCGCTTCAAAGAAAAACTGAATATAACACGTGTTATATATAACTGCATCTCTCCACAATACCGTGAAGCCAATGTACTGTACGTACTTGAAGGCACACTGTTCTGATCGAACGTGTCAAGTGGATTTATTTTTTCCTAAAGCTGTACTGGCAGAATAGCTACGAGTATCGGATATGAAGTAGCGTGCTGATAAAGCAGATATCCGACTTACCGGCTCGTGTGCAATGATGTGAAAAAACACGCGATCGTCCAGTCGATCTGGTGTCCCCACTGACGTCATAAATATACAAGTACTCGCGGTAACCCAGACACGTCTGTTAGTTGTGGCAGTTAGACGGGTGCATGGCTTAGAGTAGGGCACGCTGTGACGTGGGTACGGTGTTTACGTTGACGTTAGTGACGTCACTGGACGACCCCAACAGTGGCTAGGTAGGATGGGGTTGTGTTTGATATGAGTAGGAGGGAAACACTAGAAGAGATCACGTCATTTATTTCATTTTCTCGTTTCAAAAGGCGATATAATTGAAAAGTGCGCATGAGAGTTGATGTCGCGATTTTTTTTTGCGATATTTTTTGAACGGTTTCAGTGGAAATTGATATATTTTACTACCTACGAAAAAGAACCAAGCAATTCAGAAGAGGTCCATTTGGTCTTACATAGGGTATTTCTGTATATTATATATTATTGTGTATATTTTTTTCGAGAGAGGTTGTAAAAACTGATCTATACATGAAACTTATTCTGAAATTAGAAAAAAAAATCATGTCGAAGCATTCTGACCGTCTCACTTATAACTGTGTTATTTTGAGGTAATATTCGATCAGGTATATTTTGAGAAATTGATGGTTGAATTTTCTGAATATCCATAACAATAACATAACAAACATGACGATTATATAAGCTAAAAATATTTTTATCCGAAAAAGTTCCAATTTTAAGATGATGTAGAGACAACAATGATGGACATTTATTCGGACAAGTGATTTGGAAATCAATTTGGTGGTTCGGAAACAAGTTTATTTATATTTATATTATAATCATATAAATATCTCGCTCATCTTATAGACAGGATCATGCTCTGCATTATTGTACGCGCATCATTATCAGCATTATTCTGGGATTAGCAAAATAAAATCATGCCGGGGCATTCTGACCTTCTGACATACGACTGTGTAGTTTTTTGGTAATAATTGATTATCCATAATTATTTCCATGATTTTCCATGATTATCCAAATTATCCATAATAACCACTAAAAAACAATTATCCGAAAAAGTTCAAATCTTGAGATAATTTATAGAGACGGCAATGACGGATTTGTTTGACAAGCTTCTTCTAAATCGAGTTGGTGGTTCGAGAATCAGTATAAGTTGATGTATATAACATTCATATAAATATCTCGCTCATGCTGCGTTCTCCTATATAGTGTAAATCGTATGCTTTCCACAGCTATGCGAAACGTACTAACTTATTTTTAGCTCTATTTGTGATTTAGTTCTGTTTTAGCTAAATGTTAACAGCTGTATTTGAGTTGAACGAATGTATACATCCGTTTTGTAGCTATTGTCTTCCGAGATGATCAAAGGGAATAGATATTTTCCCTGCTCTTCTGAGAAGAGAAAATTCGAGATCAATTTTTTAGAAGAGATATACAAATTGATACTATACTTGATACAAAGATACTTGATACACGGATACTACTTGACTCATGTTGTAACAAATGCAAATTCATGAAACGGATACTGTAGCAGTCTGAACCGTCGTATAGGAGACCGGGGTTCGATTCTTTGGAAAATGATGGTACAAATTTTGAAAATACCCATAAGAATAGTAAGTGTAAAATAGTGAGAATATTTTAATACGCTATTAGATTTCAGCAATCATTACAGTGCATCTTTAAAACCAAAATAAATAGTAAATATACATTTATTTATTTATATAAATATATCTATTTTCATCCTGAAATTCTTCAATATCTATCTTGAAAAATCAAATGTATTCTAAGGACAATAACGAACATGTTTGACAAGTTCAATGAGAATCGGGTCATCGCGGTTACCAATTAATGAATGTAGATTTCTCTTAAATTTTACACAAATTTCTCGTCCATATAACAACTCTATTGCTGCGTTCCAGTAGAAAACTTCACTATAATTCACTTTTGTGATAATTCTTTCAAATCATCACTTAATAAATTCCTCAGTGGTGCCAACCCCTAGTCCTACTATAATATCAATGAATACCTCACCATCCCATAGAATATTGAACAATTATTGAATTATTAATGATATAATTATTGTAACTATGCCTATATTTGTACCCTGTATAAATCAAAGGTCAATTAAATGTAAAAATATAAAATCCTGTGAGTATTTTCGGCCAGCTACGTTCTCAAATGACGTGACATCTCTCTCGTGTGACGCCGCCTGATGTTTGTTGTTCGAACAACACGATGGTTGCTAAGTAACTCCATGGATTTCATATCGTGTATGGCACTTAATTGATTTCCCTTATCTATTCTTTCAAGCCCAATATCCCAGCATATCGCGTGAAAATACCACAGTACAGAAGTGTTAAAACGTGTGACGTGTCATGACCGCAACGGTCAATGCGTAAAGCTTGTGACTATGTACAGATTTTGAAACTAAACTTAAAGGGGTGCGTGCACGGTGCTTACACAAATCGAGAGATTTATCTGTACTATTTTTTTCCATTTTTATAAACCAGTGTAATTGTATGAATAGTTCGCATCTCCAAGATGATTATTGTATGTTCTTTAATTAATATGACATTTTATTTTTGTCAATTCAATCAGTTTTGAGATGATACGTCAATGAATTTCATCACATTCTTTCTATCCATTGACGTATTATCTTAAAACTGATTGAATTCACTATAATAGAATGTCATATTAATTGAAGAGCATGAAATTATCTTGGAGATGTGAACTTTTCATTCAATTACCGTACACTGAGTTTGAACATGGAAAAAAATTAGTGAAAGTGAATTTCTATATTTTTATCAGCACCGTGTACGCAACCCCTCAAGTGTCTGCAGTGAGGGTGTATCAATCAACAGTAGCTATCAGTTGCCATGGGAATGGAGGAAGACGAAGACGATGAAGTGAGTATAAACTGTGGTAACCACGTATTGCTGAATACAACCACCTCTAATAAACACGTCATAATGACGTTTGCACCCCTACCACCTCCACCTCCACCCCTACCCTTCCTGAACAACTTTGGTATGTAGCTTGGATGATCTTATTTAATCGCGGACTATCATCCGCAAAAGAAGAAAATCGTATGGACCAAGAAAACACAAACACAACTATCGAAGATATATTTTTTCAGATGTGGTATATTTTACGCGTCAATGTTTTTTGGAACGAGATTTTAGATTAGAAACACAACTACATATGTTTAAAGCTTCAATATTTGAAATTTGCAGTAAGTTCTTCTATTGCAATTGGTATTTACAATTACAATTTGCAGTTATTAATTGGTATTAGTACTACAATTAGGCCTACTTATAGGTGGTATGGAACACTTTCTTCTCTCGTGAAAATAATGTGTTGTCGGTCGTTTCACATATGCAGAAAGCACATTAATTTTAATTTTTTCAATTTGAAACTATTTTATTCACACTCAATGCTTACATGTAAGTACTACAACAATTACATACAGGTATTAGACAGAAATATACAAATGAACAAATAGACAAATAATCAAATCGAAAGTTAACAATTTTAAACATATTAAAACAATAAAAGTGAAGTTCTCATTCGATATTATGTTTCACTTATGAGTTATAGTCCTATAGTCGAGTCAGCACATTTCAAGTTAACGCCTTGACGTGAGTCCAAGCTCACGTGTAGGCGTCGTGACGCTCCGAAAATGTGCGTCGATCCAAGGCTTCAACTCGCTTCAAACTACAACATTACGTATTGAAATAACTATATATCTCGGAAACTCTTCAGCGGCTGAAGCAAATTCTGTTTGCAACATACGAAAATAGAATGCCAAATAGAAATACAAAACAGTGTTTGAACTTTGAATAATCTATGAATTTATATGAGTCAATCATTCTTAATGACAATAAATATCAGCCGTTTTTTAATGGATTCAAGCCATCAGCATAAAATATCGTTCTGTCGAACAGTTCAATCTAATTTGCTATATTCAATTAGCAAACAATCATTCATATTTTTCATCTGTTCATTTATTAATTTATTTACCTTTTTATTTATTCACCTGCCCACTCTAAAATAACCTTGCTACAATTACGTTTTTAAGCATACTAATCATGTGTACTTCTGTTACCATATATATGAGCCAGGTAGCGCGCCAGTCGAGTGAATCCTCAATTAATTCAGTAGCTCACCGCTAGGTTTGATTGTGATATCGATCTGATAGGCAACCTGTCGTACATGGGATGTAGGCAAACAGTCTCTCTCCTGAGCTCGGAGTAGAGTGGTCGTTTATTGTTAATTTTTAAACGGTTTGAGATATCTTGATTCAGATTTCATAAAAACACTATTTAATTCACTGCTTACCAAACAGAAATTACTTGATGCATTTTTTTTTAATCATACACAGATGTAGATCTAGAAATAACATATTCTCATTTGTATGCCTGTGAAAGTTATAGAACATTATACTTTATAGTCAGAAAATCACGATAAATTAATAATTAAATAATGCACACTGTTCTGTTTATTACTACTTGAACAGCATGTGTTTCTTGATATCTCTCAACCGTTAAAACGACTCACAAGCGCTGTAACGATGATGTCCTGGGGGTCCTTCCTGTACGATTCAATCCGGTTTCAGCGAGTCACTTCCGGTTTCAATACTCGTTCAGCACAGGTTTAAGTTAAGACTAAGTTTAAGCTTAGTTCTACAGGAATGCTTTCCCTGAGGTTCATACAATGACGAACCTTGGAATAGAAAACATCGTTTACGATCGATATTTTTTCGAACGATAAGATAATCAATTCAATTTTTACGATACGGTGATTTCGATTATCGAAACTATTTCCTAGTTGTTGCAAAACTTTCCTCTTTCATCTATGATTCTTCCATTTATTGTCATTGTTGGGAAAATATATTCGTCTTCTACTGGACACGCCAATCACCCAAACCACATTTCGAAAATTCCAATATACGATACGATATTCGGTCACTGAATAAGATTAGGAATACGAGAAAAATATCGATATATGTCAATTATTTATGGATGACGTAAACTACAATCGATAAAAGGTTTTACATCGGAAACCCCTGGTTATAAGTAATATATATGTATATTCGGTCACTGAAGAAGATTATCGAATACGAGAAAAATATCGATATATGGCAATTAATTATCGATGACGTAAACTACAATCGATAAAAGGTTTTATATCGGAAAACCCTGGTTATAAGTAATATGTATAGGAGTTTTTTTAACAATCTGAGATGGAAGGAACTATTTCTAAATTCAGACTCGTATAGCGATATAGCTATACAAGTTCTCATCGCTCACCATTCTATATTAAAGTAGAAAAAGTATACGTATGAAGGATGGCAGGGTTTAACACGAAGCTCAAGTTTGTTTCTCCAAACTTTTAAAATATTATTCATCTACAAGATGTTTACTCAAGTATATGTCAGGATAAGATCAACGAAGTCATGTGTATTTACGATCCAAACATAATATCTATTCCTGTACATTCGACCGGTCGTCTTTTTCCAACGCTCGGTGGTTCCAAGCCTCGCTTCACGTGGATCAGGTAGGCAGCCCGCTTCGCTCGCCTGTGAGGCGGTACCGCCTGATCAATAACTCGATCTGCGCGCGACCTATTGGCGTCCCTGGGGACTCGTCACGTAAACAAACAAATGTAAACATTGAGATACAACCCAGGAGGATTTAATCGAGTTGAATCCTCTTAGGATGCAACTTTAATTTATTTCGTAATGCTTAAACGCAACCAGATGAGACGAGATTTATGCCCCAATCTCATAAAGTCTTATTTTTATCTTATTCAATCTTATTTACGCCTTAGGCACTATGAAGACTAGGTTGGTAGGAAGCGCTCTGAAACATCAATCATAGAACCGGGGTTCGATTACCGCTGATCTCCCATCCTAACTGAGGTTTTTCGAGTTTCCCTCAGTGGTTTAAGCGAATATTGGAATGGTTTCCCTCCAACCACCACCACGACCAACTAAGATAAAAGTCACGAATAATTACTCACTACCTACGCACAATAACTACACTTACGGTAACATGAAATGTTTTTTACAAAAGTGATAAAATAAGATCTACGCATATTTTACTTCTGATTTCTCGACAGGCTGTACGCAGAAACTGCGTATTTACTTCATTTTATGCTCATTTTAGTGCGTATAATACCAGCCTTTTACCCAGGAAGCATTTTATTGTAGCTTGATCTGCCACTTTATGTGACCATCATTGTACTAAAAAGCAACACTTGTGCGTCGTTTCTATAAAAAATTATACGAAAAAATTGCCAGTGTGAAGATGATAATTGAAACATAAAAACGGTTCATTTTTGAATGAAAAATAATCTGGATTATTGGCCTAAAATCAATATTCTAAATTGATAGGTTTTTAACTGTGTTCATCATATTACTCGGCAGCTATTTGACGTTTACCTCAGTAGATTTATCATCCATCACTTTTTTTTATTGATTTTATTTGATTTCATTCATCGTTCGTAAGTAAGCTACTCATACTGCATGTATTGTATCCTCGAAAAAAGAAGGTAGCCTACCAACACAACAAACATGAATATCACCATCATATTTGTAAATTGTAAATTTATTTTTTTATAGATTTAAGTTCCGTGTTAATATTTCTTTCCTTCGATCTGTCAAAAAACTTTTTCAAGTGGTTTGTTCCTGGCGAAAAACTAAAGCTCAAGTCAAGGATCAAGCCTTGAGCGAAGACCAAGGTGCATGGAAAAGTGGGTTGGTTGTGCAGGTATCTCCCAACTTCCTACATTGGCGTTCAAAATCTGTACCAATTTGATTAGCAGAATTACGTCTCACGTTCTATCAAATAATGTTTTGTCCCCTATTAAAGTATGTTCTTATTCAATCATCAATATATTTATCCACTTCGATGTATTCTTTTGACACATTTAAGAAAACTGAAATAATCACAGAAAGCAGTGGAAAATTAGAGTTGGATGAAACGCTTATCATTACTTTTTTATATATTAGTGATGTCAGTGGCTTGACCGTCCAATTAACTCTTTTAGTTCAGATTTGTATTCATTCAAATCAATTTCATGTTTATTTCTGAGGAAATAAATGCAGATGTCCAGTGAAAAACTTGGATAACTAGAGAGGGATGAAAGAACTGACAGGATCATTACTCCACATCAAAAAAACATTTTTAATTGAAGTGGCAAATCCTTAAAAAAAAGTCCCCAACCAACTAAACAACTAGGAAAACGCCAGCGTTATGAAAGCAAGTTTTAATGAAACCCATCCAATTATAAAAGTTGTTTAAAAAGTTTAACTTTGAATACTCTTGCTGTTTACAGTACGTAATGATCACAGTTCTAGTTGGTATGTATAGGCACTACTTGTTATCTATCGAATGGAACTAATACGTTGTTCAATTAAGTTGCATTGAGTTCATTATTTAATTGACTCAATTCAGTTCTGTATTTCATTGACGAGTTAATTAAATCATGAATGACATTAGTTGGATCAATTTACATAAATGTGTCATGTAGATTCGATTATAACTTATGATGCAAAATTGCTCAGGTTCGGAAATGTAATATCAGAGACTCGATTAGAGAATACTTCATGTGGCGGTAAGATCACCCTTGTGGTGCCCAGTCCAAACCATCCTATCTTCCTTTCATAGCCTTAATTGGGGTAGGCCTACTATGATTTTGTTTTGAGTGTCGATGTTATTAAAAGAAAACTTACTACACAAAAATATTTGAAGAAGAGTGTTTCTGACTTACTGTCCGAAATATGAACAGTCAAAGTTCAACACATGCCTGATGTGCTATCTATTGGATTGGTTGCTATGATGAATCAAACTTGATTTTTCACATTTGAATTGGGATTAGGTTATACAACATTCTACTTGATACAATGTTTTCCTTTTACTGTTTTTTAGATCAGGTATTGAATGTTGATTACGTCATGAATTACGTCTCGAGAGTTCCTGATTTCACTTGAAAGTTGTCAACATAAAAATGGGAAAAACATATCACTAGTTTTTACATGGTTTTGAGCAAAATGTTACTCAAATCTGCAATATATTATTATTCATGACAGATATGTTTCACTTCATTTTATTTATTCGATAATGACACATAATTATTCGGTGACATTCACTTATGATTTCCACAAAGCCCAATAAGGGCATAACTGTGGGTTTTCAATTTAAATGATGAATTGAAATCTGTGCAACTTCGTACACATAAAATACAATCAATAAACGTCAAATAACATCAAACGTCGAATACAAATACAAATACAGTTATTTAAAATTACAAATTCAAAATGGCTATATAAATATTCATGGCTATAAATAATATATCTTCTTCTTTGTAGGGTAAGAGAAGCTTGAAACAGAACTCTGAAAAAAATACTGACTAATAAACTATTTTGATAATTTATTCTCTCGAGATTATTTCATCTCCTTAATTGAATTACTAAAAACACCATCTAGAAACATTAATATTCCATACTCTACTTCAGCCTTTTTTATTTCACAGCTCAAAAGAGTGGTGTTATATGGAAATAATGAACTCAAAGTTTCACCCTGTGATTTATCAACATCCCCCAAACTCTCCACAGCAAACTCACCCTGATAATACAAAGCTCGTCGTTGATTTATCGTTTCGTATTCAACTAACATAACAATATTACAAATTACAGAGTTGGAGATTACTCTTTGAGTGAGACAGAAAGAGAGAGAGGATGAAAGGAAGGAAGAGATAGAGGGAATGAACATTTCATTTTGCGTTAAATGTGAACGTACACTGGAGCCAATTCAGTTGATGTATGCATTCTAAAATGTATATAATTGATAAAACCAGACTTTGAATTGGTTTAATTTTCAATAGTAAATTAGCATTGTTGCTTAATTTATATACGCTTGGCATTTAATCCGAATTCCAATATGCATATACGACCACGGTATAAGAACGGTACATAAGATTCCAACATGCAATACTGATGCAATAATACATGAATACGAACCAATCATCATGCGAATTTCATGCCTGGACCCTTATTCCTGAGATAAATGAGATGTGAGAAAAATAAAAGTGAGTGAGAAAATGATTATCTCACATGAAATGGCCAATTATTATTCCTGAATCAATTTTTCTCCCTAATTTCTCATATCTCAATTTTTATTCAACTTCCTATTTTGATGGATCTGATGGTTTCTCACAGTCTTTATCTATTTTGTTATCAAGAATACTAAATCTGATGAGAAGTGAGATGAGAAAATTCTCTCACTTTATTTTCTCACATCTGATTTATCTCAGGAATAAGGCTCCTGACCGGTTGAATCGTTTGAGTTGCAGAAGAACAATTGAATTAAGAAAGAGAAAGCCTAAAACGAAAGCTTTTAAGAGCTCTATAATTTCCAGATGACACTTACGAGCTCACTAATATTTAATATGTTATATAGTGTGCGTAGACTTATTGTTAATCATTATATGGAACGAAAACAAAATAAGGTAACTCTTTTGATTATGGAGTAACAGAATGCTTGAAACCTTGTTTAAGTATCTGGCTGGGTGCGGGACTTGGCTCCCGTTGATCTACCGCTCGACTAAATCAACTCTTCGTATCTTCGCACCTATCTAATAAGTTTGTAAGCTCATTGGCTCCAAGTTGATTACTCCAACAATGGAACCGCTATCTTACTCCTACATCATGAATAAACTTTTAGTGCATTAATCGTCCAATTTCCTAATTCCTTGATTAAATTCCTTCCCAGCGTTAATGTAATCCAACTACTTGTCATGATTGTAGCCGATTCGGGCGTGATCGGCCATGTTCGGCCATCTCCGTGACCAGGGTAGTTGTGACGACGTGGTGTTACGAAGGGCGGGAAACGGGTAGCGAGGATTCAGTTAGCGAGCGAACGGCGTCGACTGAACGCGCGTTGCACACATTTTCTGTTCAATTTATCGCACTCTGTTCTTTTTGTTATACACTTGCGAAACAAACCGTTTACTACGTTATTTATTCACTGAAATATCCGACCTAATTTTTCATTGTCTTCAATCGCTTTGGATAATTTTAACCGTTTTACTGGTTATTTCACGACGTTAATGGATTCTATTCCTCGCAAATTGTTTATAAATGCCGAACGTTAATTAATAGCATAATAAACACAGTACGTGTGAAAACAGCTGTTGTCAGAGAGTGAGAGAGTGATACTGTCCAGCTCGTTAAGAGTGAGATAGTATGTGTGTGAGAGAGAGGGAGAGTGTGTCAGAGAGAGAGAGTGATACTTACCACCTCGTTAACATGTAGAGAGAGAGAGAGAGTGTGTGACAGAGAGTTATAGTGTGATACTGACCAGCTCGTTAACGTGTAGAGAAAGAGGTATATAGAGAGAAAGAGATAGAGAGAGAATGAGAGGATGTCAGAGAGTGAGAGAGTGAGAGAGAGTAAATGAATATAAGGCTATCGTCAGAGTGTAAGAGAGTGATGCCGACTTGCTCGTTAACTTGAGGGAGAAAGAGAGAGTGAGAGGGAGAGGGGTAGTAAGTTTGGGAAAGCGAAAATTAGAGAAAAAGAGAGAGAGGAAAATAGAGAAAGATGATGTGTGTATGTATGAGAGAGAGGAAGTGATAGAGAGAGAGAGAGAAAGAGAAAGAGAGGAAAAGAGAGAAAGGTGGCGGTGGTGTGTATGTGTGTGTGACAGAGAGAGAGATTGAGAGAGAGAGAGAGAGAGAGAAAGATTGAACGAGAGAGATGCTGTCTTTCTAAAAGCAACATGGTCCCATGGTAGTATTGCATTTTTGTGATGGGTTTATTTTTATTTATTGCGTGAGGGATTGATAACATCTTTCATTCTCAGAAGGAAAAACTGAACAAGGAAACGCCACGTACAAACTATATGCCCATATGTATATATATCCAATATCGAAAACGAATTCAGTGGAAGTGCCAGGTTAGAAAACTGGTGGAGGAGCCAAAAATAGTAGTACTACCTGGATTTGGTAGAAACGTTAATTCCTTCATTTATTCCTCAGATTGGTTGAAAATAATTATCAAACGGCGTTTTCACCTTCCAGGAACTATACAGTCGAACCAAAATAAATCACCAAAAATAAGAAGATAACTATATATATATTTTGTAATTGTTATAAATGTGTATTTTGTCGTACAAATAGTTTTGTAAACATAACATTATTAATGATCAGTGTTTCGATGTTCGATTTGATAAATGTATACAAGTTTATTATCCTCGTGTAACTTCGTATCATAGTCGTTATTCGTCGTGTAACTTCGTATCATTGTCGTGATTCGTCGTGTAACTTCGTATCATTGTCGTGTAACTTTGTCTGATTGGCGTGACTAGCCGTGTTAATTCGTGTCATTACGTGGTTACTCTTCCAGTAACTTCGTGTCATTGTCATCATACTCGTGTACGGTAACTTTGTGTAGCTCGTCAACTCTGTGCCATATATATTGTGATACTAGGCGTAATAGATTTTGTCGTGACTTCGTCGTCCGTGCGTAATTAACTGTGATATTGTAGGCTTATTACTGTCGTCTACATGTGATAAATTGTTGTTCGTGGCCGGTATTTAGGAAGGTAGACTGACTGAATTTCTTAGACGAGAAAGTCAGACGGGTAGACTGTATGTGCAAGGAAAGGTTTTTTTAGGGTAGACTACATTTGTGAGGCAAGAGAGGTAGAGGCACAGTTGTATGAAAAGGAAATTAGAGAGGTAGGCTACATTCTTTAAAAAATATATTTGAAGAGGTAAATTACATTTGATAGACAAGGGAGTTCATTTGAGGGGTAGAATAAGTTGGTTTTTAGACTCATAAGGGTAAACTACATTTCCAAGACTAGGGAGCTACAGGATAGAATATATACATTCTCTGAGACGGGGGAATTAGTGGGAAAGTTATAAGAGAAAGCAATACAGGAATAGATACAAAAAGTTTAGTATATACGGGAGCAATCGAAGGTCAGCGTTAGTGAATTAAGTGGTATTAAGTGTTCGAATACGTAAGTGCAAGTAGAGTTCGTTAGTGCGTGAGTAAAAGTGCGCAGGAAGTGAGAGCGTCGACAAGGAGGATGTCGGCGTCGTCGAAGGACGGCGACACGGCTGAGCAACAGGCGTCTGTCAAGCGCGTGACAGTCGTGGCCAATAAAGAGGTATGCCGTTGACCCTCACTGAACTCACAAGGCAAACTTCTTTGTGTATCAACGAAAAAACTTCTCGAATCAGAGAAATGTATTTGTAGATATCGCCGTCGGAAAGTTTGGTAGTTATAACAGAAAAGAGTGCAAGAGAACAGTTATATATCAAAACACATCAAATTAAATTATACTTCGATGATAATACGTTTCTTGTAGACTTAAACATACAATAAATTCTAAGAAATATAGTTTGAATATGTTTCTGTTGTAATGTAGCCTCTACTTCTTTCGCGTGTAAGAAAAGGCGTTGCTTACTGAATTGCTCAAGTTGAGTACGGTAACGACTTCTGGACCCCTATTCCTGAGATAAATGAGATGTGAGAAAAATCAGTGCGAAGACTATCTCATATAATAATGACATATTTCATCTCATATTTTATGTGAGATACTCGTGTTCTCACTCATTTATATTTTTCTCACATCTCATTTATCTCAGGAAACTATCTCATATAATAATGACATATTTCATCTCATATTTTATGTGAGATACTCGTTTTCTCACTCATTTTTATTTTCTCACATCTCATTTATCTCAGGAATAGGGGTCCAGTTGTCACAATCGCCAATTGACAATGCCAATCAACGTAAAACTGGATTGTTCATGTGAACGTCGCTCCAAAACTATCTCTGTCGATTGTAATTTGGTTGGCGTTGATTGAGAGAGCTTATCAAAACGCCAATTCAATCGGGCGATTCGATTGGTCACGTCAGTTGGCGATTGTGAAGTATGGAATCGTCCGTGGATGTGTTCTTTACCTCTATATATTGCATTGAAACGGTGAAAGATACTTCTATGATTGAGTGCTTCATGGTAGTCCATTTTATCCAGTTCATTCTTTGATCGAAAGTTCCCCGAAGCATTGAAAGTAGTGTACTATCAAGACAATGTACGACGATAACAATAGCTCTTTTTCATCTCTAGTACTTTATCCCTCCCATGGAGTAATCTGGCTTCAGTGTCCTCTTTTTTTATGAAAAACGGACTAGCTTACATTTATCATCACCATTAAATGACATCACGTTGGTACTAGCCTATTCCCACAATTTCTATTATCTCCATGGAGTATCTCCATCAACATCACAGCCCGTTTTTCTTAAAAACCACACAGTCATCTACGTATAATCGAATAAAGGATTCCACCTCTATTCCAATATTGATTAAACAAGGACATACTTATAGTAATGATTAGTGAAGTAAGAAAAATTAGCAAATTAACTTGCTATTAACCTTGGATGCGTATGCCATTTTTGTACCTTAAGTAATGATTAACTTATTAATATCAAATCATCAGTTGGTACAATCGGCTCTTGGTTCTATTTTTTTCTATTTTCAAAACAGCTACAATTAAAATAACAACAATTCCAATCAATTGAACGCTTCAATCTGAAAACTTATTTTGTATCAACATTGAAAAATTGACACAAAGCTATTGTTTCCCTATAAAGGCAAAGGTCGCGCATTGCCAAGCACTATATGAAAACTAGAAGATATTTCTATAATATTTCAATTTTATCAAATCATTATTGTATTACTTCAGAGTTTACTCGGTTCAAGTCTGTATGTAAGAATGTGGATCAGATTGACAATAAGGAAACATGAAGGCTGTGGTTTTATTCTCTTCTTAACGAGTCTCTCGAGCAATGCTCTCGAGTCTGCAGAAAGAATAAGATATACGTGGCTATTCGAGAATCGAGACGAGGAAGATGCTTCATCCGATACGTGATATACGTTTCACACTAACAAACGAGATGAGGGTAGAGATTAGATCGATAGAGATCCAGACTATGGCGATTAGAGGCGGTTGAACTTCCCAGAGGAACAGCTGTCCAAGTCTCAGCATTTTAACTCTCTAGATAGAACCAACAAATCCAGAATAAATCTTCGTATGAGAATAACAAAAGGGAAACGAAATGTGAGGATTTAAGAAACGTACGTTTAGCAAATAATCTTTCTGTTAACTTGATCTAAGATCATTGATTTTTGACCATTTTCTATCAAGTGTATCTATTGTACTTGGTTCACTGGGGGTCATATAGAATGTTCTTTCGATATTAAAATATACATAAAATGATATCTAAGCATAATTTAGGCCTGATGATATTTTTCCCAGATAATATATATATTGTCTGCTAGGGTTAGTGAATATAATGTCAATAAATTTTCTGTATACGGTGTATCATGAGCTCTTCACATTTTCGTCTCGCTTCAACCTCATTTGCTGTTATGGAATAAAAACCCAGATAACCAATTTTTAATTGAGCAAGGATTTGCTACAGTAACGAAATCTAGGACATCCGCCTCTAGACTCGCAGACCGCGAACTCTATACCCTCTCCATCGTCCGAACCATTCCCACACTTCTCTCTTCTTCCAACCAATTCCCTCCATTTATCATCATCTACCCAGTTCCTATCAACATCCATCTTCTACGTATTTCCAGTTCACACCTCGTATATATCTGAACTAATTAGTTTTTCACATAAAACAAGCTTTTTAGTTGTGAAACGCAAGCCAATTGCCGCCGCTGTGGCTTAGTCAACTAAAGGCTAGAAACTAAGGACAAGACGTGTGTGGGGATGAGATATTCATAAATCATCATGAATAAAGCATGAGTTATTGTAAACATCATTAATCCATCAGGCATCATTCACCTGATCGTACCCCCAAATCTCAATAAAAATACTACCAATAATTCGACTATGTGCATAAAATTTCAACTCATTATTGATTTTTTTGTTAAACTCTGGAGCACAAAAAACACAAAAATACAGACAATACTTAGATCATCAAGTACGGAAAAATGAAGTATTTCCTACGCTCATATTGACTTTCATGAGCTAACATTAAAACGTTCCTTATAAAAGTCAGCATGATGTAAATGTCAGCGAAAAATAGGTTAATTCGTCTAGCAAGACGATAAAACCTGTGAAGAGAGGAAGAAATAGATGAGTCTGAACTTTGAACAAAGTCTCGACTTTTTAACGTTTTATCCCATTTTTCTTGAGTATAGTTGCATCCACGATAGAAGAGCACCTTATATAAATACCTTATATAGCCAGAGTATTTTTGTTATCATGTTCGATACACGGAGTTGAAACGATAACAGATAAATAATTACCTGGAATGAAATACCAGAAAACGTTTGTAGGACTACTGAACTGTAGCAACTGTGACTTTCTAGTGATGTCACTTGAAAGAGGCGGGAAGCGACTGAATATGGAGCTAAACATTCGATTTTTGCGTTCACTTACGATGTGTTTTCTACATTCCCTAAATCTTTTTTTCTAAACTAGAGTGTTTTCACTTTAATGGGTACATGTATATCAACAGAAATTTCCATATCCAAACTATTGAACTTATTTTAAATTACTAATTTGTTTTTCAAATTGTACAAATTCTGTTTCTTGAGATCTGAAATCAGTTGCTTGAAAATCGCCATCTTTATGCCTCGTGCGAACGATCGTACTTTTCATTCGTAGCCTTAATTGGGGAACCATGAGTTTGTAGCAAGTTTCGATGTTGATCAGGAAATTATATTTTGCTTCAGTTTTAGTCCTGACCCAAGTTGGAACAAAATTTAAATTAGTATCAATTATCGACTTCATTTAACGTCGTATATATACCAACGTTTGAGCTCACATCTCCAACCTATAACTTGTGTGTGTGTTTGTTACAGGAGTTGGTCACATCGACCCCAAACGAGCGCAACTGGCGTGGGATTCTGATCGCTCTCCTAGTCATTGTCGCCGTGCTGGGACTGATCGTCTTCTCCATCGTGCTCCTATCGCCACCTGACGAAGGGCCGAGGGTCAAGGGTCGCAAGTTCACGCTGGAAGATATATTGGGGACACAATTCAAGGCGCCAAGCTTCAATGGCACTTGGATATCCGGTAAGTAGAAGTCTGGTTAAATCATAGCAAACAAGTCAGTCACATGCCGCCCCGGTGGCTCGGTCAACTATCGCTAGCGGTAGAAACTCAAGTCACCGTTGGGCTTGGGTTCGTGTCCCGCATAAGGCATGGGTTTTTGTAAACGTCCTTCCATCTATAATCAATTCATCGTCTTATCATCATCCGCTCATTCGTACCCCCGTATAACCTAGCTGTTGGTGGGGTCGTTGAGCAACATTTTAAAAAAATCATTCACACATACCAATTACAGCACACACCATATAATATTTTATATTTTTGATTAAGGAAATTCCATTATGCTCCATTATGGTGCTCGTCGATCGGGACTTGTGAAAATTTTGTCTCTCATCTCAACATTTCATCTTTATCTCAGTTGAGATCTTTCAGGACATTTCAACAAACGTTTTGCTAAAAATATTTCAAATTTATTTTGTTGATGATTTTTCCATTTCAATTGACGTATATTTGATTGACTCGCCCTGAATCGTCATACAATATACCATCCGATCCAAGAGGCTATTTGTTATGGGAAGTTTCTACAATACCAATCAGTTCATATTTAAAAGTCCACATCAAATATGGACCTAGGTGATCTACTAATAAGCTACACCTATCACGAGTTGTCAATTTCATTTTCTTTCCATTATTTTTCATCATTTAAAAAAATGGGCCCCTACCCGTTCTACAGCCTGCAGTTCTGATCTAGTGCTCATAGATAATAGTGTTCGTCGAAAGAATCACGAGCATCATGCTTGGATATCAAAGCACAAGTAACACTGCAAATGTCACAAGTGAACAAATTTACGTTTTTTTCCTGATTTAGAGTTAGTTTCAGTCGAGAATCAGGTCTCCAGTGATAACTTTCAAATGGAGTCATGAAAATTCTAATTTACGAGAAGATCAGATATTTTTAATACTCAATAAATTATATCCATGGCAAGCACTTAACATATGCCCTCAATTTCCACATGTATAAAAGTTCAATCTTTAGCAGGAATCATGATGGAATATGGTATGAGTTTATAGGTTTCTATGCATATCATTTGATAGCTTTTGAAAAGAACTGTGTTCTCATGAATAAGAATTTTTATGTCTCATTATTTATATTTTTTTACCTGAATTAAAATTTTCTTTCATTCAAACCAAATCAACATGATAAACATATTTAATTGGGTACACTATGCAATTATCGACTATAAGTACATTGAATTCTCAATAAGCCTACTCATTTTCACACCCTCTTACTGTAGGAAAAAATCTGCGTCCTCTTAAACTGAGTTCCAGTCCAGCATCCCTTATTGGCCTTACATAATCATATCAGAAGCCCCAAAAAGTCAGAACAAAAAATTATAATTAAGACATATGTAAAACTTTGATACATTATTTCTTTCCGAACATAGAATAAATACAGCAATTAATAACGCTTGAATTTTTAATAAACTAACTCAGAGACACTAGGCTAAGCTACAAAATTTGAATGACAATTATTCAAATACATATTTGATAACATACATAATGAGTATTTTAATGAAGAATACAGTTAAAAACCTATGATAACTAATAAGGCTCATTCTGATGAGCACCATCATCGGCATATGGTACCACAACTGATGCGATTTTCAAGCCTAGTTTCAGCAATGTAGAAAGTTAGCTGCCATTAGCAGAGGCAGCGCTATATGCGGCTCAACACTGAACTCGAAATCCTCAACTGCAATTTCATTCTTTACAAAGAACGCCTTGTAGTTAAAGTAAAGACATATCTGCTCCAAAAGATGTGACCTTGAAACATAGAGATAGCTTTTTTAAGCGAACTAGTTATGAGTTTGTTCTTTTTTTTTGGTATAACTGATAGTTTCAGGTTGGATTGGTTAATAGCTAGATTAGGTTGATTCAGATTAATTGGTGTTAACAAGGGTGCACACCAAATTGTTGATGTACCAATCGTTCCAAAGATGAGGTTTTTGAGGGATCGTTTAATAGAAAGGATCGTTTATCGAAAGACTACACTGTTGGAAGATTGTTTCATCGAAAGACCGTTCTGCTATGATAAGTTAGGTCAGGTTGTGTTAGGAAATTATAACTACTACTTGTAATGAGTGAATGCCGAATTTACGAAATGGCACATTTTCTAGTGGTCAAATGGAGTTGCGGTACATAATCACTCACAACAACTACGCCTATATAAGGGTTACAACATAATCAGATATATCTGCAAAATGGGGCTCGTCTGAAAACTCACATAACACATAAGATTAACCAAAGGACAGAAGTCAAAATAAACATGAAAAACCTTTCGAAAAACTTGATATATTTCGAGGATTCACTACAACTATATAGTTACAAGACTTTCGGATGAAACGACTTGGTATTTGCTGAGAAAATATAAGTTTCCACCAACCCTATGTTGATATTTATGGTCATATTTGCAACATTGGGAGATGTTAGGTCTTTCGATGAATTTTCTGTCAAGGTGTTAAATTTCTTGTCAAGTTCTGTATAGAGATTGTGTGACGCCTCATTAGGTTCCGGCTGCGTTTATATAGTTCCAATACATTGTAGATGAATCGTGAAGTGAATCGAGATCGTATAGTAAAGTAACAGTTCAGTGATGCCATTTTTTTCCGGAAAATGAAGACAATTGAATTGAATTGAATTGAAATATAGTCGAGACTTACGGGATTTCCCTCAAATTGACAACATTTGTCTCCGTCTCGCCCAGCTTTTGTGCTCCGAGCATTGCTCGCATCACACCAGATGTCAGCACGTGTTCGCGGGGCAAGATGAACAAATGCGCATCGGATGACACAATCTGGATGTACTGCGCATTAGGTCCCTCACAACCACCGTACACTTTGACCACCTTCACGACCTTGAAACCCAAAAATATGCCCCTCAGTATCAGTCCCAACTTGTTCTATGGACCTATACTTGTTTTTCTGCAACTGAAGCATTAACCACGATTAACTACTTGATGACTTCATCTGCCAGAGCCACATTGATTTGTAGAATGTAGAATGTAATTTTAATGACAAATAAAATCAAGAAGACTGTTTTCGGATATTTCTTGTGCGAAATGTGACTAACAATAGATTTGCGAGCAATGCTTTACAACTTTGTGGTACGTCTCAAAAGTCGTTATGAACTACTAGATCCTTACCGCGACTGCCACATCGAATAACGTACTAGGTCTACAGCTAGTTCCGAAGGACTAGAGCTTTGAATGGCTTATGTTCACCGGTAGAGCTGAATACTAAGGCGCCATGTCCAATACTTCAGTATTTTCATCGATGTTTGCACAAAATCCTAGCACTGCTCATCTGGTGAGCTGAGAAATATGTCAAGTTTTTGCTTCTAAGAAACCGTGACTTATGTCATTTTATTGACTTCTAATAGTATTCATTTAGTATTTACCATCAAAGAGTTAGTTCATTGAAGCTATAGATAGACCTAGAAAGTTTTTCAAGTGACAGTTGCGGTAAGAGCCCTGGAATCCCTAATTCTGGCTTTTTGTGAAGACACTACTCAATTTTCTTTCTTTTTGGGGGAAATCTTTTCTTTCTTTTTGGGAGCATTTTTGGGGGAAAATGTTCATAATTACACAAATCAGATACAACAACGAAATCAGATATATCACTGGAGGTGTGGAGGTGAGTAGAAGTGGGTTAAGGGGACATCACAGCCCTCTTCAGCTCCATCACGTACTTATACCTAATTCAACTATTTTTCAAGAGGATGCTATACTGTACTTACTGGTGCCGGTTTAGCTACTGGTACCGATTCCTGCTGTCCTTCTCCCTCTCCTGTGCCTTCGACTCCAGCAGGAGGTTCGCCTGTTGCTGTGACGTCAGCCTGTCAACAAGCAAAGCACTTCATCTCAATTATGTGGCATTGCACACACTACTGAAACACGATTATGATACGAAAACAAAAACACAAAAACCACTTATCTCTATACTAATGTGGGTAGCTGAGACGGGTGGTCTAGTAACTAGCGCACTGAATTGTCAAGATGAAGATAGGGGTTTGATTCCCATCATGGTCGATAATCCTGGCTGGGGTTTATTGGTGTTTTACCTTTTTCTTCAGATCAATACTTGGAAGGTTTCTTAACAACAAGCCACAACCGACTATCGTTCCCTCTATTCCGAAACACATAATAAAATAACCTCTCATTTCATCTTCTCATGAGGTGAGTTAGGAATGAGGTGAGTCTGGACGTAACTATTATCGTCGTTGAAACCAATATAAATACTAAACAAACTGATCTGGTTAGCGTTTGTTGGAAATCCGCCCCAATCGAGGATGCGTAATACCTCAGAGAGTGCGTAAAATCATGAAAAAACTTGTAAAAGAACGAACTAAATTCAGTGCGCCTCTACAAATGGCATCCTAATTACTGACATGAGAAGGTTGGCCAAGTATAAGTAATAAGTTGATAAATTGGATTTAAATCAAAATTACCTTTATAGCCTCATTTGATGTAACTTACTTGTGTATAATATTCGAGAGTAAGCTAAGTGCTACATGATTTGTTCAGAATACTTAGTTTGCAAGACTAACTTGTTGCTCAGGCTGATTCCCCACAGCTGTTACCGGTTGATCTGCCGGTACCTGTAACAGAAATTACTCTTGTCAGTTTCTCTTTTCGCTCTCTCTCTTTCTCTCTCTCTCTCTCTCTCTCTCTCTCTCTCTCTCTCTCTCTATCTATCTATCTCTCTCACTCACCGGCTGCTCCTTGGTTTCTTGTTCTGCAACTACTGGTGGATCCTCCTTCACATCTTCCTATAAAGTGATACAACTCAATCAGTCAGTTTATCACAATTATTAGATGGGAGAAATGAGCATTATATTATATATGTATACCTGTACGCACTTTCACAGCTATCGCATCGATAGCAAGATCCGAAATAATCGAAGATATATAAATAAAATTAAAGCAAAGTCAAGATGAACTTTGTAACACACACTTCGGAACGTTCTGTTTATTATGTTTATTCTGGGCATTGAAAAGTATTGGATCAATTTTACCGTAGTAGGCTTACTTTTAAAAAGATTTGTTCTCTTTGAACTCCACAGGTCAAACGAAAACACACATATTTTATGGAAATTTGACAGGAACGTCAACTAACTCGTTATTGTACAACCTTTATTCGCATTAAATTGATCCACTTTCGAGCAAAATCAGTTGGAAACTTGGAAAATCTCAATGAGAATAAGCCATAGAGGAAAAGGTGGAATGAATATTTTCTCTGAATGAATGCACATATCCACGATATTAAAGTACACGAAATATTACATAGTTTCACGTGAATCGAAGCAGCCGTTTTGAAGAAAGGAAAAGTGAATCTATAAATTTTAATATAATGCTTTTCAAATAAAATAGTGGCTTTTAAAGTTATTAAGAAGAGCAACAAGTAGGCATGAAACAAATATAATCGTTGATCGATGAAAATAAGAACAGATAAAGATAAAACAGGAAGGCAGTGACATAGATTTGAAATCAAGATGTATGTAGAGCTGTCCATCAGGCCTACATTTCATGTGATATGCCTAGACAAAACAAATGTTGAGTTCCTAGTCTATTCAATTATGCTAATTGTATTGCACTCCAACGTTTGAATAACAACTCGAAAGCTCAAGCACGACCGACTTGATTCATCGCTTTGTTATACAGCAGCTGTATCCGAACAGAAATTCAGAACAATCAATCTTGGCTCAAGTCCGCACGTACATGTGGTTTATTAGACGTTGCTTGAAATATCTACATTAGAGTACCTTATTTTAAATTCACATCACGATTAATTAAAATATGGCTGTTCTGGTTAGTTAGTGTCAGGGTTTGTACATCGACAGCGAGGTCATTTAGCGCCCATATATGGTTGTTCTACAAGCTGATACACATATCTAACCCCTCCAAGATGTATAAAAACAGCTACGTTAATTGGATGAGCGAAGCAGAAACTCAATTTTATCGCACTTGGAAAAACGAAAAACGTTTCTCATTTTTTTTCGCGGTCCACAGGTCAAACGAGAGCACGATTTTTGTTGTAACTTGTTATCATGTGGCTCGTTACCGAAAAGTCGAGAGCCGTAATAGATTTCACTTCGTTCGAGAAAACCATTTCCAAATTTTTTACAAAAAAAAACATAGGATGAACCAAGAGAAGAAAACTTGGAAGAAATATATTCTCTGAATTATATTAAATTTTCATGGAATTCATATACATAATAATGATACACATCATTCAAAAGTTTTACATGAATAGAATCATCCGTTTATAAAGGAAATAATATAATGTGGTATTTTCAGTATTTTCTGTAATGGCCGTTCCAGTCTGTCATGTGGTGACGTATAGAAAGGAGGGTGAAACACTTTGCGGGGTTAATGGCAGACCAGCCAATTAATTATACAACTGCTGTTACTAATGGTAAAACTCGGCTTCACCGAAACATGAGCTATCATCTACATTTCAACGAAAATACAATAAAATTACGCAAAATAATACAAATGAAATGCTTTCCACGTTGCTAAAAACGTGAACTATGAGAGAAGAACACAAATATTATGTATCTACAAATTGCCTGTACCGTAAGCCGAAGTAGGAACGATAAGGATGTGGCTGCAAAAGTAAACGAAAGACCTAGTGAAATGATCGAGGAAATGGGATGGGAAACTTCGGCGAAACGAAGAAAAATAGAAAGAATGTGCAATTTTGTTAGAGTCAAGAATAAATATACAGGATGGGATGAATTAGGCAATAGAATTGGAAAGGGATTACAAAGAAGTACAAGAGGAGGGGTGAGAATGGAAGTGGAAAAAGTGAATAGAGAAGTAAGTAAATATGGATTCATTCAAAGAACGACGCAGGAATGGAATTAATTGGAAGAAGATATCAAGAATATAACGAAGATCGGGGAATACAGCTAAGAAAAAATAACAAAGTTCAATTTTATAGAGTATTTTTTATTGTAATTTCATGAGATTAATCATTACCACCTGTTTTAAGAACAATCTGTAATGAGTTGATAAAATAATACTAATAATAAACAAAAAAAAAAGGATGACTATGAGTGAATACGGACGAATGTCTACGTAAATATTGGAAAAGTGTAAATATGGAAAGTGATTTGATTTCCGACGGTTCACTCATTACCTCACCCGTAACTAGTTCTAGTAAAGTGATATCAGAACAAAAACAACGAAAAACCAATATTTTATTATTAAATTCTTGTAATGCTGCAACGACCCTATAAACAGCTAGATTATTTACGGGGGTACGAATAAGCGAGTGATAATGGAACGTTGAAGTGATGATAGATGATAGAACGTTTACAAAACCCCATGCCTCATACGTGACTCGAACCCGTGCCCCCTGAGCCATAGGGGTGGCTTTTGTTATTGAAATATCGAAATAATGTAATACGGCACTGTCAAGATTTACCTTACAATAGGCCTACATCTTGGTTTCTATTGTCTCGAAAGTTAATAAAGCACTAAACGTATCAGTTACCTACTTGACGTGGTTCGTCCAAGGCCTCGTCGTCTGCCATGTTACAAGTAACTAATTAACAGTTTAAAGCCAACCCAAAACACAAAAACTGTAATGAAACTTTATATTAGTTTGCTTGAAACTTGAAGCATAAATATTTGCCAAGCTTCAACCTCAGCTCTCTTGAACCTCATGCAGTTTACAACGCTTTCTTGAATACATTTCACGACTTATAAGTCAAGATCTGTAGAACATAGTATTGTAGACTGACTTAAAAACTACCAAGTTCCGTGCACACAGTCCAAACTTTTTAACTGACGGTCATAACAAATGATAACTGCTTTTTCAAAGTTAGTATCTACTGAAGTCGCTAGAGGCAAGATCAACTTTGAATATTAAGATGATTTACCCATTTCATAGTTTACCTAAGGGATTTACACAAGTTATAACTGATGTTTCCAACACTGTAGTTTGTCCTGTTTTAATTCTTTCATTCATTTATTTTCGTTTAACGACGTACTTTAATGATGAATACGTTCTATTGACGTCGGTGAATGATATATGAGATGATGGGACGAAGAAATGAAATATTATTGTTTTAGGGGTTTTTAGAAAGTGGGAAGGAATTGGTCGTTTCCTGCTGTTAAGGAACCATCACAGTAATGACCTGAACGACAGAGGAAAACTACTGTAACCCCATGTCAGGATGGTCGATCATGGGGGGAATCGAAGCCCGGTCTCCTGAATGACGGTTTTCAGTCGACCACTCGACCGCTTCAGTCCTATTTTAGTGTCTGCGCTCATCTGATTGAGATCCTGCTCTACGAGAAAAGCGACGACTGTAATTTTTTTTTTAATAACATTGAAACTTGATACAAAATCATTGTTCCCCAATTAAGGCTATATGGATGAAAGATTCAATGAAAGATTGGATGAAAGATGAAATGTTGTCTCTAAACTAAGTTTTCCTTGTTTCAGAGTCTGAGATTGTCTATCGGGATGACCTCGGAGGTGTGACCCTGTTCAATGCGGAGAACCTGACCACCACAATATTGATGACCAACTCTACTTTCGTAAGTTAACTGAATAGTTCACATTGCTTTTCTCTCCTCGTATTGAACAAATAGAGTGCTAGAACGTATAAAAGAGGGCATTAAAACAGTGGGCGCTATATGGGGTCGTGCTTAAATTACATCATGCTTTGCTGTGGGGAGGAGTGTTTCAGTGGGTAAGGGGTGATATTTATGATGTCAAGGTTTGTGGTAAATATGAAGTTATGTTGGCATTAATGAATTAATAATCAAAACTTATTTCTAACTATACCCACATATATATTTTACTGATGAAACTTCTAGAATATTTTTGTATTACTCATATACCACTCAGAGTTTATGGTTGGATACTTCCTCTTCCATAACGTCCTTCATGTTGCAATTAGACTTTACCCCCAGAGGGATCGTTCTCAAATTACCTCACTGCAGTGAGCTACGTTTTTACCCCTTCTCCCGTCACTTTTAGTCATAATTAGGATTATGCTACCCCTTATATATTAGCCTCAATCCATATATTTCTCACCTCCAGTGGTTTTCTTTCAATTGGGCACATGGAAAATTAGGAAAAATCCATAGGAAAGGGTGTTTATTGTTTTTTATTTTTTCAATAACATCTAAACTTGATACAAAATCATTGTTCTCCATGTTCCTCATGTCCCAATTAATCATTAATATAATTGAAACTGTATTCAAACTTTTAAGTGCGAAGAAATTTTATTAATGTTGAAAAGAAATATTAAGAAATATTGAGAGGAAACATTTGAAATAACAAAATACGTTCTTGAATGTCTTGAAATTACAAAGAAACATTTAATAATTCCGTTTGTTATTTTAGTTTTTCAAACAATCCATGTTTCCGTAACGAGCCCGGCCGATAATCGTGTACTGATCATTTAATAGTTACGTATAGAGAAATAAATACTAATTTCCCCACTGATCTTAAGGTTGAGTCTCTATTTTATCTCTACTAGGATTCCTGGTCAACAAAATACAATCAACCGCAAAATGTGTCGCAGAATATTTCAATCAAAGTATCGATAAAGCAGTTCTACCTCCCGTAAATATAGGCTACTTTATCTACCTTATAATAACCATTCTGATGTTTATTCCACACACAAAAACAGAATGCGCTCTCAAATGACAATATGGCTGAAGAAAGGATTACAAAAAATCAGTCAACAATGGGACTTTTTTATTATTGTCATTGTTGAAATATCCGCGTGCTTTATTCTATAACTTCACCACTAACAGCTTACGTACAACTTTTACTGTCGATACGCTTTAACGAATAATCGGTCAGAGGTCAAAAGTCTGACCGTTAGCTGGATTCAAAGCCGAGATATCAAGTTTTATGACTGACGATGTTACTATAGGCCTACTACGGTGTCACAGCATGAGCAATTCTGTTTTATATACCGTCATTACTATAAAAGATAAAACGAGATTACAGTTTTCGTAAAGCTATGCGCATGCTACAATAATGCCACTGTTTCATGATCATTATTATTTATTGTGTTAGCGAGTATTTTTCGACTACAAAGATTTTTTAGATAGCCAATAAGAACTCGTGTTGTTTTCTTCCGTCATCTTGAGATCTGTACAAATGTTATGAATTGTTTCCACATAGTTCAAGCAAACCGGCAGGGGTGAAGTGTATGCTTTCATCAAAGTTTAGATCACTTTTCTGTTTTTAAACATATATAAAAATCCCATTATGAGTTAATGGTTATGGAATAATTTTATGTTTTCATTCAAAATTTTATTTTTGGAAACTCCCATTTGTTCTTTATTTAGTCTTCTCTTAGAGTGAACACAATATTCTTTTCAATTTCATACGCAGGAGCATTAGGGATGACGTCACAAATCTTTATAATCACACATAAATATTCGTCTACCGGTACTTAAATACGGTGTGAATAACTAAAATGAACTGCATAATTCAAAAGCGTTAACTGTTTCCAGTTCCTGTAAATTAAAGTCATTATTACATTTGCTTTGTTGGTGTACCATTGTCTTTTATGGAAACAAAAGAGATTATTTCGCGATTGTGCAGAGACTATAAAGACTTTAATATACGCTTATAGCTGATCTATAGTATATTATACATGTCATTTTGAATACTCGCTAGTATAAGCTTGTACGTCGCACAACCTAATTTAGCACTTTGTCCTATCCTATCCCCTGAGGATCGCAGGGAACAACAAAGCCATGAAGCTACTATACTTATATTGCACAAGAGAATATAGAATTCACTTACATTTGAAACATAGTTTTAACCATCACATTTGTCTTATTTCGGATGATAATGATTATTATTATTGTTTGCTTAACGACCCCACTAACAGCTTAGTTATTTGGGGGTACGAATGAGCCGATGATAATGAAACGATGAAGTGATGATAAGTGAATGGAGGTTTACAAAAACCATGACTTGTATCGGAAAAATATATAGAATTCCCACGTCCAACGGTGACTACAATTCCTAAAGTGATGCCTTAGTTGACTAAACTACGAAGGAGAGCAGACCTATCTCATCATTATAAGTTTCATTATTGTCTTCATTTAAAAAATTGAATAAAAATATAAAATAACTTGAAATAAGAATTAATTAAAACTAGAATCATTTCAAAACTGTAATGGATCTAGAATTTGAAATTGATTGAAAACAATCAGATTTTGGGGGTTCTGTACTGTAGTATTGTTTTGATATGTAACCTTACATGGTAATCAAGGGTGTACGAATTAACCTCATGACGTTACGTTATTCAATACAACATGATCCCTTTCTAGACTATAAGATTACATATCTAAACAATACTACAGTTTGACAACATGTTATCTCAACACTACAATACTAGGTCACAACAATAGTATTAATTCTAAAATAAAATGTATCTTCAAGTTGAACTTTAGGAATACTTGATAAATATATTATCACTATCATTATTATTATTGTTAATTGATAATAGATTTACTTACTTTTATATGATGTTATAAGCCACGTGTATAAGTTAGTAGTTGATAATTGTAAACTGCTAATCATTCCGATTTCCTCGGAAGAGGGTTAAAGAAATAATGGAATAAATAAATAGATAAACAGTTTCCAAAAATTGTATGTTCTAGGATAGAGTTTAGCAACAAATAGTGATAGGTGGGGCGTATTAATCGGCTACGTAATTTGATATTCCGTGATTAGAGATTTCATAAATCCTCCTAATAAGCAACCCACTTGAAAGTATGTTATTTTTAGTGACGTCACGAGGGCATGAAATAAAGGTGAACAATTGTGTGAAGATTGTTTGTTTTCTTTTCTTGCAGCGGAGACTCAATGCTGTGGACTTTCGAGCTTCCAGCGATCTTAAATACATCCTACTCATATCAGACGTTACCAAGGTGAGGTTTTAGAATTGTCACAATGCCGATTTTGTTCTCGATGCCTGTCACTTTAACTGACCGTTACACTCTGTTCACACTATCTTAACTAATTAACTAATGATGTTAGTACTAGATTACATCAAGTGTTATTACTGCGATTACAGAACAAAGTTATAGCGCATGATGTCAGTTAGTAGCCTACTATGCATTCCGTTCACATTTCATTTACTGAAGTCAGTTAGTGGCTTAACAGCAGTTAGTGAACGTAGAATTAAATTATATTTGTGAAGTAAATTCACTATTATCCTCACCCATTGTGCCGTCTGTCGGCAGTAATGAGAAGTTTGGTGTCTCCGGAGCTCTTTGGAACGGAAACGCGACTTATTAAAACCTATCGTTAAAAAGTGGCAACATAAAATCCAAGCTTCCTGTTTGTAAAGACTGGAATCACAATGACAGCTGACGCTGAGATTAAGATTGATCCAAGTTTTAGATTAAGGCCAAGGCCAACACCAACATCTGTAAAGTTCACAATGGAGCTCAAATATTGCTAGTCATTTGCTATTTGCTATTTCTATGCGGATAGCACTGGATTCCAAAGCACTCCTTATTGAAACCACACACTTTTTTCTCTATATTTGTAACTAAGGTGATTGTGTGCTTTGACAGTGAAATATGTATATGCAAAGTCCCCTCGATGTACTACGCGAGCACCAGTACTTACATAGTCCATCCAGGGGGCTTTGGGTGATTTTATTTAAGCCATCTGTTGATTGGGCAGCCAAGAGCTAGGATTAACACCAAAGTTGGAAGTTGGTAAACATTTCAACGACATCACCAACTTGTGAACGATACCATAGGAATTTGTATCTGTCAACTATTAGTTCTTGATCTCAGCCTTCATCTTAATCTCTTGTTAACCAACAACAGACTTGATCATAATGTATGGAAGGTGTACCCACTCTCGTCTTCCAAGTGAAATATTTCCACGGTCAGAATCTGAGACCATTATTCCCATTTGCCTGTAGCGCAACAATCTCTTTTATATCGAACTGTATAAAACAACAATGCTATACAATTCTATACACGGCTCAATGGACATATTTTGTTAGAGGGGCCATTTGTTTTTAACGTTTGTAAGTTCAACGATGTCACTGGTACCGTAGCAACTCTTATCTACATCTAGTTCACAAGGGAATCCGCTAAATCGCGACAGGCAAATGGGACCGTTGGCTCTGTTTTGACCGCAAGAAATCACAAATGCCTGCCAAGTTATTAGTATGGAAGTCGGTACACCTTCATATTATGATAAGTCTGTTGGTATCACTACATCGTGTCTTAGCTGTCACTGTGAATCCAGCCATACGCGACGGGACGATTGTCAAAATAACACCTCCAATTAAAAAACGAAAAGGAGACCCTGATTTTCCGTCGGTCGCGTTCTCGTATGTGATTGGTCGAGAGTCAGAATCGGTTCAAAAAACGGGATGCCCCTCGGAAAAGTAAAACAGCTCAAAAAATATTCTTTACCCTTTTCTTTTTCTCTTGTTGTAATTAATTATTCAACAACTCGCTAACGGATTCTATTTCGTTTTTTCAGGTGTTTAAATATTCATTCGAGGCCATCTACAATATATATGAAGTGGAGACAGCGTAAGTATCTCGACCTGTAGGCCTATTTTCCAACTACACCACACTCTGTATTCACAATGATCCTCTGAACCACATAGTACATTTTAGCTAAACCATGGTTGGAAATAAGCTGGCCATAAGATTATATCACAACATGGTTAATGGAAAGACAACATTTCTCACTCATGTTTGTTTGCTCAGTGCTCTTTAACTCACTCGCTCTAGGGCCAGTGGGACGATTCTATTTGGAAACAAAACTATCCTTGTTGAAACAACGCATATAATGGAATATCTCGGCTTGGCTAGTGTAACAGGAACAAATAACAAAAAAAAAACACGGGAACAAAACACATTTTTTTCCCTCTATGAGCCGGTTTTACTAACTTTCGTATAAGTGTTAACATAATGATCATTGTACGAAAATAACATGTGTAACTAATGGTTATAACGGCTTAATCCACTAACTATTACTTCATGCTCAAACTATCACTTAGTAAAGGTGGACTTGAGTGAAATTGAGTTTTTGCTGAGTAGGTCAAACAACGAAGAAATAGAAAAGGGCTTACTCGGAACAAATTGCAAGAGTTTGTTTTCGAAGTAATTTTGTTTGGAGTTTTGCGTTGATTACGAATCCGTCGAGTATGCCTCCAAAATGGATGGGAAGTTTCCCAAAATTAGCCTTTATTTGGAGGTGACCATTTTATTTCCCAACATATACTAATCACTTTAGATATTTTTTAATTATCAAACATTGTAGGATACAGTAGTCGAAAATATTTTTTTAACAAAAGGACTTCAAGAAGTTCATATTATGGTCAAATTTTCCACTCTTAATATTTTTGGCTCGTTTTCAATTAAATGTTGTTATTGCGTTTGAAGTGATACAGACAAAATATTCTACTTTCCGTAGAAATGTTTTAAAATACCTGAAAATGTGATGTGTGAATATATGGGAAGAAGTTTACTAAAACTCTAAGTTATACTACAACAATTCAAATTTCTGATTGAAATAACGCAATAATCAACGACAGATTTCGTCGCGTAAAATGATATTTCAACTCTCGTAATAATTCAAATAATTCATAAGTATTGTATTCTTTTCTTTTCATGCAATACAACTCACTTATTGTATAACCACACATACATATTCACTCCGTAAAATGTATTTAAAAGAATACCTATAGGGTGAATATTCAAAATAATTCTGGATTCTGGATCATCTTCTTTCGTATTTGAAAAGTGGCAAGTGAACAAGAAATAACTAAATGATTACATCGTTTACACATTAAATTACTGAATACCGATCATTTATATGTCATTTTCATGTGTGACAAGCGCTAGACCTGGGTGTTTTGATATAATCCGTTGTTGCAATTGTTATGAAACCTGAACCTGCCTCAACCTAATCCAACCAACCTAAAATGAACTATTTCATATAGATCATTAGAATATCATAATCCAACCTAAAACTAATATGTTATGCCATGTGTGTGTGTGTGTACAAAAAAACTGTAAGAGTATCGTACTACAATCTTGCTCCATATTTTGACAGAAATCTCTTCAAGTTATCGCCTCCAGGACCCGAGTCTGAGCATTTACCACTGCAGCACGTCCGGTGGGCACCAGTCGGCCACTCGTTAGCTTTTGTCTATCAGAACGATGTATACTACAAACCACGGGCAAAAGACAAGACCTACAGGCTGACACACACTGGTGTACCGGGCATCGTGTTCAATGGTATACCTGACTGGATATATGAAGGTAATTGGCTCTACTTTTTATTTTATTTTTATTTTATTTTTCCATTTCATTACCCGTTTTCATATTCATAGTTTTGAATTTTCAATTTTTTGAAACAAATGTTGATTCATTGTTATGTTTGATAATTAAATTTGATCTATAAAACCAGATTGCTTTGGGAAAATGAATACTTTAACTATTATCAGCCAAAAGTTTGGAATTTGTGTCTTAGGTTCTATGTTTATGTTTCTTCTTCTACCATCTCCTCTTTAAAAGAAGCAAGTCTCTAGATTCAGCGCTCTAGGTGTTAGTCAACGCCAACTATGTGCGCGCGCATCGCATGAGTGATTGCACCGAGCAACAATATCTCATCAAACTTTTGCACAGAAATATTGCCTTGCAGACAAATACCGTACAGCTAGAAAGTAAAAACGTACTTCTAAAACACATGTGATAATTAGATAACATTGAAGTCAATTCACACAGTTGAATGATTCATTATATCCGATGAATTCAATGGCAGACTTATTGAATGAAAAATTGAGTTAAATACTTTCCATTTGGAATAAAGATTGAATGAAACTGACCAACCAAAATGAAAACTTGGCAGCAGCTGTTCTATTACGACCAGACCAACCAACATACTCGGCTTTCCTCGATATTTGACTCAACTTATTCAATAGTGTGAACGACCATTTAATTATCAATGCAAATAAATTAATGTCCAACATTAAACAAGGTGAACTTGGTGAATTTGATAAAATATTTTAACCGTGTAAACTAGCCTGTGTTATCATCATTCTCATGCATAGAATTTGCATGCATAGTTATGTTTATGCATTAGATAGGTAGGTATTAGACACGTCGTGCTTTTCAAACATGTAGAAATATTTCCTGATCAGAAATATCAACAAAAAATATACTTCTCATCGCTACGACCAAAATTCAGATACTTGAATTTTTACCAAATTTTTTCATGGCCGCTCTTAAAAATGACTCATCAGTGGATAATACTAAAACAAAAACAAAAAAATATGAGAAAATGAGATCACTTCATCCAGAAGAGAATTATGAGAGGAAAATAAAAGCGATATTTTGAATGATAGTTCTATATTTTCCAGATTTTGTTACATACCCAACATCAAAACATTGATAAAATGATTCAAATCTCCATCCATACATATCAGAGCAACATTATATTCCGCATTCACCGTATCGTGACCGCCTGCAGTTGTTCACTTTCCTTCGGCGGCACGTAAATAATCCTGAGGGTATTCGTAAATCCCGCCCCTTGCCTCCACCCACTGACCAGGATCAGGCAATCGCCGGCGTGGATAAACCCCTTCGTCCTGCCGTATCCCGTCGCGTAGTGAACTCTCATGTCCACGTCTTTCAGCCAGTCGGGATGACACTCTTTAGTGTAATGCACTCCGACCATGTTCCGGCAGATACTCAATTGGCGCGCGACGTGACTAAATCTGGTCACTGCTAGTATCGGACAGCGGGGTCTGTATCGCGACACCAATCGAGCAGATCTACCTGAAATTTAGAGTCACATAATAATAATAATAATATGGTTCATTGTAAATTATTGAAATATTTCACATGTCAATGTTATAGTGTTATAAGATAATTAAAAATAAAATTATTTCTATTGGAATGTTCTAAATAATGGTTTCTAAATTGGAATTATAAATCTAAATCGGATCTAAAATTCTGGTATCTAAATCTAAATTTGTATGGTTTCTGTTAAATAAGCGGTTGCATAACATTTAAATACATTTTGAAAAAACAGTTTGAAAAAAGCTGGGCCTGATAATTGTTTCAAGTATCGATACTTCTCTCCGCCAGAGAAGGAACTTTTTCATTTTTATTAAAATCAAAACTTGATACCAAATCATTGTTCCCCAATTGAGGCTATGGATGAGAGTAGGATCGTTTTGACGGGGTATTACAACGGCGATCCTTATTCATCACCCCATTTTGAATATTCAAAAACAATGAACTTTAACACCAGAACTTCTCTGTGGGTGACCATACTTATCCGCCGCAGATAAGAGTCGTTCAGTTTTCTAAAGGCCGGAACACATCATAAGAATAAGCCTTATTTGTGATATATGTGGACATTACCAGCATTGGTATTCAGATTGATCCAAAGAAGAGTAACTAAAGTAAGAGAAGTAACTAGATTGGGAAGAAACAGGGAATGGTGATTGCCCGATTGACCATTCCTGCCCCCATTCTGGTTGCTCAAAAATCTCCATTTTGTTTGAATATCACTTTTTTAAAAGATGTTCATGAGACACTATATACGGGCATAGTAACTACCAAATACAGAATTGTAGAGATTATAGACGAGATGGTTTTCTCCAAATTTTACAGTCGTTTTTACATAACTGCTATCCTCATTACAAAATGCCGATATCATCTCTGAACGAATGATTCTTTTTTGCCGGGCTATACCTAATTGAATTTTGAGCAATTGTTCTTGTTCATCTGAAAAAAATCAAAGCGATGATTTCCGACATCAGAGCAGATTATTGATATGTCATGAATGTTAAAATGTCACGTTGATGTTATAGTTAATTGTCAAGGCGTGAATGATTAGAGCCGATTGTACGAATGTACGCCAATGATTAAATATTAATTAGTTAATCATTACTTGAGATACGAATGTATCCAAGGGTAATAACAAGTTGATTTGCTAATTTTTGCTTTAATTCACTAATCATCATTTGGTATAACCAGCTCTAAGCGAACTAGATGCACGTGTACCTGAGGTGGTCACGACAATAATGGCGGCAGCATTGCACTGCTTCGAAGTCTCTACCACCGACATGGCGATAGCATGCGCGGCATCTGTCGGATAGTTATGCAACTGTTTCAAGTCCGAGAAGATCAGATTGGACCACAGTGCAGCCTCAGCCCGTTGACAAATACTATCAACCGTACGAATAGCCGAGATCGGATGCGTACCAATAGACGTCTCTCTGCTCAACAAAATGGCGTCACAGCCGTCAGTAACTGTATTAGCCACGTCAATAATCTCGGACCGTGATGCTGTCTGATCGTCCACCATAGACTCCAGTATTTGTTGTGCACAAATCACAGGTTTACCAACCTTGTTGCATCTCGCAATGATGGATTTCTGAGCGATGAACATCTTCTCTGGTGAATAGTTCAAACTGAGAGATCGCCTCGACACGATGATCCCGTCGGCTACGTCAATGATCTCGTCGAGATTATTAAGTGCTTGTTCGCTCTCGATCTTGGCGATCAGTCCGATACAGCGTCCAGCCTCACCAAGAAGTTCTCTCATCTCGTGTAAAGTATCCACGTTCCTGATGAGAGATACTAATATGAAGTCCACCTCTTCCTGTACGGCGAACTTCAGGGAGCTGACGTCGAACGGGGTCACAATCGGGAACTCCAACGGGACACCAGGGAAAATTACAAGTTTTTCACTTCCCAAATAACCACCTTTCTTGATGATGCATTCAACGGTTTGCTCCAAAAGGCTGATCTCCTTGACGATGAGAATGATCTCGCCATTGTCGATGATGATTTGATCGTCTTCTCTTAAGACAGCTTCGATTTCGTTGAAGTCGACGTAGATGAGGTTCTCGTTGGTCTTCTTCTCGCAGTTCCAGTCGGCCGTGACGGTCACCATTTTGCCGGCGACGAGGTTGAAACCTGTTGGGTAGCCGACGATCTCTCCGGTGCGAATCTCGGGACCCTGTATCGTGATATGCGGTTTAAAACATTATTATATTTTGATAATTTGAAGTAATCAATTGATATATTCGATGTTTTAAGTGCTTATTCATTTCAAATGTTTTCAAAATTTTCACTTTTCAACATTTAAAATTGAAATATAATTACTACTTCTAACGTTAATAGCCTATACGCAGTTTCAACCTTCTTAGATAAAAGAGATTATCTCATAATACTTATTGCTATTGTTGTTACACTGTACTGGAACCATCAACTATATTTGAAAATAAATAAATAAATGGTCGGAACTGCAATGAGACTGAGAAGTATATAATATTAAGAAATGTATGAAAATGCAGTGATCATCAAGAAGTTAATGATATTTGGAATTGAGCTGAAACTTATTTGATCATTCAAAATTCTAAATGCGTTTTGCAAAAATATGGATAATTTCATCAGATGTTGAAATGGTGAAAATTTACTATCCACAGCGAGAAACAATCAACAATCGTTGTGAAAATGATCATGATGAAATATTGACGATAAATCGATGTTGTCGTACCAAGTTGATATCATAAACCTTGGACTAAAACTATCTCCGATGGATACGCAACTTGGACTTCTCCCATGTTATCCCAGCTGACGATCATCTTCAGTGCTAAAAAACATTCGACGCCACCTAGATCTCCTACATAAGCCAGCTAAAGACTCTGATGGCCTGAGTGTAGTCGATCTCAGTGGCTTAGATCGGTTTCAAAGATCCAGAACAACGTCGCTCTCAGTTCCATCGTATCCATCGTATTGATCCTAGCATAAACCCATACGATTCAATATACCGGTATCGATATATCGTTTTCGAAACGCATCCTCACCTTGAAATCGAGAGCGATCCCGCAAGTGACATTCGTGCCATAGCGCGCGCATTGGTTCTCACCGGCGATGCGAATGTTGCGCAGAGTCTCCTCGTGTTCGCTGAAGGTACCATGAGACAAATTCAGACGAGCCACCGACATGCCTGTGCATGGACCATAACAACCACAATGATCAAACTATTTCAATTAATCAGATGATATATGTTTATATGTGCATGTGTGATATTGAAATATTGCACGATATTTCACAAAATATTGCTCGATGGCCTGCTCAAGATTACAAGATTCACAGGATTGACCTTCGCCACTACTCGTTCAGTGACAGTGATAGGCCTTAAGTAAATTGAACAGTAATTGAAAATTTAAAAATTCTTCATAAAGTTATTTTCAACCAATTTTTAACAATTAAACATTTCAACATTACTGAAGATAGTGTCTCCGAATGACATGACTCCATACATTCGTATCGCTTCTTGACTTGGGACCTACCTGTCTCTGTCATGTGCTTCAGAGATTGAATGTCACTCTACTCTTACCTACCTGTCTCCTCCAGCATGTGCTCCAGTGATTGAATGTCACTCTACGTGGAACCTACCTGTCTTCATTATGTGCTCCAGTGATTGAATGTCACTCTACGTGGTACCTACCTGTCTTCATCATGTGCTCCAGGGATTAAATATTCCTCGATTTGGGACCTACCTGTCTCCTTCATCATGTGCTCCAGTGATTCAATGTCACTATAGTTGGGACCCACCTGTCTCCATTAAGTGCTCCAGTGATTGAATGTCACTGTAATTGGGACCTACCTGTCTCCATCATGTGCTCCAGGGATTGAATATCCTTCGAGTTGGGACCGACGGTACATATTATCTGAGTCAGACGATTGAAGCTGCGCTCGCCGTTTATGTCCAGCGAGCAGAGATGATTCAGAAACGTTCCACTTTGTTGCGGCAACTTCTCAGACTGTGTCATCCAGGGAATGATGACACAATCTGGTTCACCTTTATCCATCATCTTTCTACGTGTGAGGAACTTAGAATTTTGAAAGTGTTTATTATAAAAACAAAATATTATTAAAATAGAACCAAATGAAATAATTATGACTTTCCGGATTTATTAATCGAAATTGAATGAATTATTTACAAAATTATTTGAACAGAATAAGTTCTGTTTGTGAAGTTTAGTCACGGTCTTCTGTAACTTCCAGCTCACAGCCACCTCGATTTTTCAAACTTTTCAGAGTCTCAATAAAGTTACTGCTCTCAAACTCGAACAACGGCAATCAACCATTAATACAATTGTTCTCTGGATTGTTATTCTGTAACTCAAACGAAATGAAAGCGGCTCATTTTCGTTTTGTTCCGATGATCCCGTATACTTTAACGTGGTGTATCACTAGGAAAACGCCATATATGCGTTGTTAGACGAGCGAATAGTAATAGCATGGGTAAAAATGGGTAAAAACTGCTTCGAGTGGTACCAATTTAGCACATTTTATGTTTTTTCTTCAAAATGGCTGACCCGATCAAGCTGAATTTTTTCAGAAATGTGTATAAAAATGTAATTCAACTTCACGCAAATTTTTTTTTTTCGGAAAATGAAAATATTTTTTTTCCGCCATGTTATTCTAATGGGTATTTTTGAAATTTCTAAAATTCATAAAAAAAAGTTACCCCCCGATAATCGCTGTTGCCATTTGACCTGTGGAGAACCGACAAAAAAATGAAGAAAAAAAAAATCAGTATGTCAAATTGAATCCTCGCTAAAGCTCGTCTAACAAGGGCTCTGACACTTTCGTCACGCTTCCATTTCATTCACAGTTACAGAATGAGAACTGATCTATTCCACCATATAAAATGCCATTCTTCACTTGTGTTCATTCATTCATCAATAATGAACATATACTTATGAGAATTGAATCGAGTGTAAAATTCCTTGATATTGTTTCAGAGGAAATACTATCTAGCAGCAACGCCCTCTGGTTCTCCTCTGACTCTCAGTACCTCATGATTGGCTGCTTCAATGACACTCTTGTTGGCGAAATGAGGTATCCGTGGTACACCAATGGCGCTGCTAGGCTGAGGTACCCAGAGGTTCGATCACTGCGATATCCCAAGGTAACAAAATAATATTTTTCAAGTTTGATAAAGGATGTTGACAAAATATTTTCATCGTTAATTGCATTAAATCGAGTGATAAAACTGTTGTCACAAGCCAGACGGTAGTGGCTGTGCTAATACAGACCCGAAGTCCAGTGACGTGGGCTCCTGTACATACCCGATCTCTGCACTCCAACCATGGAAAGAAGAGTACATCTAACTCTTAGGTCTGCTGTATTACCTCATATGGCGCATTAGATATGGCGTCGGCTCTCAATGCAAGGGAGACTGGGTTCGAATAATGCCCGTGTTTTTTTTTAGAGTTATAAATGGTATATAAAAGCTTTGAGCAATAGGTTATGCATCAGGTAATTGTTTTTATTTTCGAGGCTGTACATAAATGACGTCCACATTTCGGGGAGGGGAGTCATCAACCATGTGACAATGTGTGACAAGGGGGGAGGGGGGTACACACTAATGTGACATCTACATTTACACTACATATTAATCGTTTCTTTCAATTTTCAGGAAAACAAGTTGGCGCCATATAATTTGTATGAAATTATAATTCAATGCACAATTTATGTGGTTAGGTGGTTTTTAGGGGATTTAGGGGAATAAAAAACGTTTTTCAATATCCCGATCCCAGGTTTTCCAAATTCGAATGAATAATTTCATTGAGGGGGGGATATTGGCTGTATTGTGACATCATTAAAGGGGGGGCATCATATCTGTGACCAACTCAGACAACGGGGAGGGGGGGTTCGATATACCCTAAAATTGTGTGACATCTTTTATGAACAGCCCCTTCGCACGTTCGAAGTAACATAATAAATCGATAAATCCCGACAAAATATTTGGATAGCAATACAACTGTACATCGGTTCTGCCCTACCGTTTGGCTTGTGACAACAGGAGCACCCAAAACGCGTCACTATAACCATTAAAGTCACGTGGTAATATATTTAAATCCGTTGTTTGATGACTCGTTATTGTTTCTAGGCTGGCACTATCAATCCGACAATCACTCTATCTGTTATCAACTTGGCCACTCTGAAGATGCCGAACAGCGGCCTTAAGCCAGACGAACAGCTCCGGATACAGCCGAGTCCTATAGTTGTTCACGATGCAGAAGCAGAAGGCTACGTCACAGCAGTCACGTGGTTAGCCAATCATCAGGTGTCTGTCGTGTGGATGAATCGCAGACAAAACGTGTCGCTGATCGTCGTCTGTAAACAGCCTGCTTGGAAATGTTTCAAGGTATTTTTTTATTTTTGATAACATTGAAAATTGACGCAAAATCATTGTTCCTCAGTAAAGGCTATGGATCGTTTGGAGATGAGATCGTTTGGACGGAGCACCACAAGGGCGATCTTGATAAAGTAGTTTTTAAATCTCAACTGTCAAGAGGCTGATGAGTATTTCAAGATAGGTTTTAGACTCTTCCAGAAAGAGGATCTCTACATGATGAGACTTACCCAGAACGGACGTATCCCTAGGGAAATGATAAGTCTTTCCCTATAGCGAATATGGGGCTTCTTCCACCAAGCCTATTACTAACACTCAATTCATTTTTAAAAATGAAATGAGTAACACGAAAGTAGAAATTCCTCAAAACCCATGAAACATTTTATGGGAGGTAACAATTTGTTGAGGGAAGGAGCCAAATCACCCTCTTCAAGTTCTCTATATACGCGTTGTTCAAGAACTAGAAATTTAGGACAGTTTGTTTTCAGTAGAGTCGATCGCTTTTGAGTACAGTCAATATTTAGGACAGTCTATTATCAGTAAGCCTATGCTAACCATCTCCTTCAGAATAGTTACAACATTGGACTATTTTCACAAGGCGTCAATCTGTACTAATCTTTTTCCTCTATTATTACTCCTAGTAAATAGTTTTCAGTACTTGGTAATTAGTCGAGTAGTTTTATTCAATATAAAATATAATCATAAGAAGTTCACTCTCTTATATTCATAAATAGATCTTTGAAGATACGACATTTATGTTAAATGATCACTTACTACATACAGCCTCAATGTACATGAATAACGTCTCAAATATTCTACTCCAACAAAACATCATTTTTTTTCTAATCACGTTCTGTTTAGACTTCAGTTGGACCATGAATATCGCAAACCCCTAAACGCAGCCCGCAGAACAGAGGTCGCGCCAGCATTATTCGGATAAAAAGACGTTCGCGCTAGCACTTGCACTTCGCAAACCCCTAAACGCAGCCCGCAGAACAGAGGTCGCGCCAGCATTTTGGATAAAAAGACGTTCGCGCTAGCACTTGCAAGCATGGCACCTCCACCAATACTTGTAGTTATCTATCTCTTGGAGGGGATTGGTTAACTTTACTAAAAAATCAACCCTACTAAAACCCAACAGACCTAAAAAGACGACCAACTGCGCTAAAAACAAACTGTCCTGAAAACGAACTGGCCTAAACTTCTATTTCTTGAGCAACCTGTACAGAAGTCAAATTGAGAGGTTTGCCACTTTATTTCACAAATTGTTACCACTCTCAAATGCTCTTTTCAGGCTCTTAGTGATGGTTGAGGTTAGGTGGGTAAAGTTTGGTATAGTTGAATTTCTGAGGGGAGGACTCAAACCTCCCACTTTACCTTATGCACAAGGGTTTCTCTAGAAGTAAACGTTATGCAATTTATTTTTAGCACAGTTCGTTCATTGGTCAGTTGGTTCTTGAAACGCAAGAGCCTAGACAAAAGTTGAGGTTTTGAAATTATACTAAAATGCCCAGATTAACAAAAAAAAATCATATCTGGAAAGGTTCATTTTCCAAAAAATGGTTCATGGCCAAAAAAAGAAATTTTGAGAGATTTGAAGATGTCATCCTCATGTAATTTCTGTAGTATAGACATTTCAGTTATTCAGTATAAAATATGAAATTACTGACATAATAAGTAGAGCTATCCTGGTTTGAAAATTAGAGTTTGTTATTTTAGTAAGTATAGCGTTTCTCACTGTCAAACAAAAGAAACTTTGGGGGATAGAATTCCATCCTTGTTACTCTTATTATAGGCAGTTCAGTTATTCAGTACAAAATATGAGTTTACTGAAATATTAAGTGGAGTTTACTGAAATATTAAGTGGACCTATTCCGGTTTAAAAGCTGGAAGTATGTTATTCTAGTGAGTGCAGCGTGAGAACTTAAGTTTACCGTTAAAGAAAGGCTGAGTGTAGGTCGAAGCCGCCCGCGTGGCTCATTCAACTATCGATAGCGGTAGAAACAGAAGTCACGTCGCACGAGGGTTTAAGTCCCGCATGAGGCATGAGTTTTTGTATACATCCTTTCACCTATGATCACTTCATTGTTTCATTATCACCCGCTCATTCGTACCCCCGTATAACCTCCTAGCTGTATTATGACATTCTATTTTTGTTAATTCAACCAGTTTTAAGATAATACGTCAATAAATATCAAGAATGTAATAAAATTTATTGACGTATTATCTTGAAACTGATCGAATTCAAAAAAATAGAATGTCATATTAATTAAAGAGCATAACATTATCTTGGGTTTGCAATACTTATCATTCAAATACACGTTGCAAATACACGTGATGCAGAAAAAAATAGTAAAGATGAATTTCTCTATTTTTATAAGCAGCGTGCATGCACCGCCTTAAGCAACATTTAAATAAAAAGTATCAGCACGTGTTTCTGTTATCAGACTTTCAGTATCCGTACCGGCCTCGAGGGCTGGGTCGACATCTATCAAGCCCCGCTCTTCTCTGCCGACGGCACGGCCTACTTGACTCGTCTTCCGGTACTTGACGGCGACTTCGGACACTACAAGCACGTGTGTTACGTGGATACGACAAGTAAGAGGATGACGCCGTTGACAAGTGGACAGTTTGAAGTTACAAACATTCTCGGCTGGGACGAGGACAACCACATGGTGTAAGTGAGCTATCTCAAAAGTCACATATTCACATATTCACATAAGTCACATATTTCTCACAATTACAATTATTAGATAATAAAGGCTACACATATTCGTTATTATAGTTATGTTCCGTCAGTTCTGATCTGATCTTGATTAGTCTTAAAATTTACCACAAGTCTTCAACTAACTTATCTCATATGTTGACTATAACTATGGCAGAGCTAATCAGTCATAATTCATTAACAAATGACTGATTAATCATTCATTAGTCTATCTATTCCTGCCCAATCTGACTAAAGTATTTTCAGGGAATATTGAAAGCCCCATACCAACAATGCTAAATGTGCAATTTTTCGGTACCTTTGTCTCACAAAATTTTCTCTGTAAAATAATTGAATACCTATAGACCTAAAAAAGCCCTTCAAAGACCACAACACCTAGAAACCTTTGTACACATGCATTGTACAAAAAAAAAAATTTACTTCCATATATTTTTTTTAAATATTAAAAAAAAACTTTCAGGTACCGGTATTGAACAAATTTCACTCTCGATTTTAGTTTACGTAAATACAAGAAAATCTCTACACAAGTATGGCATACTCATATCTACATCTAATTAAAATTTGGTTTGGTTATCTTCAAAAGTTCCAGAGATTTGGGTACCAAAAAATAAAAAATAATATTTTGAATGAACCTGATTTGAAGATATCAGCACGAAAGTGAATCGCACTGAAATATTAGAAGTGGGCCTACAAAGTGCTGAATGAAAAATGTATATTATTAGAACTACTTTGAATAATTTGATTTTTCATGCAGCAAATGTCAAATGTCAAATGTCAGTAAAACAAAGTGCATGTTAATAACAGCAACTAAAAATGTAAAAAATAAAACATTGAATGAATTTGAAGACCTACCTAATATACAGGTGGACAATGCAGTTATAGAATATGTTCATGAGATGAAATATTTAGGGGTAATTATAGACCAACACTTGAGTTTTAACAGTAACATTGAATATATAACTAAAAAGATGGGGAAAAAAATTGGATTCCTATCGAGGGCTGGAAAATCATTATCACAATGAACACGAATGTTAATATTTAAAACAATAGTGCTACCACATGTTGATTACTGTAGTACATTGCTGTGGAGTGCAAGTGATTATAATATAGACAAGCTGCAAAAGCTTCAAAACAAAGCGCTGAGGGTCGTCCTCCAGTGTGACCGTTACTTACCTGTTCGTGTATTATTAGAGCGTACTGACATGTTGACAATAAGACAGAGAGTAGCACTTAATGTACTTACTTTTATATACAAGTTAGAAAAGGGAGAACTCCCAGATTATCTGAATGAAAAAGAAGGGAACAAAGGAGACCATATAATGCACATGAGGAATGATCATCGCATTAAGGTACAAAGAAAGAACACGCTAAAAGAATTACAATCAATATTCTATAGTGGTTTCAGGCTTTATAATGAATTGGATGTTGCTATTGTAAATTCTATTGATATTAATGTGTTTAAAAATGAATGTATAGTATTTGTTAAAAATAAGTTTCCTCTCTAGGTGATCCAATGTCTGTGTCAGTATGTATGAATGTAATGGAAGTAGCAGGACTGCTAAATAAATAAATAAATAAAATAAATAAAATCCAATTGATAGAACATTGCACTATGAATCAGAAAAAAACTTTCAATGTCTCCATAATATATTCAACCAATGAATTCACATAAATACTCTATAGAAAATCCTCCAACTGTTACAGTTACTTCGAAGCAACACCCGAACACAAGCCAGGTCAGCGTCACTTGTACCGTGTCGGCGACCTCAACTCCACCATCTCTCTCCGCTCTTGGGAGTGTCTCTCTTGTCCCAACTCCAACATAGAAGCCTCGCCAACCCCCGACACTATCGGCAACCTGTCCAGCTACGAGAACGAACCGTCTCCGATCTGCCTCTACGGCCGACACCTTCTCAGTCCGGGACACGCGCCAAGGTTTTACATACAAGAATGTCTCGGACCGGAAGTGCCGACAGTGACACTAGTCGAGCTGCCGAGCAATGCCAGGATAATGACCTTGAATTCTTATTCAGCGCTTAGGGACAGATACAGTCTCATGGCAAGACCACAGATCAAGACCTTTCAGGTATGTAGTGGTAACGCCAGATCAGTCGAAGACTTTTGACAAAAAATATACTGCATTTGACCACCTGTATGATTGTAACAATAATTATAATATACTTAGGGCCCATATTACCAATAATAAAAATGTGTTAATTAGGCTAATTATCAATTGGGGTACAAAAATAACATTGGTAACCAAGGGTAGTAACAAGTTAATCCACTAATTATCGCTTAATCAACAAATTTACTATTCGTTAAACGGGACCTTATTCCATTAATCGGCATACACAAATAATACAAAGTATAATATAATTGGCGCAATTGCACTCACGTGTTGATGGAAGGATCACACAAGTTTTGGAACACGTCAAAGTGAATACAAATATAATTTAAAAAAATTAAATACTTTGCATTCTATAAATATATAGCTCCACATAGTTTAAACGACAATAACTTATAGATACAGTGATTATATATGCAATTTATTCATTTCTTCCAAACTCATCTACACTGTAGAAACCATCATTAAGGAGATAATCCTTAACCTTCCTTAATAAACACTTCTGTTTTTACTTTGATCTGTAAGATATTGGGTCAGATTATCATATATATATATATTAGTGATGCCTTCGGGTAACAAATTAGGACCCGGGTACCCGCCGAAATTACCCGGGTAATTTAAAAAAAAAAAAGTATGCTTCTCAGTTCTCGGTAAAGAATAGTATTTGGCTTGGCAACTAGAGAGCGGTTGACAGGAGAGGGATTCAGTACACTGCACGTGTGACCACAGATAACGGTAGGTGGTGCGACTAGATTTGACGAGCGCATTATGACAAGTTGAGGGAGGTCTCGGAAGGTAGGTGAAAAAACTTATGTAGAATGCGAAGTTGAATTTCTCTCGGTAGCTTGAGTGATTTATAAAAGTCATTTTCTATATTATATGTACTGGTTATGTATATGTACAATTACCCGGAACCTAAACGGGTACCCGGGTACCCGGGTAACAGAATATTACCCGGGTAATGCATTACCCGTACCCGACCCGGGTACCCGGGTACCCGGTTAACCGAAGGCATCACTAATATATATATATTAAATTTATTATATGTATTTATATATTATAAATTATATAGATTATTATTTATTCCCAACAACAGGTCAACATACTATTCAAGAGCTAGTTTTGCTGAGCCATGCACTGACATTGAAACTCATAAGTCCTGCTATCAGGATTCAGTGCTGCTAGGCGCGCTAGTGTGGATGTAGGACACACTTTACCAAGATTATCGATATAAGTTTACTATGTCTACCTCGATCAGAAATACTTGTGCTTTTGCGCCTTTGACTACAGCTTTGAAGTCGAGCATTTCAACAAGTATTTCCAACTCCCCCAGAATTCAGCAAATGTGTTTTGTTCTTGTTGTTATATCATTTAAGAATATGCAATCACTTTGTGGGAAAGGTAGTTAGGGTAGATAGTGATGTGTTTATTCCTCCTAAAATATCTCAGCAGTTACAGTATTACTATGAAAATTATTTAAACCATGCCCTGAAATCTTTTTTTATTTAATAAGATCGAAACATGGTACATATTCATTGTTCCCCAATCAAGGCTATGGATGAAAGATAGAATCCTTCGGACGGGCCGCTACGAGGGCGATCTTACCACCCCAATTTAGTATAAATCTAAATAAAATTTTTCTTCATTTTCACCTTTATCAAATTTTCACATCATGATAGGTCAACAATGTTATTGTTACCGTACCTTGATTTCTTACGTTAAATAATTGAATATAGGTCATAGGTGCATACATGAGTTTCCTACGACAGCCGCCCTCGTTAGCTCAGTCAGCTGAGGCACGCTTCAGAGACTGAAGTGACCCTTGGGCGTGGGTTCGAGTCCCTCATAAGGCATGGGTTTTTATAAACGTCCTTCCACCTATCATCACTTCATCATTGCATTATCACCTGCTCATTCGTACCCCCGTATAACCTAGCTGTGGGTGGGGTCGTTGAGCAGCATTAAAAAAAGGCTCCTACGAGGCAGGTACTTCCCGCCTTTAGTCCCGTAATTTGTACTTTTGTGTCAGGTTGAGATCGACAGTGGTTACCAAGCTCAAGTACGACTGTTTTTACCGCCGGGTCTCCGAGACTACGAGGAGATGCAGTTCCCTATGGTACTGCAGGTAGATGGTGCGCCTGGAAGTCAGATGGTCTCCGAGAAGTGGTCGACCGACTGGGCCACCTACCTCTCTAGCTCGAGGAATTTCATCGTGGCGCAAATAGATGGCCGGGGTTCTGGCTTTCAAGGTGATAAACTACTCCATGAAGTGCAGAACCATCTTGGAAGTGTTGAGATTGAAGATCAGATATCAGTAATTAAGTAAGTCTATTGAATCTACTAGTAAATTTTGTCTCCAGTTGGTGCCACTCTCTAATCGATTAATTTGATGATGATTTATGTTTATATGACGATTCACACTGCTAATCGAATTGATAGTGTCATCTGCATAATCCAAGTCCAACGAATAAGCAGTTTTATTAACTTTCCTTTTCACTTCATCCGGCAAATCTCTAGTGGAAGAGTATCGGTGATATTATCAAGCCTATAATTACTATCAAGAGATTATCAATTAGACTCTGTTCACTTGTTCAGTTCACTTCTTCCAATTACATAGTTAATGAATAAGAATAATGTACCGCAAAGTTAAAGTTTTAAAAAGCGTACTGTTGGATTACGCACGATACTTGTGAAGCGAAACTAAAAATTAAAAACAGACAATATTTGACCTGATAAGACAGCCGAGCATGATGTCGAAATATTGTCTGTTTTTAATTTTTAGTTTTGCTTGACAAGTATCGTGCGTAATCCAAAAGTAGACCTACGCTTTTCCAATTACATCTCAAGTTTATTCACATTAATTTAGCTTAGTCTGTTTGTTTCAGTAGGCATAACAAATATACCTACTAAATCTCCATTGACCTACCATCTTCTTTTGAATCATCTTGTCGAACTAATTATTGACACAATCGTTATCCCATCAACAGGTACTTGCGAGACAACTTGAAGTTTGTCGACAAGACGAGAGTTGCTGTTTGGGGCTGGAGTTATGGAGGGTTCGCCACTTCTATGATACTTGCTCAAGACGCCGGCATATTTCACTGCGGCATCGCAGTGGCACCGGTCACCAGCTGGGCACATTACGGTCAGTACGGGCACATTACGGTCATTACAGTCAGTACGGGATATATCACTTGATACTATGGCTATGAAAACGCTATATATGCGTTGTTGGATGAGCAATATAGCCGTATTTAAAGAAATGTGATGGGAAACTATACATGCACCTTGAGTTCAAATCCACTATGCCACTGCCTTCCTGTTTTATTCATCACTTATTTTAATCGTTCTGCAATCCATTTGGTTATACCTGTTGCTTCTTGATGAGTTTCTTAATAGCTTTGATTGATGTGAAAAAACATTCTAATTAATCCTATTGAACTGGCTGATTATATTTACGTAAAAGTTTGGAATAATGTGTAGTATCAATAAATGAAAACTCCTTAGGAATTTGAATTTATCCAAAGGGAATATATTTTTTAATTTTCACCTCTGGTTTATTCTTATAGGGTTTTTAAAAACTTCAGAATGGGTTTTCTCAATAATTATATAACCGAATGTGCCTTGAAACTATACAGCATCAAATTAGATATAATGACTCTTGTGTTTGCCAAGTTTCATCGGAATTCATTGTTTCGTTTGACCTGTTGAGCGATTTTTTTTTTCTCGGAAACTTTTCGAGTACGATGAAATGGGTCCTCGCTTTGCTAATCCAATTATTATTGAAGTTGTAGAAAACTCCTGGAGTGTTACACTGCTGCATCGAAGTACTTGCTTGAAGAGAACTGTAAAACTGAAGTGTTGTCATGTACGAAGCAGTTAATCCAATGCTTCTCATTTGTATTACAGACTCTGTGTTTTCCGAGCGCTACATGGGCACTCCTAATGACAACTACAGGTACTACGATGAGTCTGACGTCACAAAAAGAGCGGGAAACTTAAAAGACAAATTGTTCCTGTTGATTCACGGCACGGCAGATGATACGGTCCATTATCAACAGAGCATGCTACTGGTCAAAGCCCTTACCAGAGAAGGAGTCCTTTTCAGGCATCAGGTAACTAAGTTGTTTGATCCACGTTTGATTCAACAACCACAATAGATAGAATGTTCCAAATAAGGACGCTTTAAATAGAGATAAATGTATCCTTGATACACGGTGTTCGATGAAATATATCTTATTTGTGATACGAGTCGATAAATGAACTGCATCTTAGTTTTAAAATAATCACAACTCCCAGTCATAACGAGAATTTCTCTATTATCTAAGCAACGTAATGTGAAAAAGTGAAATAATTGTCTTATCTTTTAAAATCGTTATTATTAACTCAGATCTACAGATACATCAGGTTTTACCAAACGGCCCCAATAAAGCCAGGTTATTTGGCGATACGAAGGAGCGGGTAGAAAACTATGAAGCGACTTGAATACCTTATGCAATACTCATAGTCATAGAACCTTTGATTCAAGGCTACCAACTGATGAGCTCCTAAATCTCTTCAGTTAGACTGAGAAATAATTTTTATCTACAAAGGTATTTTATTTGTTGGGCAATGGTAGCTCAATAAGTCATTGTTTCGAGTTTTTCATATTATGTTAGTTCAGGTTTACAGTTATTTTTGTTTGTTTTATATGCAGAATGCATTGTTTTGTGAAGTGTCTCAATCTGTCAAAGGACTTATCCTCAGGATAAGGAATTCTAAGTAAATCGAAATATAATTGGTCTGATTTAATCTCATCTACAATTTGAATCATTTTTAAAGTTAATTAACAGAATGTAAAATCTCATCTATGGTGTTGTAGAATATAGACCCTACTAATGAAACGTTTTGAATATAAAATGTATTAAATGAGATAGCCTACATGAAAATCACTACATACGAATGTATCAATCCCAGCCAGACTAACTTATACCCCGTGCCTAACCTGGTCTCGCATACCGGAATGAATCGTACAAAAATGCGACCCTTTAAGTCTTCATAATCTAACTAATTTGTTCCAGACTTATCCTGACGAAGGCCACACATTCTCAGGCGTGCAAGAACATTTATACAAAGCCATGGAATCTTTCCTCGACGATTGTTTTGGACCACTTGACTTTGAAGAGTGGGAAGTTGGCACCAGTTTCTTTACATTCAAACAATAATCAGGATTGCCAACAGCTTGCCCTTGAACACTCATTGTTTAGTGTGTTGATGGTTCATTGATATTTATAAAATGTGTTTAGCCTAAGCAATGTAATCAACATAATTTACTGGGAGTCAAACCTCAGCTCTATCGGTATAACAGATTGGTGCAAAACGAGGATCAAGATGCCAAATACTTTGAGAGACTAATGCGTTATTAGGCATCTAGCAAGCACCCAATCGCCAGGGGCCCTCACCTGATATCACGTGGAGCTAGCCATGAAATGCACGACCAACGGCACGACCAACGGCACGACTTACCTCATCTATCTCATGTATTTCTGTGAAGCCACTGAGGTAAGCTAAACCACACCACAAATAAAGAGCTGTAAAATATCAATCTCTTCAAAAATTTCTGAGTGCTCAAGTCAGTGTGCTTAAACACATTTCAATAACCATTCAAGCAGCAACATTGGTTGATAATTGAATTGAAATTGTGATTTTGTAAAGGAAATGTGTCGAGGTAGTTAAGGTTTGTGATCGAAAGTAAGGTTCAGCATTTCCTTTCATGGAAACGCGTTCAGTTCACGCAGTCTGAAGTAAATGATGTCATAGTTTATCATAAATAAACGACAACTGTGAACGAGATGACGTCACATCGTGACGATAGTTGCGTACTCGATGTGCGCACTGAGATCATTCTGATCACTTCACACTTTACACCATGCTCTTTTACTGGCTCGGAGATAAAGGATGATGAGATATTGCAATTATTTTTCACTATTAGTAATTTGAGGTCGTTTTTGCAATGAAACCATTCATCTAAAATGATCACACGAATACCAGTGATCGGTATGAGAATACGTTTCTATGTATCACTTATATAACAGTGAATAATATTGGGATTCGTACTACCGTAAAGACGCGAAATTGTTAACAATCATTCTTAATTCATAGAACTGCGCTAGCTTCAAGTGTCACGTGATTCATTAGAAATAGGTCGGTCAAGTAGTTCAACAATTGGGCTGGAATATCCAAGAGGCTGGAGAGGTGATTTTCACATGGTTGATAATGAAGCCAATTACTTTGTAGCTGGCTGGAATATTTTAGAGAGCACTTTTTAGCCGAGAATTTTTTATTTTTCAACTAGTCAATATATTTTAAAGATTTTGTACGAATCTTTCAAATTTTTTGTACTCCTATAATGGAAATAAATTGTTTAAATCAAGCTGACAAATTGAGGAAGTGTTAATTAAATCGAGTATTATAGATACCTATTGGATATTCCAACCTTGTTGCCATTGACACTGTTAATTGCTAAGGTTTGAAACCTGTACTAAAGTTGATATTGGACAATTACTAAATGGTTAGTTAGAATGTGTTGTTGGAGTCAATTCTTGAGATATTAATAATATCACTTGACAAACAGAAGCAACAATAAAAACAACAGCTCATCAGTATAGCACCGTGTGGTTTTAATTGTAGGCCTACTCGCATCATCGATATCGTTTCAACATCGATAGCGTCAGCTATTTACATACTTTGTATGTTGTTGACAACATTAAGGTTTTTAAAGAATAATTCGAAGACAAACTACTGGGTCTACCCATCGCTAGTTTAGGTAGGCCTTTATGTAAATATGATCACATGAGAAACTCAAAGGGAAATTTTAATTTAGAAACATTATTAATTAGAGAAATTTAAATTTAAATCGATGTCGATATTATGGATTTGCTATAGAAAAGCGAACCGGAAATCAAAATTTTATAAATTGAAGTTGGAAGTGAAAGTGTAATCGATATTGAAATACAAGTCACTTCAAGACACTGGTTTGAATAGTGATAATCAGTGGACAAACACCTGTGTATCAAAATTAGGTTAGTTAGGTAGGTGAGTTGATTTTAAATCAAATTTATTCAATAGAACCGAATGTAGTACAGAGTTGTTAGACAAAGTAAAGCCAGTTATAGAACACGTCAAGAGTTCAGTAAGTACATCTAGTCATTCTGATAATATGGTTACAAAGTGCTCCGTGAAAATTCATATTGTAAATACTCGTTGATGGTGTAATATTAATATTATCTCAAGGATTCACTCCAAAGCTGAGAGTGGCAACACTGTTAAAGATGTTTATAACTGTTAAATGTGCCTGTTTTTGTTAAGCAACCCTGTTATGATCAAGCTAAATATAAATAGAAGGTTTAAGATGAGAAAAAATATAGAAAAAATACATTGAAAATAGTTTATATAAATATCATATAATGAGCTTGCTGATAGGCAGTATATCGTCCCTTTCTTGTCGACACTCATTCAAAAGCATTGTTGATAATATTATTTTTTATGGTGTGAATTCTGGGTACAGTCGGTGGTCGCAAACAGTACCCATTAAATTGGTACACATTCTTGAAGCTGTCCGCCAAGGAAATTGGGCCACCTTATGCCCTAACCCTCCAACCCTTCAGTACATCTTGATGTATACATATATGTTTTAATTTTGATACACACTTTAGATACAATGTTCACGTTTAAATTCATTAGTGGTTTGTAAAATCAAAACCACGTCAGTGTAATTTTGAGAGACAAAACTCCATTATTTTGACGTTTCCTCTCGTTTTAGAAGCTGTCGGCTATATTTAATGACACGTCTATTTTAATTAGTGTGAATTAGATTATGAGAGTTGTGGCGTGTGTTTTTGAAAGCGTATGCTACCAACGGGTAACCAAAGGTGTTTCAACACCTCTTTGGTTGGGAGTGATTGGTTCTGAACCGGTCAAAGACAAAATCTGTCACAATATATTGTCATTACATTGTTTTATTTCAAGCCACAAATGGTGCAGCGGGTAAGTGGTTACCTCCAATGCGAAGGTGCTAGGGTTCTAAACCACACCCACGTTAAGTTTCGATTTTTTTAAATATCGCGTAAAGTAAGTAGGGTTTTGGATGCGGGTTATGAAGAAGTGAATCTTTTCAGCCACCCTGGCAAGAATTGTTTTTTGATTTAATCATTTCGAAAGCCAGAATGTATTTTTTGCTTCGACCGGTCCGGAATCATTCGAGTTTCTTACTTCTTTGCGATGAGGTATCATAACTGTGATACCCCTCGTCAATGCGATAGACAACCGACAAGAGAAACTCCAAAACAGAATAGGCTAATATGACTTGAGAGAGCAAGTAAAGCGCATGTGCTCGAGAATATGGCCATGTAGTATAAAAGAAATTACTTGTTCAATCAAGTAAGTAAAGAATGAAATAAAATAATTATTAATTACAAGACATCGTATGGACTACTTCACTTGTTTCCATTCAGCATTAGATAAATCCTACATTTCACAATAATATTATCAGAAGATGAGTGTCATGTAATGCTGTACACAACATGTTATTGGTCCATTTAAACTTTACAAACTACTTAAATTATATGAAGTTGTACATTTATTATATTTATAATATGTGTAGATGATTAGCCTACTGAATCTACGAAAAATACACCAATATAAGAAAGGGTAAGAAGAACAAAACATGAAGTTCGAAAGAAAGACATCATAAGCAAAGCCTATATGGTAGGCCAATTCTAACAAGGCACATAGTGGAATCAATTGTGGCTGAGAATTTATTTTCTGATTTTCAATTACAGTAATTTGGTGCAAAACTGTTGAATAAACTGAAATTTATTTATAAATAAAGAATGTGCTACATTATACGTTTCCTTTATATACCTATGACGAGCCATACCAACAGATTTTATCGTAATACAAAGAAGGTGTACCGACTCCCATACTAATAACATGGCAGGCATTTGTGGTTTCTTGCGGTCAAATCAGAGCCAACGGTCCCATTTGCCTGTCGCGATTTAGCGGATTCCGTTGTGTACTAGATGTAGATAAGAGTGGCTACCGTACCAGCGACATTGTTGAACTTACAAAATCTATCATTTTCGTGAAAAAGAAATCCCACTTCTTCAACATAATAATTCTACCGTGCCATGTATAGTATTGTTGTTACATATAGTTCAATATAAAAGAGATATTATTGCTACAGGCAAATGGGACTATGGACTCAGATTCTGACCCCAGAAATACTTGGAAATACTTTCAAGTTTTCCACTTGGAAGACGCAAGTGGGTAGACCTTCGTTATATGATAGAGTCTGTATGATCACGACGCGTATACCTATCACTTGAAGGTGCTTCCATAATCAACCCCTCCTCAGAGTCCCAAGATGCCATTTTTCGGGATTTTTTCGGTCCATGGTGTATAGAGAATGGTGCGGTTGCTGATTCCTGCACCGAATGAACTGGATATGATGAAATTCTATCGCAGAGACACTTGAAAAAAACAAAGGAAGCCACCCCGGTGGCTAAGTCAATTATCGCTAGCGGTAGTAACTGAAGTCACCGTTGGGCGCGGGTTCGAGTTCCGCATGAGGCATGGGTTTTTGTAAACGTCCTTTCACCTATCAGTAATCGTTACATTATCATCCGGTCATTCGTACCCTCGTATAACCTAGCAGTTGGTGGGGTCGTTAAGCAACATTGAAAAAAAAAAAGGGAATACGATAATATTTTAATTTTCGCAATCAATTTCTACAAACTGGTAAGAGAAAAGATGTTCTATAGTATTTTTGTATTAGTATTACTGAATCGTCTTCCAATTCTCAGAAAATGTTGTTAGTATCGCACCTGCCATTTCTGGGAAAAACATCGATGAATTATCAAAAAACTGCAATTACAAAGTATTTCGAAATAAACTTTTGAAATAACGACAATTGTGAAGCTATATTCAGATGAACGATTTGATGAGAAAGAGAATAAATATTTTAAACAATTTGGGAACCAAAAATCTAGTCGAAAAATTATATTTGATGTGAAAAAAAAGAGAAAAAATCATCTTTTTTATTCAACCAAAATTTTGTAGGACCATAGACTAAAGAGATACGAAGACAGTTCACCCAACGTTAAATTAATATTCATCCCCACTCTTATGCCCACTGCTTTGTCTCTACCCTCCCTACACTTTTTTCCTGTTGTGAGCGGTTTAATTGAATTGTAGTATCAGTAAATGTTGAGGGCGCTCAAATCAGGATATTGCGCGCCCTCTACAGCCTTCCCCTAAATTAGTGTCCTCCCTTGTTGGACAACTTCTGTTTTGTAGTTATAGGATAAGTTTTTGTTTTCAGTACACTTTTGGTCGCCATCTGGGCCAGATCATGGCATCTCTTGGCCATGAACATTGTACGATATTTCACCGAATATAACCACCAGTTAACTTTATATCTTGTGTTCTTTATTGTTGAATAAGAATAACCTCCAGTATTCCCTGAACCTGTCATAGTATAATCAAGTCTACACTGTAGTACCGTCAATCACCACTATGAGTGCTGAAAATCGTTTCAGCGATTGTGCTTCAGTCGATGGTAAGTCGGATGCTTACGTGGGTTGTCTACCAAGTCCTCAACTTTTATCTTGAAAAAAAAAAAAAGTTAAAAGATAACAGTGGCCTACAATATAGTATACTAAAATATTTTCACCGACTATTGCAGTTCTGTGTTATTTCTTTTGAATGAAAATGAAATAGAGACAATGGAAAATCTTCAAAATATATCAATGCATATAGTATCCTTTTAGTCAATAAATATTCTTCGATAGAGAAAATGTGCAATGCCCCAAATTGGCAGAATATAAAACAATGAATAGTCTAAAAAACACCATCTATAATATTTAAAATCATAAAAGGATCAACACCATCATATTTAAGTAACAACAAAATTCAACTCAATAGAGACATACAGGTATATAACACAAGAGCGGGAAGTAAAAAAGTAGTCAATGAAAGACAGCCAGTCAAAATTCGGAAAAACAATTTAATTTATATCAGAGGAATCAGAATTTTTGATAGAATACCTGAAAACATACGAAACTCAGAAAATGTTAAAACTTTTCAAAGAGAAAATGCTCAAACTGAATCAGAGAAAACAGACTACTACCAAATTGTAGAGAACTAGTTGATTATTAGGATGGACATATATGTAGGCCTAATTGTGTAATAATAATTATAGACTAGACTAGTACATAATATGATCAAAGTTATTAATATGTTGATGAATGAAGACATCTTCATTGTTTCACGAATATTATTGGTAGGCCTATTATTCTTATTTTATTGTTGTTCAAGTTATTATGTGAAATAGCATATGCTATGTCCGAATTATTGTTTCACATTATTATTATTATTATTATTCAATTATTCTTTAATATTCTTTTCATAATGTTTTACTATTATTATTCCAATATTGTAACTTTGTTTTACCATAGTAGTTTTACGATCGCTATTCTTTTGTTGTTCTTTAATATATTGCAAGACATGTAAGACAGCATGATTGCTAAATGAAGTTTTCGTCGAATTTTCGTCATATGTCCCACAGCAGACGTGAATAGTAGTGGGCGGCTGTAAACTGCCTCTCTGTGGGCGGTGGGTCTCAGCACTTCCTAACTTCTGAAAAAATGGCGTGCGAACAGTGGTTGCAGGTAATTTCATTCATCCAAATCTGCTGTAAGCCTATCCGCTTACCGTGATTTATTGCTCAATGTACTTGTAAAGTTCAACTCTGGATCAATACCCATTTTCTAAAGAGGTAGGTACATTAAAACGGGCAAATTCAACGTCCTGCTTAGTTAATTCAAGACGGACATAAATAATAGGCACTAGATGCTTAGCCTAGGCACTACAATTTAGACCACGTTGTGCCGGAAGTTATATCTTCATTAAAATTGAATTATAGAATTACATTCAAGTTCAGTACTCATTTTAATCATGTAGAACTATTCTTGAAGCCAAATTGATACTATTCATGAAGCCAAATAGCCTCTGTTTAGCCTAGTTTTTTCAATAAGGATATTGACTTGAGGCCAAGGCCTACTTTGAGTAGGCCTATGGCCTAAGCTTAGGCCCTGTTAGGCCTATTATAGGCCACAGTGGGTAATCAGGAGGCAGGACATTCAATCAAATGGTCTAGCCTAGCTATTATTTTACTACGTTACATTTTTTTCAGGTTTGTGTTTACTCCAGTCACACCGGAATGGGCCTAGAACAATGGAAGAAAGTGGCGAGAAAGCTGAAGGCCCCCCCCCCCCCCCTTGCAGGGAACAACTAAGATTCACAACCTAGGCCTACATGTGAAGAAGTAATACAAACAGAACTGTTTTGACAGCTATAAATATATCAACCTACCGTTACCTCGAGTAAGTTCACAAATGTAATAGTAAGAAGTGTCTTACTGCCACACACCCCTACACTTAGCGCTGTATGCTGTATGTAGAAGTCCATGAAAAAACTCATGGCAACTGCCACCCCCCCCCCCCCCCCTACACCTAGCACTGAACGCTGGAACTTGAAGAACTTATGCACACTAAGTAGGCCTATGGTAGAAGTGCATAGAAATCACAGGGCTAGGCACAGGTGTGGCCTACTGCCACACACCCACTTGCACTCATATTAAAGGTCGTTCCCACAGCCAGGAATTGACAGTTCCTTAGGCCTACGTCGTCGTGGAAAAGTCATGAAATCTAGGCCTACCTAATTATCACTGAAATTGGTACAAATATATTTGTATTTTGTAAACACAGAAAATTGTTCACAATTTTCTTGTTCACAGAAAATGTACAATTTGAACAATTATGCTGCTGCCAATAAATATCAAATATCAATGAATTGTAGATGTGCCAAATATCAGTATTTACTAGTTTTTATAAATTTAATACGCTTCATTACTCATATATGTTGAAATGTATGAAACAGGTGTTAGGGTTTTGAGATGCGTCAACAGTGAGGTCATTTTACGCCCGTGTTATAAGTATATATACGTATATACACGCTATATATGTATATTGATGAGTTCAATGAACTAGGCCCAAAACAAATTCACAGTACAGAAATGGCTTCCTGATTATACAGTGGGCCCAGGCCTATATTTTAAAATGCACGGCATAAACATCTTCAGGTTTACCCAAGGTTGTTATTCAACTGAGAATTTGTAGATGACATTTATGAAACTATTTATATCGAAAAATCAGTAGGTCCGTTCGATATTGAATCAAATTTATAGTATTGAGCATTGATCAAAAAAATTGAATCTTTTAGATCCAAATCATTTTTTGTATTCAACTATTTAAATAACAACATTATGTATACTTTAGTCAACTTTGTGTAATAAGTAATGGATGAAAATGTGTTTTCTATTATTGCAGCAGCTGGAAGTACCTACTACACGTCTAGTGGCTCATTGGTCCGAGCGAGAAGTATCACCGGTGCCGACTTCAGGTAGCGTCGGGCTCCAGCTCTCCAAGGATGCGTGCCGTGTGCTGACGAGTCCAACCAACTCTACCGTTCGCACTTCGGAATCCCACGTGAATACAATGTTCAGGTAATGAAAGTGAAATATATATGAATTCTAATTCTCGAACTCATAACTACGGTAAATGGGATCGACACGTATAGCTTAGTTGCTAATGCGTTCGCTTCAGGTGTTACGGGTGGGGTGTTTTTGGACGTGTTTCGATTCCCGCCTTGTTCCATATTCATATTTTTGTAGTGTGGGCTTAGCGCCGGGATGAACTTTACTATATGGTTCACAACCGCTTCCGACCCATAACCTACAAAACCTCCATACCGTCATTAGCATTAATAATTCATCCGACCCAGTTCATTAATTCATTCTCCTGTATCAGTATTTTCATTATTCTGATATCTCATGCCGTTCAGTAGTTTCATCAAATGAGTGATTTTTCGCTGAATCGACTCACATTTGCTCTTAACAAATGTTATTGACAACAAGTACTTGTGATAATGCTTAGTATTTGAAGGAGATTAATTGTTTTGTACAATCAACCTCATCAAATCAACAATCAACGAATAACCTAGCTGTTGCTGGGGTCGTCGGGCAAACAATAAAAGTAATGGACGAAATAAATGAATAACATTTTGAGTGGACCAAGTTTGATATTTTTGCGTTCAGATGCAGTTGAACTCTCTGACTTTTATATTCCGACTAGGCTATTGCCTGTGAGCCGTAGTTCACCATCTGAGAGAACTTACGAGCGTTGTTTCCGTTGTTACAGTTTCTACCGGCGCTCGACAGAATTCCCGCGTCACGAGAGTCTCTTTGTTCCTGTCGACTACCAATCGGACTGCATTCAACGGTAAGAGCCCATTTATTACTTCTCATTGAGAAAGAGAGATTTTACAGGTCTTAGAGCCAGTTTCACAAATCTTGGTCAAGTACTAATCCACTATTAGCTGAGGTACAGAAATTATATTTGTAACCGAGGGTGGTAACAAGTTGATCCACGAACTATCAATTTGTACAACTGGATCTTGACCTTGGTCAGAGTGTAAATAATTCATTGTTAATTTAAAAATCCTATTTTAATTATTGTTTGGGGTAGTAAGGTTGCCCTCGTAGTGTACCCAAGTTATCTTATTTTGATTATTCTCTGGGGTGGTAGGATTGCCCTCGTGGTGCCCTTAAATGATCTCATTTTAATTATTATTTGGGGTGGTGAGATCGCCCTTGTGGTGCCCTCAAATCATATCATTTCAATTACCATTCGGGTTGTGAGATCGCCCTTGTGGGGCCCCCAAGTCATCATTTCAATTATCATTGGGGTGGTGAGATTGCCCTTGTGGTACCCTCAAGTCATATCATTTCAATTATTATTTGGGGTGGTGAGATCGCCCTTGTGGCACCCCTAAATTAACTTATTTTGATTATTGTTCAGGTGGTAAGATTGCCGTTGTGGTGCCCCGCCTAAATGATTCCATCTTCCATACATAGCCTATTGGGAAAAAAGATTTTGTATCAAGTTTCGATGTTATTGAAAAAAAAACGTAGGCCTATCCCAAAATTCGTCACTTTGATCTGACATGAATGGGAGGAGAATCATCTCCACATGAACCGACCGCTATTTGTGACGCTGTCATCCCAAAATTCGTCACTTTGATCTGACATGAATGGGAGGAGAATCATCTCCACATGAACCGACCGCTATTTGTGACGCTGTCAGTTTGTGTTGTTTGGTTGTCAGCACCGGATAATGTACACTTGCAGTCAAAATCCAAAGCTTAAATATTCCATCGAGTGAAATCCGCAAATTTAACTGCTAGTTTTTCATAGACTGTAAGTGAGTTTGTGCGTACTAAATTGTCTGCTACTTTTAATGCATTTAATGCCAGTACATTTTCTTTAGGACCCATGTTAATGTATCTTGATGGACTACTTGAAACACAACTACGTCTTTCAGAAGCGTCAAATCTTTCAAGTTCAGCAACTTTTTTCAATCATCCCAATTTTACAGTTATTCAGTTGGTACACAACCTCCTCTCTTGGATATAGGTATACCGTAATCCACTATGAAACAAAAGTCCATGCTAATTTTTCTCAATAAGTCTTTGACATTACAACTCATTTCCTATTGTTGCAGATTGCCCGAAGGTGTTCAACACGCGTAGCTCAAGCCACGTGCAGTTACCGCCGTCGGGATCACGTTGCGTTGCAGCTCGTTTCTTGCAGCATGCAGCCGATCACACCGCGTTATGCAGTTGGCGACTTCAGGAGCATGTTGGAGTTCCCCTCGTCCATTGCAGCAATCAACGCTGTGATTCGCTACTCAAGCTGCTGTGTTTTGATTGGTTGAATGCTGATCACAAGACTTGCTGTATTGTGAATGGATTGTGACAAGACTGATAATGAAGTGCAAACAAATATCTTGTGATTCTATCATTTATTGACATAACTTGTACAGAGTATGTGACAATAAATTGATAATTTGTTACAATGACATGATGTGTTCTGACGTGTATGATTATCCCATGGCTCCTAGTATTCCGCGTGGCGCCCGCAGCGGTGGCGGTGGCGGGATTATGAAAGTTGTGGGGGCTCGACCTTGAAATTTTCCATGCAGAGAGGCTCGTGTAGCTTCCGAGGAAGCTACGCAAGTCTCTCGTGCACGGTCAAAGCCAAGGTCTCCACCACAACCTTACAGCTAATCTTAGATCGTGATTGGATGTATGACAATGTACCTTTGAATGCAAGGCAGGCTCTTGCGAGTCTATCTCACACGCAAGAGTAGCACGTCTCACCCAAGAGCGATCCAGATCAATCCCCTCACCGCCGTGAGCCTTTTATTCACGTGCTCGGGTGTGGCATCGATTGCTTAAGCTCGAGGAGATGATTTCCTGTCGTGGAGCTTTAATCAGCTTGGTTTAGAGCCAACGGGGTGCTGATCAAACCACTCTGGGCTGGCCTACCCGGCTCGGGGATCATTTTACAATAGGCTGAATCATACCTGGGGGTGCGGGCGGCACACGGGTCAGATTAGGCACATGACGGTGCATTACCTGCTACCTCGTAGTCGCTACGATGATCCAAGGAGGGAGTCTTCAAGGTAAGCTGCAGCCTGCAAACAGGAAGGAGGAATTAATAAACGTGAATAACTTGCTTCAAATGCAATTGATTACAAAAATTTCAAACGATTATTCATAACGAAGGGCTACTCCATGTTCACAGCAAATTTGAGACGAATCGAATTTTGAAAATTGAAAAATTCTGCAAGTTATTTTTTGCTCTAAAATCTTTAAATTCGACTGAATTTTGAAACGGAGACTAGATTTGTGTTTCAAATTCATCACATTACACATACATAACAATAGAACTGGAAAATTCAACCACAAATTTCAAACCACCAAAAAAAGCACAGGGGTAAGTAAGCACGTTTTTGACCTTTCGCAATTAATTCCTACGAACTGGTGAGACCTATGATGTTGTAGTATTTTTTTATGACCATAACTTTGGGATCTTTAAATCATTAGAAAGTTCCGTTGGGATTGCCCTAGCGGATGCCGAGAAAAACGTCGCTGATTTATCAAAAAACGGACATTTTCAGCCAACTTTCAGAACGGTCTTTTTTAATAACGACAATTGCCCAATTAGGTTTAGATATTCAGCAAGAAGAATCAATTCTAAGGAAGAAAATATGTTTTGGGAAATTTTAAAACCAAAATTGACGTCAGAAATCAAATTTGAAAACCGTGAAAAAGGCCAAAATACACGAGTTTTGATTTGTCTAAAATTTGGTAGGAAGACAGAAGGGCATTTCAAAATCTCAATTCCATTGAAATTTTTACAATTTTCTTTTTTTCAAAGTAATTACAAGGATTCTAAAATTGTATATGGGCCCCACCATGGTAAATAATACCAAGTTGATTTTCGCTCTAAAATCTTTAAATTAAACTCAATTTTGAAACAGAGACCAGATTTGTGTTTCAAATTCATCACATTACACATACATAACAATAGAACTGGAAAATTCAACCACAAATTTCAAACCACCAAAAAAAATCACCAAAAAGCACAGGGGTAAGTAAGCACGTTTTTGACCTTTCGCAATTAATTCCTACGAACTGGTGAGACCTATGATGTTGTAGTATTTTTTTATGACCATAACTTTGGGATCTTTAAATCATTAGAAAGTTCCGTTGGGATTGCCCTAGCGGATGCCGAGAAAAACGTCGCTGATTTATCAAAAAACGGACATTTTCAGCCAACTTTCAGAACGGTCTTTTTTAATAACGACAATTGCCCAATTAGGTTTAGATATTCAGCAAGAAGAATCAATTCTAAGGAAGAAAACATGTTTTTTGGAAATTTTAAAACCAAAATTGACGTCAGAAATCAAATTTGAAAACCGTGAAAAAGGCCAAAATACACGAGTTTTGATTTGTCTAAAATTTGGTAGGAAGACAGAAGGGCATTTCAAAATCTCAATTCCATTGAAATTTTTACAATTTTCTTTTTTTCAAAGTAATTACAAGGATTCTAAAATTGTATATGGGCCCCACCATGGTAAATAATACCAAGTTGATTTTCGCTCTAAAATCTTTAAATTAAACTCAATTTTGAAACAGAGACCAGATTTGTGTTTCAAATTCAACACATTACACATACATAACAATAGAACTGGAAAATTCAACCACAAATTTCAAACCACCAAAAAAATCACCAAAAAGCACAGGGGTAAGTAAGCACGTTTTTGACCTTTCGCAATTAATTCCTACGAACTGGTGAGACCTATGATGTTGTAGTATTTTTTTATGACCATAACTTTGGGATCTTTAAATCATTAGAAAGTTCCGTTGGGATTGCCCTAGCGGATGCCGAGAAAAACGTCGCTGATTTATCAAAAAACGGACATTTTCAGCCAACTTTCAGAACGGTCTTTTTTAATAACGACAATTGCCCAATTAGGTTTAGATATTCAGCAAGAAGAATCAATTCTAAGGAAGAAAATATGTTTTGGGAAATTTTAAAACCAAAATTGACGTCAGAAATCAAATTTGAAAACCGTGAAAAAGGCCAAAATACACGAGTTTTGATTTGTCTAAAATTTGGTAGGAAGACAGAAGGGCATTTCAAAATCTCAATTCCATTGAAATTTTTACAATTTTCTTTTTTTCAAAGTAATTACAAGGATTCTAAAATTGTATATGGGCCCCACCATGGTAAATAATACCAAGTTGATTTTCGCTCTAAAATCTTTAAATTAAACTCAATTTTGAAACAGAGACCAGATTTGTGTTTCAAATTCAACACATTACACATACATAACAATAGAACTGGAAAATTCAACCACAAATTTAAAACCACCCAAAAAAATCACCAAAAAGCACAGGGGTAAGTAAGCACGTTTTTGACCTTTCGCAATTAATTCCTACGAACTGGTGAGACCTATGATGTTGTAGTATTTTTTTATGACCATAACTTTGGGATCTTTAAATCATTAGAAAGTTCCGTTGGGATTGCCCTAGCGGATGCCGAGAAAAACGTCGCTGATTTATCAAAAAACGGACATTTTCAGCCAACTTTCAGAACGGTCTTTTTTAATAACGACAATTGCCCAATTAGGTTTAGATATTCAGCAAGAAGAATCAATTCTAAGGAAGAAAATATGTTTTTGGAAATTTTAAAACCAAAATTGACGTCAGAAATCAAATTTGAAAAACGTGAAAAAGGCCAAAATACACGAGTTTTGATTTGTCTAAAATTTGGTAGGAAGACAGAAGGGCATTTCAAAATCTCAATTCCATTGAAATTTTTACAATTTTCTTTTTTTCAAAGTAATTACAAGGATTCTAAAATTGTATATGGGCCCCACCATGGTAAATAATACCAAGTTGATTTTCGCTCTAAAATCTTTAAATTAAACTCAATTTTGAAACAGAGACCAGATTTGTGTTTCAAATTCAACACATTACACATACATAACAATAGAACTGGAAAATTCAACCACAAATTTAAAACCACCCAAAAAAATCACCAAAAAGCACAGGGGTAAGTAAGCACGTTTTTGACCTTTCGCAATTAATTCCTACGAACTGGTGAGACCTATGATGTTGTAGTATTTTTTTATGACCATAACTTTGGGATCTTTAAATCATTAGAAAGTTCCGTTAGGATTGCCCTAGCGGATGCCGAGAAAAACGTCGCTGATTTATCAAAAAACGGACATTTTCAGCCAACTTTCAGAACGGTCTTTTGTATTAACGACAACTGTTGCAATTAGGTTTAGATATTCAGTAAGAAGATTCAATTCTAAGGAAGAAAATATCTTTTTGGAAATTTTAAAATCAAAATGGACGTCAGAAATCAAATTTGAAAAAAGTGAAAAAGGCTTAAAATAATAATTTTTGATTTGTCTAATATTTTGTAGGATGACGAAAGGGCATTCTAACGCAACAAATCCACTGACATTTTCCCAATTTTAATTTTTTTTAAAGTAGTTACAAGGATTTTAAATTTCTATATGGGCCCTAACATGGCAAATAATACCAAGTTATTTTGTGCTCTAAAATCTTTAAATTATACTCAATTTGGAAACTGAGACCAGATTTGTATTCCAATTTGATCACGTTACACATAAATAACAATAGAACTGGGAAATTCAACCACAAATTTCAAGCGACAAAAAAATTTGACCAAAAAGTACAGGGGTTTATAAGCTACTTTTTGACCTTTCGCAATTAATTTCCATGAACTGGTGAGACCTATGATGTTCTAGTATTTTTTCATGATCATAACTCTAGGATCTTTAAATCATTAGAAAGTTCCGTGAAGATTGCCCTAGCGGTTGCCAAGAAAAACGTCGCTGATTTATCAAAAAACGGACACTTTCAGGCAACTTTCAGAACGGTCTTTTGGATTAACGACAACTGTCGAGTTACGTTTACATATTCAGCAAGAAGATTCAATTCTAAAGAAGAAAATATCTTTTTGGAAATTTTAAAACCAAATTTGACATCAGAAATCAAATTTGATAAAAGTGAAAAAAGCAAAAATCATTACTTTTGATTTGTCTAAAATTTTGTTCAAAGACAAAAGGGTGTTTTGGAAACTCAATTCCATTGAAAATTCACCAATTTTATTCTTTTCAAAGTAATTACAAGGATTCTAAAATTCTATTTGGGGCCTACCATGGCAAATAATACTAAGTTGATTTTCGCTCTAAAATCTTTAAATTTTATTTAATTATGGAACTGGATGTCAAGTCTTGAAACCATCACGACTCAAGTCACATTACGAGTTGTGTCACATTTCGAAGTCGATATCGACTTGCAGGGATCTCGTTTTGCTAGTCTTGAAACCCAACAATCGATTCCGAGTCGAATGTGAGTTCAATCATTGTGAGATGAAAATGAGCTCGACATGACGACTCGAGTCGAAGGGGCGGAGTCATAAAAGTATTACTACGCCCCGCAACCATTCATAACTTTGTAAATGGTCGATTAAGAACTAGTGCGAAATAATCAAAATCTCTAAAAGTCGTATAATGACATTTTATTCTAATATGATGAAACTTCCATTGTTGATACTTTTGTCAATTGTTGTGAATGTTGGATTGTTAGCGTTGATTGTTGCGTTCATTATTGTCAGGTTTGTTTCATATTATGCATTCAGTGTAATTATTAAATAGCTAACATTGTGAAAATATAATCCTATAAATAAGATGATAAAATAAAATAAATGAAATAAGACGAATGAGATAAGCCCTTGATTATTATACAGTACAACCTTGATAGTACGACGTTCAGGGGCGACAGTTGAATCGTCGTATTATTGCGATCGTCGTTATAAATGAAATTTATCCATTTTTTTTAATTATAGGAAGATGAAGGATTTAGGAAAATTAATTACAATAAGATACTGTATTGTCGTCAACAATTGACATTCATGTTGTAGTCAGTACAGTTATCAATATAACAATAATTATTATTATGTATTAGGTTTGTCGGCGGGTAGGATTTTTCCTACCCGCGGGCTGGAGAGAGGAGAGCGCGTGAGGCGAGTCGTGAGCTTGAGCTTGACTGCATCTTTGCAACGAAGTGTACATATTATTATTGGTTGACACTTTTTGCAATTAATTCGTCGTAGTAATTGCATTTTTGATACTGTGGGGACCATTTTAATCGTCGTATTATCGCGATCGTCGTTATAATGAGCGTCGTACTAACAAAATAAAATAACATTGAGTCTTATGGGGATTGGCCGGGACTATCTCAAAACGACGTTCTATCGCGATCGTCGTTGTATCGAGGTTGTACTGTAGTATGATAAATAACTTTAGGCCTAGGTAGGTTTGAACTGAAAAAGTGTAGACTCTATGGTCTTTAGGTTGATGAGCATTTGGATGAGCTTGGAATAAGCCTACCAATCGTTTGGCTGATACCTTTGGCTTGTGTCAGTCCTTCCCAGTATTGATCGATTATTGATTATAGTTTGCTTAACGACCCCACCGCAGCTAGGTTATACAGGGGTACGAATGAGCTGGTGATTATGAAACTATGAAGTGATGATAAGTGAAAGAAGAGGACGTTTACAAAAACCCATGCATTATGCGGGATTCGAACCCACGCCCAACGGTGATTTCAGTGTCTGAAGCGTACCTCAGCTGACTGAGCATCTAAGACCTAAGCACCTAACGTAGGCCATAGTATATTAAAAATAGAATTGCCTGGAGCCTAGGCAATGAGTGAAGCTACTTACTAGCTCAATGATTACACCATAGGCCTAGAGAAAGTACGCCTATAATATAGTGTACACCTGCTGTAAACTCGATGCTTGAAGCCTACAGAAGCTTATCTATTAGGTAATAGATCTGGTCTTCGCCGATAACTTTTTGTAAACAACTGAGGCCTAGGGCCTGGCCCACAAAAGCAGTGCCCATAGACACGGGTACTGAGCTATAGGCTGGGCCTAGGCATAGGCGTATAGGCTATATGCCATAGTTTCCTAGATAGAAGTACAGACTTACGCCTCGGACCTAGCTAGGCTAGGTATATGATGAGCTTATTGTAATATAATAAACAGTTTCAATGTAAAACAACGAGTCTGATATGATGTTTGAAAGATCTATAGTCTTACTCTCCTCTGAATGTCGATTGCTGAAGATCGTGTGAGGGGAACCATAAGGTCTGACAGTTCAGTTATTAATTCGCGAGCTAGTGCCTCATGGTCAACCGGAAAAATTGGATAATTTAATTACCGGAAATGTTGAATGCGTCAAGGAGCTTATGAAAACGATCTTGGATATTCATAACACCTAATTCGGCTTCGGCAATAGCTTTTATTAAAACTTAACGTCCATTGTTTTACGTCAAGTCACCAACAGCTGATAGCTCACCACGTAACTCACAATCAAAAAGCTCTCGGTTTGAAACGTGAAATCTTTGCGACTCGAATCGATACAACGACTCGACAAGAGTCGATAATTGGTCCCCAAGACTAGGGTTTGTGACGATTACAGCCAAAACACGACTCATCTCGTAATGTGACTTGAGTCGTGATGGCTCAAGACTTGACATCCTGAGACCAGATTTGTGTTCCAATTTGACTAGCATACACATACATACCAATAGAACTGAGAAATTCGAACAATAATTTCAAGCGACAAAAAATTCTGACCAAAATATACAGGGAAGTAAGCTCGTTTTTGACCTTTCGCAATTAATTTCTATGAACTGGTGAGAGCTATGATGTTCTAGTATATTTTTATTTTCATAACTTTGGGATCTTTGAATCATTAGAAAATTCCGTTAGGATTGCCTCGGCGGTTGCCGCGAAAAACGTCGCTGATTTATCAAAAAACGGACATTTTCAGCCAATTTTCGGAACTGACTCTTGGAATAACGACAATTATCTGATGATGTTCAAATATTCAGACAGAGGGAATTATTCTGAGGAAGAAAATATTTTTTTGGAAATTTTAAAACCAAAATTAAAGTCAGAAATCAAATTTGATAAAAGTAAAAAAGGCAAAAATTCATGAATTTGATTTGTCTGAAATTTTGTAAGACGGCAAAACGACATTCTGGAAACCCAATTCCGTTGAAATTTCTCCAATTTTTTTATTTTCGAAGTAATTACAAGGATTCTAAATTTCTATATAGGCCGCTACCATGGCAAATACACCAAGTTGTTTTTTGCTCTAAAATCTTTAAATTAAACTAAATTTTGAAACGGAGACCGGATTTGTGTTCCAATTTGACCACACTACACATAGGCCTACATAACAACAGAACTGAGAAATTCAACCACAAATTTCAAGCGACAAAAAAAATTGAACAAAATGTACAGTAAGTAAGCTCGTTTTTGACCTTTCGCAATTAATTTCTATGAACTGGTGAGAGCTATGATGTTCTAGTATTTTTTTATTTTCATAACTTTGAGATCTTTAAATCATTAGAAAGTTCCGTTAGGATTGCCTTGGCGGTTGCCGAGAAAAACGTCGCTGATTTATAAAAAAACGGACATTTTCAGCCAATTTTCGGAACTGACTTTTGAAATAACGACAATCATCTGATAATGTTCAAATATTCAGACAGAGGGATTAATTCAGAGGAAGAAAATATTTTTTTGGAAATTTTAAATCCAAAATTAAAGTCAGAAATCAAATTTGAAAAAAGTAAAGAAGGCAAAAATTCATGAATTTGATTTGTGTGAAATTTTGTAAGACGGCAAAAGGACATTCTGGAAACCCAATTCCGTTGAAATTTCTCCAATTTTCTTATTTTCGAAGTAATTACAAGGATTCTAAATTTCTATATAGGCCGCTACCATGGCAAATACACCAAGTTGTTTTTCGCTCTAAAATCTTTAAATTAAACTCAATTTTGAAACGGAGACCGGATTTGTGTTCCAATTTGACCACACTACACATACATAACAACAGAACTGAGAAATTCAACCACAAATTTCAAGCGACAACAAAATTTGACCAAAATGTACAGGGTGTACAGAATTAAACTCAATTTTGAAACGGAGACCGGATTTGTGTTCCAATTTGACCACACTACACATACATAATAACAGAACTGAGAAATTCAACCACAAATTTCAAGCGACAAAAAAATTTGACCAAAATGTAGAGGGTTAAGTAAGCTCGTTTTTGACCTTTCGTAATTAATTACTATGAACTGGTGAGGCCTATGATGTTCTAATATTTTTTTGTAATTATAAATTCAGGATCTTTAAATCATCAGAAAGTTCCGTCAGGGTTGTCCTAGCGGTTGCCAAGAAAAACGTTGCTGATTTATCAAAAAACAGACATTTTCAGGCAACTTTCAGAACGGTCTTTTGGAGTAACGACAATTGTTGAGTTATGTTTACATATTCAGTAAGAAGATTCAATTCTGAAGAAGAAAATATCTTTTAGAAAATTTTAAAATCAAAATTGACGTCAGAAATCAAATTTTAAAAAGTGAAAAAGGCCAAAAATCATAATATTTGATTTGTCTAATATTTTGTAGGATGACGAAAGGGCATTCTAAAACAACAAATCCACTGACATTTTCCCAATTTTAATTTTTTCAAAGTAGTTACAAGGATTTTAAATTTCTATAAGGGCCCTAACATGGCAAATAATGTCAAGTTATTTTGTGCGCTAAAATCTTTAAATTATACTCAATTTGGAAACTGAGACCAGATTTGTGTTCTAATTTGATCACGTTACACATACATAACAATAGAACTGAGAAATTCGAACACAAATTTCAAGCGACAAAAAATTTTGACCAAAAATATATTTAAAAGACATCTAACCTTTTAACTGCTACACACGCGTATACACGTTTTAGCCAGCCGTGCCCACCGTGCTACGCACGCGTATCCGCGTTTTGGCTACCGCGCTTTACTGTTCATTTTCTACTGGCCGCCAAACTTCAGTTATCGACCAAATTGTTTTTTGTGCTTTGCGCGATCTATTGGCCGAACATATGTACTGCTTGAGAACAACGTAGACTTTCGATACATTTCATAAGTAGTAGCGTTTATTCAGACCAAAGTTTCGTCAACGACTCAAACGTCAAACTATGATTCCAAGTCGAGTGAAAATGGCTAATGTTGGCGGGCTGGCTAGGCAAAATAATGTGCTTTCTCCAACCGATATTGAGGAACTCATCATTTCTGTGATACGGTCAAAAAATTATGGGAAAATGTAGTAACTGGAACTATTTGTACAAACTATTGTGTTTTTGGAAAAAAAACTCAGCACAGGGGGTACAGCTGGTGTCAGAAAACTCAGAAGTTAAAAGGTTAAAGAGAACTTTAAAACACTAAAGACTGGTTTTAATGGCTGCTTCTAAACGGAGCTTGAACCACCCTAAATTCATTAGGTACTCTATAAGTTCATAACCAGAGAACATAGAAATACATATTTTTTTCGACACTTTGTTAATTTGAAAAAAAACACAACTTCCGCATGTGGGTAGATAGACTGATGGTTCAATGAACAGTGGCTACCTACCAGTCATGTCTGCTCGTGCCTCCTGACTTCCTCTCCCTCTCTCTCTCTCTCTCTCTCTCTCTCTCTCTCTCTCTCTCTCTACAGCCTCCATCCTGTCTCCATGCCTCGGAAGAAGTAATGCCAACTGTGAAATAAGGTGATTATTAGTATATTATAGCACAGACGTAGATAAACTTCCAAGATGGTTCACTCTTACAGCTGATGATGATAATTCTGAGAAAACGATTTTTTTACATTTGTAAAATCAAATATAAACCAAATATGAAGGCGATAGCCGCCCCTGTGGCTCAGTCACTTATCGCTAGCGGTAGAAAGTGAAGTCACGGTTGGGCGTGGGTTCGAATCCCGCATAAGAGATGGGTTTTTGTAAACGTCCTGTCACACATCATCACTTCATTGTTTCATCATCACCCGCTGATTCGTACCCCTGTATAACCTAGCTATTGGTGGGGTCATTAACCTTTTAACTGCTGAGTTTTCTGACACCAGCTGTACCCCCTGTGCTGAGTTTTTTTCCGAAAATACAATAGTTTGTACAAATAGTTCCAGTTACTACATTTATGATCATTTTCCCATAATTTTTTGACGGTATCACAGAAATGATGAGTTCCTCAATATCGGTTGGAGAAAGCACATTATTTCGCCAAGCCAGCCCGCCAACATTAGCCATTTTCACTCGACTTGGAAGCATAGTTTGACGTTTGAGTTTTTGAAAAAACTTTCGTCTGAACAAACGCTACTACTTATGAAATATATCGAAAGTCGACGTTGTTCTCAAGCAGTACATATGTTCGGTCAATAGATCGCGCAATTCACAAAAAAAAATCAGGTCGATAACTGAAGTTTGGCGGCCAGTAGAAAATAAACAGTAAAGCGCGGTATTCAAAACGCGTATACGCGTGCATAGCACGGTGGGCACGGCGGGCTAAAACGCGTATACGCGTGTGTAGCAGTTAAAAGGTTAAGTAGCATTAAGATAAAAGTAAAAAAAGAAGGCAATAATCAAATTTGAAATTCAAAAATAGAGCTTCCCCAAACCAAAAAAATGTAGCCTCCTTGAGATTTTTTCACACGTTAGGGCAACTGATTGTTACTGGATTAGGCGACAGTTAGCAGATTAACTTGTTATCAGTCACCCTTGGTTACGCATGTTATTCCGTATTTCAAGTATTAGTTGGAGAATTAACAGTTTCGTAAAACCGGCTCTTAGCAGGTTAATTCACCTAGACTGACTGGTGTCGTGTTATCGCCCTTGTGTTGCTTCTCATTCGCTCGCCTCAAGTCGTCCCCACGGTGATGTCGGTGCCATTCTTCGAGTCCTCTTCTCCATCACCTTGGTCCTAGCTCTCTCTCTCACCAGCTTGATTGCAGCCGTCTTTCCCTCTCTCTCATCACCTTGATTGTAGCCGTCTCCTTCTCTCTCATCATCTGGTTTGAGACAATTCTTGTGATTGAAGCCGTAACTGTTGTGTGTTATCTACAAAATAACGATGACAATAATTTTTCACCCTTCCTATTTATAGTACCGGTATGTTATTTTTAGATGAGCGTAGCGAAAATTTTCATTCCATATACCGAAAAATTTTGGGCTTGGTTTTTATGTTTTTTTTTTTTTTTTTTTTTTTTTTTTGTGTAATTTTGTACGCGGCATACAGGTCAGGAAAAAGTTTCAATCAACTCGAAACTTTTTTTACAAATTGGTGTAATACCAGAATAGGTTGGGATTGTTTTTCAGAAAAATCGGTCAAACGGATTTTCCGGAAAAAATCGGAAAGTATGGAAATTCCCCATAAGAATAGGCCAGGGGAGAAATACTTGGAATTTTATTTTTTTCAAAAGCTCTCAAATTTATACTGAGTGTGGAAAGATCTATCATACCTATTTTAAGCGATTTATGGAACAATCGGATGTGAAATAACGAAGAAAACACATTTTTAAGGTACTTTTTTACACATCAATGAAAGCAATTAAGAAAGCAATTAAGGAACTATTAAATATGAGCAACAAGTGTCACCAATAAATTAAAACGTTTAAAATCTGTGATGTATATGAAGAATCAAGGTCCATATACCAACAGACGGCCGCGGTTTTTAAACCTTTGAAGTGATCCATGGCCTGTATATGTACATTGAGCTGACAAAATGTTCTTAATTCTACATTTCCATACTTCTAAGCTCATCTCACAACGCATATAAGGCGTTTTCCTAGTTGTAATATATTTGTTACTTGTAATGTTGTATTTTTGCATAATTAAATGATGTTTATAGCATAGGCCCAATATGTACCAATAAGATGAACTTGAATTTGTAGCATGAAGTTGAGAGTACATGGGAGTCGATTTTGTGGAATATCAATTTTTTGGTGATAACTTTTGAACGGTTTGAGTTATCGGAATTCTGAATACAAGGAAACACAGATATTTTCAATACACCTTCGATGGTGCATGTGATAACTACTCATCTCAAATCGACTATTTGTCAGGTGTACACGGTTGAAAAAAAACATTTTTTAACCGTATACGTCTGACAATTGTGCGATGTGAGATGATTAGTTATTACCTGTATCATCTTGAAGCTACTGGAAATATCTGTTTCCTCGATTTCAGAATTCCGATATCTCAAACCATTCAAAAGTTATCACCAAAAAATTAACATTCCACTAAACCGAGTCCCATGGACTCTTAATCAGCGGTGCAGAGAACCAAGCTACGTGTAGCTGACGTTATGCGTGCAAGAGGAATTCAAATCAAGAACACAAAATATTGACATAACTTCCATACACATAACTTGACAAAAAGAAAAGATTCACAAGGATTCCAAAATTCTAAAGATGTCAAATATATAGGTACCGGTAGGCCTACAGGTACGGTACTAAGGTAATTTTTACTCTGAAATATTTTATTGCCTACAAATGTTTCAAAATCAACAACTGATTTGCATTATGATTTTTTGACTCTGAATGTAGGCCTGAATAGATATATTCAGCAAACATCTTTTTGACACTTGATAAAATCCAAGGGTTAGGCCTACATAGGGTAACACAATTGTCTTAAGCTTTGAGCTAATTAATTTCTAAGAACTGGTGATAGATACGATGTTCAAGTAGATTTTATGGTCTCTCAATCTAGGCCTATGGTCTTATAATCATTGGGAAGTTTTGCTGAGATTGCCCTAGCCATTCCAAAGAAAAACTTCCCTGAACTATCAAAATACCGGTACTGTAATTTCAGGAGATTTTTCAGAAGGAATTTAAAAATAACAACAATTATACAATTGTGAAATGCGAATATTAAGATGACGATTTAATTCCGGAACAGACTAGGTACCGTATATCATTTTTAAAACCAAAAATGAAGTAATCACTCATCAAGGCCTATGGCACCAAATTTGCACAGTAAGAATTTGAACTGTTATTCAGAAGGAACGAAGTGGGAGTGGAAAAGTTATTATTTAAAATGTAAAGGGAGAGACTTAGGTGGTACGGGCATATGCGACGAATGGAATTAAGGAGAGAATACCGAGAGCAATGTTTGAGATAGCAAAAAACAATGGAGATGAGAGAAGAGTAGGAAGACCAAGAGAGAGAAGTGGCAGGAGGGAGTAAGGTGTGGGATAGTCAACCGAGGAGAAAAATGGGAGGAAGTGCTAGACGAGAGATGGTGGGAAGATAGAAAAAGGTGGAGGGAACAAGTAAGAAGAAAAGACAAAGGAGAGGATAGTAGTAGTAGTAGTGAAGAAGAGGAAGAAGAAGTCGGAACTGGCAGGAACCGACTTATAAGAAGACTGCCCTAGAAGAAGTAGTGGGAACACCCCCAGGCCGAATCTAATTGGTTATCTGGGTTTTGAGAAATATATATATTCAGATTGAAGATGTAATTCTTGAAATAGAAAATTAGGCCTAACCTTCATACTACAAAAAAATCTCGAAAAAATAGGTTAAAAAAGTCTAAAGTTTGTGACTTGACATTGTTTTGTTGAAAATTGTGTTTGATGAAAATGATCATGCAATAAAGTGCTACGCTCAATGACACTGAAGTCGACAAGACGGTTGTTTCATTACAACCGTTATTGTTTGATTGTTTTCATATCAAAACGGAAGAATTTCAATCTGGGCTTACAATAATAACAGTGCTGTACTAACCGGTCAAGATGTGACGTTGATGATAATCGGACCCTCTTCTCTCCTCCTTTTTTCTTCTCTCTTCTCTTTCTTCTCTCTTCTCTTGCTTCTTCCCCCTCCTTCTCTCCAACATTCTGATTTCCATGCATTGTACTAAACATCCACCAACTGTGAAATAAAGCAATAATTAGTACGGTACCGCTACTCTATATAACGATGTGTCAACAAAGTTACATTGTATTCTCTATAGTCTCCTCCAAGGCTAGGCTAATGCCGGCGCAAAATGACCTAGATGTCGACGCGCCATAAAATCCAAATATTCATTTGGGATGGTCCCTTCAATATAGGCCTATGTCACAACCACTTCTTTCCCATTATCATTCCCAGTACCTTAAAAAAAAACTTATCTCATCATCCCATCATCTAATTGATTCATCCGATGCCAATATATTTTAGTTAATGGTACGACCTAAAAAATTCAATCTCGTTTATTCGACACAAACCTTACCCTACCCAAACGCGACTGTCACTACAAAACCCTCTTGGGCCAACCGGCCCACATCCAAAACAAAACATCCTAAAAAAGATTGGGTGGCCCCAAATATGCAGTGGGCCTGAGTAACAGATCTATTTTAGGGTTTCATTTTGTGGTTTCAGGGTGTTTTAGTGATATGGTAAAGGCATTGAATTTGTAGTCTTAGGTAAAGGTAAGGCTTCTGTCGAGTTAGGAACTAGGCTATAATTTCACAGGTCAATCCTCACTTCTCACCCTAAACCCATGAAATTCCACAAACATTAGTTGACCCTAAAATGGTACGGTAGTTCGGTTATGCCATTGAGTTTGTAATTACATTACAAACTCAATGGTTATGCATACGTAGTAATTATAAAGTCAATGGCATACGGCATCTAGACCCTATTTACCACATATTACCGTAGTCAAGGAATTTTTATTGATATAAAATATGTCATTTTTTATAGCCATGTTTCTACAGCTTCGCGTGGAGTCTCGTCTTGATATGACACAATAGGCAGTCAAACCATTGTCAAATTGTCAAACCATTGATTTGGTAAGGTGGTCTAACCCAAGGGGTTTAGAACTCAAAAATTTGCTGTACACCTGATTTCAGGTGATTTCAAGAGATTTCAGGGGATTTCATAAGGATTTCAAGGGTATTTCAAGTGATTTCAGGGATTTCAAGGGCATTCCAATGGGATTTCATGGCAAGTGTACACTGGATTTCAGGAGTTGTTAACCCCTCGGTCAAACCTAACCTCAAATAAGGCATCGACCTCTGTCAATTTTAATAGCGACTGTCAACACTATTATCATCCTAGTGTATTGTACTACTTTCATTTTATAGGCTAGCTGGATTGTGTTACAATAGCAATCAACAATACATCATCATGTAGTCTATCTAGGCCTAAGTCTTCATTTTCTGTCATTAGAATAATCAACAAAATGGTCCTTCTGGATCGATTAGAGGGCTCCCACAATTAGTGTTTGTAGTGCTTAGAATGTTTTTAACGAGAAAGTATCACTCTCCATGAATCTGTACACTGACCTGAATAATCACTAATATTCCTGAATACTCTTTCACGGTTGTTTGGGGTATTTTGAGTGAGGATCTCAATCAAAATCAAATTGATTGGCCTACAATTTCACAGCTGCTGCCCACCTATTCATGGCCAAACATTTCCAACCGCGCACATGTACCGCGCAACGCGTGTAGTATGCAATGATTATATATCCAGTCGATAATGCAGTTTCTCGACCTACGTCTAGCCAGAGTCGACAAAGTAGACCATCAATATTGAAGAAATGATAATTAGATGAGCGTAGCGAAGATTTGCACTGAACTCTTACGGAACTTAGTCCATGCGTTTTTTTTTTGTTTTTTTTGGTTGTAAACACTGCACTGGTCGCAGGGTATGACCGATCGACATGAAACTTTTTTTTTATATGCAAACTTATCCAACTTAGAACTGTATAGTTTTGAGGTCTAATCGGTTGCACCATTTTTGAGAAACATCATTTAGAAGTTTCTAAAAACCCCATAAGATTTGGCTGAGCGGAAAAAGTTGAAAAATTAAATCTCTTCAATATGATTCAAATTTTCCACAAATGTGAACACAAGAATAATATACATGAATAAAAATTTGGTTTGATATTCGGACCAGCCGTTTTGGAGAAAATAATATAATAAATGTATTTTATTCATCGAAAAGATAGAAATATTAGTTGAAAAATGTTGCATTGTCGAAGTCACGGCTTTCTAGATTCATTGACATCGGATGAAGTTCATTTCAAATAATCAAGGTTTGTAGAGTTTTCGATTATACTTTATAAAGACATCTCGCTCATCGTACAACGCACATCCTGCGTTTACCTAGTTAAACTATTGTATATGATTTGTAAAATACTGTTCGAATGAAAAAATTTAAAAAAATCTATCCATCTATCTAATGCAACATATATCCTACCACAGAAACATCCTTTCTTGCTCCCCGCATGTACTATTCATCATTCTCACGAATAGGATACTTATCTTATCTGGAGTTGCCCGCATTTCACATGTCAGCTCACAGTCATTGTCATAGGTCATATTATCAATTCCACCTACTGGAACATGTGTCCTTGTAATAATAGTAATAATAATAATAATGATAATAATCTTTATTCAAGGAGCAATATATATTGTTATAGAATGTGTAACGTATAAAATATCAAATAAATGATCAAATGATCAAAATAAATTAACTAATAATTTTAATAAATAATGAAAGACATCACATTAGCGATACATTTAAATACATAGTCAAGATTAAACAAAATTAGAAAGTCCAAGTCAGAATAATAATTATGTACATTATATAACCAAGATTATTTTATCTTATGATTTAGATTCAGACAAGATGAGGCCAGGCCAGGACAGATACGTTCTGGCTTGGCATGGACTATACAGGAATATCTCCAGTATAAGTAACAACAGAATGGCCGCCCCGGTGGCTAAGTCAATTATCGCTAGCGGTAGTAACTGAAGTCACCGTTGGGTGTGGGTTCGAGTCCCGCATAAGGCATGGGTTTTTGTAAACGTCCTTTCACCCATCATCACTTCATCGTTTCATTATCACCCGCTCATTCGTACCCCCGTATAACCCAGCTGTCGGTGGGGTTGTTAAGCAGCATTAGAAAAAAAAAAAAAAAAAAAAAAAACAGAATGCGCTTGTAAATGCTTATGGACGACGAGACTCTACAAATTAACTGTCGATAATGTTATATTTTCAATAATGTCATTGTTGGAGTATGCGTGCATTATTATTAAATTCTAGTCATGAAAGTTGAAATTCATGACTAATTTGTGAATCATAAGTCATGAAAGTTGATAAAATTTAAGGGAAGAGGTTGGTGTTAACAGTCTCGTAACTCTTAAATTTATAGGGTGTACTGGCAGGTAGTGTGCTGATTCAAAACATGGTCGGTCTCGCACCAGTAATTGATAAATATTAATTTAAAGTGTCAAATAGTTTGTTCATTGTTCCACTATATAACTATCAGTTTAATAGTTTATCATTGCATTGACTAATATGATTATAAGGAATAAATTAATTGAATATGAAATATTAAATGAAATCGATTACTTGTCTTGGCACTCTCGACTGTTTGGATGTGTATTAAAATATTGACTGTGTGAGTGCCCTACACATGATCTAGATTAATATTATAATAGAGTCGATAAAGCAGTTATAAACTTGATTGAGTAACTGACCACGGTCTACTCTAGACCGTGAACCGCACATTAGGAAGATTTCGGTCAACACAATGTTTAGTATAGTATTTGTTATGAAGATTCTGAGATGCGTACTGAAGTTATTTTGAGTCTGAGTCAATAATTATATTATTAGCAATTTTAGTGACCGATATTTGTACATACGTGTATGAAAAGATTAATTTTGACAATATAAATCTATGATTTGACTATGTTTAGGAACCGGAAAATTTGTCAGCCATATTGAAATCAGCAGAAGACTCTCGAGTAGGCCCTCGCTTCAAACCTGTGGTTGATGGTGAGAAAATTTAATATTCGCACTTAATTATGACGTTTAAAATATTATGAGGTGATATTCCAAGGCTAGAAGTAATTTTAGTTATGCAAAGATTAACTTCGGCTTTCGAAGTTTGCATGAAATAGCTATAAATTCTAATAAAAGTCGAAAGTTGCTAGTTCGACCATGTGGTTGCACATGGTCAATGGTCCATTAATGCCTTGGCGCCTTGGCTCAACTTCATAAATTGGTGTGACGAGTGCTATGGGTTAGGTTATTTTTGTTTTCTACATTCACTGGAAACGAAATTTTCTAAATAGTAGGCACTTCATAGTTAGGACATTGAGTATCCATCACTCACTTACAGACAGATTGCTACTATATGCTAGGCCTATCCATGTAGGGATCAGTGGTCTACATCCACATGTATCTAAAACATACGAAGTACATCCACCTTGAAGTTTGTAAATCTTGTTTGCAGACTGATGGTGACCAGCGATTTGACATGATGAAGAAGACCAGTTCCCGAACAAACGTCTAGCCACTGAACCACCAGTTTCTAGCTTCGATTGTTGACGGCTTCCTTAGACTGCCAGAGACATCGGGAACATTAACAGGTAGGCCCCGCTAGCATTAAACTGTAAAATGATGGCTTTTTTTTTTTACTGTGACACTGAGCATTGCCAATTGGTGTTTGATTTTTGATTTTTTGGTGTTTTCTGAAAGATCTTCTAGGTATATCTTTCAGAAAAAGTTGCAGGATGTAGAGAATTATTGATTTTTATTGTTTTCAAACTCACTTGAATCTGATGGGGTTTTGTATGTTGTTTGGGAGAGAAGGGGGGGGATGCTAGAGGGGGTGATTTTGTTGGAATTAGGTTATTGGGGGAGGTCGTTGTTGGGGAGGGGGGGGGTGCTGGAGGGGGTTATATGTCGGTTTAGGTTAGTGGCGGAATTGAAAATGAAAATAGGCATGCTCAGTGTCTCGGTAATTTTACCGGCATATCGAACCTGGTTCGACCCCTGCCACCATTCATCTCTACAGAGGTTGTTTGTGGTTCCCATCTGTTTATTTAGGCTAATGCCGGGATGGTTCCTAAAATCTAGGCCACAACGGCTTCCTTCCCATTACCTAAGAAAATTTCATCCCATCATCTCATTGATCGTTCATCCGACGCCAATAGATCTTCTTGGGTTATCGTTATCATTACTGTGCGTTGTTGAACCAAAAATAAAATAATTATGTAGGTGTATTAGGCCTATTATGAACTTGAAACGTGACCTTCAACATCAGGGGATGCATTCATATACAAGATGAACCCGGAGTTCAAGGTGGCTGTGTAGGCCTACCATGCCGTTGGTATAGGATATCCCATTTTCTTTTTTTTTGTAATATCTTCACTAAAATCAGATTTAATCGTACAGGAATGCGCCCCCATGAGCTACATGTTGTAAATATTATTATTATTTTATACATTCTGTTACAGAAATCACAGAAAATTGTTCACAGAAAATGTACAATGTGAACAATTATGCTGCTGCCAATAAATATCAAATATCAATGAATTGTAGATGTGCCAAATATCAGTATTTACTAGTTTTTATAAATTTAATATGCTTCATTACTCATATATGTTGAAATGTATGAAACAGGTGTTAGGGTTTTGAGATGCGTCAACAGTGAGGTCATTTTACGCCCGTGTTATAAGTATATATACGTATATACACGCTATATATGTATATTGATGAGTTCAATGAACTAGGCCCAAAACAAATTCACAGTACAGAAATGGCTTCCTTATTATACAGTGGGCCCAGGCCTATATTTTAAAATGCACGCCATAAACATGTTCAGGTTTACCCAAGGTTGTTATTCAACTGAGAATTTGTAGATGACATTTATGAAAATATTTATATCGAAAAATCAGTAGGTCCGTTCGATATTGAATCAAATTTATAGTATTGAGCATTGATCAAAAAATTGAATCTTTTATATCCAAATCATTTTTTTGTATTCAACTATTTAAAAAACAATATTATGTATACTTTAGTCAACTTTGTGTAATAAGTAATGGATGAAAATGTGTTTTCTATTGTTGCAGCAGCTGGAAGTACCTACTACACGTCTAGTGGCTCATTGGTCCGAGCGAGAAGTATCACCGGTGCCGACTTCAGGTAGCGTCGGGCTCCAGCTCTCCAAGGATGCGTGCCGTGTGCTGACGAGTCCAACCAACTCTACCGTTCGCACTTCGGAATCCCGCGTGAATACAATGTTCAGGTAATGAAAGTGAAATATATATGAATTCTAATTCTCGAACTCATAACTACGGTAAATGGGATCGACACGTATAGCTTAGTTGCTAATGCGTTCGCTTCAGGTGTTACGGGTGGGGTGTTTTTGGACGTGTTTCGATTCCCGCCTTGTTCCATATTCATATTTTTGTAGTGTGGGCTTAGCGCCGGGATGAACTTTACTATATGGTTCACAACCGCTTCCGACCCATAACCTACAAAACCTCCATACCGTCATTAGCATTAATAATTCATCCGACCCAGTTCTTTATTTCATTCTCCTGTATCAGTATTTTCATTATTCTGATATCTCATGCCGTTCAGTAGTTTCATCAAATGAGTGATTTTTCGCTGAATCGACTCGCATTTGCTCTTAACAAATGTTATTGACAACAAGTACTTGTAATAATGCTTAGTATTTGAAGGAGATTAATTGTTTTGTGCAATCAACCTCATCAAATCAACAATCAACGAATAACCTAGCTGTTGCTGGGGTCGTCGGGCAAACAATAAAATTAATGGACGAAATAAATAAATAACATTTTGAGTGGACCAAGTTTGATATTTTTGCGTTCAGATGCAGTTGAACTCTCTGACTTTTATATTCCGACTAGGCTATATTGCCTGTGAGCCGTAGTTCACCATCTGAGAGAACTTACGAGCGTTGTTTCCGTTGTTACAGTTTCTACCGGCGCTCGACAGAATTCCCGCGTCACGAGAGTCTCTTGGTTCCTGTCGACTACCAATCGGACTGCATTCAACGGTAAGAGCCCATTTATTACCGTATTGTCCCGAATATAAGCCGAGGGTTTTTCTCGAAATTTTGAGTCCAAAAGTCACCCTCGGCTTATATGCGGATCTCGGCCTAAAATCGGTCAAAAACACGTTTTTCACCAAATATAATAGGGCGCACTACACATGCCTACTCTGAACAACAGAATCAACTTGAAACTGCAAAATATTGCACTAAAAACAAGATTAATAAATGTTTTATCATGAAGAAGCATCATTTTCCCATTATCTGTCATTTTTATTTGACGCGCAATAATAAACAAAGGCCCGCTCAGCAGCTGTGACTGCCTCGTCTTGTCAGACCTTGGTCCTTGACGAGTAGGCGGGCCATATGCCGATCGCGCGTCACCGGCACTAGCCGAGTACACACGATCGTGAGGCCCCAATCAACGGTTTCTCACACGCTGTCGGCATAGCTTCCTCACGCGCGCAATACGAAATTAACTAAATTCAAACTCAGGCGAGTGATGATTGAAGTGGAAAAGGAGATAAAACCTTTTTTTCAATTGTTGATCTTAAAGTTTGGGGGTCGGCTTATATTCGGGGTCGGCTTATATTCGGGACAATACGGTACTTCTCATTGAGAAAGAGAGATTTTACAGGTCTTAGAGCCAGTTTCACAAATCTTGGTCAAGTACTAATCCACTATTAGCTGAGGTACAGAAATTATATTTGTAACCGAGGGTGGTAACAAGTTGATCCACGAACTATCAATTTGTACAACTGGATCTTGACCTTGGTCAGAGTGTAAATAATTCATTGTTAATTTAAAAATCCTATTTTAATTATTGTTTGGGGTAGTAAGGTTGCCCTTGTAGTGTACCCAAGTTATCTTATTTTGATTATTCTCTGGGGTGGTAGGATTGCCCTCGTGGTGCCCTTAAATGATCTCATTTTAATTATTATTTGGGGTGGTGAGATCGCCCTTGTGGTGCCCTCAAATCATATCATTTCAATTACCATTTGGGTTGTGAGATCGCCCTTGTGGGGCCCCCAGGTCATCATTTCAATTATCATTGGGGTGGTGAGATTGCCCTTGTGGTACCCTCAAGTCATATCATTTCAATTATTATTTGGGGTGGTGAGATCGCCCTTGTGGCACCCCTAAATTAACTTATTTTGATTATTGTTCAGGTGGTAAGATTGCCGTTGTGGTGCCCCGCCTAAATGATTCCATCTTCCATACATAGCCTATTGGGAAAAAAGATTTTGTATCAAGTTTCGATGTTATTGAAAAAAAAACGTAGGCCTATCCCAAAATTCGTCACTTTGATCTGACATGAATGGGAGGAGAATCATCTCCACATGAACCGACCGCTATTTGTGACGCTGTCAGTTTGTGTTGTTTGGTTGTCAGCACCGGATAATGTACACTTGCAGTCAAAATCCAAAGCTTAAATATTACATCGAGTGAAATCCGCAAATTTAACTGCTAGTTTTTCATAGACTGTAAGTGAGTTTGTGCGTACTAAATTGTCTGCTACTTTTAATGCATTTAATGCCAGTACATTTTCTTTAGGACCCATGTTAATGTATCTTGATGGACTACTTGAAACACAACTACGTCTTTCAGAAGCGTCAAATCTTTCAAGTTCAGCAACTTTTTTCAATCATCCCAATTTTACAGTTATTCAGTTGGTACACAACCTCCTCTCTTGGATATAGGTATACCGTAATCCACTATGAAACAAAAGTCCATGCTAATTTTTCTCAATAAGTCTTTGACATTACAACTCATTTCCTATTGTTGCAGATTGCCCGAAGCTGTTCAACACGCGTAGCTCAAGCCACGTGCAGTTACCGCCGTCGGGATCACGTTGCGTTGGAGCTCGTTTCTTGCAGCATGCAGCCGATCACACCGCGTTATGCAGTTGCCGACTTCAGGAGCATGTTGGAGTTCCCCTCGTCCATTGCAGCAATCAACGCTGTGACTCGCTACTCAAGCTGCTGTGTTTTGATTGGTTGAATGCTGATCACAAGACTTGCTGTATTGTGAATGGATTGTGACAAGACTGATAATGAAGTGCAAACAAATATCTTGTGATTGTATAATTTATTGACATAACTTGTACAGAGTATGTGACAATAAATTGATAATTTGTTACAATGACATTATGTGTTCTGACGTGTATGATTATCCCATGGCTCCTAGTATTCCGCGTGGCGCCCGCAGCGGTGGCGGTGGCGGGATTATGAAAGTTGTGGGGGCTCGACCTTGAAATTTTCCATGCAGAGAGGCTCGTGTAGCTTCCGAGGAAGCTACGCAAGTCTCTCGTGAACGGTCAAAGCCAAGGTCTCCACCACAACCTTACAGCTAATCTTAGATCGTGATTGGATGTATGACAATGTACCTTTGAATGCAAGGCAGGCTCTTGCGAGTCTATCTCACACGCAAGAGTAGCACGTCTCACCCAAGAGCGATCCAGATCAATCCCCTCACCGCCGTGAGCCTTTTATTCACGTGCTCGGGTGTGGCATCGATTGCTTAAGCTCGAGGAGATGATTTCCTGTCGTGGAGCTTTAATCAGCTTGGTTTAGAGCCAACGGGGTGCTGATCAAACCACTCTGGGCTGGCCTACCCGGCTCGGGGATCATTTTACAATAGGCTGAATCATACCTGGGGGTGCGGGCGGCACACGGGTCAGATTAGGCACATGACGGTGCATTACCTGCTACCTCGTAGTCGCTACGATGATCCAAGGAGGGAGTCTTCAAGGTAAGCTGCAGCCTGCAAACAGGAAGGAGGATTTAATAAACGTGAATAACTTGCTTCAAATGCAATTGATTACAAAAATTTCAAACGATTATTCATTACGAAGGGCTACTCCATGTTCACAGCAAATTTGAGACGAATCGAATTTTGAAAATTGAAAAATTCTGCAAGTTATTTTTTGCTCTAAAATCTTTAAATTCGACTGAATTTTGAAACGGAGACTAGATTTGTGTTTCAAATTCATCACATTACACATACATCACAATAGAACTGGAAAATTCAACCACAAATTTCAAACCACCAAAAAAATCACCAAAAAGCACAGGGGTAAGTAAGCACGTTTTTGACCTTTCGCAATTAATTCCTACGAACTGGTGAGACCTATGATGTTGTAGTATTTTTTTATGACCATAACTTTGGGATCTTTAAATCATTAGAAAGTTCCGTTAGGATTGCCCTAGCGGATGCCGAGAAAAACGTTGCTGATTTATCAAAAAACGGACATTTTCAGCCAACTTTCAGAACGGTCTTTTTTAATAACGACAATTGCCCAATTAGGTTTAGATATTCAGCAAGAAGAATCAATTCTAAGGAAGAAAATATGTTTTTGGAAATTTTAAAACCAAAATTGACGTCAGAAATCAAATTTGAAAAACGTGAAAAAGGCCAAAATACACGAGTTTTGATTTGTCTAAAATTTGGTAGGAAGACAGAAGGGCATTTCAAAATCTCAATTCCATTGAAATTTTTACAATTTTCTTTTTTTCAAAGTAATTACAAGGATTCTAAAATTGTATATGGGCCCCACCATGGTAAATAATACCAAGTTGATTTTCGCTCTAAAATCTTTAAATTAAACTCAATTTTGAAACAGAGACCAGATTTGTGTTTCAAATTCATCACATTACACATACATAACAATAGAACTGGAAAATTCAACCACAAATTTCAAACCACCAAAAAAAATCACCAAAAAGCACAGGGGTAAGTAAGCACGTTTTTGACCTTTCGCAATTAATTCCTACGAACTGGTGAGACCTATGATGTTGTAGTATTTTTTTATGACCATAACTTTGGGATCTTTAAATCATTAGAAAGTTCCGTTAGGATTGCCCTAGCGGATGCCGAGAAAAACGTCGCTGATTTATCAAAAAACGGACATTTTCAGCCAACTTTCAGAACGGTCTTTTTTAATAACGACAATTGCCCAATTAGGTTTAGATATTCAGCAAGAAGAATCAATTCTAAGGAAGAAAATATGTTTTGGGAAATTTTAAAACCAAAATTGACGTCAGAAATCAAATTTGAAAAACGTGAAAAAGGCCAAAATACACGAGTTTTGATTTGTCTAAAATTTGGTAGGAAGACAGAAGGGCATTTCAAAATCTCAATTCCATTGAAATTTTTACAATTTTCTTTTTTTCAAAGTAATTACAAGGATTCTAAAATTGTATATGGGCCCCACCATGGTAAATAATACCAAGTTGATTTTCGCTCTAAAATCTTTAAATTAAACTCAATTTTGAAACAGAGACCAGATTTGTGTTTCAAATTCATCACATTACACATACATAACAATAGAACTGGAAAATTCAACCACAAATTTCAAACCACCAAAAAAAATCACCAAAAAGCACAGGGGTAAGTAAGCACGTTTTTGACCTTTCGCAATTAATTCCTACGAACTGGTGAGACCTATGATGTTGTAGTATTTTTTTATGATCATAACTCTAGGATCTTTAAATCATTAGAAAGTTCCGTGAAGATTGCCCTAGCGGTTGCCAAGAAAAACGTCGCTGATTTATCAAAAAACAGACATTTTCAGGCAACTTTCAGAACGGTATTTCAGATTAACGACAACTGTCGAGTTATGTTTACATATTCAGTAAGGAGATCTAATTCTGAAGAAGAAAATATCTTTTAAAAAAAATTAAAATCAAAATTGACGTCAGAAATCTAATTTGAAAAAAGTGAAAAAGTCCAAAAATCATAATTTTTGATTTGTCTAAAATTTTGTACGATGACGAAAGGGCATTCTGAAAGAACAAATCCGTAGACATTCTACCTATTTCCATTGTTTCAAAGTAATTACAAGGATTCTACTTTTCTATATGGGCCCTAACATCGCAAATACAGTAATAGCAAGTTATCTTTTGCTCTAAAATCTTTAAATTGAACTCAATTTTGAAACTGAGACTGGATTTGTGTTCCAATTTGATTACTATACAGATACATAACAATAGAACTGAGAAATTTGAGCACAAATTTCAAGCAACAAAAAAATTGACCTAAATGCATAGCTCGTTTTTGACCTTACGCAATTAATTGGCATGAACTCGTGATACCTACGATGTTCTAGTATTTTTTAATGAGCTTAAGTTTATGATCCTTTAATCGTTAGTAAATTTGGCTACGCTCGATCCAGCCGTTTCCAAGAAAAAAGTTTCTGAATTACCAAAAAACTGCAATTTCCAGCCAATTTTTAGAAGTTGGTTTTGAAATAACAACAATTGTCCAATTATGTTTGGATATTCAGTAAAAAGATTGAATTCTTGGGTAGAAAATATTTTTTGGGAAATTTCAAAAATAAAATTGAAACAACTTGAAAAGGCAATAATTCATGATTTTTTATTCCATATTTTAATGAAATGACAAAGCGATGATAAGGGAAAAGACAATTCAGGAAAACCCATGCTTTTTGCGGAACTCGAACCCACGCCCTACCTGTCTTGTAGGTTTATACCGTTATCTACGATAGTTGACTGAGCCACGGGGGAGGGCTGTATACATCTTAATTTACCTTTATTAAACTGGTTAATTTGTTCTTATCGTCAACACCGTGTGATTTATGAAAACTCGAACAATATCCTGACTGATCCTGTAGCTTCATGCTTCCTAACTCATGAAAAAGTAAAAAGATAACATATCTAACCGTAAATACTCACTACCAGGCCTAACGTTAATCACCTTTGTTACTCACCTCGCGTCGTTGTTCTAAGGTGATTACCGCGCCGTCCTTCTCTCTCTCTCTCTCGTCGCCCATGTTCTAGCCGTCTCCCTGTCTCCGGGTCCCGGAGATGGTCCTTGTAGTTGAATCCCGTAACCTGTAACACAGAAATAGTACATGTTGTTGTTGTGCGGCACTGGTAGGATAGCAAGCTTTCTCCCCGTGACTGGGAGATGTGAGTAAATCAGGCCTCGATTTGATCCCCACCAACACTCATCTTTATAAATGGGATTTTCGTGGTTTCCCTTTGTTGCGTACGCTAATACCAGGATGGTTCCTACAATGTAGGTTACAACCGCTTCCTCGATACTCCTATACTTCCCACTATCCTTCCTAGCAATGGGATGTTAAAAATTGTCAACAATTTTCTCATTTACTTTTCAAATAGGCCTAGGTCATTTTCGAAGGATATTTCAAATAGGACAGTACAAAGGAAAACTGGCCCGACCAGCAATTGATTGCTGATAAGTGAATATAATATAATATAATATAATGAATATAATATAATATAAGTGATTGCTGGCTCATTGAAAAGTTTACAGGTGTAGGCCCTAATGGACGGAAATATTCTTGCCTCTTGAATTTCAAGTTTTGATATAATATTCTAATTAAATCTTATTAACACACGGATATGTGTGTTTATTGTTTCTGATCTACCAAAAGGTCGTGTTGATTCTTATTCATAATAACCACTGGAGCTATTACGTTAGGTAACAATAATCGTAAACTTGTCATATTTGTTTATCAATTCCTTCTTCTGTAACAACTAATATACAACAAAAATTGAAAAAATTGAAAATTCTCATGCAAATAATTTCCAAGTGTTAAAGTGGTGAAAAATGAGTGGCGAAAATATCTTGTTTAATATCGTATAATTTTACAAATTACTGGTCAACTATGACTAAATATGCACAAAGTGTAAAGCAAGTAACACAATCCATTCAAAAGTTGCCCGTCTCTGAATAGTGAATTGTGAAAGACGTTGTAAACCACATATTCCCAGTGATCACTACTTAATATTGGCAATATTCAAAATACTGAGAATACCACAGTTTAACACATTCCCTTTTTATATTCGGACAATGATCCAATTCTGAACCAGAAGATACTCAATTTTTTTAAACCAAAAATAGGCCTACTGTGAGGCCAACTGAAAAACAATTCTGGTCTGAAATTCTGAGAAATTATAAGAGAATTACCTACTTGTTTGGTCCTCCTCGCTGTATGCTCCGTCCCTCTTGTTTCTCCGCACCTCTTCTTCTCTCTTCTTGTCTACTATCCGCGCCTCTTCTTCTCGCTTCTTGTCTTCGCTCTCAACTCGACGAATGTCGTCTGTTTCGGCAGAACATCAGATACTTGACGTTCGTCCGTCGGTGAAATGTTCTACGTTTCCTCATGTCTAGCGTCACGCTGTTGTCACTTACTATAACACACAGTAATGAAATAGTATTACTTCTCGAGAACCGATAGCGATTGACTTGACTGCCAAACGCAGACATAGGTGTGCACTAGACATTTCAATAGGTAAGGCCCATTACGAAAATACACTTTCTAACGAGGCTATCGTTCATTATTACAAACTAGGAAAACACAGTAAGCGTTGTAAAATGAGCAATGTATGAAATACTAGAAAGCTATAGGTCTACACACATTGATTTTGGAAGTATCAAGTCACTGACTTTGTTACACAGCTCTACCTAATTGTTGCTCATCATAATTGTTATGTATGAAGCTTTTATTAGTAATCATAGGCCTACTTTTCCGAATGCTTGTTTTAAAAGTTTCAAATAATCTAGAAAATTACATTCTTTTCTTCTCAATCGCTGATCCGATTGATGTAGAACTTGAACTAGGGAATAACACTCCTCTTATGCGAAAAGCACCGACTAACTTGAGTAACTTTGCACCACTTTATACAATAACCTACCCTCTTACATTATTAAATTCAACCCACTCGCTTTATTGCTCACAAGTCTAGGAAAACATCAATGAGTTTATCAAAAGTCTGTAACTTTCTAGCTTCATCGTTAACCTTTATCCATTCTTTCTTTACTTTTCACTGTAAATAATTTCAATATTTTTTACTCTACTATGAACTGTATATTTACTGTATTCAACTGTAATACAGTATAATCTTTTGACTCCAATTTTTATTCCAGCATAGCTTTAGCCATGTAAAATCCTATATTGGTATGTACATTGTATTGATCAAATGGAGAGTAAATAAATAAATACGTGAATAAATAAATATCATTCTTCCCTAGAGTTACTCACACACGGGTTTTCAAAATGGTGCTCATAAATAGTCGAATCAATACCAAGTATGACGCTGAATAATGATAAAATGAGCACACCAAGTTACATCAAAATGAGTGTTTTTGTTTGAAATGTGGAGGGCTAACAAGAAAAAACACTCATGTTTTTCAAGGTGATAGTAAAATTGAGTCTGTGATTATGCTCATCCAATCACCATACATAGTCAAGTAGAAGAACAGGTTTGAAGCCTGAAACTCGACATTCCATTTGATGCATCTTTTTTTATATTCATATTGGGTTCAACAATGCACTGCACTGATGTCAGATCTATTGGCGTCGGTGAATGATATACAAGATGATGGGATGATGAAATGAAAGTTTATTTTATTAGGTGTTTGACCTAGTGGCATTGAGTTAATGATACGTAGTGGGAATGAGTGGGTCGTGGACTGTTGTTGAGGAACCATCCCAGTATTGACCTGGACGGCAGAGGGAAACCACGAAAAAAAGTCACGATAGTCGACTACAGTTTGAATGGAACCCCAGTCTCCTGAATGATGGTCAAGTGTGCTAGTCACTCGTCCATGCGGTTGCCAAGAAAAACGTAGCTGATTTATCAAAAAATGGACATTTCCAGACAACTTTCAGAAAGGGCTTTCGGAATGAAGATTATTGTACAATTATGTCAAGACATTGATCAAGAAGAATTAATTCTAAAGAAAAAAAAAAATAGAAATTTTAAAACCAAAATTTAAGTCGGAAATCAAAAGTAGGCTATAGGCCTAGTAGGCTAATCATTTTTTTATTTAGCTAAAATTTTGTAGGACGACAAAATGACACGTTAAAGACATACCGGTAGCCCTAATTCTGTTGAAATGTTTCCAAAATTATTTTTTTCAAATTAATTAAAAGAATTCATAATCCTATACACGCCAATATGCCAATGCAAGACAAACATACTAGACACATGTTGATTTCAGGGATAAAGTCCATATGGAGAAAGACCTGGTGGTGTGAACTCGGTATCAATGCACGTGTTCATTGCCGTGTCTAACTAACACTCCGGTTGTTTTTGCTAAGCTAGCCTACTCTTGTGTTGTAGGCATAGAAAGACCAATCTTCAACCCAATCATAATTTACGCAACGAGGTCTACGTCATTAACTTCAATAAGTACGTTACTCAATGTCTACATTATGCGTAGGCCTAGGCTTATCTTAGCCTAACTACCTAAGCTTTAAAGTATCATGTAAAATAAGTAGAAATGCGTCTTTGATACATAAATATGCCGTAGGCCTATCCTTAACCGGTCTGTTAAAGGGTTATGTTAGGCCATTGAATTTGTAGTGTTGCAATGGTTAGTCCTAGGTTAATGTTCAATAGGTTTTTAGTGATGGATAGTGTGAGTTTTAGTGAGGAAGGGTAAGGTTACGAGTTGAATGGGCAACTAGATTGTAATTTTAGGAGTCATGCTCTGCTTTACTAACCCTAAACATCATCTACCACCACTCAACATAACCCTAAAACAGATGGTCTGAAGGATATGGCACATTTACCTTTGGCCAATGTTTGGAAGAAAACCACGTTGTTTTTGTAGGCTAGTAAGCCAATCATCAACAGATCTGGATCAATAGGCCTAAGCGAAGCTTCTCACTATCCATCCAAACTCAATTACAACTACCATCCAGTTTGCGAACAATAATATGGAAATGTAGGACCTACGATCACTTGGAAAGGGTTTACGACATCACCAAAGGCATTGTTTCCAAAGCTAACAAGTAATTGCAGGCCTGTTATCATGTTTAGGCCTAAATATTATTAATAATAGGGCCTAGGCCTAACTCGATCCCCTAGGCCTACCTTGATATTTTGATTTGGCAGCACCTTCAAGACTGAAGACAACAGCTGTGCCAATGGTATTTGACAACCTCACAGCCTGAATAATTCATTTCTGTGGTTTAAATATTCAATTTGCATTTGTAATTGCAAATTTACACAATCTTCATGCAGTTGTTATGACATAACCATAGCATGGAACACAGCCATATTGAATCAGCTGAGAGCTGTCAGTTGACGAGAGCGACAAGTATTGTCTCAAGCATGCCGGGGTTGTTCCATGTACTCCAGGTCGGGAGCAGCTTGCCTGAATGTGCCAAGTCTAAATCACGTTGTGCTCTGGAAGTAGCTGGAAATAGCTAGGACAATAGCTATCTACGAGATAGCTATTGTCCTAGGAAATAGCTTGAAAAAACCTCTCTATTTTACACCGTAGCTAAAACCAATATTGTAGTCAGTTTCCTGATCCTGACATGAATCTGGACCTGATCTGATCTGGACATGAAACGAAGCGATCATTTTAGGCATTTGGCTTCCGACCCATGTATTTGATTCCCTTTGGAGGCGGATCTCATTCACTTTCGAAGTGGCTATAGACACGATTTCGTGCCCAGAAAATCTTGATTTTTATGATTCCTAGATGATGAAAATACTCTATGTACGAACGTTCTTGGAAAGTTGAAGCTAAATTCGTTAAGTTATGTCGATCAGACAAGTTGTATCAGATTAATTAAGGTTAATTCAGTTTTTTTGGGTTGATGCTTGGCACTCGTGTGCATGCGCACAAGTGTCACTACTGAAAAACAAGAAATTCGTGGCTATAGCATGCTGCTTTTTAATTTAGTGTCATCAGCGAGCGCAAGTGTCATTTGATCAGTGTCATGGCGTTGTATTTTTATAGATCTTGTCAGGGACGCCTATTTTATCTCTTTATATGGTAATGCAGCCTTCAAATATGATGAACGAGTACAATAATGTGTAACATATAAAAGTCCGTAAAATAAATATTGTCAATGAAAGTTTACTTCAGTTAGATGTTATAAAGATTTCCTGGCAAGAAATGATATATTTTATTTCATAGACGTCAAAAACACATAAGGAGATGGCCAAGCCTCTAGGCCCTAAATAGGCCTAGGCTAGCCCAAGTGCTTAATATAGGCCCTAGACCTAGTTCTTTTGCAACTACTTTAGTAGGCCTAGTCCTATTGAAGTCACTAATTCGTTGAATCTTTCCCATTCAGTAAATGATGTATTGTGGTAACTGGGTCCCGAAATGTCGAAGCGTATGGATTTGGGCAGGCGGTTCAATAAGAAGTCAGTCGCAATAACAACTGCAATGTGTGCTGTCCTGGTCTTACTTTCGTACTCATTCAACTCGTGCCTAATAAATAACATAAATAAAGCATTACATCAGGTACGTTGCTGTTTATCAGTAAATACTTACAACCTCATCTCGTATGATCCATCAATTTTTTAAACCCATGCAGCCTCATCACTGATAGGCCTACTAAATGTGTTTTTTGGTATTCATACAGTTTTTTGACACATTTAGGGAAGTGCTGAATGGGTTTCAACTGCTACAAGTACCCCATCAATTGTGTCAACAAGCGAAACGGACAGTAGAAAAGCTAAAGAAAAAGTTACGATTGTGCGTGTCGTCCCTCTCACGTGGAATGGAGTAAATGATAGCATGGAGCCATTAGATGGAGCACCAAAGTATCGCTTCTTAAGGCAACAAGGTAAAAATTCCAAATATGTGAATATATATTCGTTGAGGTTCATTTGCTATATCCTGAGGTATAGTTACTTTCTATAGATGTAGTTTGGAAATGTTTTTGATGGGATCTATTGTGAAAGTTACGTTTTCTAAATTAACAGGTCTTCACGTGAGTCGTAAGCTGCCTGACGCTCTTGTGATTGGTGTTAAAAAAGGTGGCACTAGAGCTTTACTTGAATTCATACGGCTTCATCCTGACGTGAGGGCTGCTGGATCTGAAGTGCACTTTTTCGACAAGTTTTACGACAAGGGCTTCCAGTGGTATAGGCAAGTATGCATGGCTTCACTCTTTTCTCATTCTCTTATATTCAGTTATGTACAATTCCATCTACACTACTCATCTCCCTAATACTAGGCCTATTATATATAATTATATATCTATTCTATTCAACTAGAGTGAAACCTCTATGCATCGTTCCCAGATCCACCGTTTTGCTGCTTGTATCATTCATTTTTTTCTCACCCCACTCCCTATGGAATCAATGTTAAATTCTCCTGGATGGATGGTTTTATATACTTGGTTCCTAGAAAAATGATGGATAGAGGTTTCACTGTACAGTGAAACTATCCATCGTTTTTCAAGGGACCAGAAAAATAAAACCATCCATGCAGGAAAACGATCCATCCAGGAAAATTTTAAAATTGGCTATAAATATGGGACTAGGGTGGGATAAAATAAATGATAGAAGCGGGAAACCAATGGATGCGGAAAGGATGCATAGAGGTTACACTGTATTTTAGACTTTGAATCAATTTTAAAATCATATTTCGTAGACTAATCACAATTTATAGCAGAGACAAGATAAATAATCGAGTATGAGCAGGCTTAGATTTTGTTTTAGCCTCATTCAAAGTTTTCAAGTGGGATTTTGTCTTATGATTTTATATATTTTCAACTTTTCTAGACACCACATGCCACCAACATTGGAAGGGCAAGTAACAATGGAGAAGACTCCAAGCTACTTTGTGACTCGTGAAGTGCCTCGGAGAGTTCGCCAAATGAATCCCGCCACGAAACTATTGGTTGTTGTTCGCGATCCAGTGACTAGAGCCATTTCAGACTACACACAAGCAGCTAGGTAATTTCCAGCACTTATATTTTCATTCATTACGTACCGTAGTTATTAAAACCTGTTAAGCTTAGGCCTCTAGCAATAGATACTTCTCGTCATTTAGAGAGCTTGAACCGTTTCAAGTGTTCAGAAATGTTTCAAGCATGATACGGTAATGTTTTGCATATTCAACTATATTGAATTGGTTTATACAATATACCGGTATGTTCTCAGTAAAAAGACGGATGGAAGTATGAGAGCATTCGAAGATCTGGCCTTCCTGAACGGCAGCCGCCTCGTAGACACGTCGTGGGCGCCGGTGAAGATAGGAGTCTACGCTCGGCACTTGGAACGCTGGCTTCGCTACTTCTCTCTCAGCCAGTTCCTGTTTGTCAGTGGCGAACGCCTGATAGTTGATCCAGCGGCAGAAATTGCGAGAGTGCAGGTAGACAATAAACGCATACAGCTTGAAAAATAACCTTCCTTTGTCTAATTAAAACCACCAGATAAGATGAACCTTGGCTCCACTTCTTGGCTACCCTATCTATTCATTCAATTAAGATGTATGTTCACTACGTTGGTACTGGAAACACGATATACTACGAAAACATCCTCTTTTGTGTACTTTTCAATTGTAATGCTTCTTGCTCATCAAAGCAGCTCCACATTCTTTGCTCGTTCGCTTAATTATAAAACCATTTATTCATCAGGATTTCCTCGGGTTGAAGCGAGTGGTCACAGAGAAGCATTTCTACTTCAATGCAACGAAAGGTTTCCCATGTCTAATGAAATCGGAAGGTCACTCCAGCCCTCACTGTCTCGGCAAGACCAAAGGACGCAACCACCCGCACATTGACAACTCGGCAATCGAGAGGCTGCGCGAATTTTATCGGCCGTTCAACGCGCGGTTCTACCAACTTACCGGCATCAACTTTGGTTGGCCGTGAAACAGCTCGGTACTTATTTATTATCCTGACCGTCTAGTCTGATTAGTAAATAATTACCGTATACTTGCCACGAGAGTTCAGGCTTGTCCACCAACATAACGTGTTGAGCATAATTACAATCTTTCTGTGATTATTCGATTATTGAACCATCTTGAAATGTGACTGGTTCAGAAATTTTTTCTTAAACTTCATTTTATGAAACGTAGGCCCACATTAGCAATTTGCAGAAAAGATCCTAATTGTTTATTTATTTTGTTGGAAAATGATATAATGTACCACAAAACCTCCTAGCAACAAGTATTTATACAGTGACACCAGTTTACAATTAGCCTTAGGAATTCCAAATGGTACAAGGAGTACGGTAATCGACATCAACTGTAGGGTAACATAGCGTTTTGTCATTTTGATCTGAACTTTGATAAAGATTGTTTATAGGCCTAGGTCACTCAAGACTTTGACCTGTGTGGTTTCAAAAGGCCAAGTTTATCTAGCATATAACAATGGCCTATGAATACATTCAATCTTCAGAAACAGTTCAAAAAATATACGACAAATTAGGCAACGACCACTACTAGTTAAATACTATTATTAATTTTATCCAAATAATACCCTAGGGGTATCTATTTCAAGCAGAACATAAAAATATAATTATTTTTCATTTCAGTCAGTTATGTTCAGTTATGTCAGTTATGGTTATGATAATATGGATACTTTTCAATCTATTCGTTTTACTTATCGACGGCCGAAAATGACTCTGAAGTCGATGGAAACTCGGATATTCATTATTTTAGCACTGTTACAATCATAAAAAGATCTCAATCATTGATTTTGTTCCCCGATTTGATGCCTTGTCATAGATAATCTGACTGTAAGTGAATAGCTAATATAGGCCCTATATGCGCAAGGCACGAGTAGGTGCATACCGTACTTAAATATTAACATTCAGGTATTTAGCTGTTGTTATAAATGAAGACGCTGGATTTCGTAGATTTTCTAAGCACTCGTGTGTACCAGTAGGCCTACGTTATTTTAACCCACTTATGAGAGGAATAATTTTTCTCCGATTAGTTATTTATTTTTATATTTTGTATGCTGATGCAGAATTATGCTATTATTGATGGGTAGACCATTTAAACTGGATTTAGTAATTTTTGCTGATTATTTTTCAATAAAATATCCAGCTAGATGCTAATACATAAATAGTTGATTTATGAAATTTTGTAGTAAATGTAGATTTAGAAACATTGAGCCTTATAACAGTATTTTGCAAGTAATTGTCAATTCACTATGAATGTACCGTACAAACAGAAATGTCGAAAAGTAATATGAAAACTCAAATTTTCTAAACTTTTTAATGAAAATACTCATGACTACAATACATATAGGAATAATATTATTAGTGATGGTAACAGCAATTATTATAGGTCTATGTCACAGGTAATACCCTACATAGCACCTCAGTTCTGATACTGTGGTCGTATTCTAGTCAAAATCAGGGGCGATATTATTTACTAGTTACTCAATAGCATAATTGAATTCGATGTGATTTGGTTCGTGTTTAAAATATCAAATGTTTACTTTCGGGTCCAACCGAAATTTAAGTAGACGTTACGATCGACACAGGAAGTTTTAAAGGATATCACCATCTTGAAACTAGATTTTACAAGTGATGATATTTATTAATTTGACTAATTTAAGAGGAAACGAGAGATCAGTATCTCAATGGCTGAAATTATAATTAATTTATTTGTTCGCCATGACCTGGCCCTTATCCTGAGTCGTGACGTAGACATTACTCGATTCTGCTGTGTATACAGAATCGGTAATGCCTACGTCATGAGTGACTAATGGTCCCTGGAGGACAAAAAATTCAATAACAATTTCTGAAATTGAGATGATAGTTGATAGTTTTCTCTGAAATTAAGAACACAAATATTGTTATTATTTATTAAAATCTAGTTCCAGGGTTGTGGTGTCCTTGCAGCTGTGTTAGTCGCACGGTTTCCCTTTTACAAACAGTAGAAATTTGGTTTTTGCTAGATTTTACTGAACCTAATTAAACATTGCTACTGCAAGAAATTGAAACTGGTGAAAAAAAATCAATTCGTTGCATCGGCTACCGTTTATGGATGAAAAGCATTTTTATTTTACCGGTACATACTTTGTATTAATAAGTTATACGGACTTATACCATTATGAAGGTGAAGTAGTAGGTTCTTGGAACTCAATTTTTCTTCTCGCTCATCATTCAAAGCTACGTAAAACGTAGCGTTGTAGACATGTAAATATAGAGAAAAATAGCAATATTTAAGATTAATTTAGTACTGTACTTGTGGTTGTTAGCGTTAGAGATTAGTAGTTAGTGACAGCCAAGGTATGTTGAAGCGAACACTTGCTTACGGGGTGTCTCTGTAAGTCTTCCGTCCACCGTCAATTGACTCGACCGTATCTTGAACAGATTCTACTCTACTTCGAAGAGTTTCTTAGTTGATTATTGTCTGAACATACACAGTCTGAGAAACACGTGACAACTAACTTCCAAGTTTCAATCGATGTCAACATAAGAAATCGGGTTGATCAAAACTTTAATGCATGATAAGAATATGATTATTATTTGCGGTAAGACCCTACCAACATCATTTGGGTTACAAACGATTGGTGGATATATGTTACAAAAATCCACAAATTACCGGGTGGGGGGGGGGGGGTCCGAGGAACTTTCCAAAGAAGATTATCAGAAAAGGATAATTAACTAAATGGTGTGGTTGATACATTGACACGAGTAAGCAATACTAAACAGAAATAAACCTTGGTATGCAAGTAGAATAATTCTAGTTCCATTATGTCCACTAACAATATATAATAGACTGCCTGTATGCCTCTATTATTATCGCAATATTAGCTACTAAGAGTAATATAACGTAAAATAACGTCCATGATTAGCTCCAAATAGGCAGCTAGCAACTTATTAATATTATGTGATTAGTGGCTTAATAACTATAGGTCTTAGCGTACGTCCAGTAAAGTAACCAACGTAATGTGTGCGAAATAACGTATTTAATGAACATAATTGGAAGGTGGGCAATGTTGGCATGATGTAGACGTTTTATATAGACGTCCTTCACAAAGTATGGATCCAGTGTTGAGGGAGGTAACTTTCAAAAAATGAACACATTCACTTTTAAAGGAATTTACCTACCATAAATGCATATGGCCTAGTTGTTTACATCGAGAAACAGAATTCAATTTTATGTAAGTTTGTTTTTGCGGTAATTTTTTTTTCAAATGAAACTGGTACCAGTAGTTTAAATAAAACTTCATCAAATTTGAAACTAATAATACTGTTGGATTAGTTTGGTTTATATGTTAATATAACACGCGTGGTATGTCTTGATGCATTAACAGTTAATACCAGTATAGGAAGTGCAAATCGAACATATAATAAAAGACGCATTGATCCTACCGGTATGCATGCTCCACTGTATAAAAACAACATTGAGCTGTGGGCTAATCACCAAATCGTACTGATCGCAAACATCTTTTGCATGAACTTGACTTGAACTTGAAAAAATAACTATACTTTGAAATTAAAATTCACAAGCTTTGATAGTTGTCTACCAACATCGCAAACCTGAAAAATCAATTTTATTGTACAAATATCGTACTACGTTTGTAGAACCCGAAGTTGTAATTGTTTTTTAATATTTGAAAATGTATCAACAAGAATACGTATGATACTTTAGAACAACAGGCGTCCCAGATGTACTCTTACGTTCATGTGGTCAATGCCTCTTTGAGTGAGCAATAAGGACTATGTAGTTCCATGATATTTGAGTTAGTTGCATAATTATACAACTGCAAACACTAATAAATTGCAGTGGAAGTTAATAACAGCTAGTTTTCATGATAATTAATCAATTATTCAATGTGTACGGCAATAGAACATTGGAGTTGGTCGTAGAGGAGTATTTTCATGATTATAAAGTTGACAGTACTGGTTGTGTGAATGATATAAATAGACGGGCGTTGTATACCGATTAGTCGATTACGTACTGACGCTTTAGAAACTAGATGAAGCTAAAGTTTTATAAAATTTATACTCAATAAAGAAAATCTCAACCGCTTCCTAACTACTGTTGTTCCTAACAGTATGTAATGTATACAATCTATTATATTTTATTGTTAACAAGTATTTTATTGAATAAAAACGAGATGAACTTGTGTATAAGAAAACTAATTATTGAGCTCAAACTTACAGATAATATTTGTGTAGCTACATCATTAATTGTTCATTTTTGTAATAAAAAATTACTTTTTATCAAAAAGTGTTTTCAGGTTTTATAGGCTTCTCTCACGTGACTTCACTCCTTGTTTAAAGAGACCAACTGATATTAGCTAGTCACAATCCCACAGCCTGTTGTTTTGCTGTCGTATCACAAGTTTATTTTGTCAGTAATTTGTTAAGGCCTACTTGAAAGAAGTATCACGGTATTCAGTAGTTTTTCAGTATATATTATTCAGTATTCAGGAGTAGGCCTATTGTTTATTAATGTGTATTTTCAATTTTTTATATAACCACTTTTACCACCGTAGTACCATATCCTTGAAGTTACAATACAGAAGTTACAATCTTTAAATGTATCTGTTATATTATTATTAGTTTATCTATATGCAATGTACTTGTTATCAATCATACTTAATTTGTTATACGGTAATTAGTATTGATAATGCGTTATTGTTTGTTTTCTAATTTAATTTTGTGTCCACACTTTGTTACATGCTATTAATATTATATATTAAATAAAATGCAATAAATATTATGTAATCACAAAATAAACGTGTCATTCATAAATAAGCATATACTAATTAATACGCAAGTAGCGTAATCAATATTTCTTTTTAGATGAACAAAGTGAAGATTTCCGTTCCAGTTTGTTTTTAAGGTTTTTTTCCAAGTGTGCGGTGCACACAGCAGTATATGAATATTATTTCAATACATGTAGGTATGTTCCTACCAAGGTTAAATGAATTTGGTGTGGTTGTTTTTGAGAAAATTAATGTATTGCATCGGAAAAATTGGAAATATTGACTTTTACATTTGTAAAGGACGGCCTACTGGTGGGCTGCGTAAGAAAGGCACTCAACATTTTGGATTTGGATACTTGGTACTTGACAATTTCAAAATCAAGACATATACAGGTACATAGCTTTTGTGTCCATTGCATAAAAATATCTCGTTTATCTTACAATTCATACCTAGCAGTCTATATGCAAATACAAGGGTTGCCATTCAATATAAAAATTGTATACGACATGAATAATATCTTCAATATTGAATATTGCTTGAAATACTGTTACAGTACATCAAAAATTTCAATTTTCTTTCATATTTAATCAAATTAGAATGAAAGATTGGAAGTTGTAGTTCACTGCGCATTATGTATCTCTGTTTAGGTCTAATATGAATGAAAATCAATCACAATACGCATCGTAAACTAAACCTTGACACGAGATGTGAAAAAATGGTGGCCACTTCAATGTTGATCAGCAGTTATTAACGAGCAATCTCACTGGCTCATGATTACTGAAGTTCGTAATATACATAGTTGCTATAATATTCCATGTCTACTGTTGACGTTACTGTTATTTTTGTTAGTTTGTGAATGGGCCTTCGAGGCGTTCAAAAGGCTAGTCAACAACGGGCCGAGACGAATGCATATATTTCATCAACATTTTTACTGACACAAATCGAGCTTATTTTTCCGTGAACCGAACGGAACCAAAATAAAATTGACATGAGAAACACCAACAATCCGTCCTTCTAACACTAAACGACAGGGCAAACAAAACGAAATCAATCGGTCGAGACATACACCACACGCCGAGTTCAGTACGGTACGTGAATTTCATCAAAATTCTGTAATTGGCATTGTAAACACAGCACATTTCTTTTGAAAGAAAGTGAACCAAAAATAGAATTGACATTTTATAAACTACGGTCAAGATAGTTCACAGCGTAATAGCTTAGACGCTCAAGAGACACATGTAGCCAATTGAGAAGGTATTCATATGCAACTCAAAAAGACAAAGATTTCAGAAAAATATTACTGTACAGTGAAACCTTGATCCATCATTTTTCAAGGGACTAGGAAAACTACACTATCCATGAAGGAAAATCATCCATCCAGGAAAATTTAACATTGATATGGGGGTGGAATGAGACAAAGTGAACAATACAAGCAGAAAAACAATGGATCCGGGAACCATATACGTATAGAGATTTCACTGTACCACAGGAAATGAAAGAGGAGACCAACAACTGAATATAAAGGTAAATCATTCTGACATATTTCTTGTGTTCGGTTTTATTTTTGCATTATTTTATAAAATCACAGCCTTTGTAACAATGACAAAGTGTATACAACAAGTAGTGAATATGGTAGTTTTCCTTACAAAATAATGAAAAATTAATTACAAAAATATATACAATACCGTTATCTAATGCTCTAAACAACGTATCGGCATACGGCGGTACGTTTTTACTGGGAGGGGGGGGGGGGGTAACTATGAGAATACAACTTCGTAAGACTCATTCAAGACGTAGGCTCAACATATTCTTCAACCGACGTTAATTCAACGACATAAGTTATCACTAGTCAATTCACAGGGTGTTCGCCAACACGTCAGAACCTCGCTTGAACAATAAAAACAACGAAAAAACGAAAAAGTAAAAAAAAAAATGAAGGGGATATTGCAAGATCAAATCCACTGTCCTGTCCTCCATAATGATGACTGATGAGCAATCAATTAAGTGAAATTGGGCATTTAGGAAATTAACTGCGTCTTGCATGATAGCACTTACTAAGCATTAATTATAGCAAGAATACTACGCAGAGCTAAACGGATATGCTGAATGGATTAATCAGCTTGAAAAGTAATTTCCATAGGCACTGCAGATCGTTTGCAGATTCATTTTGCTACACCCGATTTCTTGGGCCGTGACCAATGATCAATTTTCATGGTGGATCGTTTCCTGCACATAAGGTCTAATTTTTCTGGTCCCTTCAAAATCGATAGTTAGAGGTTTTACCGTTTTACTGTACTTGTGTCCAGGAAAGAAGTTTGCGTACCAACTGAATTGTACCAAATGAATATTCTAAAAATTTTGTTGATTGAAGAGAAACTAGCTGTAGTTTCAAACATGTAATGCTTTTCAAAGACACAATTGCGTGCATTGTCTGTATTATAAATCTCATCCAGAAAAATAATTTATCCTCAATACACCAATGCTATACAAATAAAATGGTGACAGTTGTGTTCCTTAGGTTGGTCCAAACCTTTTTCCTTCGTGGATATGAGTAGGCTATGGATGTGGTCAATAACTATGGTTTGATATGGCAATCCACCAGGTGAAAAGGAAAGAACAGTATCTTTGAAAGAAATACACTTGTACGAAAGTGTTCTACTCTTTGAAATTTCTAATGCAAATCAATCTGAAACTCATTTCATTCATACTTTCATAGCATGGCATTTGATTTTCAAATAGAATGTCAATTGGTTTCCACCCTGAGAAGCACGATAAAACGTTCAAATCGTTGTGTCTTACGCACAACACGCATTGTTGAATCGCATGCACATAGTGATTCATCTAAATTAAGAAAATATGCTGACATTTGAAATATCTGCCTAGGAAACTTGAAAATAAACATAGGCCCACGAGAACCAATTGCAGTTCATACGACCAAAATAGAATCTGATATATTTGTACTTTTCAGACGAAAACTTGAAATGTATGTAGAGAAAGCTGGTCACGGTAAGTCATTGCGATTGGATTAAGAACAGGCCATCGCTCGACAGTGCACTTCTGAATGTACATTCCTAAATGTTGACCACAGTTTCGACCGGCAGCGATTGTCGAGTAAAGTACGTGAGCAATTCCACTGTACAACAGCACACTTACCCAGAACTACCGTTACCGTTTCAACTAGCGGAAGCGACAGGAATCGTCGAGCCGTATTCCGTCAAGTCAACGGGCAGTTCAACGGTACCGACGCGCATGAACGACACTGAGCCCAAGTGAACGACAGCAAAGAGGAGCGGAACGTCGTCAGGCAACGATCGTTGCATGACGGATATTTCCGAAGCGTCGGGGACCGAGTCATCAAAGCTGTAAAATAAGAAGTAAACTTGTAGAGTCGAAGGCTGAATCCCACAGTCGGTAACGACACACTGTAAATGACCAAGATCTCAAAGTCTCAAGGGGGCAGCAAATTTTTAAGGGGCATCAACCCCTTAGAAATCAAATAATACATAGATATATTAAAAAATCGTATATTTCCATATAATATATACATTCACATTTTTAGACACCAACTTTAAATTTGAAAAATAAAATCTCTGCAAAAATAATTCAATTCTCACTGAATGTAAACACGTAAAATATGATACACATTATTACAACATTGGAAAAAAAAAATCGTAACAATGACTTGAATAAAATCGTAACAATAACTTGAATAAAATCAGCGAAGCAATATCCGAAACTATGACCGAAGCTTTCTCTCGCGCGCAATACGAAATTGCCATACTTCTAACTGGGAAAAGTCATGATTTTCGTGGAAAACGACTTGTTTGGTCAATCCGAATTTTTATTGGGGAATTTTATACATCGGGGAAATTATTTTTTAAGGTCCCTTCTATTTCAGATTGACAAGGGATTGTGCTTTTACTTCAACTAAAATTATGCTCGAACTCGGAACTTAAATTGTGTTTGAACTCGCTCAAACAAAAAATTCAAAACTCGCTCGAAAAAGGTCAATCTCGCTCGAAACTCGCTCGAACTCAAAAAGCTATGCTCGCACAGCCCTACTAATTCGTAACGATCAAAGTTTATAAAATTCTTCTTCTCATTGATAGCTCATAGTAATAGCCCAACATAATAATTATAAATGTACTTCTGAATTATAAACTAGTGCTTGTCATATTTCTGAGTTATTGTGCTATATTCTGAATTAATTACGGTACTATACTTGATTGGGGGGGAAGGAGAGGGGCGGGGGGGGAGGGGTAAAAAGGAGGGGGGCTAAAAAGGAGAGGGGGGCATAGGGGCGCAAATGTTTTTTACGGCCCTGTGAACAAGTTAAGCTTCTCTCGCAGATGACACAAAAAAAGAGACCGGACTTGACACCCTCCCCCGTACCACAGTTTGCACGTATTTACCTGAGCACGACGACCCTGTAGTCCGGGCATCCAGGACACGACTTGCGGAACTTGGGGCAATTCTTCCCGCCCGACGGATTGTACACGTCGAAGCTGATCTTGCGGTCGTTGTCGCGACGAGTCGTACTCGGTTCCGCCCTCTTGATGATGTCCAATCGCGAAAGAACCGTGCCTGTTGAGTAACGCATATTATTAGCGAATCTGCTCGTCCACGTTTGGTGGAAAGGCAAAGTATTTTTAAACCAGGGACTTCAATCACGACATCATTCAAGTACAAATTTTGTACGAATTCAAAGTATATTAAAAATCGTGAGCTTTTGAGACCTTTATTTGCAATGCCAGGTTTTCCGTGCATTGAAAGTAATAAAATATTAATGTAGTCATGAATATTATATTGATCCTTGCTTATTTCTCTAAGCAACAACTCTGAAGATAACTATAATTCAATGATTATAACAATTGTATAACTGACTCAATTTTCCTGTAGGCCTACTCGAAAAAAAAAAATGTTTCTTTATTTTTTAGCGCTGCACACGTCAAATGATAGTCCAAATTCAGTTGAAACTTGGCATGCACAAGTGTCTTCATCTAATTCGCTGCTGTATACTCGCAATCGGTTTCACCACTTCTGAGGAGACCCATCTTGAAGTTTTAAAAAAAAAACACGAGAATAGGCCAATAGGCCTTTAGCCCCAGAGGAGAAAATTTGGAAAACATATTTCTTTTGAATAAATTCTAATTTCCACGTAATTTCAATATGATAATGGTACACACTATTCTGATGTTCCACATGAAACAAATCAGCCATTTAGATAAAAAAAAATGTTTTTTTTTACATCAAGCAAAGCAATTAGGCCTATGAAATGGTTTAATGATACCTATTATGAATTTTAGGTAGCCTATAAGGCTATAAACAATGAAATTGTAGAATGATTAAAATGAGTAATGAATGAAACAGGAAAGCAGTGACATAATTGTTTTGAAATCAAGGTGCATGTATACCTTGCCACTACATTTCATGGAACATGCCTATCGATCATCCTAGTATGTGTTTTCCTGGTTATCATCGTATCAAATCATCTTGCATAATATCTTATAGTTGCGTAATTACCTAAACTTGTGCAGTCCGAAGGTCGTAACAGAGGCTTCACGAAACCTTCGTCTTCAGATTCAGCTCCAACCATCGACACGTCATCATCTGGACTCGACAATTTCTCAACCGGACTTGACACTTTCTCATCCGGACTCGAAACTCCCTCACCCGGACTCGAAACTCCCTCAACCGAACTCGAAACTCCCTCAACCGAACTCGAAACTCCCTCAACCGAACTTGAAACTCCCTCAACCGAACTGGTCACTTGCTGCTCGTCCAGACTAGACGTTTGGTCGTCCGGGCTCAAATGCTGCTCGTCCACGCTCGACTCGATCACGATTGAACAGTTAGAGCCGTCCTCGGTTTCTGGGCTGCCGTCTGAAACGTCGTGCACTTCACGAACCTCACTGGCGTTCGAACAGGTGTCAACATGTTCTTCCTCTTCAACATCTATGACGGATTCATCTTCTTCTTCCTCATTTTCAAACTCTTCTTCGCGCACGATTTCGCTCACTTCATCCTCTTCACCATCAACCTCGATATCATTTTCTTCGTCACTTTCGGATTCTTCGTCGCTGGCCACATTTTCCAGTTCCGTTTCTTTGTACCTCAATTTATCATTCACAATCACTTTGGCATGTGCAAGTTTCAATCTCATCAAAGGCTTCAAATACTTTAGAGCACTTGATTTCTTTTTCTTCAACGTATTCAATAACAGTCGACTTCTTTCACTAGCCCTTGTTCTAATTTCTTTTATACTCACCGTCGGTAAATTAATAATAGCTTCAGTTCCAGAGTCCGATGGTTTTACCACTCTTGATTCTATATTTAGTTCATGTTCTAGTGTTACACTATCTTGCAGTTGGTTTTGTTCCGACAAACTAGGTACGTTTTGCAGGTTCTTTTCCTTTTCTGCCTCGATTGTTCTCTGCGTAACAATGTTAGGGTCAGTAGGACCATCAAGCCTCAGTGTACTCGTCACAATGTTTTCTTCAGTTTCTCTCTCTTCTCGCGCTTGCCGCCTGATCTCCTCAAACGTAATAATGGGAGTAGTAAAAGAATCAACAGTTATAAGACTTGTCACTTTACTTTGGATCTCTTTAGCTCTTGCTGCACAAAGTCTGATTTCAGTTGGAAGCGAATCAAATTGTACAACATTATCTCTTGCTTGCTCTTGCTCTTGCTTTATCACTACTGTCGGTGCGCCAACACCAGAGGACGTTTTAGACGCAGCAAGCTGTTGTTTTCTGAGTCTTCTTCTTAGTTTTTTTTTAGCCAACCTCGACAACGGTTGATCGCCCACGTTATTAGACTGCTGAGCTAGAAATGTACTCGCAAGGCCGGCATTTAAAATACTAATATCGGGTTTACTATCCTGAACTTCAAGCGGTCGAAACCGATCTACTATCAAGGGCATAATGTTCGAAAGACCAGCCTCAGTTTTGCATACAAAAGGAGGTTGAACTGATGTGGTCCGAGCTACAACTGCCGAGGTAGTACTGTTATTTACTATATGTCCATCAGTATTCGTTTCAATTTTACAATTCACAACGTTGGGCAGATTCGAGATAGCACCTTGAACCTGCAAACAACTTGTAGTCGAGGACTCGGCACAGTTTCTTTCCACTTTACAAACGTTCTGAACGTCCCACCTGATATGTGTCCGCACTATATTGGTGCTCATCACGTTCTCTGTTTTCACGAGGACGATGTTGTCTTTCGAGTCTATATATGCAGGCCGTGGCCTATTAAGTTCCACCTGCCGCGTGTTAGGAGCGTTGAACCAATTGTTCTGCTGGAACCAGCCGTGAGGACGGTACGGACCAGGAACAGGTTTCGGCCTGGTGGCAGGATTGACGCCGCTCAATGTACGGTTCTGTACACGTGGTCTTGTGATTGGGCGGAATATTGGTACCGTGTGGATAGGATTTGGCAGGACGTTGAAGTTCGGCGCAAAGTTGCCATACATTTCCGGACGCTGGCTGAAAGAACGTTGCATTGGGGCGAATCCGTTCACAGAATTCGGAAAGGGACTGTTGAAATTTGGAGGAAAATTACCGAACATACTCTGTTGCTGTCCGTAAGGATGTGGCGGGCCGAATCCATTCATGTCCTGAGAATGCACAGGATTATAATTCCCGAAAGGTGGTTGACTAGAGAAAAGTCCGGCAATGTGAGCGTTATGAAACTGTGGCGGTAAACTTTGGATCGGTGGCAACACGGAATTATACTGCATACCACGTTCTGTTTTGATTCGATGATTATCGATCATTTCATAAAGCTGATGCGCCGGTACATACTCGCTATTAGGTTTTCCGCCTGCGCCCACTGCTCCCAAACTACACAGCAGAACAGTCTTTGAAACCACAGGTTGACAACCAGGAGGTATTGCATTTTTGGGAATGTTGATATTCATTTGGAACTTATCGACCGCATTTGGAATAGACTTTAATATCGCCATACGTTTACCATCTTTTTCCAAAGTCTCCGTCCAATGTTTAATTCTTGGCAAGGTTTCTTCTATTTCTACTTCTGAATCTTCCTCCGACGATTCTTCTTCATCTTCATCATCAGAGGTTTCTTCATCAGACAAGTTAACGATCTGTATGACGGCCTGCCGTTTAGCCGGCGGGTTATTGTCGTCGGACGTACGTTTGCGTTTTGACGAGTCGAGCGGCACATCAGTCACTTCAATGTCGGAATCGCTGTCGGAATCGCTGTCGAGATCGATCAGTTCGATGTCCGAATCGACCGACGCTACTTCCATCTCCTCCGAATCGGAGTCGTCTAAACTTTCAACTTCGTCTAAAACAACACAATCCTCGTCCGAGTTCAACTCTTCGTCCTGCACACTCAAACTAACATCTAATATTTCGTTTCCATCTGCCTCAATACTTTTGGTCGCCGGTTCTGATGAGAGTAACTCAGAGTTAACAATACCCTCTCGTTCTTTAGAGCTCGAACTACTCTTTTCCATTTCCTTCTCGGCAACATCCTCAACGGTGTGTGAAACCTCGGCTTCATTCAACTCTTCACTATCAATGTTCAATGTGGCTAGCTTCACTTTTTTCGCGGTCTGAACGGAATCCGAGTCATCCGGCATACGTTTTCCTCCAACCACCTTGTCGACAAGGCCACCATCTTTCAATTGCTTATCAAACGAGAAGTCGTCTACATCAACTAAAACTGGACATTTATTTTTACCAATCACTAATTTAAAATCGGTTTCTAATTTGGAATAATCAATGAATTCGTCATTAGATTTTTTATTTTTACACATAGTTTGTTCCTCTAATGATGGCACTTTGGGCCCATCAGAGGGAATTTCCGAATTCGCCTCAATTAAGTTTGAAACAGAAGGTGGAATTATTGCCAGAACATCTGGAAGTTTATCTTGTTCAGGTACAGAAGCATCTGTTTCACGAACTACGGTTGACTTTCTCGAATCATGCATCACATAAACTTTGATCATCGAGGCCGCCTTTGCGTCGATTTGATTCTCTTCATTTACAGGCAATTTTGCAACTTCTTCGACAATATTTTCATCGGATAAATCATGCTGCATTTCCTGGACCTCGGGAGTCGATTCAGTTTGTGAAGAGCTCATATTAACGTCCTCTAAGAGCAATTTGGGAGATGTCAAGGATGCAGGAGTACTCTCACTAATCGGGGAAACCTCGTCAGGGATTTTGTGGAGATTCTTCGTAACAGGGTCAGGAACTGCTACATCACAAACTACACTATCGTCACAGATACCATCACAAACGTCCATGGGTACCAATTCGAGACTTTTCAACCGTACGGAATCAGCATCTTCAACTGAAGAGGTGTTCATTTGAGTTTTCTCAGGAAGAATCAAAACATTTGTTCTAGGAGAATTTGTGTTACCGGTACTCTCAAGTAGACTACTTTCATCCACTTCGGAAGTATCCTTATTAGAAACCAATTCCTGTACCACTTCATCTATGACAGAACATTCCTGCAACTCTAATACTCCAGGATTTTCTACTTCTTCATCTTTGTAATTTGAAACTGAATGTGTATTTACCTGCACTGGGATAGTAGGTAAAGTAGGAGTTGTGCTTGGTCTGAGAACAGAATTTCTAGCATCAATTTCATTTGATTCATTTTCTAGAAGAATATCATCACCAGTTTGGAATTTATCTTCATCCACCGGTTCAACGCAAGTCAAAATCTCAACTTTGTCCGGCACAGTATCGAACTTGGCAGAAGAATTACTTTGAGAATCACCATCATCTTCAAGGTCAATTTCTTCTATCACGTTTGTAATACATACTGGCACTTTACCCGGCGGAATAATCTTCGAAGGCGGGGACATAATCGTCGGCTCAAGGTCATCGTCTAGCACAATCGACAAGTCGACCTCTTTGTCAATATCGTCAACAATTTGGATCATAGAGCTTTCTGTCATTGAGCACTCTTTATCCAAAGTAATGCCGATAATTTCTTCTTCTTCTTCGTCATCTTCATCTTTGAGTGGAGATCTGCGCGGCGAGGAGGAATCTTCTTCCTCAACTATCGAATCTGCTCCTTTCTCCTTCTCCAAGCTGTTCCACTCTTCTAAAATAGCATCGTCGCCAAATAGATTCTCGTTCGTCAAGCTTACCGACGTCCAGGTGCTCATTTCCATAGCCGATGGAAGCACTTCCGTCAAACCTTTCAAAGGAGGTGTCGTACCATTTTTCTCGATACTTTCAATTGCACGACTTTTCGAAGAATCTCCTTCCAAACTAGAAACAATCTCTGCAGGTACAACATTTTCTCCTAGCGTGACCTCTTGGCTCAAAGACTTCGTTACCAGTAGCTCGTCAAAGACAATCTCAGACTCTATCTTTGTATCTTTGCGATCTTCAGCTGGAACAACTTCATCGGTCTTGTCAGCGCAAGCATCTTGTTCAACACTGTTTGATTTCATTTCGTTAGTTGTTACCGGGTCATCTTCAACTGGTGGGTCTTCTTCCATGAATATAACGGGCATTTCATCGACGCGAAGTACGTCTTTTTCATCCACTACAACATCCGTACTAGACTTTCGTTCAACTCCTGACACGGATGCAGCATCTTTGATGGCCTTATATCGTTGGCCTGTAAACTGGTTCAACCTGTGGAACAAAATCAGAAGGTTAAATAAAAACACATGTTCTTACAGGCCTACTGGTATGGTATCTAGTAGGCCTATGGGCTAGTCTAAAGCTTAAACACAGGTCAAAGTTAATATATTAAATTACAGCTATTATCATCCGTTGAAATATTGTAAGAAATACTTGCAGGCCTACATGTTAAGCTGAAAGTATAGGCCTAACCAAATAGCAAATAACTTTGGGCTGAATTACCGTAGGCCTATTTTGTTTTTCTGAAAAATATTTCAGTTTTCTAACCACCGTCGGTCAAATCTATTAGTAGGTACTCTCACATTCCTGCAACTGTGAAACTAGACTCATACCTATTAAGACATACCGTATGTATTTATTTATTAAATTAGTTTAAAGTTTAAACACTGGGACTCTATCTACTGCAATGCCCTTTTGCTATCTCACTAAAATATGTTTTTTTTTAACGTGCACGAAATTCACATTCGATTACCGGTAATCTGTTGAAACTATCCGCACTACGTTTTGTGATCGCGCAGTGATTTCAGATCTAGGCCTACATATATACTTTCAGATACTGCTCGGTTACGCTTGGCTGTTCGTAGGTCTCGGAAGGACTGTGTGTAGGACATATAAATTCACACAAATAGTAGATCTAGGCTTTTAAAAATTCATATGAATGAATATAAAAAATTATATAAACGAATATAAAAAACAATAATAAATCTCTGAGGTATGATACGGTACTAGTACTGTACACCTACTAGACAGTAAGATGAAAAAAAGATGGGCCTATCAATGAAATTACGAAAAACTTAGGCCTTCCGTGTCCATACCCCATGTGAGGTGTCTAAAGTAGCCTGACGTATTGAAAACTATCCAACCTGGACCAGTACTAACCTGATATCTCGCTCGTATTGTGTTACAGTCACGTCTACATTTCTTTCTGGGTCATGTCTCAAGACACGATAACCCAAATGATTTAGATGTTTATAGACAGTGTACTCGTCGATCGTACAACCTGTTCCAGATGCTAGTAAAACACTGTAACCCTGTTCAATACTCATCGGAACAGCTCCAAACCACAACTCGATCTGATTCTGTAATGAGATAAAGAAATATTCAATTAATTTTTATAATACCGGTACTAAAAGCAAAATACTGAATTGTCTGAAAATACTGAAAGAAGAAATGTCTGAAGCATCAGCTTTAATGAATTTTTGGACAAACCAACATACCGCAATGTCTTAGTAGGCCTAAGTTTAAATGTATTACTGTACAGTATTATATCTTAAAGCATAATAATAATATCAGCAATTTGTTGCACGAGGTCTGACATATCAGCAGCAGCAAGCTGCTGCACTTTCTTTCTCCTTTTCCCCAATATTAGGCCTATTATAAGAAATAATACCAACCATTTCCAATAGTAATAATATCTCTTCGGAATGTAATAGTAGCCCACTATCGTCTTCAATCCCCATAACTTCATAATGGCCTCCAACTCGAGTGGTAACCAAAGCACGGTTAAGCTCAGGTTTCCATTCAGCTCTTGAAAGATGAGATCTAAACAGAATTTAAAAATGATGACCATATCACTCGGACACATTACCAAATCGAGCAGTGGGGCAAAAATGCATCTGCCCAGGTCAGTGATGCACAACCTTTTCATCAGAAGAGCCATTTTAACCATTCTGTGGGCCCTTGTTCGCAGGCCGCACAGGCTACAAGTGTCACACTTGTGACCGTTTAACCTGTAGACCATTGTCATTGTGAAGAACATTGTGAAGACCTAATATACGTACAATAATTAGAAACAGGGTTCAAGCAAGATCTTCTAGTCTACAAAATGATAGTTTTCCAGAGAGTTTGGAAATATTTGTGTTTCTAATTAGCCTAGGCCTCCTATAATGAAACAGAAACATCTGCTGATAAATACTTCACCGTTACATCATAACAATTACGTATACCTTCAACAACTTAACTAAAGGGTCAGTGCCCCGGTTTCCAGCCGCTCTAGCACTTCTGTCAACCTAAGAATTTATTGTACCGGTACAGCTGTTTAGCTTACTTCTTCAATGAGGTGCATTCACAATCTAAAGGGAGATGTTGACGTCATAATATTACGTTTTAAACGTAGTGTAGGCCCTTTCAGATATTTAACCAGAATGATTATGGTACAAAAATCACATTGCTTTTATTACCGGCCACGCCGATCGGTTCCCGGCCAGGCTTGCTTCCGATCCCGGCCAGTCGCCATTACCACCGACGCATTGGTGTTCAATAGATTTGATGTTTATCTATTAGAAAACACAATTTTAAGCAAAAAAAATCAAAATAAGGGAACGTACCGAGTATGACAAATTTACCCAATTTATTTTTAATAAGTTTGTAGGATCAAGGAAGCTGTTACCAGTACAAAATTAAAACAGACAATTTTCAACTGCTGTCATGGACAGTTGAATAAGAGGTAGAGCGCCACGGTTTCCGGCCAGCTTCGATTTAGGGCCACGTGGTACACTTCGCTCAACTGTCACCGACAGCAGTTGAAAATTGTATGTTTTAATTTTGTAACAGCTTCCTTGATCTATTACCTTAGGCCTATTAAAATTATTGTGTGGCCATTAAAATCTCGATATTTCAGAGGAGATTTACTGATATATATCCGTGTCTATCCTAGGCTAATAAAATGGCGGCAACTTTGAAACTACGCACTCGGAACTATAACGAATTGTCGAAACACCAAAGCGTCAGTGAATGGCAACTGGCCGGGATCTGACGCAAGCCTGGCCGTCAACCGATCGAAGTGGCCAGAAACATAAAACCAATGTGATCTTTATAGCTAGGCCTAATCATTATTATTAAATTTCTGAAAGCACCCACACTAAATTTGATAAGCAATATTATGACGTCAATATCTCCTTTAGCTTGTGAATGCACCCAATCAAAGATGTTTCCAAGCTAAATGTCTGTAGGCCTTTGAAAATAAATTCTTGAGTTAACAGAAATGCTAGAGCGGCCGGAAACCGGGGCACTGACCCTACATGACAAAACATTAGTTTTACGTGAACTGAATGTGATCCTTACATTTTATCGACCTTCTTTTCTTCAAGCATAGCTTTTCGTTCATCTAGTGCACATGTGATCTGCTTTGATTCCAACCAAGCACCGGATGGTTTAAAATCCTTTAAACCCTTAACTGGCAATACTTGGCAGTAGTCAGAACGGATTTTTATCATGTCAGCAGCCCTAGGCAGAAAGCAATACAATAAGTGTTAGAAACGCAGTAAAAGCATAGACTTCATACTCTATGGTAAAAGGCTTCGTTGGTAAAGAAGGTTAGGTTGGTCTACTGCGGAATATTCGAATAACATTGATAAAAGGCATTCTTACGTCAACATTTTGGCTTTAGAAGTTTGCTTATCCATATTAATAGTATTGGAACTACGAAATTAAATAATATTAATCATAAAACATCAATATAGAGGATTAAAAACAATTAACCACATGCTGTCTTGAAACATTGTCAACCATCTTGCTTCTGTGATTATTTTCATTTATGGGCTGGCTGTGGAGTGTGGCGTAAAACTATTCAAAGGCGGTGAAGCGGCCGTTTTTAAAACATTTTTTTTTAAATATTTCATGGTCTTCATTGTTGTCTTGTCTATCTACGATAGCTATTGTCCTAGGTTCTACACTGATTTATCATTACTATTATCATTTATCATTAAGAGTCCATGGAAGTCAAAACGTCGTTTTTTTTGGTGATAACTTTCGAACGGTATGAGATATCAAAATTACAATAGGTAGGCAACACATATTTTGTAATACCTTCAAAGCGGTCTATGGTATAACCATGGACTTGTACTGTATTGTATAAGTCCATGGTATAACTATTCAACTCACATCACATGATTTTCAAGCTATAGGCCTACAGCTTGAAAAACACTTTTTCAGTCGTAAACAATAATGACAATTATGCGACATGAGTTGAATAGTTATATTATATTCCGCTTTGAAGGAATTTAAAAAAAATGCGTTTCCAACGTACTAGAATTTTGATATCTCATACCGTCCGAGATGGGCAGTATCTCAAGTACATGTATCTTTTGAAGTATCTCAAGATACTAAACTATCTTTCCAATAATTTGAATGTATCTGTAGGCCTATCTTTTCACAAAGGAAGCAATCAAAAGCAATTTCCTTTTAATCACAAAGGAAGCAATCAAAATTTTAAATCAAAGTTTCATCTTTATTGAACACATACAACTGGTAAATATTACCGTATGTTAATATAGTAATCTATATCACCAGTACTATACAATTTAATATTACAAGTTATATTTTACACACATTTTATGTAATCAATTCCTACTACACAAAAATAATTTTCAGACTATTAATTAATTACCTATGTTATCTACTTGCACACCTATCTTCAAAAACACAATTTTTTCTATAAAAATAAAACTCAATTCTTATTTCTTATAGAGAACACATTTCCACATCATGTCATGAAAAAATAAAGCAGTAGTTGTGATAAAAAAAATTGCGTATTAAAGGAAACGAAGGTAGGCGTACAATTTGATATTAAATTCACACAGGTAGCATTCAAACTTGTTTCATCTTTATTGAACACATACTGCTGGTAGGGCATAAATATAATGTAATAATAATCTACATTGGCAGCACTATAAAACTGTATATTTAAATATAAAAATTAAAAAACATTATTATTTTCTATAATCAGTTTTTATGGCATGAAAATAATCTCTAGACTTTTGATTGGTACCTAAGGTCAATATGATAATATGTTAATTCTACCGTACTATAGAAATACAGTATTTTATATTTCTAGCACGCATCAGGGGAATCTCGATGCATCGTTTTCACGCTGCGTGTTGGCGTTGTTGGTCGGCATATATCTATCTTTTTTCTGATTCTTTTTTTTGTCCCACCAAAAGTTCAATGTAAACCAAACCAAAGTCCAATTTTCCTACATGGAGTTTTTTCCTATTTAAGGTCTATTGAAAAACGACACATAGAGATTTCACTGAAGTGAGAATAGATACATTTTTTAAACGAAGAATAGACTGTAGAGCATAAAATAACATAGAATGTTCAAAGTATCAGTACCCGGTCGTACTACCGTATTGTTGATTCTAACAATAATGTTTATACAATAAATGAAAAAAGCTATTTTCCACTCTGAATAGGCATATGCCATATACCATAGCTTTAAATGAACCAAGTTCGTGTACCTATGGTAGACTATACATTATTTGTTATCAAATATGACGTTAAAAAAAATATAAGTCTGTGATATTGTACTACCACAAATCACAAGACTGATTAATTTTCAATAAACTTGTACTAAATTCAATATTATTACACCGTTTGAAAAAGATGATAAGATATCTCTCTTTGATTAACATCTAACTGTAACATATATATTAGTTGCTGAAGAATGATCTTCAATCCTTGGCAACCTTGGCAGTCTTTCTACGTGACTTGGCAATCATAGTTCCGATCGCAAACATAACAATTGAAAACAAATGGGGAATAAAATAAATCGAAGAATAATAATGAAGCGTCAGGTCAATACGTAAAAGCAAGAAAGCCATCGCCATTGTCGCAAACGCGTGCATTCGGAAGAACCAAATGACGAGGTCGATGATCTTGGCCTTGGTTCCTGTAGCATCCTTACGGTATAGTCTCACCCACACATCTTCGACGGGCAAGTAAAGCGGTGCCGAACAGAGACAGAGATAGTAGCCGGAATAAACTCCGTGCCAGGCTGCTGACACGGCAAACGTAACACCTGTTCTGTAATCAGATTAAAACATCATGAAACAAACATGACGCAGGATGATTGACAAGTGACAACACTACACCTGAGAGCTTCTTATCACTAGTATGTACACTACACACAAGATAATAACTTGTTTAAAACTAAAGAATTCAGTCAAATCATTATAATTTTTAAAATAAGTGTAGGCCCTATAGTCTACAAATAAATTATATAGGCCTGGCCTTAAATAAAAAAATATCAAATGTATTCAAGCTGTATAAATATCGAGGACATTAATTTAGGACCCTAATTAACTTGTTTACATGTTTGTATTGTTAGATCATTTAATGATCTCAACAGTCTCTTATTGTCCATTTCTAGTCTCAAAAATAATAAATACAACTCACTTTTGAAGTTGTACGCTGACTGCTAATTGAATAGTCTTCCATGAAATAGCAAGTAGCACAATAAATACGTAAATATACTGGTACTCTGTATTTGATAAATGAAAAAAGGTTTCTCAACAATAGATACTAGGTTTAGGTTAGTACCTGAATTTCTTTGTCGGGCATCGTTTGTAGACGTTTGCAGCTAGCCAATATTGGATGCAAACATTCCAGCTTTTCATACCGTGACGGAAACTTGGCTCAAACTCAACACCATAAGAGTCAATATTATAGACAGTATTAAAGTCATATTCCTGTTTTGATGCCAATTCTGGGTGATGAGTGCTGCAATAAAAGAAGATACGGTAATGTTTCTTTTCTTGACGAAATTAGCTTGTTATGGTGGTAAGATAAAAAACAAACAGAAAAGGTAACATAGAAAGAGTTGTGGGGTTTTACGGCGCATCTATGCCTGGGTTATTTGCACCTGAGGAAAGCTCAAGCTGCGTAAAAAAATTACCGTAATTTATTGAACTGTAATTCTCAACCTAATTTCCCCTTCTTTGAATTCGACATGCATAAAACTGTAAAATTGAAACCATGAAATGACTCCCCTCCCCAACAATATAAAAATGATTGTAGAAGGAGTAAGGCCTACGTACTGAGATATAATAAAAAAATGACAAACCATTGATTTATGAGAAAAAAGTTTAAAGTCCATTAGCCTATATTAGATTTTAGAGTATGTTGATAGTCTGTGGAAAAAACCTTTGTAAATAGGCCTAATAAATAATCGAAGAATAAATGTAGTAGGCCTACTAATTGCACGGTATAACTTAACAACAAACACATTGTTGGGTTAACAAAGAAACTGTGTGCTCCCTTTTAACTATTTCTGTTTCATCTCTTTCCTCTCAAACAACTGTCTGTAGAGTAATTTTATTTAAATGTTTTGTAATTTATTTTAGGCCTATCACACCAGACGTAAAAGAAATAATTAGTACAAACATTTGCTTTAGCACGTTGTATTCTTCCGATGGTCCACCTCCTGGCTTGGATTTCGTTACAGATGGATAGGCTCCAAGACCAGCCAGGATGCACACGCACTCGGATAGTACCAGACCAATCCCAATACGCATTCGGAATATAAAGAAGCTTGGGTTCAAATACCATATTCTGTACCAGACAGATCGTTCATTGTAAAACTCCTCTGATTGAGTGTACTGCAACGGGAACAGATTACACATTAGCTCCATGTGGTCATGCACTTCACCTCTCATGTCTTACACACTACTTTACTAGGATGATTACATCTTACACAGCATTTAGTCAGAAAACTCGATAGAATATAGACCAAGAGCTTCACATGTTCACGAGATATGTATGAGAACAGTTTCATTTTGGACAATATTGTTGTTGTACTTCCAAGTGCTCAATGGATTTAAACTATCATTTCACAAAGATTTTAAAAAAGTTACTTTTGGAATTCCTAAAATTAGGAAAATAATCAGGGGAACAATCATTTATCGACTAACGTAGTTCTAAATCACCTATATTCAATTGAAATAATAGTTACATACCTCCAGCGGCCAGATTCTGATTGCTATGAGGTAGAGAACCGCAAAAAGAATGACTAGTTGGAACCGTTTTATAAACGCTTCTTGAACATTTGCGTGATATAAAAAGGGAGAATGAAGCCAATCGTAATACGTACGATAGCGGAAGTGCGGACCAGTGAGTACTCCTACGAAGCAAAAGGAGTAATGGAAGATGTCAAGAAAACTAGGATCAACGAAGAACGCTTCGATTTCATGTTTATCGCCACTGCCATCTTCTTTGCTATGCCGGTCACTGTCATGGACATCGAAGGCAAGACTGATGAGCTGAAACATTTTAATTGTATCACAAATTTATTCATAATATCAATTTATGTGATTTATAAAAATAATTATTGAATCATTTTATCTAACAAAATTGGCAGGGCTTACCTTCAAGGTCAACATCATTTGTATTAAATTTGTATGTCCTGGAGGATGAGGAACACCAATATATTCCCCGGAACGGAAGAGAAAGAGGAATGCAAAGTTGAAAGCGAAGCTCAGTTTCTGGCAGATCCTAAATTAAAATACAACAAAAAATATTGTCATCAACCCATCTTCATTATATCTCACACTGGTAACTAAGATACGGTAAGTAAGAAATAAGAGGGAAAAGGTGAGATGGACATTCATTTCTGTGCACCCCATCTTTTTAGATGAAACTTTTAAAATTTCACTTCAAAATATTTAGGCCTACTTCAAATCATAACCGTAGGCCTAAATGAATTTTGTATGAAATTCATGGCATGCAATCATATAGAAAAGATATTCATGATTTTATAGTAGAAAACTGGATAGAAGAAACACTGCTAAAAGACTGTACATTCCAAAAATGTCCAGGCATTATTCCCCCCTCCCCCTTCCTGCGCATTATTTGACGTGGAATGATTTCGACATTGAACTTTTTAGCATGGTCCTGGATTTTTCTCTTTTAAATATGATCACCCTACCATAATGCTATATCATAGCACGGGTCAGCACCTGAGATATCTAGCGGAGACGATGATAACTATTTTGACCTACTCCATTGGGGACCAGGGTTGCCATTATTATAATATATTCAAGTGGGACATTTATTCATTGAAAGTGAAGTATAAAATAAATAGCCCGCGCAGCAGCCACATTTTCATATTTTTAATGCTCAACGACCTGGAGTGAATGGAACAATGGTATAGATACTGAATAAAGAAATTCTAAATCCATTTATACATTTATGAATAATGTAATGATACTTTCAAGAGCGGAGCCTGTTCGAATTCTTTCAATACCGGTAGCGGAAAATATTTGACACGCACGAGGCGTGAAAATATGAATAGGCCTACTTCATAGATTAGGCTGTCAAGTGGGATAAGAGTGTTCCGCTTGTTGTCTCAGCAGGACCCGGTACGTGGAAGTATAAGGCAGGACTGACCCGCCAAAATCAGGATGTATGGCAACCATTCGGGACCATTTCTCCATCATATAAGAATCGAACAACAAACCTATGTCCAAACCTAATTGGTTTGGTAGGGTAGGCCTAGCAACCGATCTACTGATGGCCTCAGTTTTGACACCTTTCTTATATCAGATGATTACCTACAGAGAGGTGTGAATACCACAGTACAGGCCGACGAATATTTCTTAGGAATCATACGTACCGTTTATCTATGAAGACGAGGAGGAGCGCATTGAGTAAAGTGCATATCAATGGATAAAGAACATGTTGACCAGACACAATAAAAACTATAAGAAATCCTATGGCTGAAGATACACATTTTCTGGTGGCTATGTCATGAACTTGGCGTATAAAGTGCGCAAGCACGAGGCTAACTAGCAAAAGAGCTAAGTAAATACTATCGTCCGTACTCATTGTAGTACAGAGATCTACAACACACTTTTGTGACACACGGCTTGCACGTGCCAACAACAAAATAAAGATTATAAATACTACAAAATGTCAACAGGGATGTCATCCAAATTCAAATGACCTCCAAATCAGCTGTTGGGCAATCTTCTTGCATTCCCATGGGTCGTTTTCCAAAGTGTGGTAATAATCAAAGAGTGTAGCGTACATTCACCACAGACAAACCTACACTAGTCAAACGCGGAATGTGCGTTGTAAGATGAGCGAGACTCTACGCACCTTGACCATATAAAATGATTAACAATGCAATATTTTCCCACTAATATTTCTATCTTTTCTATAAATTAAAAACTTTTATTAAATTATTTTCTTCGAAACGGCTGGTCCGAATTACACGTACATATTTATTAATGTGTATTATTTCTGTGTTTACATTTGAGGAGAATTTGAATTATATTGGAGAGATTTTATTTTTCAATTTTTCATGTCCAGCCTAATCTTATGGGCTTTTTAGAAACTTTGAGATGATGTATCTCAAAAATGGTCCAACCGATTTGACCCCAAAACTATAGGGTTCTAAGTTGGATGAGTTTGCGTATATAAAAAAAGTTTCATGTCGATCGGTCAAACCCTGCGACCTCATCTAATAATCGCTTTGGTCACAACTCAGCTGTCATAGTGACAGCTGACAGGTGGGCGTTCAAAGTGTTTCAACCATTGCCGAACGGAAGGACTCTCAATTCAAAATGACATTGACAGTTGTTTGTTCATCATATAAATAATAAGTCTGGTAAACTACAAACATTTCTTCGTATGCCTATTAGGAGTTAAATATGGTTCTCAATAGTGCAAAACAGGTTACGTATGCACGCTAAACAGGCTTATTCAGTGGTCTAGTATCACAATTGTGGTGTGGAGTACCCTAACCTATAGGCCCACCTATATACTAAATGCTATAGGCCTATAGGAATTTGTAGGGTGCATAGACCTGACCCCAGTATTTTTTTGCTTCTAGACTGGAGATATAATCTAGAAGGGAAGACTATTTCTGATGAGTTATACGCGTGCTGATGTAATGGAGGAATTAGGAATCCCTAATGATTACGTAATCAGGTTTCGTGATGATTTTCTGACAACAGCAGTTCATAAATCATGGCTTAAATCTCTGCTACAAAGCCGACGCGTGCCAGATTTCATTCCACATGACTCTTTAAGTGCAGAGGAGGTGCAAGTATGGCTACACCAAGGAGAAAGTCTAGGACCAAATTGGCAGAAGATAATTGTTAAAGTATTGACAAAACAATCAAAGAAAGTAATTCCACCGCCAAGATGTCGATCTTTGAATATTCAAATAGAACCACAGCAACTTACATTTGCACATCTACTTCATTATATATCACAAACCAACCATAAAAACCTTTGGAAAGAATCATACAAGAAATATTCCAACACCTCAGTACTCTCTGATAAAAAACTTGGGCCAAATATAGGTCTTGCAAATTTTGACGTCGTTATGCGAGACATCATCGTACGAACTTATGGCTGTCCATTGTTCAATATTGAGCACAACATCATTGATTCTACTATAGATTCTAAAAGTATAAACTACGAGGTTCATTCTAATATACTTCCTGCATATTGTGCTGTAGAAACTCGTACATCTTTCTTCGTAATCTATCCGTACATAGATTATAATCTTCTTGACTGTATAACCTTCAGTCCAGCAGTGCTGGCAATATCTCATGCCAAACCTTTATTTATTATTTATCAATTATTGCAAGCTATGCGATCTATGCATGATCGAGGCCTCGTTTTGGGGGATTTGACTTTCAGTGATATTCTAGTGTCGCAAAACTTGTGGATACAAATTATTCCTCGTCTGGAAGATAACATTCACGAAGTACCGAAGACTGGAACTAGCCCGTCTCTTCATCAAAACGTACACGTACTCACATCAGTTCCTAGTTTGTATCATAGTCTAACAAATGCAATGGATTCTGTAGAACTTGATAAAGATCAACATACTTCTAAACTAGCTCAAGAAAATGCTTCACATATTCCTGTGAAACATATCTGTGATAATGATGCGAATAAGCGACTACAGGACGACTTAGCAAAGTTGTGTGATTCGTGGGTCAGAGGAAAGGTATCAAATTTTGAATACATTACACGATTAAATGAATTTGCTGGTCGAAGACTAGGCGATCCTACCTGTCATCACATAATGCCATGGGTCACAGATTTTGCATACCAATCAGGTGGTAATTGGAGAGATCTCTCAAAGTCGAAATTTCGAATAAATAAAGGTGACCGACAACTAGATCTTACATATGATGCAGCTGCAGCTACTTCACAGGTAAATATTATCTCGGTACCGGTAGGCCTAACTTCAGAAGATAAATTACTGTTAACCGCATACCAACTTTATAATTCAATTTCATTTTCACTGAAATGTTAGGGAGATATACTGGGAACCTACGATACTGTAGGCCTACCCAATTGTCATTGAAGTTCATTAAATTTTTTTTTATAAACAAATGTATTATTATGATAATTATTAATTATTTGTAGTTATTAAAAATAAACAGATGTATTCATGTGTTCCTTGCGCAGTGATAATATTTTTTATTTGAATATGACAATTAATTTTATAAGGTTATTGATTATCAATCGTTGTTTAGGCGTAAGCTTTGTACAACATTGATAAGAAGAATTGAAATTACATACCGGTACGTGTATTCAACAAATAATTCCTTTCGTCAGGTTCCGCACCATGTATCTGATGTTCTATCCGAAATCACGTACTACGTGTACACTGCCAGACGTTCGCCACGTTCAGTTCTTTGTAAGTACGTCCGAACAAAGTGGGTTCCTGCGGAATATCCGTCGTCGATACAAAGACTTCAAGAGTGGACACCCGACGAATGTATACCCGAGTTCTTCACAGATCCGACAGTTTTTCAGGTAGACCTAGTGATACTTTCTAAGAAATGAATTTGATGGAATGTTGCCTACATTGTAGTCCACATAAATTAAACTTGAGAATCGTGCTGTAGGCTTTCACGCCGCCCCCCTTGGACGAGTCCACTAAGGCACTGCGTTAGAAACTGAAGTGACATTAGCGTGTGCGTAAGTCCCGCATTAGGCATGGGGAACTTCCTTACACCATTATTTTCACTATCACTTCCTTCCCTATTTATTTTCACGATCACCTGGTCATTCATACCCCATATAACCTGATTGTTGATGGGGTCATTAAGCCCCATTATTATTGTCATAGCTTTCATAGGATAAAATGATTATTCATCCCATTCAATGTTTTACCGTTTATAAATTATGGTAATTGAATTGGGGCCTAAAAGTTGCTAATACCGTAGTGACATAACCATCGCTTACCAGAGTGGTTGTTCGTTTCATTTGTGCAGTCTATTCACGAGGATCTGGATGACCTTCAACTTCCTCCGTGGGCAAAAACACCGCTGGAGTTCATTGAACATCATCGGGAAGTCTTAGAAAGTCCCCACGTATCGGAACGCCTCCATCAGTGGATTGACCTCACATTCGGGTTCAAGTGAGTGTGTGAGTGTGTGGGTGTGTGTGCATGTGCATGTGGTGATCAAATTGAAAAAATTCTCATTGTGGATAGTAAAAATTATGTACAATAATGTAAATAATAATGTAAATAATGTAAAAGATGTGGGGGGAGGGGCACATAAGGTACAAATCTCAAATCGTGCTTTTTATGATCGTATTTCTGATTTTTGCGAGTATAGTCATCTAGTTAATTACCTCATTACTATGTGGTTTACACTTTTTAGTACTGAAAATTAGGCTGATCTAGGCTATGATGGTACAGTCAAAATCTCTGTACCTCTTTCTCAGATCCATTGTTTTCTCACTTCTATCATTCATTTTGTTGTACCCTGGATAAATTGTTTTCCCGGTCCTTTGAATAACGATGGATAGAAGTTTCACTATAATTATCATTACACGAGTATTCGATAACTGCACCAGCACTAATAGCTCATTGGTGAAGCTCTGTTTTCTGCCTGAATTGAAACTTTGTTCTTACAGGTTGTCTGGAATTCCTGCTATCAAAGCGAAGAACGTTTGTCTGCAGTTAGTCGACAGTCACGTCATTTTGAGAAAAACAGGTGTTGTGCAACTCTTTACACAGCCTCACCCACAGAGAGCATCACCATCACCGTTCTGGGGCAAAGTACCGCCAAAACTTAACCTTCAACAGCGGAAAGTCAAAGTGAGATATTTTAATTCAATTGTCTACATTTTGATCAGAAGATATCACCTGTTATTTGGTGTATATGTGTTGAACATTGGTTCAATAATGTTCGCTGTTCATAAACATTTTATTTGTTTCTAACAGGCTGAACGTGGCAGTGACGATGAGGATCAGAGTTCGGGCTTTGAAGAAGAAGATATTTCCGCAACTCAACCACAAGCTCGGTCGTCCTCGCTTGCATTCACGCGACTCTTGAGTCGTTCGAAAGGGTCACTCTTGGTGAGTCGGTCGTTCGAGAAAAATTGTCTTAAGTTGAATTGTTGCAATTAGAAATTGATGGTAACACAACTTGCAAATAGTTCGTCAGATTGTCCTGTTCTGTTGCTTAGTTATAATGTAATGATATATTTAGTGAACATTTTACTTACAGGGTACAACTGAAGAAGTGTCTAAAACTGCTGACCAAAAACCGGGCTCTTCTTCCACAATCCTATTGCCGAAAGATTACAATCCTGCCGCAGCTTTAAACTCAGTTGAATCATTGCATAGTTTCGCTGGTAGAACATTCCTCCAAACCTCAACGAGCGAAGAAATCCAAACGAGCACGAGCGCCACCTATCGGCAAGTTGTTGCTTCACGTAGAATACGAGAAACTCAAATCCTCGGATGTCTCGTCGTCGAGCTGTTCCTCGGATCAAAACTACGAGCTCTCGGAAGTTTTACATCTCCGATGTTTGATGAACGGTTGAATGCTGCTCATTTAGTCATGTCTAGATTCTCCGATAATCTACCGCGATGCGTTAAATACGCGGTTGCTTTACTACTTCAGTTTGAGTTGAACACTGGTGAAACAGAATCGTGCGATTCAGTTAGATATAAAGAATTAAGAAAGAACTTTCGTTATCCGACAGTATCTTCGCAGGGTTTACCCCCTCCATCCGCTCATCAACTGTTACAGCCGTTGCTGTCATCGTCTGTTTTTCCCTTTCCAAAGCACTTTACTCGGATGTATATCTTCCTTGCTAAGTTACATGAATACTCTTCGCTGTCTTTGGAATTGGAACTTGTATGGCCAAAAGATATTGAAACGGAAGTCAAACGAGCTTTTCTTGAATCCAGGATCGCAGAAAGAAAAGTTGCGTTGGCTTCTAAGGAATTACATGGGTTGTTAACGGAAATGTTGGCAACATCTCCTGAGAGCCTCGACATTGTTTTGCCATACGTGAAAGAACTATTGGACACGCCGTCATCGTCAATCCTTGCTGCCTGGGAATTATTCGATCCAATTGCAAAAGTTTTGGGTCCACAAAAAACAGCAACGAGTCTACTTGATTCGATTATGAAATTATACGAATATGATGCTAATGTTGAAAAAACTGTTCCGGAAAAACAAGTGAAACTTTACCATAGAAGCTTTCTTTTGAAACTAATAGTTCGTTTCGGTTTGAAAACGTTCCTTGATAATTTCACAACACCTCTCGTGGAAGCTGTTGGTGGTTATAAAGATTCGTACGATTATCGAGCGTCATTGTTGAAGACGTGCGATCTCGACGACGGAGCTCAAGAGTGTGACGACGGAGTTTTGTCTCCATTAGACGAAGGCTCGTCAGGCGATTCCGAACAAAAGTCCGACAAAGAAGTCGATAAAAAGAAAGACGGCGAAGAGACAGATGTGGAAGTTGAACCAGAAGTTTTTGTTTTTGAAACCGAGACGGTAACGGAAGAAAACAAAACTTCCCCAACTGACGAAGCTCCATTATACAATTTGATGGAACATTTAGATCTCAATCTACAACAAACGACTGGCGATGCTGAAGATAACAATTCTGTGGAATTACAAATTGAAATCGAAGATGCAAATTTGGTTTCGGATGATATCGATGGAACGGTACAGAACTCTCCTCCGGAAGCTAAAGTTAGCTCTAAACGTATCTACAAGTCTTTCGATAGCGTTCTCGATAAACGATCGGATGAGTTAAACTATGTGAGAAGTCAAAGCTTAGTCCAGGATAAAACAAAAAAAGTTTCCGCTCAATGTAAAGTATCGGATATGAGTGTGGATTCCCTCGTTTGGCTTTCACATCGTTTGGGACCGGTATTAACAGCTAGACACCTATCGAGGAATCTCTTACGCATGTTGACGTTGTGCTATTTGGGGCGAGAAAATCTAACTCCATTGTTGTTCGAGTGTGACCTCGAAACGATGCCCAATCAGTCATTGACTATTGCTAATGGAAGAGTAGTGGGAGATGAAAATGCGGCTAAAGTCTTGGACTGTCTTGCTTCATTTGCAGGTATGTGTAATTTTACTCTGAAAACTTCGTGACCAAACTTTTAGTGCAAACTTAATCTAACTTCAAAGTCTCGAAGTCCTTCATTATTGTCCCATGCCCTATCAAATAGAAGCACATTAAAAAGTGTATTAGGATAAAATTAACAGCTTAGTAACTTGATAACTAAATAATAAGCTTAATAACTGCCAATGTTCATTCAACTCGTAATAACATTTCATTCATCTTTAGCACTATACGGCGAACAGATAATCCTGCTGCAATATTTCCCTCACATGAGTGAACTTATTGCATTATCCAAGAAGAAATTGACGGCTAATTTAGAAGGCGGTATCGTCGGCTGCCTCGCGCTTCTCAAACATATAATACCTTATCTTCGTGATGCTACACTCATGGACCAACTGCAGGTAGGACAGATATTCAGACTTCAGTCAGCATCAACTTTATTCACCGTCGCAATATTTTCATTCTTGTTTGATTATCATTTTTATATCAACTTATTGAACAATATCGCTTCTCCTTAGGATGTGATCTTGAAGACTATTCTTCACCCAGCTGTTCGAATCATCTCTACGACTCGTTTCTCCTTCCCATCCGGTGCCGTGGCCCGTTCGGCCGTAGCTGCTAAATTCTTCAACGCTATCTACGTCATCTCTTTGCGTATCGGTTGCGAGATGACTCGAACTCACTTGGCAGTACCGTCGCTCCAAAGATTCTTCCTCGCCTTCGACAAAGCGTTCGAAAGGGAAGATAATTCTTCATCTTTCGGACGTTCGGTCGATTCGAGGAAGGATAGTCCGATGATGTCGTTGGAGGAGAATAATAGTTTCTTGGAGATAAAGCGCGATGGTTCGATCACAGAGTGGGCTGTCAAGGGGATTCCCGTGCAGATATCACACGTGAGGGTTCGCGATTGCGGTTCGGCTGATTCGTATTCACCGCCACCGTTGGTTGGATCTGTTGGCGATGGCGTGCATGATCAGATGAGGAATAAGGTACCGTAGTGCATGACTTCATTTATATGATAATGTCAATGGTAGCTTATAAATAATATTAATTGATTATAAATAATAATACAACACAATATTTTCTGTTCATCTGCTCATATCATCCAATAAATCCAGTAAATAGTAATGTTACGGTATGTCTTTTCGAATGAGTAGGTCAGTCACTAACTCACTGAACTGTCATTCAGGACATCGGGACTTGGTTCTCGACATGGTCGAGTGGTCGTGCCAGAGGATTTTTGTTGTTTCCTTCTATTGTTAGAGTGAATACTCGGATGTTTCCTTACAAGCAGGCCACGATTGTTCTCTACCCACTGTCCATAATATCTAATAAAATAATTATCTCATCTTATCTTCACATCATCTCGTACGTCATTCACTACACCAATGTATCTTTGCCATCATTACATTGTGGGGGTGCATGCACTGTGTTTATAAATATAGAGAAATTCACCTTCACTAATTTAGTTCATGTTCAAAAACCGGTGTAATTGAATGAAAAGTTCACATCTCCAAGATAATTTTATGCTCTTTAATCAATATGACATTCTATACCAGTGAATTCAATCAGTTTTAAGATCTCAAAACTGATAGAATACACAAAAATAAAATGTCACATTGTTTGAAGAGCATTAAATTATCTTGGACATGTGAACTTTTCATACAATTACACTGGTTTTTGAAAATGGAAAAAAAAATAAAGATAAATTTCTCCTTTTTTTTAAGCACTGTGCACGCACCCCCTCAAACCAAATGTAAATAATGAAAAAGCAGACATTTAAGTTTGTACCTTTCAAATGTTCATATTATCATATTACATGGTATTTGAGCTTGATGCTGTATTCTCTAGGCCGTCGTAGAGTTGAAACAGGTGTTCACCGCCGAGTTGGCGCACACGGCGTATCTACCGTTCTACCGTTTCCTAGGCGATAGCGTCATGGAGCAGTCACTCAAGAACCACGAGTTTGTCCAACACCTTTGTTGTGAATATGAGGCAGAAATGCAGATGGCCAATCCCAACAGAGGTAGGCTATACAACTTCATCATTATAATTATCATAAGATCGCCCTCGTGGTGCCCCGTTCAAATGATCTAATCTTCCATCCATAGCCTCAATTGGGGAACAATAATTTTGTATCAAGTTTCGATGTTATTAAAAAAAAAATATCATACCTTAACATTGATTGTTTAGATTAGATTTTAGATCTTCTCATTGATTTGAAAAGGTTTAATGGGTTTAATGAAAGATTGATATGCCTTGTCGTGAATTGTATCGCATACTGGTACAGTAAACACTCATTAATTCAAATTCTGATGATTCAAATTTTGCTGTAATTCAAACAGTAGCTGAGTTTGGACCAATTAGCTAAATTTTAAATATCTCAATAATTCAAACTCGTAGGCATATAGAATTCAAAATGGCTATTTTTGAGATGATTTAATTTTTAAATAGGGTTTACTGCTCCTTCAGTCATGCAGTTAATATTTACAAAATTAATTGAATCATATAAATTGTTTTGTTTCAGGTCCGATAGACATGTTTTACCTCTCAGATTATTTGACTCCAATGGACAGCCATCTTGATAGTGATAAAGACGGCGGTTCTGGGAGTTTTGGAAGCAATGTTGCAGTCGTCGGAAACAGAATCGATCTGCAAGTAAGAGAAACACTAGAATGGTCTCGTTTAAGTTTAGTGAACCATATTTTTTTTCAATACTTCAGTCGTGGTGGTTCAGTAGTAGGCAAATATTTTCAATTTTTATTAAATAATGTTCTTTGAAATTTGAGTAACTGGAATGATTAATGAGAGCAAGCACCCAAGGTACCAACTAGTAAGTTATTAGGCCTAGTTACTAATAAGTTACTACTATATTGGCCATTTAATTTTGATATTTTCAATCCAATATCAAATTGGGCGTTCAATAATATATTCATTGAAGCTTGAAGTCTCAACATCGGATTAATCATTAGTGATAGATGTCTACTATAATAACAATATGGAAATAACTGAAATTATATGCTGTTGAACTCATCACTCGGCGTGACTGAAAGATGTAACGAAAGACAAGGTCACCTATTCCTTACACAGCTAGCTACGTTCATTTGTCTGGTGCCATCCTGTTACATGTTTTCATTTTCCATTTTATATATTTTCATTTATTTCAATATTTTTGATGATGATTTAAAATGAAAAATTTTGGTGTAGGCCTAAGCCTATTTCAATAAAATTTCGACATTAAAAATTTGATATCGTTTGCAATTTATTTTTCTAATCAACGGCAACCTTAGTTGAAACTAAATTAAAAAAAAATAAAAGTTGAGTGTACACTGTACATTTAAATAATGTGTTGTTAATATTAATCTCCTGTTATTCCTTTGTTAATACTACTACTAATAATAATACTTGTTTAGAGAGTAGACTTGCCATCCGTGCAGCCGATGCAGGCAGGTAGTCCGGCTACAGGGGATGTGATGGCGCTGATTACGAGAAAGATGGAAAACACGAATAGGTGAGTGAATATAATTCAAGTAAATACCTTAATCAACATCCGTAGCAAATAACATCTCCGAGTGTACAAAGTCCAGTTCGCTTCATTGTAAGAGTTGGTTCAAACAACTATCGTGGGTCACCACGGTGATAATAATACTTGACTGCTAGTTAGAGCTATTACCATGTTGGTAATTCTGCTAGTTGAAACAATATATTATGAACAACATTTGAAACAATATTGAGAGAAGAAGGTCATATCATTGATCAGTTCTCTTCTCTTCAAATCTTCCAGCACTCTCTTTTCAATACCAATAACTTTCACATCACCATATCTTCTCTCACTTAGTCACACCTGTTTTATTCTTATAAAAAATACTGTTGTTATTGTTAACCTCGTTATCGTCTTGACAGACATCTCCACGGTAACTGGCTTGCGTACTGGGAACACGAAATTGGCCGTGCAGAAAAAGACTCTCGTTTCAACTTCAAGCAGATCAAACTGCAAACGTTCACCGGCCACTCAAATGGCGTCCGTGCCATTCAGACCCTCGACAACGAGAACAGTTTCTTGAGCGGCAGTCGTGATAAAACCGTCAAGCTGTGGTCGTTGAGAAGTCAGGGCGACGGTAGTTCTACTTCTCATTGCCAGTGGACGTATTCGGGACATCGGAAGTCGGTACGGTATTTTGTCATATCCTGACATACTAGTTATGATGGTATATTAAATACTAATTATCTAATATTTCATCATCTACCAGGTACTTGCTATAACGTTCCTGGAGTCGCTACGCCTGGCCGCATCGTGCGACTCGGTGGTTCACTTGTGGGATCCGTTCATGGGATGTGTCGTCGGTCAGCTGCCTGCCGACCGTCCGGTGAACGTTCTTCGCGCCATGCCGGCACCCAGCACAATGGTATTGGCCGCCACCACGGACGCCACCCTCAGGATCATCGACGCAAGGACTTGCGCGTACGTCAACGAGTTGAAGGTAAGAGTTTGATTGGCCGTTATCACGAGAAGCTATTGTTTACTCAATGACTCGACCAATAACTGTGATAAGAGAACCTATCTTAGAGGTTGAATATTGAGGAAAACACCTCGAGTCCCGTATAAGACATGGGATGTTTGTTGAAATTATTCACCCAACACCCATTTGTTTGTACCAATGAGTGACATTAACATAGTTATTGTCATGGATTAGGGATGAGATCAAGTTGTAAATTCAGCAACTGTTCACCCAATTGCCTTGATCGGTTTGAAACCAGATCAATTATTTTCAAGAATTACAATTTTTTTAGGAATCTGAAAATATCTGAACATAATGAAAATGAACATCCGAGACGTTCACTGCCCTGTAACCCTTTCATCTGATCGAGTGGTTTGAGTTTTTTATGTGGGTCTGACCTTGATGAGAGCCCGCGAGCTGTTCAACTCGAAACATTGAACAATCATTCGTCAGTCTAGGAACAGCTAAACACCAATAAGCAGGTTATACAAGGATAGTGTGGATTACGTGAACAAAGATATTTGTCTCGTAGGTGTCTCTGAACCCAGCTGGCCTGATTCGCTGTATCGCGATTGGCTCGAGCGGTAACTGGGTTGCCGTCGGCCAATCGTCCGGTTTCCTGACGATCCTCGACATCCGCACCGGGATGATCGTCAACTCGTGGAAAGGTCACGAGGGCGAGGTGCTGCAGCTGGTGGCGACCGGCGAAAACGTAATAGTCAGTTCTTCTCTCGATCAGGCCGTCTCCGTATGGGGAGCTACAGATGGGAAACTCAACTTTCACATGAAGTAAGGACTTAGGACAAAATAGACTATTACTGTGTACAGTATCACCATATAAAAATTGGTGTATTCGTCGATTTCATTGTTAACTACCAAATGCTATTTTGTTCAACTATCAAGTATTACTGTCAATACTTGAAGTGATAGAATTTTTACAACCAAATTTACTAATTGGTGCTTGACACCATACAAAAGAATATGAAAGAATAAGGCCAGAATAAAAAATGAATAAATAATATTAATAAAAATAGAATATGAAGAACTTTAATGTTGGTAGTCCAAATTTCCAACTTGTGAATTCTGTGTGCTTCATATGCATTCATTTGCAAACAATTATTTCCTGGTCAGATACGAAATCGAGACTGGGTACCTGGACATTCAGCTTTTTTTATACTTTCAGTACACTTCATTCCAAGTATTCTGTGCCGTCGTCTTTCAATACTATTGATTGTCTTTCGTAGGGGACCAACAGAACCAGTTCACTGCCTTAGCGCGTACGGCTCAGAACTCATCTCTGGCACTACCGCTAACCGTATTGGCGTTCACACGGCCGTCAGTGCCCAGGCGTCTTTCTCCTCTACTCGGCTGCGTTCGGACACGTTCCGGGGCGTCCTGACAGCAATGGGTGTCCTAACGTTGAATCGGTTACTATTGCTTGGTGCGGACAACGGGAATATTAGTTTGCTGTGTTGAAATCGGGTTTCAGCGCGTGTCTTTGAATGAACCCTTCGAAGCCATGAAGACAGGCACCAGTTGTGATTACAGTGCAACCTCGATGCATCGTTCCCGTTTCTATCACTCATTTTGTTCCCCCCCTCCCCATTACTCTCATATTAGCATTATTAAATTTTCCTGGATGGATGGTTATAACTAGACCAATCAATCTTTCCTGGTTCCTTGTAAAACGATAGATAGAAGTTTTACCGTGGTATTTATTTTGCGTTAAAGCTCTATTCTTGAATAATAAACTGTCTATATATATATGAATATGGTATTATAAATAACAAGTTACAAATTTACAATATAGATAGGTATAAAACAACATTAAAAAATGTAAGATTGTATTATTCATATGTAAACTTTGAATAATCATAACAACAATTTCAGGCCCATATAGACCAATAGTTTCATAAAGGCCTATAAAAAAAATACAAGTCAGAAATATACTATACATATAAATATATAAAATAAGTTTTAATAGGCCTCATGTTGTAGGCATGTAAGCTCTTGTGCCCGTAATTATCACAACCATAGCTTTGAAATGACATAATTAAAAAAAAATGGTTTCTGAAGATATACTCTAGGTTTATGGCAGTACGGCTTTTGATAGAATAAAAATATACATACTGAGCTTGGCGCTTGATTGACTACGCAAACTTCTACGCCTGCCCGAACTCGTGTATCTAAACGCTTGGATGGTTACGGACTTATGGTGATACTTTTAATGCGATATGATCAGCGTGTAAACTCGAGTACGAGTGTTAGCTTATAATTGAACTCATTATTGTGCTGCTAAAGATGTACGTTTAAGAAGATGGACTATTCATTACCGAGCTTCTTGTTATGATATTAAAAATAATCACTACACATCCGAGATTGAATACGTTTAAAATTATTTCTTTACAATAATTATGCAACAAAAAGTGAACTCACTCTCATTAGGGTTGGTATATAGGTTTCCAAAACAGGATCTCAAAAAAATATATTATCCTTGTAGTGTAGATTACTAGGAGAATACCAGCTCAAAACTTTTGTGCTTTGAAATTTGGTATTTCTACGACCATTCACTGCAAACATCCATAAAGTATCTCATTATATCCAGCTTGATATTTCTAGTTTTAAATGCCTCATTCAATTACGATGTTACTGAACTTCTGCAACACAATTAAAATTGCACGTAATTATTATCTTTGTGTAGAAACATTAAAGAGGTGAAGATGAAATTGCAAAATAATATTAGATATAGGAAATGTAGTCATACTACTAGACCCACATCAGTTACTCATTGCTTCTCTCATTTTTTAATTATTATCAAAGGACGTCACAACCCTGAAACTAGATTTTACCAAATAATGACGATATCTATTTCCCCAAATTTAGAGAAAACTATATACGTGTATCTCAATTCCAGAAATTATAATTAATCTATCCGTCCTCCAGTGACTGGCCGTTTTTCCAAGTCGGACGCAGACATTACTGATTCTTTTATACAGACTTCATATATTCTGAATTTGTTTGAAGAAAATACAGAATCGTTAAGACCTACACCATGGGTGGTAGTCTCTGAAGACCAATAATCAATAAGTATTTCTGAAATTGAGATGACAATTTCTAGTTTTCTGCAAAGATAGGGAGATGAATGTCGTCATTATTAATTAAAATCTAGTTTTAGGGTTGTTATATCCCTTAAGATTATACCCTGCTTATATTATACCTCTTAGTGCAACCTTGTCTCAGTCATCTGTCGTAGAAAACTAAGCTCAACACTGTGATTAACTGGTATATGGTACTTGCCTAACTTTTGTTTGAAAGTTTGAGTATTGATTGGTTGATAATGATTGATAATTTTTTATTGATTGATCAAACTATATTTGTTACAGTCATGAATTTATTTTGTTGAAACATTTGATCTGTTATTATATGATGGATTACTCTGCAAGAGACACATCAAAGGTCAACAATTAGACTTTGTGGTGATTGTGGTGACTTTGTGATTTTGGTGGTGATGTTGTTGTCGAAGGAAGGAAGTTGACTATAATCTACTCTGAATGAAAAAAAAGATTTTGCTGATTAATAAAGGATCAATAAATGATGCATTGGCATTGTTATATGTAGTTTTATTTTAACTAGTATCTCATATCAACCTTTGGTTACCTTTGGATATTCTTTTACTTAGTTAATCATACTAGTCTTAGTTTTAGTTTCAATGTAAAAGAAATGGTAGGTCATTGTTTTACGATAGCACAGTAATCAGACAAGTTTTGTGATAAAAACGAGAGATGTATGAATCAGTACCATTTTGTGAGAGTCTTGGTCTAACTTATATATTTTTAAACTAGAGTCTGTTATGTTTACTCATTTAAAAATTAAAGTGATCAAAAAATGGTTATTAAAATCATCCTACTCGTACAATTTGTTGGACGCACTTTCTAAAAACCTGTTCGGTCAGTTATGATTGTTGTAGTAGAAGTCCAATTCCTAACCTGTGATGTTTTAATTTAATTCACTCATTCAGCTTTATAATCAAAAACTATGTGTGGAGCTGAAATGGGATTATTTCTCCTGATAATTGACAACAATTGGTTACATACCTTACCTAACTATGCATTCTGGTGGTTATTGCACTCAAACTATGTTGGTGATATTCTAGATTTCATGGTGAGGAGTTATTTATGAAAATATACATATATTGTACTGTAGATGTATTGGAAATGCTATTTATTATTTCGTAATAATTTGGGTACTAATAATTTTTGTTACATTGTAACTTGTCGATCTACTCGTAAAATCAACCTTGTCACTAAATGGTGCAGACATCACTTTCCTTGTTGTGGCAATCATTGTACTGTACTTGTATCCACGAAACACTAAGAAGATCACCTAACAATTAATAATATTGTAAAACCTAAAAACATCTGTAATTATATATCCTCTCTGCAACATTAAAGGATTTAAAGCTTTTGTAAGATGCAGTTGCATCTCTTATCGTAAAGCTCTTTACGAATATAACGGTAATATTTTTGTATGTGAAGTTTGGAGGTGATCATCTTCTTTTGTGGATAACTATGAGGCCCTAAACCCTAGGCTTCTAGACAAAAGGTTGATCATACAGCAAGTTATGGCGATAGAAAAAGAAACATCGATTTAGACGTAAGAAATTACGGACGCGTAAAAGAAGCAGAATGTAATTTGTGAATATTGTGTCAAAGTCATTCCAAGTCCATTCTGAATCATACTACAGTATATTAGTTGTCGTAGTTGTAGATACTGGTAGTTTAATTACTTTGGTTTCACAGTAATGGATCAAACAGTAATAGATCAAAGGTAAATGACGAGAGCTAGATTATAGACAGTAAAAGCCAGTACTTGTTAGTGAACTTTTTACAATTGCTCTTACTCAGCTGAATTCGAGAAAAAATTATACCTGTATGTGCCCAGAACACATTTTATCAGACTAATTTGTTCACTATAACGAAAGAAATACTTGTCAAAAGAATGCATACGGTAATTCAACCTGAATAAGTTACTGTAGAACAACTTACCATAATTGTATCGGCATGTTTGTGGTAAATGTGAGTTGTACATGTAATGTGATTATAATGTCTAATAAATTGTAATATATCCTAAAATTCACATGTCATTTTAATATTCTTAATTTTTCTACCATTTTGTTATTAAGTAGGCCATGTTAGAATACCAACGATGTGAATGACGAATAAGAATTTACTGTTGTGATGTAGCATGCTATACTTGTATCCACGATAGAAATCACGTTGATAATTGTACAGAATCTCTCAGCTCTAAAAATTTCACTCTATTGAAAAAATAATCACGTTTTACTGAATATCCATATAAATACTACTGTTACACAAAATTAATGTAATGATAATTTATATTTGTTAAATTGTTATACGGCATTCTTTTGTGGATAGAAGGATATTTGCAATGTGTCGATAATGTGAGTAGGCCTATACAAGTCATACAGCATGACTCCGAAACACATTTTACATATGATTGAAATATACAGTAGATTGCCTGGAAAACTTATGCTCTGGATACTTGTCTTAGCCATTCTAAATGAGCTGAAAGCCTCGTGTACTCACTGTATGTATTACCATCGGTAGCGCATACGCTTGCGATACCTCGCAGGAAACTTGCCGAGGAGTTACTTTTAGTTAAACCTCCACCAGAATCACGTGTACAGATATTCGTTTGGCCGTTTTGCAAGCTTCTGACACAAAACTTGTCACGTCGCGATGGAAAAGCCGATTTTGCTTTAAAGCAGTCATCTTGTGACACGATATACAATTCGTCTCTTTTTAGCGTCTCGCTTGGATCTTCGTTGTCCTCGTCTTCATAAAAACCCCAGCCTACGAACTGATAATATGGAGAATACAATTGAGTGGTTTACTATATACAACTCGATTTATACTAACTAAACTTCGATCAGTCAAAACATTAATTTGATCAAATCATGATTGAACATTATTAATAATTACATTATTAATTATATTTTACATAAACCAGTACCATATATAAAATGAAAAATGTAAATGGTCATTCTGCTGTCGATTTAGTAGTGCAGTAACGGGTTCAGAGGAGCGTCGGTACAACCTGGGTAAGGGGGGAGGGGGTAAAATTTGTATAGCTCTGTCAGATGACTCGCATAAAAAAAAATTGAAGGGTGGATGGGAATTACGATACAAGTCACATTTTGTGAAAAAATAAGTTACATATACCATCTAGTGGTAGTGGTTTTGTTTAATATACATCAAGATTTTAGGTAGCAACGATATAACTCCACAAAAAATTGAGTTAAAATAGCGACCTGTATGGGAAAGTTCTATGATTTGAGACTTCAGAATTGAGTTATTTCAGAACTACCGGTAATCACAGTGTGATTTGTATCATTTTTCTGTGTACCCTCCATTTATTAGAGAAGTGATATAATTGAAAGCATGTTTTGGCAACTTTTCAAGTTTAAATAGGCCTATATTTAGACTGCAATTCAATTATATTAAATATATTAATTCAATTTAATTAATAATACAGTGGTCTACAACTTATTGTACGATTGGACGCAGACTTTTTTTGCGAATTAATAAGTTATCGCCTGAAGTTATAGGATAGGGCTCAAACGATATATCACAATAAACATTAAACAATAAGTATCTGACCGTGCATGTAATTTAGATCGAACTTACATCGCCAATGCGTCCTGGTGCCAACTGTTTGTCATCGTAGAGATTGTCCCAGTCGACGCATATCACGTTAACGTAGTCTGTCAGCCGCGCCGGAGAAGCTAATACGACAACGGCAATATCATTGCTGGTGTCTGGCCACGTGAAGTTTGGATGTTTAATAACTTCAGCTATGTCAATTGTCTGAGCATATTTTTCTTTTACTCGCCACGATTGATAGTATTTTCCCAGTACTATTTTATGATCGTTTTTGTACGTGTCATTCCATTTCGATTTGTGGAAACAATGAGCCGCTGGAATTTGATCATAAGATGCATATTTTTCCCATCGATTATTATTATAGGTCGACTGTGTCGATGGGCTAACATTTGTGAAAGGAAGTATGTGATTACATTTTACGTCGCGAAATATTATTCTCCATAAACTTGTAAACTTAATCTAGTAATATAATAGCGCATGAACTATTTAAAAAAATTACATTCAGCGCAAATTTGCTCCAAGATATGTGTTGAGATCAGTGTAGCGTTGTATAAATACTGTATGAGTAATGTTTTACCTGTAACCACTAAATTAACAGTAATTAGCGTTCCACCGCAAATCTGTTCGTATTTTGATTTATTTCTGTTGACTAAATGGTATAATCCAGCGTGCCAGGGGAACTCTCCACTTTGCAAAGGAAGACCTCCAGCTATCAAGTGCGGGTCTTGCGATTCCTTTCTCTTACCACAGCCTACGACAAAATCAATACATATGACAAAATAAATCCAGTTCAACTTTAGATAATGGCGGTATCTTTTTGATGTGTCGAAAATAGTTACAAATACTTCAAGGATCCTCAAGGATCAATTAGAATACCGGTACTTCTAGATTGTCTCAATAAGGATGAATGATGGTGTGATGGAGTTGAAATTGTTATTGATAAAATTAGATAGATAATCAAATGAATAAGTAAACCGTCACCTATGTGATGGAGTTGAAATCATCACTGCTTGTCACAAATGTGATGAAGTTGATGTTGTAATTGATAAAATTGATAGATTTTTATGATAGTTCAATAACAAGAATGTTCACAAGAATAGCGTTGCTGTCACTAATGTCCTTAACAGACATAATTATAAAGAGCGGTCGGAATTCGAAGGAAACATGGGAACGCCATATATATATTTTATTTACCCAACTCTAGTTTTGTATTCTGTTTCAACCATCGTAGCGCTATAGGATCAGACACCATCGTAAATCCCGTCACATGTTGGGCATAGCACAAATCTGTATTAGCAGCCGGTTTGAAGTTGATGCTAACAACTCCTCGTAAATAATGCTTCGAATTGGCTTCGTTGTAAAAGACGAGACCTCCTCCTGAGTCGCCTCGGCAGACGCTGACATTACGACCGATATATCCGGCGCAGAACTTGTCTGACGTGACCAGATATCGTAGTTTTGAGTCGAGAAGGTTTGAACAGTTGTCAGTGCTGACGTAAGGTAATTGTGTGTATCTGAGGATTTCACTTTGTTTTCCTCCCTCAGTAAAACCCCATCCAACAACCTAAACAATTATGAAGTGGTATTTAAAATTGAATTGTGCTTTTTTATATTGGGCCCAATGTTAACATGTATTAATTTTTACCACAAACAGTATAACTGGTACAAGTATTCACTTTAAATGGTTGTAATAAACTGTATGGCATCCAAAATAATAATTGTATAACATTTAATAAACTCTGTGATACATGACACTCTAATTCTTTTACTTCATGACTATGGCCATAAGCGTTAAAAACGATATGTATTCAATTATTTTTAAAAAGAGAAAAATGATTGGTTATCAATTATCATGAATCATAAACCTAAATATGGACTGAAAATTATTCCAATGCAAAATATGAAATATTTCCTCTATTACTAGCAATAAAATACTATCTCAAGTACTATCTCAATCATAGCTTTTAATATAATGAACAAGTATCGACTGTTGAATAAAGACTCACCGTTCCGTTGGTCCCTTCTGTCATTTGAACGTCATGATACTCGTTTGACCAATCAATGTACACCACATCAATGTAAGAGGAAAGCTCTACTGTAGTCTCCAGTTGTACAATCGCAATGTCGTATTGGAAGTTACCCGATCTACCTCGATACTGACTTTGTATAACGATTTTATCCACTCCCACATATATCATTCCAGGGTCTTTGATTGTCCAATCACGGTGAAACTTGCCCAAAGCTATCTTGTAAAGGTCTTTGTCCATTAACCTATGTGCTCGCTCTTCCCAAAAGCAATGGGCAGCTGAGAACAGAAACCGTTATCATGATTTGTTATATATTTAGTGCCGTGTTGGCGTTAGAAGATGGTGGGTGGCCAATTGTCCCAGATTAGCTGGGAATTTACTTGCTTTGGGTGCTGATGTCCCAGGGTGTAAATGAAATTACATGTTTTAATGAATAGTATGAAACATGGGTAATAAAATTAGGAATAACTATTTAGCAATTTTGCTACTATTTAAAAAATAATAAAAGAAAATACTAGTTCAGACAACTTTAATAACAAACTATCTCAACCTCTGCTTATATTAAAAAGATTACCTACTCTACTGTGACAGAGGCAACAGCCGAAACGTCGAAAATCTCGAGTGTCTTTCATCTCTGTGTTCTATCAACGGCTGCACCACCACCACCATATGTAGTTGGTGAACTATATACTTGTGAACCTTGGTAAGCTGCTGTTCTCTCTTTCCCTTTCACCCAATTCATTTATATCTCAAAAAGAGATTTTGATAAAAAATGAAAAGGTCCAACATAAGGAATAGCCGAATTCCTTTGTTAAAGCACAAAATTCCCTGTGGTGGAGTAGTGTGGGCAGACTATCTCCTACATCCTCCAGTGTTAATGCTGTGCTTTTTTTATTATTATGATTCAGTTGTCTCTGATTTCTGTTTACAATCAATAGTCATCCTACATAAGAATCAACAGAAATTTCTTTTTGATTTGTATTACCACACAATTGTGTATCAATTTTCCTCTCCATGTACTCACGTACCTGTGACGACATGCTTGATAGTGATTAAACTTCCACCGCAGTCTAGAGTGTAATTCTCTCCACCAGTGAACCTGTATATCCCGACATGCCAAGGGTAATCCTGTATCAATGCCCTTGTCCCAAACGAGATGAGCATCTCTCCATCACCTGAGTTCTTTCTTATTTCACCTACAGCTGAATAGGAATGTATATAAATGTTGAGATGTACCTAATCCTTGTAGGCCTATTAAAGAATCAAACTGAGATCTGAAGATCAAAGTCTGAAGCCAAGGAGAGTTTACAATTATTGTCATATTGATAACTCACCACATTGAATGAACAGAAAAGAACTAAACACAAACAATGCGTTTACTAAATACATGATACTGATTGAGTTGCTTCTAATGAATTCTTCATCACAACTTGAAAATCACATGTTATATTTGTATAAGTCTGTACTAATTAGCCTATGTGATGAGATAATAATAAGGTCACTTCTCCAAATAAAATTATGATAGGCCTACCAACAGAGGTTATCAAAGTTACAAAGATTTGCATTAATATAATTCAATTATCATTTGGTCTATGTAGAATCAAGTTTGTTTTAAAATCCTTGATCCAAGCAAGTTTACATGATCTTCCTATTCATCTGCAAGTCATAACACGAATTAAAAATCACTTAATTGTGAAAACAATTTTTCAAGTCGACCTTGTGAATACTTTGTTATAAGATCAATGTAGTGACAAAAATGTTTGTATATACTATGAATGAGTAAACCAACATGAAACATCGTAGTTGTATAACTTCAGAAACTGAACATTTTTATGATGAATTTAATTCTAATAATTGAAGTAAAGATTATTATCAACACCATTTAATTTTTCACCTTTATTTGAGAATACATTTCACAAAAAGACTATGCTATGCTAATACACATTTCAACAAAATGGAAAAAATATGATCGCATAAAGTGAAAAATGTGATTGTGTCTGTGATTATTCATTGATATGGCAGTTTCAATGGAAATTGTAAAAATATATCAGGTAGGCAGGTATAATATATATTAAACCCAAATAGACGCTTACCTATCTACCTTATTTAAATCCTGAGAAACTTTCTCTCAAGGATTATGAAGTGCTTTTATCTTCAACTTATTGAAGAAAATTGATGGTTTGAATCAGTTTATTGACGATTCAGTTATAATCAAATAAAAATAACCATTTCTATCACGAACGTATCAATAATTTATCTGCCTATCACCAACATGTTTATTTCAACAAGCATATTCATTTACAGGTATAAGTATGGATGAAAGTTATATAGGCCTACAGAGAATATAAACATGTTTTTGGAAATGTAATTCTTTTCGAGTAACATTAAGTGATATGTAATTATTCATTTGTGGAAAATGTATGCATTTTATAAAATTGAAGTGATTACAATCATATGAAAATAGATCTCGCTGAAAAACTCGGTTGAAAATGGCCGGCTATAATCAAACCACCAATCCCGTGTCAGCAGGCTGTCATCGTTGCTATGGCAACAAGGTGTATACAAACAACATCTGTTGAGTGCAATCACCTTTGTAGTGCAAGCCTAGGCCTACCCCTTGTGTTAATTAAACTATGACTGCAGGAATGGCAATAGGGCGTTTAGGCAGCTTGCTATATCAAAATTAAATGACGCTTCATGGACAAATGTGATATATAGCGATGAGTGAAAAATCACCAACTGGGCCTAGACCCAGCAACAATGGATTTGGGGTGCATGGTTCTGTGCCAAAATGGCTTGAGGATTTGTCTGAGTGAGTTTGCCCATTGGGCCCTTACTTATTTTTCCAAGTATAGACCGAGGCCTAATCATTAATGCGCATTATAGGCCTAGGCCTACTATTGGTCAAGCTTTATATTGTACAATGTTGTTTATTGTAGCAATGCCCAGAAGAATCGTCCAGGTTCGTTGAAACTAGATTTGTCGCATGGTTCAACGCCCAACATTGAGTTTCGATTGCAAAATAGTTCTTTATCACCACAGAAACCAAATTCCGATGTTTCAATGATGGATAATTTGGTATTAGGCCAAGATAATATACGAAGAGTTTCTTGGTAAGTCAATTGGATCAAATTACAAGTGCGGTTAATTTGTCAAGGTTATGGAACGGATAGCATAGATTATTCCCGTAAAGATATTCACTTTCTCAATGGCAGTAGACCAGGCATTTGCCAGGTTGACATAGAGCTAGGTAAGTGTGTTGAGTATCATCATTCGATTAATTTCAAATGATAATTTGATATGGTAGGCTACTTCTCAATTCAAAATATATTGCAAATTACACGGAAGTGAAGTGTGCCTATAGCAGAGGCACATGATGTGTACTGTAATAAAAAATATTGGTCTGGTATGAATTTGTGTTCAATTTTCTCTGTGCTTTTATTCTAGTGGAGCTGAGGATATGTTTAGCACAAAATCCCGAGAAAATTCAGCTCGTCATGGTAGACGAGCAGTGTCGGAAGCTGATACGATATCGTTGGGCAACAGTCCTCGGAACAGTAAACCTTTATTCTCATCCAGAGAAGATTTGTTCACATTTAATCCAACTATTCAGAGTGGTGCACTGTCACCACTTAGGGAAAGATTCCCTACCCAGCTTGAAGACATAAGTGAACCGGGAAGTGAATCTCCAATTGCTACCGGAAGCACACGGTCAAGACGTGCAGTAAAAGATGTGGCGTTAGTCAAAGAACAGTCACTGGAAGAATCTTGGAGTTCATTGAATTTTTTTAATAAGAAACAGAAGGGTCGCATCACAACAGACACAGAAAAAGGTGGGTTAGAGGTTGGGCACTTGTTTATTTTCCAGGTGTTGTTTGGCTTTTGAAATCATATTTTTGTTTTCCTTGCAAATTTACTCATGTGACATCGTTATCATTCAAATAAAAACCTGATTTCTAGATGCATGTTCATATACCGGTATTAATTTATTTTGTAGAGTATGTTAGAATGTTTTTGTGTCTTTCAAATATTGAAGCCGACTGGTATTATTGAGTAAGTAGGTATTTAAAAGTGAATTATGTGTAAGTGTCTGTCTAGGCTCTTATTCTCTTGGTTTCGCTCATACCGTAATTTTTATTTCAATTATAATCATACCAAAAAATACAATTTTAATATTATAATATTATTTAGTGCTATAATCTACAGTACCGGTACTGTAAACAAGTGTTTTGTTATTCATACCAACGTTAAAGATCACACTATTGAGTTTGTAATGACCACGTTGTCCAAGTCTCAGAAGAAAAAAAATGTATTAGTTCACAAATTTCATATGTTAGTCCAAGTTGAATATTCACATTATTAACAAATATGGAGAAATGAAATCACTGACCATCTATGGTCAGTGCCATAATATAATATACTCTATTATTCATCTAATAGTAGATCAACCTAGTGAAGACACTGCTCGCGTCAACGGTACATTCAACAATACATCGGTCGCTATAACAACCACTCCAAATAAGTGTGACGTACCATACAACTCAGAAATACCGGACGCTACATCTTTACCCGACTTTATCATACCTGAATTGCCGTCCGGTGTTGACATGGTGATAAAAATCCATTCTACTTGGGGCGATCGTCATTATCTCGGACTGAATGGTATCGAGATATTTAGTCATACAGGCCAACCTGTCATAGTTGAGAAGGTAAGGTAATTTATCAAGAATTTTTGGTTGACTTCTGATGGAAAAATTGCAAAAGATGTTGAAATTCTAATATGAAAAATACTGAGATGGGTGGAACAATAGCTAGCATGTTCAGTTGACTGGGGTTCCTGTGATGGCCGATCTTTCTGACGTAGGTTTTTCATGTCTTTCTCTGTCATTAAAGTGAATACTGGAATGGCTCCTTGACAATAGGCTACAACCGGTTCCTTCCCACTATCCAAAACACTCAATTAATTCAAGGATATAAAAAAAAAATTAACCCATCTAATAAAATATCCCATCGCCTCAATCGTCATCCACTACTGCTAATAGTATCGATCTAGTCATCAATATAACTAGTGTGTTATTAAACTCAATAAATGAAAAGAACGGAATGGTGCCCGTAAAATGAACTAGCAGTACGGGCCCAGGTACCCCCAAAGTCCAATGAAAAATGGTATACATGAAACGCTCGAAAGGGCCTCAACCTTCCGTATTTGTCCTTACTTTTTTCAACTCTCCTTCCAGAGTCATACCTGCGCATATAACCTAAAAGATACCGCCTCGAACGTAAACTTTCTTACACGATTGTTGGGGGATGGACACAACTGACCGTTAGCACTAAAGAATAGGGAGGATGATTGAAATCGTTGACGATCTACCGAGTTCCGAGATCCTCTATATCGGCACAGTAGTTCCAATAAGTCTTCCTACTATGAACTATCAATTAACGAAAATAATCATTTTAATTTGTTTCTATTGCGTTGAATACCAACAGATTTTCTTCGATCTTTCGATATAAGTGAACCCCCCTCCCTCTCTGTTATGCATGTGGTTCAGATGTGGTTGACCTCGTCCCATATCTTACCACCAATCCTGATATATAGCTAGTGGTCTTTTGTCCATAAATCTTGAGACTTGTCAAGTGGGTTATATTTGTAGGCTATATACCGGTAGCTGATTGACAGTAAATAAAAGGATGAAAATTAAAAATTATATCCAATATTAAAAATTGAAAGGAAGTAATAAAAAAACGGGTAATTTTGGCAGGGTGGTTTACCCAAAGTCGTCACTAGTAGTAGTAGGCCTACATTTATTTTCTCAAACACGACCAAACCAAATTTCTTTAAACTTGATAGAAAAGAAACATAGCCTATATTAGAACAATATTAACATTCAATAAAAACTTCATTTCAATTGGATGTATTTAAAAATTAAACCCAGTGCACTGTAAAACTATCCATGCAGGAAAATGATCCATCCAGGAAAATTTAACACTGATTATATGGGAGTGGAGTTAGAAAAAATGAATGATACAAGCAGAAAAACAATGGATCCGGGAACGATGCATAGAAGTTTCCCTGTATTGTTTTAGAGATTTAATGCCCTCCTGAATTCAGCAATCATCCTAAAACTGAGAATATTGATACTTACAAGTTACATACAACACACGAGAGTGAATAGTGTGAGAGTAAACAGTAATTTGTGTGTCTCTAGGCCATTAACTGTACATAACGTTATTAGCGTTTTCATCCTAGATCTGGGCAAATCCGTCCGACATCAACATATTGCCGGAATATGATCGAGATCCTCGCGTCGTTACAAACCTTCTAGACGGAGTGAACAGGACTCACGATGACATGCACCTGTGGCTCGCCCCGTTCACCGACAAAACCGTTCATTTGATTCACGTACGGTTTCAAGAAAGCGTTCAGATCGCTATGATTAGAATATGGGTATGTGCTTATAGGACATAAGTCACTTTCTGCTAACTTCTACATATTCATTCTGAGCTATAGATCAATAATAATGTAATTTTCTCATCACTTATTATACTTATTAGGTCTGGTACAATAATGATTACGTGAAGGATAAAAAAAAATACTGTCTAATTAGTAGGGCTATGCGAGCAGAATTCGAGCGAGACTCGAGCAAGTCAGAGCACAATTTTAGTTTGAGCGAGCGAGCGAGCTTTTTTTAAGCGAGCGAATTCAATTCAAAATTGAATAGAAAAATAGAGAAAACTTTTTCACAAGTTTCAGACACTATATTTTTGATACCAATACGTTGAATAATAATAAGATGACAAGTTTATCCTTCCCACTCTCGCTTACTCTCTCGAAATAGTTCGAGACTTTAAATTTCGATCTGGGGAAAAAATATTTTCGATCAAGTTCGACTATTGATTAGTCTCCTCGTTCATATGAAATAATCAAGCACTGCTTACTTGTGTGACTTTTGTTGTTGTCCTTATGAAGTAATGCTTTCATTTTGTTTGTAGAATTACAATAAGTCTCGTATACACTCGTGCCGTGGAGTACGCGACATTGAAATAACGCTGGACGATGTTTTAATATTCCGCGGAGAAATCGCTAGAGCTAGCGGAGGGATACTAGGAGGGCCAGAAGCATTTGGAGATGTGAGTATCTTAATTTTAAGGCCAGTACCTGTAACTCATTCATATGTAGTAGAAATGCTATTTGGGGTAATTATGATAACTCTGTAGGACCTTATTTTTTTAAGCTTGTCATTGATGTTTTCTTGTTTATTTAGGTTCTCTATATTGAATGATATCTCAATTTCTAATTTCTGTACTTATTTTTTGGTCAAGTTTGGTTGAGGGCTATGTAGGGTCAGCTTTACGTCATAATTGCAGAACAACCTAATATAGAGTTCTGGACGGTTAAGTGAGGTTACTATTAATAAAATACAACAAATACTATACTTTCATCCTCCGCTTTTTTCAATACATAGTACCGAAATGAAAAAAAACTACAATAATAACCAGTTAAAAAATTGTGTGTATGAAGCCAGTTGGTGCTGAAATTATGTTGTATGTTATCTCTATTTTTTACAGACTATTTTGTTCACAACAGAAGATACTATTTTAGAGTCAATCTCAAAGTTCGATGATAGTTTTGATTCGCTGTCAAAAGACATGAACCAATCACTGGAGAAGAAACAAATTGAAAGGCCAGTCACTGGAGATAGAGACGTAAGTACTGTGTACATTACGATTACAGTATCTTCTTAGCCATGGATGCATATGTGTCCACGCGCTGTAACGCCGTCGACGCAAATAAGCGTCCACTCACTTTCCAATGCATTGAATTCAATATCTCCAAAGCATGACATCATTTGGACATTTGACTTGTACTGACATCCAGGAGATGGGTTGAGTAATTGGTGCTTATCTTTTTTGCCGATAGAATACGCTAATGTATCGGAAAAAATATAATACGATTACATTTATATATGTATATACACATCCTATAAAGAGCTAAATACATCTCGTGGAGTATTCGCACAAAATAAACGAACAACGAATTACGATGCCTCAACTACTCGTTTGAGAAAATTACAGTGCTGTTTGAAAGCTTAATTTTTGTCTGTTGTTACCAGGATGTTCGACCATTCACAGGCGCGGTACAGGCTAAATCGGTGTGGTCCCCGACGGATGACGGAGACTCAAGTTCCGAGTCACTTGTAGGAGGACAAAAACTTGGGATAAATCTTCTTGCCAATTGGGGTCACCCTCTCTGTATCGGTAAGTTGCAATCAGTGAGCCTACATACAGTAAGCCTATTCACTCCAATAAGTGTACTTAGCCACAATACAGTAGGCCTACCAGTACAATTTTTTTCAATAATTCTTCAGAATGAAATTTTTGGTTGATAAACATCAAGAGCTTCATTTTAAAAATCATTTCAAAGGATGGCAGCCAGGGATGGAATGTAAGTGAACGGAAATGTTGATACCATGTCAAAACGATAATATCTAATATCGATCAAAAAAGTCGAAATCGAACGGTAACCTTATTAAATTAGGGTAGTCCTTCCAATTTGCTAACCAAACTGATGGCTCTCGTTGGTTTCAAATATTTTTATGAAGCCTCATCTAGCAAACATCAATTGACTCGTAAATAAGTATTTGCATTTTTATTGTTATTCTAAACCTAAGCATAGGCCTACTGCATACATTTTTACATGCATAAGAACATTTCTACGGTAACATTATAAAACAGGTATGAATTGTCGAGAAGATACAAAACAAAAATAAAGTAGGCCTATAGTATTACCGTACTTACAGCTCACAAATATGTATAAAGTACCAAACCTGCACTTTAATATGATGGTCTAACACTCTAACTCAACAGTTGAAATTCTAAATATTAAAAATACTTGCGTGTGAGCAAGATTGAGGCAGTAAAAACCGCTGACAAACAAACGATTGGCACAAGTGTAATATGCCACGAAAACGATTCTTTTTCCTTTTGTGGCATACCGGTAATATAATCGCTAGGAACGATAACGGATGGGTCAAATAGACGGTTGCTTGTATCGTCCAGTTCTTCATAGGCATTCACGAGTCGTTGTATAAGTAGGACATTACGTTTTATCAGCGTTTTCAACTGACCGTTGGAGTTCAACACAATGGAACTGGTACTCATTTCACGTTGTATGTAAATGAGCGTTGCATTGAAAATGCTCATTCTAGATGCTAATTCCAACAAAATATCTGTTGCCTGTCTGTAGTTTAGTTTATATCCAATCGGGAAATGTGCAAACTTATCCACCCAAGGTCGACAATGATATTTTCGTATATATTCCAAAGCGAGTCTTCGGTGCCAACTTAGCTTGATGCCAAGATCTTGTAACTCTTCATCGGTAAGGGTCAGGAATGTAAAAAAACTGATTTTCTCTCCTTCTACGAACTTTCGGGGTAAAGAATTGTCTACCGATAGTAATTCAATTTTGGCCATAATTTCAGCGTGATATGCGGCCTCAGTTTCCTCAGTAGCGTTACAGTCTAGTCTACTGCGATTTAAAAACTCGCCTCGGAGTTTACGAGGGCACAGACTGTAGGCTATTTCGCTTAAATCGGGTCGAGAAGCTGCTAAATCGAAAGGAGTCCTACCTTGACGATCCTTAATCTTCCTTTTCGCACCGGCCGAAAGAAGCATATCGACCAACATCGCATTTCCCTTATTAATTGCCCAAAACAGAGCAGTCCAATGTTGTGAATCCATCAGATTACAGTTACAACTGTGTTCAACAAGCTCGATGGCAAGTATCTCACGATTGTACTTACAAGCGTACATCAAAGGAGTCATGCTATTTTCATCGATTGCATTGACGTTAGCGCCACGAGCAACCAATAGATCGAGACATTTACGCAACTTATCCTCGTCATCACAATTGGAAACACATGTTGCCATTAATGGTGTGATTAAATATTTGTCCGTGCAATTTGGATCTGCTCCCAAATCCAATAATTTTTCGACAATTTCAGGATAACCAAAGTTGGCTGCTATGGTGAGTGCCGTATAGCATCCCTTAACAGTGCCGTTCACTACTGCGCCATTTTGTACGGCTGTAATGACGCCTTGCAAATTTCCAGCACGTATCTCCTTGTCCAGCATTTGTTGATAATCTACTTCTTCCAGACAGGGAGTGGAATGTCTTGCCCTGACTAGCTTTAACTCTCCATTTTCGTCATACTCTTCTTCGCCTGAAGATTCGCCTGCTGGGCGGCGATCTGTTTTTGAACTCATTGTTTAGCTAAAATATAATTAAAATCAAATAGATATAAGGTCCGTCTACTATTTTTGTCAGGTGATTTATTTAGTGTTGGTATTAGGCTAGTGCAATATAGATATAGGTATATACTCTAGGTATCTATAAGCAAACTAGAAAATACAAAACCTATAGATAATTGTGGTCCCTTTCTGCGACTGCCATTGAAAATAACGTCCAAAGCCTAACTAGTTCCACAGGATTAGGACTTTGATTGAAAAATTATTTGTTAGAGATCTAAATTGCGACTACTATCAAATATAGTAGTAAGCTCTTAGAAATGACGGCAAAACGTACATTACTGACTTCAAGAAGGAAATTACTACCGAATCGACTGCGTGAATTGTGACGTGCAGTGCAGTGATAGGCCTACTTGGAATAGCAAACGAAAAAAAAATTATCATCTGGAAGGCTGAAAATTTCGATAAAAACAACGAACATTCCCTTTACACCCAATAAAAATGTTTGCGCTTGTCAGTTGCTCACTGGTTTCGTGACGTAAAATACTCTATTGGTCGCACGCGTATTTTATCGCCACTTGTTTAATATTTTTGCTACCGGTAAGGTACCGGTAGCCCTACTAATTTATATTTGTTACTTTGACAACACAAGATGATAACAAATTCTCGGTTTAATTATCTTATTTCGGTCTTATTTTGTAGCTCACTTCAAGATAAGAGTTAGGATTTTGTGGTAACAACAATAGTCAATGGAAACACAAGAGACTCGTCATGTATTCTAAAATTACTAGACAGACTACCATAGAGATTTAGCTCCTTGTGTAAACATTAACCAGTCAAAGTCCTAGTGCTTTGGAGCCTGCTAGCAAGTTATTTTATTTTCAAGTGGCAAACGCGGTAAGTGCCAGCAAAAAATCAAAACCGACCTGTGCCAAAAGGTGCATGCATAGACATTAGAGCCTAGGCTAGGTCTACTGATTTACTGATTATGCTGTGAAACATCTCTTGCCCTAAACTGAGATTGAATAAACGATGTGAATTGCCTAGAAGCGAAGAATAAGAGAATACAAAGTAGGCTGTTAGATTAACACTTGGACTGGCCATAGTTACAATATCAATAACTGGGTCTAGCCACTGGTCTAGCCAATCATCAAAATCTGTAATACTTATAGGCTAAGGTTGACATTTAATGCAATTTAGATTTGTATACATTATGTAGCTGGTCTAAATCTGAGGCCTTAGGATTTAACTGGAAATGTATTCTCAACTTTTTGTTATAAACTAAACATTTTGAATATGTCAAATACCTTAAATATACTTACTTAACATGCAAGAAACTTTCAAACCTGTGTCAATACTCAATGCCCCTTCAATCGCTTTTGCCCACTATTTTTGGTTCAGTTCTGCCAATAAAAAAAACTTCTACATTTTTGCATCTTGTGGATTTCAGTGAATTTCAATTTGCCCTAATATATACACTTGAGTAACTTAATGTCAAATTTGATCTATAAAGGGGCTTGGGAGGTGATATTTATCAAAATGAGTATTACCGTAAATTTAGTTTTAAAATAATTTTCAATTTTTAAATAAATTGAATAAATTGTATTAATATAATAAGAAAAATGAAAAATGTGAATAAAAAAAAATGTAATTGAAATGTAAAAATGTTTCAGTAGGTACCGGTATGTACCGTAATTAATTACTGTAATTAGAAAGAAAAAATGAAGTAAAGCCCAAATACTAAGTACCAAATATGATCAGAAAAATGATGAAATATCAAGTTAACTAATGTAAATTATATAAAACCTTCAGATCGTATATAAATCAATTCAAACTATATGTGTAGCAGAACACAGTGTTTAGTTTGTCGAACGAGGCCAGTCTTGTCAAGGGAACCCAGCCTTTTTTTGGCTTTAAGATTTTTGCACATTTTTTTTTTGACGTATGACAAATATATAGATATGATAGATTTTATATATAGACAAAGATAGACAAATATATAGATATGATAGAATATATAGATTTTATTGGGTGCAGCACGTTCATAATATTTTGGTTTCAGGTATTATTTTCCGTTACATGCGCAGTACTATTCCCATACGCTTGGGCCTGCTACGCCTAAATGTTACCACTTTTCAATACCCATTATCTCAGAATATTAATTTTCATTATAAATTTACCTTTATCTTACAATTGCTTCAACCAAATCTGTTCAAAATTTTACAGAAAATGTATACGTATTGTATTATACAAACGTAAGGTGAGGAAATTCATGATGGGACAATACATCAGACTTTAATAATATATGAAACCAATAAAATGTCATAAATCCTAAAAATTGGCCATTTTTTGTATTAAAATGATGAAAATTACGAAATAATTTATTGAATCAAAATCGCTTTGCCGTAATTTTAAACAAAGATCTAAACAACATGGAGAAACAATCAGTATGCACTTTGAACGGACAGTAACTGAGAAAAATGTACATGAACATGACTGATTTAACACAGGCAACATAGCAAGCTCCGAGTCCCCTTAGGCCTGATAATGAAAGTAAAATACATCTAACCACTAAATTTAATAAACAATATTGATAAGTGCATTAATAATCTGTTCTCCACACTTTAGGTCTGACTAGCATAGAAGTACTCGGTGATTCCGGTTCAACGATACCTATCGATACACACTTCCTAAGCAGTAACGTCGGTTCGTCCGACTTGTACCGATTGATTGACGGCGTCAACGTCACAACCGATGACAATCACATGTGGCGAACCGAGTACGTTGAGGGTCAGACTGTAGTCATAACCGTCAACTTTCCGTTGACAGTGTTTATTGCTGGTGTGAGGGTGTGGAATTATAACAGCTCTCAAGATCTTGCATATTGTGGGGTAAGCTATGCGTCAAATTATGAAGCATGAGTTTTGGTAGGATTATTGGGCTACAGCCAATATAGATCAAAATACTTCTACAATAATTGGAATTTTTCAAAAGTAATAGTTACTTCAAAAACATCCTCGCTACATCTTCCAGGTAAAACAAGTCTCCATCTCCCTCGACAACCAGACAATCTCGCCGGGCCCCTCCGGCATCCTCACCGTTCGCCGAGCGCCAGGCAATTGTCACTTCAACTTCGCTCAAGACCTTCACTTGACCCCGACGCCCCCTGCCCCCCAATACGCACTACCCCTCCGCGAGACCTACATCGGCACGTCTCAGGAGGACTCGGTCAGCTTGCCCAGTCTCAGCTCCAACTACGACGATGACTCGTTATCGTCGTCGAGGGAGGGGATGGAGTACGAGGCACCGTTGATGCCCAACGGGTTCGTGTTCGAGCTGTTGATATTGTCGACGTGGGGAGATCCGTATTATGTCGGGCTGAACGGACTGGAGCTGTACGACGACGACGGAGAACGGATATCGTTGACGGATAATAGTGAGTTGAAGCACAGTCGGTTGAAATGTAATCGTATATTCAAATCTTGCATTTGATTTCAATTTAAAATGATTGACTGTCTATATGGGCTACTGAGTAAAATTTACTGACTATGCAAACGATCGAGCTTCTCTCGAACTCCAATCCGCTCTTGAAAAGTTACCAAATCAAATCATAATTACAAACCACAATAACAATAGGGCCTACATACAATTAAAAAACCATAAAATTCAATACTCAGTGTTATTCCGTGTAAATTCTAATTGAAAGGCCAACTTCTGTTTTATGATTCTCCCAGATATCGGTGCATTCCCTGAGAGCGTGAACATATTGGAGGGAATAATGGACGACATTCGGACACCTGATAAACTGATAGACGGTTTGAACGAAACTTCTGATGGCAGACACATGTGGCTAGCTCCCATATTACCTTCACAAGTGAGTTGAAAAGTGTACATTTCATGTTTTGTATTCATTTTTAAAAGAATCTCTAAATTACAGGTGCTGTGAAATTTGTTGAATTAAAATAATACTGACGTTGAGCAAGCATAGGGTCAAGTTTGGTATCTAAATTTGTTTTTGTTAAAACTTTTCTCATGTCAGCCACTAGTGATTGCATTAACCTTTTATTTTCAATAAATAAGCAAAGTCCAGCCATGGTCTGTTTGTAAAAATGTGAGTTTTAATGGGCAAAAAATCTCAGAAAAATTATTTTATAAAGTGAGTGCAATGAATGCAACAAAAGAGAAGCTTTTAATAGCGTTGTTACTTTTTTCCAGCTGAACCGAATCTATATAATATTTGATTACCCGATGACGGTGTCGATGATTAAACTGTGGAACTACAGTAAAACACCTTCGCGTGGGATAAAAGAGTTCGGGGTATGTTTCGTCAATCTTAGAATATTTTTTATCAATATGGATGTCTAATTGTTAGATGAGCTTTTGCAGAGACCTTTGTGCGACTTGAGTGGTTCTATCACTGTATGTTTTTAAAAATTTCTTTGTGTACACTGCACAGTTTCATAAATTTCATAAATCATAAATAAATCACAATGTTTTGCTTATCAGTTTTATTTAGTGGTAAATGTTTCAATTTTTCATTTGTTTTTCACTTGACTTTGTTTTTTCTACAATTAGAATTCGTTTTCAACTCTTTTTTAATTGCCAATCGTAATGTAGGGCGTTGATTAAATAAACTGAATAAAGGTCATGTTGACAAAAATGTAATAATTTTATTAGAACTGACTGATGATGGGAGATTGTTTCACACAATGGAACATAGTTTTAATGGATCTAATATTGTGTCATCAGATTCTTGTGGATGACCTTCTCGTTTATAACGGGGTGCTCGACAAGTTTACGAGCTACTCGTGCGAAGTGCCTTATCGTACCGTATTATTCACGAGCGACGAGGAATTACTCACGAGGGAGAGATCCAACGAAGTCAGGTACGTAATGTACATTGACGTGTGGAGAATTAACAATACTCAAGTTATGGAAAATGCCCCTTTGTGCATCTAAAAGAAAAGCTTGTATTGAAGATGGTTTGTATGAATTAGTTGAAAAAATAATATTTGGATTATATTGTTATTTAGCAATATCTAGGGGTATGCATGTCTATCTAATTTCAAGTCCGAGTTCGAGTCTCCGACAGAATTGGACTCGGACTCGTTGAAAATACTTTAGACTTGATTTGCGAGTCAAAAGTAGAGTCTTCAAATAAGCCGCCCATTTCAAAATTCGAATGCATTCTTCTTATTGATTCTTTTTGAAAAGAATCGGCAAAGCTCGGGTAAAATTGTTATTGCAAGTCAATGGTTTGGGCGACGCTAGAAGAAACCCAAAGTCCAGTCACAAGGGCATCCGAACGTAATCGATTCCTTCACTCCAACCAGAACAAAGAAATATACAATGGCCGCTGCTTTGTGACTTGTTATACTTGTCTATACTTTGATTTTGACTTTGTTTATAAGTCTCTACTTGTTACAGACGTGCAAGTTACGCAAACGGTGTCGAACTGCTAAACGAACGTCACCGTGTTACGTCAGGCGGATCACATATATCAGCCGACCAATCGCAGCGGCCGCTCACCTCCATACCGTCAGCGCACGGAAGAATGAAAAATAGGAAGAATCACTAGCTCACCACATGAACTTTTGTTTCTTTGATGTGAAATCAAGACCAAAGATTGTACAGCACGTTTTAAGAGTGCTTGGTAGTTGATTTAGTGCAATACAGTATAAGTTTTTTCAGTGATAACTCGATGAATTGTATAAGATGACAACATTTTCAATTGGTTGAAAAACAGATTCTTCAGTAGGCCTACTTATAAAATGATTGTTCAGAGTATATTAAACTTACTTGATATATTTGTCACGTTTTCTGTACCTGCTCTAATTGTTTAGCGTACCACTATTTTCAGATCGCTTGGAAATAATTTATATAACTTTCAAAATTGTAATACAGAATCTGAGTAATAAGCTACAAAATATCATAGTGTGATTGAAAAGTATCGTGCAACAATTCATCTGGAATTACCTTACAGATACAATAGAGCACTATCTTTCAAAAATAAATTGTTTTCAAAAGATTATTTTGTATCCTTTTGATAGTTATTGGAAATAATGTTTTTTTTCCATACTGAAGTAACATTTTGAACTACGGTATCCAAAAGTTATTACATGAAAACTGATATCATTAACTCTTTTCCGGCACGCTTCAACGTGCCGATGCCGTGTGCTGAGTGAATTCGTTTGAAGAAATGTCAACATATTGTTTATTAGTTTTATTATTGGTCTTTAGCTAAGAACTCTATTCAACTCTTGTTGCAATTTCTCTGATTTATTGTATGCATTACTCAGGTTGATAAGTTTAATTGATCATTCATCATAAATATTTTGTGAGTATTTGAGGACTATCCAACTTAGATCTACATATATTTTTTTCCTAATCCATTTTAGCACTTTTGAACAAAACCATTATGAAATTTAAAGGAACTCTACGTCATAAGAGGTTAAAAATTGAGGGAAAATTTAATTGGATAATGTAAATTTTCACCGAATTCAAACTCGAGAATGATGCACCTACACATTATTACAAATTTTCACCAATAATGGACCAGCCAATGAAAAAAAAATTAAATTATATTTCCTAATCAAAGATTCTTCACTAAAATAATCAACAGGTACAATTAATTAAAACTGCACGACGTGCAATGTGTGATTATTGACAATACACCTGTACTTGGATTATAGCTGTCATCTCGTTATACACTATCAATTGAATATTTTTCGATACGATAGCTATAATCTAAGCTTGTAGTTATAGCTAATAGTTTCAATACCAAGGTGTGTAGATTTGTATTACATTTCATACTACAGTAATATTTTGCTCATCTTACAATGCACAGACTGTGTTTATGCATGTATAATCTATAAGACCCAGCTTTGTAAAGGCCCGTAAAGAAAATAGCTAATACCAAATAGGCTACTAGTTAATAACTGTGAGAAAAAGAGAATAGTGTTGCTTAGAATGTTTTGTCTTTTATTGCATTATTGTAGCAGAACTGTGGCAAAAGCTGTATTTGTTTCCACGAAAGAAGAAAGTTGTCTGCCAAGTGAATAATTCTCAAAACTTCAGGTAATAATCTTTCAGGTTTCAGCGCCTTCGGAAGATTCAGTTTGCTTTCTTATCGTTAATATTGTGCTGAAAAATCACACTATCCTGAAGCATCACGGCTGTACAAATATAACTGTATTATTTGTGTTTGTTCTATTGGTAGAAGACCATCTTCTTTTGTGGATACAGTGCAACTTCATACATGTGTAGAGCAAACACATAGCAGAAAACGAAGTAAATTATTTGAAAGTTATTTGTATAGGATTTAGTCCTTGGCTTGTTGATAGCCTTGGCCTTGTTGGAGTATGAAATATGAGTAAATTTGATGGTTTTTGAAGTATATAATTAAAAAAAATATAGAATATATTTTGTGTTGCTAGTGTTTTAAAAATGAATTGTTATTTTTATATTCTTAATATATTTCAATCTTGATTACTTTGTATTATCAGTCACATAAAGAACACATTTTTATGGACAATTGTGTATAAAGCAACAAACTATAAGATGCCACATGTATTGTTCATTCTGTGGGGTAAAACTGATTTTTTCCCATCAACAAACCAAGGGGATAAGCTGCTGTTGTCAAACAACTTTCCTATTAAAATCAGTATTAACATACTATGAATTTGTTTATTATTTTGGTTCACCTAATATCTGTACCTAGTAAGTTGTATTTTTCAGCTAATTCTTTTATATTGGGCTTAATGACACCCTGTAATGATAACCAAGATCTATTGACGTCGGATGAATGACCAATGAGATGATGGGATGAGATGAAGGTTTCTTAGGTAATGAGAAAGATAGTGAGAAGAAATTGGTCGTGGTCTATATTGAAGGAATCATCCTGAACTCATGATTTAGTTAAATGAACAAATAAAAGTGAAAAAAAATGACAGCTAATTTTAACAAAGTGGAGGAAACGGTGAGACAAATCGAGTCTTGCAAGACCTTTTCTCGCCCCCCCCCCCTGCCAACCCTTGGCCAAAAGTTGGGGGAGGCAATGCCCCTCCTGCCCCCCCCACCGGTTCCGACGCCAGGTTCATGCAAAATTTGTGAGTTGTAATGAATCACCTTATGTAAAAAATATCATTCCGGACTATCATATTATGCCAATTGCGTTCAAGACCAATCAAAAACGTTCGTTTGGTTCAGATAGTTAATTAAGGCACTGCTTTGAGATGTAGCCGGATGTGCACGAGATTCCCGTTGTAGGCATGGTAATTTGAAAACGTACTTGTATCCTTTCATCTTTTCATTATCACCATTACTCATTCGTGCCCCTAAATAATCTTGCTGTTGATGAGGTCGTTGATTAGAATTTAAAAAAATACCAATCTGTTGTGAAACAAAACACATTAAAACACATAATGCGGTCGTATACATATAGACTTTCCTTATCTTCTTTCTTTGTTCAAGGAACAACCCCAACTGTACTCCATATATAAATGTCTCCAATAATTCTTTTCTTCTTTTATCAACGAAAATGTCTACGCTAAATAAATCACAACGTGTAATAACAAAGTAAAAGGGAGAAAGAACTCGTAATGGCTTGTTATCTACAAATGCATACTTCACTGCCCATTGTTGCACTTCACTGCCCATTGTTGCAATGCTATACGTGACTGTTTTAAATGAGTGTCGATTAGAGAAGTCAAGGGAATATATTATTTTTATGTTCCTAATTTTGACGGTATTTCTTGTGATATCGTGTTCACTTTAAAAATTATTCCAGTAAAAATCAGGACAAATCAGGCTGATCTGGACGGTCTACTCCTGAGTCTGGATTACTGGACCCTTTTTAGTACCCAATAAACCACTGAAAATAGCGTCCTAGGCTCAGCTAGCTCCAAGAGTGGAACTTTGTTCGGTTAATGTTTACTGAAAAAGCTAGCAACAATGATAATATATAAAAATTACAGATTCACGGTCTCGTAGACAGCAATAATCTGTCACATATCGTAGCCTACCTCATAAGCAGGCTAGGATTTTGTGCTAACAACAATAAAAATACACAGAGACCATACATGTTGTTATGGCAGGTAGCTTTACTAGTAGATATTAACCAATCAAAGTTCTAGCCTCTTGGAGCCAGCTAGCAGTAGGACGAAATGTATTAACTTAGATAAGGGTCCTGGTGTTCATTCTATAACGGCATTCAACAAATCCTTGTTCTTCAATAAGTTCTCAATTAGATAATTCAACTACGGATAATATCGAGTACCAAAGTGATAAGGGTAATCCACCCACAGAAATGTATAAAACTTACTGTTATTTATTGATGCATCAATGTTGAAAAAGCATATCGAAAAAAGTTTTTTTTTGAACTCTGAGAACATTTTGGAAAAACTAGTTGAAAAATACGTTGCACTGTTATACTAATTTCAGGTTAGATTGTGTTACTTTTAGATTAGACTATCTTAGTATTAGGAATTAGTTTGAGTTTGGTTGATTTTGTAGGTTGTATTAGATGATTAAGAGTGCAAGCAAAAACAACAACAGTGCTACATCAACATCTACTCAGATCCAACTGAAGAGGTTTTGCCAAAAATTAATTAATATTCGTATTTCAAGCAACTGACACATTTTAGTTAGATAAGTAAATAGTTACAGGAAATCATATTCACCACCTGACAGTATTTTCCTGTTTGTACTTTTCTTCAATACGAAATACCAGAAGTGATTTCTTTTTTCTTCCATTTATATGATTCTCATGAAATATGGCAGGTTGACAATAAATAACAGCTTGTCATCATCGAAATTGGTTTCTCTTTTCACATCTATTTTTCAACCCTCTAGCTACCAGTGGTGGTTGTATAGTGCACACTTTTGAAGGTATACTTGTTTCCACCAAAGAAGTCGTTCGTCTACCAACTAAACGATCGATTTGGAAGTTAAAACGTCAGTAATTACATAATCTCGCCGTAATGATAAGGATTTCCGCTTTTGAAAAATGCAGTTCCGTTCCATATCGTAAACCTCGTTTGAAAAATTAAATGGTCAGAAAAACTCAGTCAACCAAGGTACCGCTTCACAAACTGAGGTCAACGTTGGGCAAGGGTTTGAGTCCCGCATAAGGCATGGTTTATGAAAACGTCTTTTCGATCATCATCACTTCATACATAGTTTCATTACCTGCTCGTTCGTACCCCCAAATAATCTAGATCTTGGTGGCGACCTTAACAAACAATAATAATCAATAACAAATAACGGTGATATTTGTGTTTGTTGTTCTGGTAGTCGATCTTCTTCTTTCCTTCTGATCCGAAACTAACTAATTTCTTCGAAAAATTTAGTTCAGTTCGTTGACTTATTTAATTTAAATGATAACCAAGTTCTGTGACGTTTGTGAAAGAAGATCGGTGAAAAGATAGGAGAAAAGGTTATTTTATGAGGTGTTATTAGACAGTATGTAAAACATGGTCCTGTTATTAAGGAACCAAGATGCAGAAATAGCGTTCACGACTGAGGTTAACAACGAAAACCTCAAACCATCAGGATGTGCGGGGATCGAGTCCCAGTTTCCTGAACGACAGTTTTCAGTTTATGCCAGGTCTGTTTAGACAGATCTGAAACCGAACGGGGAGGGTTCGTATCCCGCTGCAGGCATGTGTTTTTGAAAACGTCCTTTCATTATCCTTCCCGTATCAAATCTCAGTAAGTCTATAGGCCTATTTTATCGGTCATCATATGAGATTGTAAGATTTTCTCAGTATTTGCAGAGCCTTTCGATCGATATAGTGCTTAATTTGCTAATGAAGTTTACTTTGGACCCTATACAATTGGCTTGATGAAAAGTTGTAGCAATATATTTCTGATTGCTTATTGGGTCAGGTCTGTGAAGATGTTTTGGCACAACGAATTTAACCATCTAATTTCTTATGACTAATTCCAGGCATCCTTATTAATATGGCTATTTGTCGGACAGTTCGATTCCCAACATGCACCGCCCACCTTCACAGAGGTTTTTCGTGATTTCCCTCTGTACCTATATTGAATACCGCGATGGTTCCCACAATATAGACCACGACCGCTTCCTTCCCACTACCACATCCCAGTATCATCGCGTAAATCATTCATGCGACCAGCGGCGGACAGGGCCGACTGTGGGGTGGCGATCGCCACTCAGACCCCACAGTATTTAGCTCTATGTGCGCACCTAAATGGTATTTTCTTTGTAGTTTAAATTGTAGTAATTTTATCGTTTAGAGAACGTAATCATTATATTTTCGAATTAAAATTCAGTATCGATGTATATATTTCTTCCAGAATATTAAAAAATAATGGAAAAAGTGGATAACTCGATAATTACGACCGTGAGAGCTCATGGGGTGAAAACTTAACCGATAGAGGGTGCGCATGACAAAAACAACAACAACAACATTCGCATGACATGACATGGTCCAAATGTCTCAAAGAGATAGAAATATATTAGTAGGCCTACGTATAGGAAGATCCGATGAATAGAGAGTATCCTGATCTTATTTCATATAATATGTAGAGTAAGTTTGAACTCAGCAACGCCACTGTTTTACGCGTTGTCATCGCTGGCACGAACTGATAGAAATATCAGTCGAAACATTTTGTTGAATATTATTGAAAAATATGTTTTATTGTTGAAAACGTAGTATTAATATTCAGTTTTTCTTGTTAAAATATGCAACTATAGTTTGTCCCCAGCTTCACGACATTACTTTGGGGATGTGTCACAGTGAGTTATGTTCGTAACTTCCACATGCATATTAAGGAGAATGTCCACATATGTAACGGAGGGGCTGAATAATAATGAGGTGGCCAATATTTATGTGTAGTTTTTAGAGATTGAAATTCGGAAAATGTATATTTGGAGGCATAAAATTGAAATTATGTTTTGACTTTGTATGTTCATTTGTTGCAATCAAGTTTAGAAAAAGAGAATACAAACTTGTCAAAAGAATTGGAAAATGAATTGGAAGAAGTTGAGAATATGTTGGAAAAAAATTGTTGAAATAATGTTTTAAAAGAGTTTTAAGAATTCGATTAAAGTAGGCAAAAAACATTAGGTAAATAATTGAAAGAAATCTTAAGATTAAAATAATGATAAAATATGTAAAAAGCCTTGAAAATAGTTGGGAAACATTCGGTAAATGATTGAAAAAAAAAACGTTGAAATGATTTTTGAAGAAGTTCGAAAAATTGGAAAAAGTTTATGAAAGTTCGAAAAATGAAAGGAAAAATTAAAAAAAAATGAAGAGTTCGATCCTTTTTCCAAGCCGCGATGAATGGGCCTATATAATACTCTACACACTGGACTCAACTTCTTTCAAAAAGTGCATTTCACAATCCAATTCAGCTATCACAAATTTATATTGTTATGGTTATAGTTTATTTATAGCTTTCGTAAGAAGCATATATAGTACGTATACAAACCAGGTCAAATATAAAATGAAAATATAAATAAAATAAGAGCCTTTACATATTAGAATTATACAGCGTAAGATAAGTAGAACACATTAAAACATAGAAAGCAAGCCTATATTTTGAACAATGATAAAATGAGCATATAAATTTGTAAGCATATATGTGTATAAATAAACGAGCAATTCTGATTCAAAACACGTACAAAAGGACTCGCGAAGTATTTCATTTTTGTTTTTCAACATTTCACTCGTGCTCCGCTGTAAATAAACTGGTCACGGTGCAAACTATGCAACCCGCACGACGTCTGGGAATATTAATCAGCTGTTGCTAGATCCAATATACAGAGGGAAACGCTATAAGTGCGTATCGTTGGAAAGTGTGAGTGGTGCTATAAACCGGTTATGATAACAATATGCGATACATTTAATATTTCAAGACTGTGAAAGTGTTCGAGACTTCTAAACTCGTCTGATTCCCAACTCATCCCATTCTCGACTTTAACTAATTCGATGAGCGTTAGCGAAGATTTCCATGTAACTCTTACCGAGCTTTGTCTGTGTTTTTTTTTTTTGTTTGTTTGTAAGCACTGCACAGGTCGTAAGGTTTGACCGATTGACATGAAACTTTTTTCATATACGCAAACTTATCCAACTTAGAAATGTATAGTTTTGGGGTCAAATCGGTTGGACCATTTTTGAGAAACATTATTTCAAAGTTTCTAAAAATCCCATAAGATTAGGCTGGGCGGAAAAAATTGAAAATAAAATCTCTCCAATATGATTCAAATTTTCCTCAAATGTGAACACAGAAATAATACGCGTTAATAAAAATTGACGTGTAATTCGGACCAGCCGTTTCGAAGAAAATAATTTAATACATGTTTCTTATTAATAGAAAATATAGAAATATTAGTGGAAAAATATTGCATTGTTAAATTCACGGCTTCCCAGATCCATTGGCATTGGATAAAGTTCATTTTAAATGATCAAGGTGTGTACAGAGTTTCTCTTTTCTTACAACGCACATTCCGCGTTTGCCTAGTATTAACTCGTTTGAATCTCTCTTCCTCTCATGTCTCAACTCGAACGCTCGTCTCGTTTACGGGGGTGTGTGCACGGTGCTTACAAATTTATCTTTAATATTTTTTCCATTTTCAAAAACCAGTGTAATTGAATGAAAACTTCATATCTCCAAGGTAATTTCGTGATCTTTAATTGATATGACATTTTATTTTTGGGCATTCAATCAGTTTTGAGATAATACGTCAATGAATTTAATCGCATTCTTTTTATTCATTGACGTATTATCTTAAAACTGGTTGAATTCACTGAAAAAGAATGTCATATTGATTAAAGAACATAACATTATGTTGGTGATGTGAACTTTTCATCCAATTACACTGGTTTTTGAAAATGGAAAAAAATTAGTGAAGGTGAATTTCTATATTTTATAAGCACCGTGCCTGTACCCTCTTAAAAGCAGTTATTCAAGCCTACAGAACGATAGTCTCAATTCGACAAATTCCCAACTTGACGAATCTCAACTCGTCCGTTCCACCATTTTACCAGCTTTAGACGAGTTGAGAATCGGTCGGTCGTACCCGGGACAGAAAACATGCGCGACTCACTTTAGTCTCTAAAGCACTGCCTTAGTTGAATGGGCCAAGGGGAGTGACACTATATTATTACCACAATCATAAGTATGATTCGGTCTTCGTTTTCCTTCGATTGAATCTCCTATATTTCGATCTATTATCCATTCATTCGATCATTCATGACGTCAACACAATAGATTGACCGACCGAAGACATATTTCTTGTCAAATCACCGATATTTGGGGATATTTCTTATTGAAAAAAAAGCTTCACCCATTACCTCTCTATTCTCGGTCTCTTCCACTTTCTCTCTCTCTCATTTTCTCTCTCTATTTATTTTCTCTCTATTTATTTTCTCTCTCACACACAATATCCTATCTCACTCACTAATACTCTGCTCTCCGTGGTTTCGTCTGGTTTGATTTGATATTTACACGTATTACAGGCCTGAGGGTGTTAACCAGTGTTGTATTCCATCCTGAATGGATCTTACCATTGTTGTCTGCACCCCCCATATTCCACTTTCCCATTTCCCATTTCCCACTTCCCACTTCCCCTCCATTTCATCAAGGAACATTCATCATTAAAGCAGTATCGATGGGAGATTTAACGTTCCGCTTCAAATTAGAAAGTGATTCTTGATTGTGAAATGTCATCTTGAAAGGAACGGAAAATCAAAATGGAGTGATTGTTTTTTCCTATCGAAATATATTTAATTGCACCAATCGTGATTTTTTTTATCCGTTTGTCATTATATCGTTTCGAACATTTTGTATCTAAATTTGATTTACAACCAGGTTGCCCCATTCCATTCAGCTCCTTTCGGATGTCTTTGTCTTCTAAATTAGAAAGTAATTTCAATGATGTTGTTGGGGGAGGCGCACTTCAATTTGAGTAAAGTACAGCAACCGATCATTTTTCATACCATTCTGTTTAAATTTAAGTTAAATTTTAAATAAACTTCAAAACATGGCTCCACTTAAATGTCTTAAATGTCCATTCTAACGCTATTTTAATGTACATGCACCCTCTTACATGAAGGCTATAATTATTAATTTTCCATTCAATCAATTTTGATCTGAGAATGAGCTAACTTACTTGAAAATAGGAAGGCTTGATTGGCAAAAACATGGCCGCCGCAGCCCCCATGATCTCTCCCTTCTATATATATAAGCTCTATACATACGCCTAGATTAATTTTTACCGTCTTGGTTATATTGTTCTATATTAGATTAAAATATAAATTATATCAAAACTACTTCCCATGAAATGAATTTACGCTTAGATCTTTATACTGTTTACAATAATTCATTTAATTTCATTTCATGCATCGCAAAATGCAAATTACTATTGGCAACACTGTCAAGTGTAGACTATCAATGCAAGTATATGCACTGGACATGACATAATGCGATATCAACACATATGTGTTACTTTATCCATTCCAAAACCTTTATTCATCCATCGTGTCACATACACAAAGCAAATATGACAAGAGTTTATTTTATAAAAGCTATAGGTTGGTATTCATGGAACTCAACAAGTATACTTGTGGGTATCAGGGTATGGGTTTGTAAGGGGGGAAATGGGTGGTATTCGATTGAGTGATACGACACGATACACACAATATATCGTCCATCTCTCTTATATCCCCCACAATTCCATCCTTCACAACTGTCCCATGTATTGTATTCTACAACACAAAGAAGGAATTTATAAAGCTTTCCGGCCATGTTTTTTTTTACATATGTCAAACGGCGCTATTGAGTTATCATGTCTATATTCTGTCTCGATCTAGCTTCAAGCTTTTCAACGTTTCAGTGACAAGCAGATCGACTTTTTTTACTCACAAAAAGTCGTGTCTACGTCATATAAAATAACCTCAAGTGATTGGTTCGATCTACATATATACGAAGACTGCATGCATTTTCTAAGAATTTTATGGTGGAGATTCGACATACAAAATGGTTGGTTGTAATGTATGGAGACGACTGCCAGTCCATCACGTCAATACCAAGTAGAAGATACCATATATATGAAATGCACTTGCAACTAAAAAGTTGGATGAAATATCTTGGAAAGTTGAAATGTGAACTGGTTTTATGTTTTTAGGTTTACGTGATGGAATTTTGCAATCGTTTTTTTAGGTTTGGAAATTTTGAATAAAATTATTACAATTGATAGGTATGTAGTTGTGGTGTGTGTGTTGGGGAGGGGGGGTGGAAAGGGGTGAGTACACATTTCCTGCAGGTAAAATTATTAGTCATACCTCGTAAATGATATTTCTTAAATTTGGTAGTGTGTCTACTTGGACATTATATCACCATATTAAAATGACATTCTATAAACATCTTGCAAGTTGTCTTGGTTCTTGTGAAAAAAGTGGTGAGTTTCAATGAATTATCTCAAAATATGCATGCATTTAATTCTTAGTATTGAGAATTACAACGAGCCGTACAATTATCAGAGACTATCAAATAAAGACAACATGAATACAAAATTGTCAGTTTTGTGGAAAAAATATTGAAAAAATATTCATGTAAATTATACTTTTCAATGTGAATAAACTTACACCGTTTTTTTGTTAAACTATTGACTATAACATAACTCAGACAATTAATTTAAATAATATAAAATAAAAAATGAAAAAAAAAAAAAAATGACAACTAATTATACTGTTATAGTATTCGGTGAAAACTCATATGACAATAATTTAAAGCTCTACTTTTCCATGGCTAAAAGTTTATTTTTGGTGAAAGGTGTGATTGACGATTTCACTTTGATCGGACCTATATATATATCCACATACCTTCCCGGTTAACAATTCGACAACTGTCAACATAATTACGTCAATCAGTTCAATCCCAATGATAATTTCGTAAGAAATTGGATCTGAATTGAACGAAAACTTCAGGAAGCTTCGAGAACACAAATGATTTAGGCCTACGCAGCGCGCGCATCATTTGGTTTTCTACTCACAACTTGTTTCATTGGTAAAAACATTCACCAGATATGTTGTATAACAGTTGAAGTACAAGCGAATTTAATGAAAAAGAAGAATTGATCGACTGTGTTGAAACATCAGCCAGCTTATTCGGTTTAATTAACTTGAGGCTAGGTTTGTTGGTGCTTGCGTGTGAGAGTGTGTGTGTGTGTGTGATAGAGAAGGAGAGAGTCGATATAGAGAGGGGTATAGGAGGAGCTCAGGTTAAAAATGCAACTTCTCTGTGATAGTTGCAACTGAGATAGTTGCATGAAAGTGTCTGTGGGCTATGCGTATGGAAATACGCATTCTCATATTTGTATAGGCTGACCATCCACTCAACAAAGAGATTAGGGCTGAGACAGGGAGAGAGGGAAAGAGAGAGAGAGAGAGAGAGAGAGAGAGATAGAGAGAGAGAGTGTGAGAGAGAGAGAGAGCGAGAGAGAGTGAGAGAGCGAGAAAGAGAGAGAGAGAGGGAAAGAGAGAGAGGGAAAGAGAGAGAGAGAGGGAAAGAGAGAGAGAGCGAGAGAGAGATAGAGAGAGAGAGAGAGAGAGAGAGAGAAAGAGCGAGAAAGAGCGAGAGAGCGAGAAAGAGAGAGAGAGAGCGAGAAAGAGAGAGAAGAGAGAGAGAGAGAGAGAGAGAGAGAGAGAGAGAGAGAGAGAGAGAGAGAGAGAGAGAGAGAGAGAGAGAGAGAGAGAGAGAGAGAGAGAAACGTTCACCACCAATAATTGGAATTGGTATCAAAACGGGTGGCATTTCGTGATTAATGATAAAGTAATGTGTACACATGACTCGGCTTATGAAATGTAAACACAGCGTCATAGCGTCGATACAACAGGGTTCTACTTTACAATTTTATCGACATACGAAAAGCTCGACCGTACTTCATATCGAGCTTACGTTGCAGTTATTGCTTTTCGTGTTTCATTTCAACTATAACATCACAGTGCCAAATGCCATTTCTGTTTAATCTGACCATTATTTGTTCAAACATTGAATAGATTGACCGTAGGATTTGATGATCATGGCACCACCACGCATGTGTTCATTATTGTCGTTTGTTACATACTTTTTTCAATGTTGTTTAACGACCCCACCAACAGCTAGGTTATACGGGAGTACGATTGAACAGTTGAGGAAGTGCATGAACAGTGCTTATACAAATAGACAATTCATCTTTACTATGTTTCGTCATTTTCACGAACCAGAACTTTTCAATAGAAAAGTATATCAACTTCAAGCTAGTTTTATGCTCTTTGTGAATTCAATCAGTTTCAAGATGATACTTCAATGAATTTCATCTCATTCATGGTATTCATTGATGTATTATCTTTAAAAAACATTGAATTCACAAAAAGTTTCCTGGCAAAACCGTCGGTGAGACTCTTATGTGATTATACTGTGACTGCCAGTGCTGTCGCGACCGCTGCTCTGCGGGCTGCGTTTAGGAGTTTTTGAATAGAATATTCCCAATAGCTTATTTCGGGAAATGAATGAGTTCCTTGTTGATAATATCAACAATACTTATGATGGTAATTGATTGACCTATTCAATTCGATGGAATAAATAGACTATAAAGCAACATTGATTGGTATGGGAACCATACTGCCAAGCATGCAATTGCCATACTCTATGAACATGGCACCACCACGCAAGTATAAGGTATGGTAATTCTCAATATATTCTAATACTTCTTCTCTTCGCCCAAGTTATCGTTATTTGTGAAACTCCTTTCATATCAATCTGTTGAACGAGCGTAGCGAAAACTAAGCAAATTCAGATTTGTATATGATTTTCTATCATATAAACAATGGACGGGGCTCGCTTGTAGAAATTATCAATAAGAATGATAGATGAGAAAAATTGTTCAGCTCATTATTATTAAAAATGAGGATATGAAAACTCGAACAAAAAGTACTAATGCAATCATGAATATTCGTAGAAATTCAAGTTTGGTTCGAATACGGAAATATATTCAGGTAATAACATTGTAAAATTCAGTTCAGTCAGTTTAGCCATTATAGTTAAAAAGGATCACTTATCGCTTCTACACGCTCATTCCACTCATCATAACGTATGGAGTTTTCCTCTTGTATTTCACACCATTAGGAAGAATTGTGAACATCTACAACTCACTTACCTGTATTATCCTTGAGTAGCGGAGACCACCCAGATCCTGAAACATGCAAATTTCATATTTTCAATACAAATCATTTGAATAACAGTTAATAGTTGCATAATAAATGCATAATAGTTGCTTATCTTATAAAATTTATTCAAATTATTTTTTAATATGATTTCAAAAGTAATTTCATTAGAAATACATTTCGACCAAACATTCTCCTTTTTCGTATTATTATGTTCTAACCATGCTTATGATCACTTTTATATTCATTTTTTTTATGTTGCTTAACGACCCCACCAACAGCTTAGGTTATACGGGGGCACGAATGAGCGGATGATAATGAAACGATGAAGAGATGACAGATGAAGGGACGTTTACAAAAACCCATGCCTTATGCGGGACTCGAACCCACGCCCAACAGTGACTTCACTTACTACCGCTAGCGATAATTGACTTCATGTTTAAATGTATAAGTCTTATTTCTTAATTTTGGTAATATACTTGTGTTCTCGAGAGTTGGAGGTTGACTACCAAAATGATGAATACAAATATTAAAGTTGTATTTGAATAGCTGTGAAAATTTCTGATTCAATTGTTTTTCAGGACAACATTTATGATCAGAAAGAAAATTACGTCTTTAAAAAGTTCATACTTCGAAGCTGCATCGAGTCCGTCTATGAAACTGGAATTTTCACAAATTAGAAGACCACCTCAATCTCTCGTGGATACAATCAAACATAAGTTAAACTTTTATTATCTATTCTTGAAAACTATACACATTTCCATCTACAATATATAAGGAACTTTTTTAATTATTCAGAAAGTGTCATTTTAATTGAAATATTTGAAAAGAAAACATCTGTCTGAATAGTCTTTGATTTGTAAAGAAACTTCATAGTTGAATAAAGTTTCTTGTAGGTACTCAGTTTTATATTCAATTGGAACGAAAAATAAATTTCTTCAATAAAATATCTATAATCATAAACTATATAAAAGAATTCTCTTTACAAATCCAAATTTCCATTTCTCAATCCATTACCTCTTTACTTGTTAATTCAACATTTTATTCAAATTATTTCTATAGATAATGAATAATTTACCCACTTATCTTCTATTAAGTTTATTTCTATACCCAGAACGTTTTTCAAGTACTTCAATCACCCTCATATTTACAGAGAAGATGAGCTTGTTTGCAGCCCACCTCTTGAAATTCCCTCCAACCCCTCCACCCCTCCTTCCCCTAACGGTAAGTACTTCATATTGAAGTACGTTCATTAATTAAAACTGGATTACTCTTCGTTACATGTCAACATATAAAAGACATACTAACGGTACTTGATTTTTTTTTGAAAATATGAATTTGAGAATCTCACTTTTTCTCGCAGTCTTGTAGAAATATAATGAGACACTTCAACCTCGTATTATACGTGTTTTATATAGATTACTCAGCGAGATGAATATACTTGAACATATTCAATGTTTGTTGTATAAATATAATACCGTTAGTTTGGAGCGTATTAACGGTTGAGTGAATTTCTAATTAGAGGCTCGATATTCATTCTGTTCGAATATTCTGAGAATAGAATAATGATTCAATTTGAATATGAAGTTTTATTTGAATTTATGAAATGAAAAATATTCTATTAGTTCTTATTTTTCAGATCTCGGGATCGTTCTGTATGGAATAACGGTTTTAATGAGGAATAAAAAGTAGATACCATCACGGTGATTGGTTTTAATATAGAGTTTCAAGTATTTCTTTTTGATGTTATAGAATATGTTCTTTGTAAATATATTAATCAATTAAGATTTCTTCATTAAATTCATTCGCTACTCCTCAAGTAGTATGAAATTAATTAATAGTTATTTGTGTTATACTTGGTTATTATCAATAATCAGTGTCGCCCGTTCCTGTTACGAATCATTCAATTAACATTTGAGTATTTCACTTCGTTTAATTTAGCGGCTTGCGAGAGGAATGTGATTACATTTCCAATGGTATTTTAAAATATCTATCATTAAATACATTTGATAAAATCTATCGGAATATTTATTTGTTTATAGACACACCAAATACAAATCTGAGATACCTAAAAATCAATGTATGAAAATAATTGAATAATATAATCGATTAATATGACGATATTGAATAATAACGGTCTTTTTATTTGGTTTTCAATTGGTTGGACGGTTAGGTTCTAAGGAATTAAACCAGGTCGGCGCACTCTTACTGAATCTGACTAGCAAGCGATTGTGTTCCATTGTTTTGTTCACTTTGGAAACTTTCTGATCGTTCTAGAATCAGAATCACAAAATGCAAGCATTCAAATCAATTATCATTCAAAGAACGTATTTGTAAAATATAATTTCGACTCCATTTCATGTTTTTACTGAAGAAATATACAATATTTTCGTCAATACAGAATATTGAAAGTACGGAACGTGATTGATACGAGAACGTTCGAGTTCATTTCGAACGCCTGCCCGCTCATCAAGATGTCTTAATTTTTGCTCAGATAATTAAAGAATTTCTTGAACATCTTATTATATTTTCTTAGAAACTAATTACGACGTAACGTGGTGAAATGTAATTAAAATTCTGAGCTAATTAAACCAACGAATTCTTTAAACCGTTCATTATATGTTTGAACTTTAATAATACGTTGTAACGTTTTCAATTTACGCGTTTTCATTGCTTTAGTGACGTCACCAAGTCACGTGGATGACTTTTAATATTATTGAAAAACGATTAGTTTGAACGTTTCAGGAGACATAAACAGGAACAAATGAATATTGAGTGAGAAATTTGCCTTCGTATACCTTCATTGTATACACGTTCCACAGATCAGATGAATTTGAGTGTTTAGGACGGAAGTTTGTACCAACATTCGAAAGATCAAACTAGAACACAACTGTTTTTAGTTTTTGACTAGGATATTACACTTTTTCATCGAATCATCATATTGAACAAAAATCCAGATGTATACACAATCGGAACTATTTTATTTTGCTCACCATGTTTATCCATCGCGAAAATGTGTATCGTTTTCCTGGATTTGATCAACATTTTTACCTGAAAAAAAAGGTATAGGTATATGTCTACCCCAAAGATAGTGTGACCTTGTTAACATATACTTAGATGTATTTCAAAAATCACATTTTTGGATACATATATATTTCACCTGTTTTCAAGTATGCGCACTTCCAAAATTGAACCATCAATTTCTCAAAATTGACCTGCTTGATTATTACAAAAAATCGGATTCAAGCTGGAAGTAGTGATGCGAGCAATGCGTAAAGTTCAAAGTGGATCGATTTTTGTTTGCAACCTGTGGAGCGTATACAAAAAACAACAAAACAAACCGGCACATGCAGCGTAGTGGTTAACTCGCTCGCTTTATGTGATCCGGGAGGCGAGGGGTTTTCGTACCCGGTTCGATCCTTGCCGTCGTCCATCCTTACAGAGGTTTTTCGTAGTTTCCCTCTGTATTCCAGACTTATGCCGGGATGGTTCCTACAATAAAGGCCAAGAGCGATTTCTTCTCACTATCCTTCCCATTACCCAATAAACCTTCATCTCATTAATAATCCATCTGATGCCAATAGATCTTCGCCATCATTACAGTGCGTCGTTAAACCCCAAAAAAATGAACAAATGAAAAAATAAAGACCAGATTTAGATCAAATAGATTTCTTTGCTTTACCAAATCTTCGATTAACCAACAAGTTTTTTATAAAGCGAGAAAAATGTCCAAATGGCACAAATTATTCATCTTCATTATATGAAAAATAATAAGTAAGTTCCTTGGATACAATTTTAATTGTATTTTTGCACACCTTCTAAACAACTTCTATTTTATTCAACAGATAGATTTTTCCAAACGTATTACACTGTTCTAGATTATATTCTATTTGTTTTCTATTGAATATTCGTAAGTATTCAAAAGTTGTGAGTGGATTCAAGCAGATTTTAATTGAAGAGAAAATGATCTTCATTTCGCCATGTTGATGAGAAAAAAAGTTTAGTGATTAATCCAGTTTCAAACATTCGTTGTGCATAATTCAATGCAGAAGTTTAACTGAAGTAAGTTCAATAAAAAAAAGTCAAAAACGTTGCGATGTTTGTAAGACCTGTACGAATTTCATTTTCTGTCGTGAAACATATGAGCTGCTTCATGAAAACCAATCGGGACAAACATTAGCTACATTTGATGAATTACGTTTTAACAGACATTAATATATTTTAAACACAATATCACAATATATATGCAATACTTATTTATTTCAAATTAGATCATTTTTCATTGATATAGTGTTTTACTTTTGGTTTTGGGTTTTGGAAATAGAAATAAAAGTGTAAAAAAGATCGCCCTCCGTTGCTCAGTATCGATTCAAAAACCAAGTCACCGTTGGGCGCGGGTTCGAGTCCCAAAAGAGGCATGGAGTCTTCTGAATGTCCTGTCACTCATCATCACTTTATAGCTTCATGAATAATTTTTCATTTTCCACCCCCGAAAAACCTACTTATTCGTGGGGTAGTTAAGTAAATAATACTCATAAATCATCATAATAATAATAACGAGCCTGCAAATTGATATATTTATAATCCCTAAACGTTTTATGAAGTCTGGAAATCAAACCTGTTCCAGAGTGTCCTTGTACTTCAAATAATTCAGGATCATCAAGAATACTCCTGTTCCGCATCCGCCATCTGTGATCTTTATTTAATGCCAATTTACCCGTCAAAAGCGTCTCATCTCTTATTACTAATTTCCTTTTGCGTATCATTATATTCTCTCTCTATTAACTTGTTCGTCATTCAAAAAACACCCTCGTTTATTCTATCTAATCAACAAGTTATAATTATCATCATTATAGAATGGATGAATTCTACCTTGAACGGGGTTTTAATTAACCTGACTAATTAGCACACGTATACGCATGCGTAGATTGAAACAAACTTCTTTCACCTTCCTTATCTTTCAATTAACAACACCGGTTACCAAAGAGACGAAGTACAATTACAGGAAGAAAATGAAGAAAATGAAGAAAATGAAGAAAACGCGAGATAATGAACCTGTTTAAGAAACAGGAAGATATGGTAGGCGATGATAGAGATGGGGAACATCAAAAGATTATGTCGTTGAAGGTTTTAAATAGGTCAAGTTAAGTATATAGTAGAGTTTAGAATAGTGATTAAAGAGGAAAGGAGCTCGTTATAAAATCGCACCAATTTAGAATAGTCTAGAAAGAAAATGGCGTGGGTTAATTTTGACCTCCGATTATTCGTGAGAAAGGATGTTCCAGTATTTTATAAGATAAGAAACCAGGTTTCTTTTCTACATAATCGATAAACTGTCTTGACGCAATACAGAAAAATAAAAGAACTGGAGTGAGCGTTGACCTAACTGAAAAATGGAGTGGTTCCTTAACAACAGGCCACGACTGATCATTTCCACTATTCAAAAACATGAAGTAAAATAATCTTACATCTCATCATCCCATCATCTCATTTATCATTCATCGACGCCATGCTCTTAGTCATTAGTGCGTCGTTGAAACTATATAATAAAATATAATATTTATATTGGGTTTAACGACGTACTGCACTGATTACCAAGATCTTCGGTATTAATTTGGTTGTTGAATTTTTATGTGTAATTAAGATTAGTTTTGAATTGAAATGAATTGGATTAGGTTAGATTGGTTAATTCAGATTATAGATACAGTTCGGTTGTTTAGGTTGTCAGATAAGGCCACCTTTTCTTAATTTGGGTTTACCGTGAAAACAACAACAACAATAAAAATTACGTTAATAATATACTCAAATGTATCCAATTTTAGACATATTAAGAAACGAGATAATTCAATTTGTATTCTGTAGGGATTAAAAATGTATTTCATTCATTCCACAATTCAACACCAAATCCCATAATTCCTCGAAATCGACCTTCTTCCTATTCAATAATTGAAACAATGTTCTAATATATACTCGAAACTAGAACAACGTGTGAAACAATCCAATGATATAACACGTCAACCGCGAACCACTCTTGAATTCTAGTTTATAATTCATATTCCCAACTAAACATTGCACACACTTGTGTCGGCCATCATGATTTACTACGGCACTCATGTATTACATGTCATTTGTCAACTGTTCTGACCACAACAAACAAATAACACCGCCTTCCTTATACATTATAATGGTTTACAGTGTAACAAAGAGCATTGTTTGAGTTGGTAAGTGTAAGTACGTACAACAATACCACCACCACCGCCTTCCATTGCATTATGACGTATTAGAGTGAACTAACATTAATACCGAAAACCCCAAGTACAAAATGAAAGATAAATGAGAGGAATTTAATGTTGAATGGTTTGAATATAATTCGTATATGTATGTATTTTGTGTATAATTTGTGTATATAATTTGTAATTAAATTAATGAGTTGCTTTTTTATTCATTCACATAATGTTTTTAATATTCACTCTTTCTTTTTGTGTTGTAGTGGTTACTCAGCTGTTACTTACTCATGTTTCAATTTATAATATTTCACATAATTGTTTTCCATTTTACAGTTTCATTCTCCATTCTCAAGATATAAATATCTACATTTCACAATGTAATTAAAAGGTTTAGCCAGACTTTCAAAAGTTGCTAGTTTCTAATCTGAAAGGACTATTTGCAGCCAGGCTTGGGTACATGCAGGTACTCATATGAGCGTTATTGTAATAAATTATAATTAAAGTTCTGTGTATCAATGATATCTATTCAGAAGATCAACAGGTAAAATCAATTAGAGCACTTAAAATACAATTGAAATAGTCAATATGCAGTATTAGAGCCAAAGACCTTATTATATAACCTAATTAGAGCTATTAGGTATTAATTAATTAGCCATCGGGAGGTACAACATTACGAAATCACTTATATCATAGTTTCATAATCAAGGTAAGTAGACTATACATAACTCTCGATTACATTTTTCATATGAATATTTTACAATGAACATGCCGCGTTTTCCTACCTATATGTCCACGTAGCCCCTATCTGTATACATGTGGACCTATGTGACTTTTCAGTCATAGAATATTAACTGTCAACTGCGGATGATTTCACGTCATCTATTCAAGCGTACAATTTGTATGGTCACGCACAATTGATTGCGTCGTGTGTATAGAGGTTATACGCACGCACGTACGCATGCATGTGCGTGTAAATTTACGCGATATCCGCAATGATTTTTGTCATATTGCGCGTATCGTTTGATATCACGACCCACACTGTTCATGGTATTGTCGTAACCGTTGAAGCGTTGTGTACAGAGTTGTCGATAGATGAAATTCGGTTCGAATTGACATGATGGAAAATGGTAATGACAGTGAAAGGAAAAATCAGAATAGTAAAAGGGATTTTTGATGATTAGAATTTGATGGCGGAAAATTGTGATTGTTTTGTTACATGTCAAAGTCAAAGCCAGATGAAAAAAGTAAGAAAAAACTTCATCAATATATATATATATATATATATATATATATATATATATATATATATATATATATATATATATATATATATATATATATATATATATATATGTATATGTTGCTTTATTATACAAATAGAAAAGAAATATTTGTCAATCCATGTGAATAGATATTTTACCTAGCAGACGATTTTTCTTTACCGTATTAATTTTCTCTGCATAATAGAGTGATTAATTAAAGTGATTGAAGTTCAAGATACAACATCATCATCTTGATATTTTCTCATAATTTCCGGAACTGTTCACTTAAGTACAAGCCCGTGGGTTGGAAAAGTCACGAGTCACTAAAATTCAGTTTAAAACAAAATTATAAATGTTTATTGAATTTCAAATCAACGCTAAATAATTCTTGGTCTCGGAAGAATTTACCGAAGCATAAATGAATTTCGATAGATTCTATCGATTTCGGATTGAATTATGCCTATATGAAATTTCGAAATAATTCAATTCGAAAATAAATTTCGAGATTGAAAAATAATTTTGTACATAAGTTATATTTGATAACGCAATGATATATATAAAGATGAATATAAAAATGTATCCTTTTTAAAATATAACATGTTGATAAAATATATCACAGTCATTATTTGGATAATTCAATCCATACAGTCACAATACTGATCGGGGCTATAGCTATAGCATTGTCTCAAGATATAACCCCTCATCCTTTCCCACCCTCGCCAACCTCCATTTTCACCACTCTCCCTTCCTCTCACTCACCCCACTCCTTCAAATAGCTTTCTAATTTTGAGTAGTGCGCTCTTTTATAGCATTTTTCTTACACGTCAGCAAGAAAGAGTAACCGAATACTTGAACTGAAAGAAAGTAAAGAAAAACGTGTTTTTTCCACTCGTCGAGTTTCTCCTCCTACATGTGTGTATGTGCCAGAAAAAAAAGAAAAGGGTTTGCTTGAAGCGTTTGTACGATACTTTGCTGCGTTTTTTTTGTCACTGTTTTGTTAAAAATGTCACGCTTCTAGTCTTTTCTCTTCTTTCACTCTACTCATGATACGACTTTGCAATAATATGCAGGTTTGTTCCTTGTATTTCTCGTCCTAAACAAAATGATTGAACCTCCAAAATTCACAGGTTTAGGTATATACCACTTCATTTTTTTTATTTGGTTTAACGACGCACTGTTATGATAGCGCAGATCTGATGGCGTCGGATGGATGTATAATGAGATGATGGGATGATGAAATGAAGGTTCTTGGGTAATGGGAAGGATAGTGGGAAGCGGTCATGGCCGACTTATTGCAGGAACCATCCCGGCATTAGCCTAGACTACAGAGCGAAACCATGAATCTCACTATTCTAAATCCTTCCCTTACCAAAGAATCTTTCATCTCATCATCCCATCATCCCGATAATCATCATCAAACACCAATAGATCTTGATAATCATAACAGTACGTCGAGTAACCCAGTATAAACGAATAGACAAATACAACGGTGACTTTTCTATTTGTATGGTTTATTCATCCATTCATGTCAATGTTACTTAACGACCCCACCAACAGCTAGGTTATACGGCTGTGCGAATGAGCGAGTGATAATAAAACGATGAAAAAATGATAGATGAAAGGACGTTTACAAAACCCAATTCTTTGTGTGGAACTCGAACCCACGCCCTACCTGACTTCAGTTCCTAACGGGGGTGGCTTTAATTATGATATTAGACAATCTTCTTTTTTCGTGGAGACAAAGAATACCTGCATTCGTGTTTATAGGTGAACAGTCAACAGAAGATATCAATTTCTTTGAAATATAAATTATGATATAAGACAATCTTTTCATTTCGTGGAGACAAAGAATACCTGAATTTGTGTTGATAGGTAGTACGAAAACAGAAGATATCAATTTATTCTAAATATAAATTATACAAAATAAATCGGCGTGCCAATATTTGAGTTCTGAAACGATCTACAACACAATGTTAGAGTTGTTATTATATAAGTTGTTTATTAGTTTAACCTCCCGACTTCCATCTCTCATGGATACGATTCTAACAATCTTAGAAACTATCTAAACAATCTTCCATGTTGGTTCACACACTCTATTCAATATACGTCATGATGTCGCTTGAGAATTACTAAAATCTACTAAATTCGGTTAATCACTTCTTTATCAACAAGACTATACTATTATTCCCTGCTCGGTATATGTCACTTCGTATGCAATGCTGGAACATGTAGACTATCGTTATTCCAGAGGTATGTTTACGGTGATGCGTTTGCTGCGAAATGATAGTCAATATGCAAGATAGCAGAAACTGAGGTGGGTGGAGCAGTGGTTAGTGCGTTGAACCGTCTTACAGGAAACTGGGAATTGATGCTGTTGTCGACTATCTTGTTGAAGGTTTTCGAGGAGTCCTTAACGTGAATACTCTAACAAACAAACACACTGAAGGAACTTTCCATCGTATCTTTTTATCATCTCACTGATTATTCACAAACGCCAATAGATCTTAATTATAAGTAGAGTGCGTTTGTCTCGTTTGACTCGGTTGAAGTAAATTCAAGGTTTGAAGTTCTGGTTTAAATACATTTTCTAGATTATAGGCTTCTTCCAAGTGATGTCACATATTATTGTAATAAATGTATAAGGCCAATATAAAGTTATTTATCCCAAATTATTCTGGGTGCCATGATACGTGCCCACTCCACATATAGTACTTGGCTGAATAAAAATATTAGTCAGAAAATCGAACGTACAGATTTCAAGATGGATAATGAAAACAGATAAGGCATATTCCTTACATCTCAACATTGATACCATCGACAATTTTGAGTTTTTCCTTGAGTTTCACTGTTTTAACTTCGAAAGGTATGAGATTTTTTTCGTTCACACAAACTTTTATTTGGACAAAAAGGATCCATTTTTTCTGGTATATACGATTCTTGAGCTTCACTTTTTGTAATAAGTCCACGACAGTGTCTCCCCTAATAATTATTGCGTTTTCTACAATCACAACGTTACTATTAATTTGTCTGCCCCAAACTTTAATAATTTATATGGTTCCATGACTACATGATATTATCCTAAAGGTTAAAAAAGTCACTTAGTGGGTCTCTGGAATTCACAAGAGACACATTAAATGTTCAAATTGCGTATCGTTTTGTAGGTACAATGCGAATATGTGTTTTCTTTCAAATATAATTTTAACATCATTCATTCAAGAAAAAACGTGATCATTCAAAGTATCTCATCTCTCTCATTCATAGTAGTGTAATATATGAATAAATTCATCTCAGCAATTTACTCATTTCAAAATGAATGCATGATCTATAAACAAGGTATGCCAACTCGAATTGAAGCATTGAATGTAGTACCGATGTTGCATCGTTTCGTTCTCAGTTCAACATTTATAGTATATAATAAACTACCGTCATGGATAAAGTGACGGCATCTAACTCAGAATGCTCAAGCTGCATACATTTTCATACATGGAAATTCCACAACTATAAAGGCTACATCCAGTAACGTGACCAGACAATTATAACAATGAGTTGTATGAGCAATATTATATCCAACTATTTCTTAGGGGTGGTAAGTTCGCTTTGTGGTGCTCCGTTTACGAATCAATGAATTAAAAGCGAAGAACTGAATGAAATGGAATCTGCCTAAATTTCTCTCCAAGCTAGCTAAATTCTCTGCATGATTTTTATACGATCCTGAACTTCAATCCTTTGCTTGTATAAGGGAACAATGCATCTGTGTTACGTTTTCGATGTTAATATAGAAGAAAATAACTTCTTTTCAATTTTAATTTCAAGGATTATAAAGTAAATATTTCTTCTTTGTGATAAGAAATGTACACATTATCAGAGTAATTTGAGATAGTGAAGTGAGTTATGTAAAAATTTATATAGATAATTACAGAATTGCAAGTTTTGTATGTTGGGTTTTGCATTTAACCCTATGAATAAACTAGAAGGTAATCTCTTTATACGGGTATTAAATCACCCAGAATGCAATACCACCGATTTCGGTCGCAAACAGGCGGTATTACGTAGTACAGTGAGCGCATGTGCAAAAACATTTTCAAAAGCATCTAATATCCATGCTTGGTTCGTTCCTAGCGCGTTACATGCGTTACAATCTTTCAAACGTCAGCTGGTAAACGGACCTTAACGCGTCGCTTCGCGACGAGACAGGAGAGACTCCGTCGCCTTAGTGACGTCATACATTGTTAGAATTAGTCCAATTTCAGTTAGAACACGTTCACAGCAGAATATTGCTAGCTTGACAAGCTTTTTATTCCCGTAAGTAAAGAGGGAAACTATGAAATGATGGGATATGTCGGGAAATAATAGTCTTGCGGCGGGAATACAACTTAACACTAAGCGAACCTTTCGAAGACAATTCCTACACGAGAATTTTTCATTATTTTATCCAGGAGAACGAGTAATACATTCATCTTTGGGGGAAGAATTCCATGAATTATTTCGTGATTCAAACATATATTATATTGAATAATCATTCCATCATTAACTTTTTGACCAGATTTTTATATATATATATATATATATATATATGTTGTCGATAGGTTTTACTGTTTTTCCACTTACTTGATATGCTCTACTCTCGCGACGTTTCGGGAAGATTATACTTCCCTATATACACACACACACACACATATATATATATATATATATATATATATATATATATATATATATATATATATATATATTAACTGTATAATACATCATTTCGAGCGAATTGATTAAATGATCCGACTGAATAGTTGAGCAATCTTTGCATCCAACCATGTTCTCTTTATTAAAATAGCATTAGCAGAACAGTAGAACAGCATTAATATAAACTTGTTGGAACCATATCAATGGAAAGTTAGTTTCTATTCACGAAACACTCTCGTGCAGAGATTTGAAGAATGTTTCAACTCAAGATCCATCGTCTCTCTTCAAGCTCTTCATGATCAAGATCTCGAAAACTTGGTCTCGATTCAGAAACTTTTCTCATCTCTTGAGAGTATTATAGCTGCAATGTCTTGGGCTTAGAGGTAGTCTAGACAGCAGTTCATTAATTCATTCTCAAGATTTTGTTAGATTGCATTATTAATAGTGTAATTCATCATCTTTGAACGACTTTAATTGATTCTTGCATATATATATATATATATATTTAATAACATCGGAACTTGATACAAAATCATGGTTCCCCAATTGAGGCTATGGATGAAAGATGAGATCGTTTGAACGGGGCACCACAAGGTCGATCTCACCATCCTCAAAAAATGAATGAAAAAAAATATATATATTTATATATATATTTATAAAACACCTTGGCGGGCGCACGAGCAATCTGTTCCCGGCAACTGGATTCGCATAACCGGACTTTCCATTTGTCCGGCTTTGACAAATCATCTTGGCGGGCGCACGAGCAATCTGTTCCCGGCAACTGGATTCGCATAGCCGGACTTTCCATTTGTCCGGCTTTGACAAAACACCTTGGCGGGCGCACGAGCAATCTGTTCGCGGCAACTGGATTCGCATAGCCGGACTTTCCATTTGTCCGGCTTTGACAAAACACCTTGCCGCGCGCACGAGCAATCTGTTCGCGGCAACTGGATTCGCATAGCCGGACTTTAACTTTGTCCGGCTTTGTCAAAACATCTTCCCGGGCGCACGAGCAATCTGCGCCCGGCAACTGTTTCTCATTGCCGGACTTCAACTTTGTCCGGCTTTGTCAAATCACCTTGGCGGGCGCAGGAGCAATCTGTGCCCGGCAACTGGATTTGCATTACCGCACTTTCCATTTGTCCGGCTTTGTCAATTCATATATACCGGTATATATATATATATATATATATATATATATATATATATATATATATATATATATATATATATATATATATATATATAAATATAATACAATTTATATTAATGTAATATATATTAATGAATTTTATATAACATATATATTCTATACATGCATAAATATAAAAAAATATCCTATTACAATTTTCAGAGTATTCTATCAGGCACAGTGTTGATTTAGCTTGCACTTTATAACAAATTCGTGAACTTTATCAACCTATCAAACGGAACAAAACCACAGGGACTGCCTGTAATTTATTCAATCAATTAATCAAACCAGCAAACTGGATTGACTTGTCAAATAGAATGAATTCAATCAAGTTTCAATACTTGAAATCCTCATTAACTTTACGAGCTGGTATGAAAGAGATTCCATCCGAAATGCGCTGAAAACTTATTTGTTATTCGAAAGTTAGACATCTTGTTGTTCGAATTAATAAACTAATCATTCAATCATTCATTCATTCATTCATTCTCACACGAAAATAACAACTGCCTCATTTGGATCTATAATTTGACTTTTGAACATAAAGAACATAAAGGAATGTTAAATTTCACCGCCTTGTAATGTCTTGATTAATTGTCAGGAAGAGACAATTGGTATTTTTCAATATAGACTTCTGAAAAGTAACGAATTAAAAACAATTGTTACCATAGCAACTCAGAAAACTGGTAAGACTATCGAAGATTGTGATTGGTAATTCCAACTGGTTCCAAATGCCGTCTCATTCTTTCAATATTGAGTTACTTAATTTGAGAGAAACCTATAGTTTTTGGGATTACTGAAAAATATAGTTCAGTTGCCCTGGTTTTGAAACTAATTATATGTTTTTCAATAATTCAATTGCGAATTCTTTTGAGTTTCTAAATTTAAAAAAATCCTGAGTTCTAAATGTATTCATGTTTTTGCTGTTGAAAGATGATAAATTTCATATCAATATTATACTTTTATCCACGAGAAAAGAAGGCGCGAACCATCGGCGCGCTAGTTGTGTGGGATAGGGGGGACGGTCACTCAGAACCTTCTTTCGTGGATACAAGTATGCTTCAAAAATTTACAGGCAATGCTTGGAAATCATAATTTTTCAAATTTTTGTGCAGTTTACCAAAATATACATACACAATTATTATCGGTTTCATGGAAGAGCAACTTTGAACCAATTCAATGCTCCTACCTTCATTTTATTTACCTCAAGACAATTTATACATTTTCAAACCAAGTATAACATTCATTACTCATGTTATTTGAAGTCTAACTTTGAACAATATTTACCCAATAGTCATATTTTGTATACATTTGGTATCGAACTTTCTTAGAAATGGAAATATATTAGGGTACAGATAGCATGTATATTTGCATACAGCAAGGGTTAATAATTCACTTTGGAAAGGTATGGAAATAGAGAAATGTGTTTCATACGTGCTGTTCACTTATTCGTGTATTTTTGATAAAAGTTTACCTTCAGTTCTCAATTGATATATCAAAAATACACGTAGATATTGCGTATTGAATTGAAAGATGAAAATATAATTCAAAGTAGGTGTGAATTCTCTTTGAAAAAACTCATATATATATATATATATATATATATATATATATATATATATATATAATATAATATCACTAACTGGCGTTATTGCTGAGTCGATATATATCTCTCAATCGATAAGTAGGCCTATAGTTTTTGTTAGAATTTTCATGTCTCATGATATTTATTCTGTTTGCTTTTATCGACGTAGCCGAATACTTTAAATGTGTAAAGATACGTCTAATCAGTGGTTGGTGCATTATTGTTTTTTGTATTATAATACAAAGTTGAAGTAGAAGATTATTAAATGAATAATAACAATAATTGAAGTATTGCATACATCTTACCTCACCGATGTAAAATATATTCAAGTTGGAATAGAATAGAGGTGATATGAAAAAAAAGAGACATGTTAATTATTTAAAAGGTTAGTTCTAAAATGAGGTTAGATAGGATTGAGTTTAGATGGGAATGAGTTCAGTTTGGACACATCGGCTTTCTCGTTTCATAGCTGAATTTTAGTAGCTGATTATGATGATAATAAGGGAACATGGGTATGTTGCACTGTGTTGCCTCTACATTCATCGATATAGGCATACATAGTTTCTTCAAAATTATCCAGATTTCAGAACGAATTTGCATCCACGAAAATAGAAGGTCGTCTACCAACCAATCAAACGAAATTTTTATCGTTATTTTCACTGATATATCAAGAGTAGAAGTTTTAAGAACAAGATTTACGGTTGGAAGCACGAATTAATTTTATAAAAAGCGGGGAATCATTAGAGCTGCAGCAAGTTTCTCTAAAATTACTCAAGTTTTCAGAATTATTTAATTGGTATATAGGCTTCTGTCAAGTGACTTCACACACTGTTGAAAGAGACAGACAACAATGCCCACCACTTGGACTGGACTAATCAGAATGTTTGATAACTATCAGAATGTTTGATAACTACCAGTTCACTTTGTTGCTATGGTAACGATTGTTTGTCATTTGTTACTTGACAAAAGCCTATACGACCTCCTTCTGTCGTGAATACAATAGTATGACAGTGCAATAGTGCATCTAGTATGCCCTATTATTGCTTCCTCGCAATAATTTTAATTGCTCTTGGTATAGACATCTTTCAAGGAATATCACATATTGTTGCAATATACACCGCAATGACAGTTAACAATTACTATTCTATACTACTTGCCTCGTTTTGGTATATTGCTATGAAAACTTCGGTTGGTTGAATTTTCTATTTGTGAGAGGACATCTTTTCTTTACGGTTTCCGTTTTACAACTCTTTTCGTCTGAGGCTGACATCTTTCTATCTTTCTCGACTTCTCCTTCTCTCTATCTCCTTACCCTTATCCTCACCCTCTCTCTCCTTCTAACCCTCTCTCTTTCCTTCCTCCTTTCTCTCTCCTCCTCACTCCCACCTCACCATCTCATTCACACACAAACAAACTCACACATACACAGTTTTCTGTGTCTATTGTCATGTATCGTCCTGCACGTTTTGTTTCATTGTGTCTATGAATTCTTTGATGACGGGCGAGCCTCGTCTGCCTTTGTGCTCATTGTTCGCTCTTCTATGACTCAATCTGTTATCTCGACGTTTCTACGTGGTTGCATCATTTAATACTCTTAACTTCTCAAAACCTTTAATCATCTTTCTGCTGAAAGATCTCTCTTTCTATCTCCATCTCTCTCTCCGTTTATATAATACATGTTGAAGAGAATTAATTAAATTTGTGCACAATTATATATCACTTTATATAGACTGCAACATTAATTCTGTAATATTTGATTCCTTATTATTTTGGTTTAATACTTGTTATGCGACTTTGTGGGAATTTCATTATTTTCATTTTGAGCTGTATTCAGTTTCTTTAAAAGTACGCACATATTATGTTCTATTATATGAATAAAGTTGGAACGAGGTTATGATAAACATATGGTAGCTAGAACCCTTAGCATTTCATCTAATTCTTGGAACTTCAAGCAATTTGAAACCACGTGAAAGATAAAATGTATATAATTTGTGGAAAGTATATCAAATATCTTCGTAGCATCTCTCTTAATTTGATTCCATGATTATGCAAACTATTACAGACGAATAAGACGGGAGTTTGGTGAAGGTAGAAAAACAGAAGGAGCAGAAGAATTGAATCAGTTTTGGATGTGAAGAAAATGAAGACGAAACGAAGAAAACGAAGATTGCAGCTTTTGTACAAGTATAGTAGTACTAATCGTGCATTGAGTATTAATATCAAATAACGAATATAATTACCGATGCATATATCAGTGACTATAAATAAATGACTCTTCGTGAATTGGCTTAAAACTCTAAAGCATCATATCTTGCTTTGTAATTCCGGAGAAAGAACCAACTTTCATTTTTCAGAAAAAAAATGTCACCGTTGCGCCCAACTTTATGAGTACAATATGATATTTCTAGATCAATCGTTCGAATAGAAAGTAATTGCATACTATTTCTCGGAGTTCGTAAAAAATAAAAATATCATCACTTTTAATAATTGATCAAACCATTCATCAAGTTCAGATATATTTACGCAAAACACCATAATACCATAATACATTCTGTATTGATCAACCACAATATACAACAAAGTTACTTTCAGTATAACCATAAAACAAAATGTAATTAGTACTTATAACGTCCCCGAAGGATTTGTGTTACGTCCGCTATTGTTTTCCACTAATACCTTCTCAAATTACCACAGCTGGGAACTTATTACATGCGTGTATTTGTGTTTATGCGTGCGCATAGACTGCACGGGTGCGCGACTGTCTTTTGATTTAGTAAAGGGTAGTATAGGAATGGAAGTGGCAAGTAGCATTAGGGGGGTAAAGTTTTCCATTTGGAAATAATAAATGATGGTAGGTGCGTGGGGTTTTGGTGCCCCCTGGGGGTCGTAGCGTGGTGACAGGGCTATGGTTGTTACTGATACTCGCCGCAGAGTAGCGCTGCTGTTGGACTTTCAATCTGGATACAGTCGGTGGTACGCACATCTAGACTTTTCTCGTAAGAAAATAATTTCTTGACAAGTTAGATGGTATTGGGAGAGAGCGCTGAATTAATCACCAGATAATTTTTAAATGTCTCGTTTTAGGTTACTAGTTGGCTATTGGTGGTTTTATGACCAATGATCATCGAGCTTATCAACACCCATTGTTCATGATTCACTGACATCTAGATATTTGTTGCGCAATAACAGATAGCAAAAAACTATTACGGCAATATGTGCATACACAATTCGGAATTATTCGAAGATCCACATTATTCGAGTGTGAACAATCTTGCAGGTTCTGAGATATTATATTCAAAATGTTATACGAATTTTATTTACGTATCATGTTTTGAGTTGAATTGAGTTTATTTGATTAGCATTTATGTCACTGAACACATTATTTCAATGGAAGCTTTTCTGTTGTTATAATGTGAAGGTATATTGTGTAGTATATGTTCTAAAAACGTGGTGGACTGTCTTGTGTTAGTCCCTTAGCTAGGCGACTGGTGTACCAGACGGGGATAGGTGTAGGGATAACGCGTATTTTAATGTTAGAATTTCCTTTGTCTTCTTCTGAGTTTTGAAGACCAATCACAATACATAGGTTACAAACAATTGAATATCTCTATTTAAAGCATAGGTCATATTCTAGTTAGTTGATTTCCGTTATATAGTTTGTAAAAAAGCACAATGAATAAAGACCTTCATTCTCAAAATTAATGATCAATGGTTAATAAATGAAAATATACAATAATATTAGTAAGAGCGTGATCTTACAGCATGGAAGAATAACTTGAAAATGTTTATCACAACATGATTATGAAAAATGAAAAAGATCATGAAACAAACTTTCTATCAAGTTCCACTCTAGTATTGTTTTGTTCATCACATTTTACAACATCGGCGTCTCTATTTTCTGATCTAATTTTTCTATTCGTGATCTGGCCTTTTAGTTATACATCATACGCATACAAACGTCCCTAAAACGCTTTCAAAATTTATATTCAAATAGGAAATATGACAAATTATCCACTAATTAAAAAATGTATTTTAAATATGTTTTTTCACGACATACACCAACCAAGTATAAAAACATAATTAATTTCGTTATAAAAATGTAATAAACCCTTTTCCCATGTCAGTTTTTTTCATGCTACGTGCACGTTTAAGAGAACACACCGCCGCCTCTACTATTGAATCATCTCATCAATTAACTATTTTGTCGCCGTAAATCAATCACGTGACCCTCTTCACCCACGTGACACGACCGGTGTCGCCTCCTGGCGGTTGACAACCGCAACTCTACGGTTGTCAAAGTTGATACTGCAGACTTGACACTTTTGTGTGGCCGCGCGTTTTGGCTCAGTGGCGTAGCGAATAGCTACACTCTGTTTCGTGTTCAATAAAAATTATTTTCAATTGGACGATTCACGTTGTTGTACTGGCAAATATGACGCGAACACTAAAGGATGTATGGTAATCACTGGCGTCGGAATCGGGGGAGGGGGGGGGGAGGAAGGGGGGCAAGAAAAAAGGTATTGAAAGACTCAATTTGTCTTACGGTTTCCTGTTGAAACCCACTTTTGAGTCATTGTGTATGTGGCACCCCATACTTCCTTCCTCACGGGTAGCAAATTATTGTTGAGCTTCCCCCCCCCCCCCCCAACTTTCAAAGTGTACGGTACCCAACATTCATATTCGTGGAATAGATTCGCTATATACTAACCTAAGTTGTTATGAAATTCAAGTTACTAAGTTACAAAATCTCAAGTTACACCGCTAAATAATGCGCTCTGCCATTCTGACTACAATGCACACTACTCCGCTGCAAATTACGCTACGAAGCCATAGACTTCCAAGTTACACCGTTACAAAGTACGCTACGATGTCATAGGCTTCAAGCCTTCAATAAACTAAACCACGATGCCAAAGTATTCGAAATAACAAAGCTACCAACTACGCTATGATATTCAATTCTAGGATACACAACTACAAACTACGTATGGTTGCGGTCACATGAAGTGGTCGATCACGGTCCATTGAAAAACATCTCAAAGAAAATATAGGACATTATACGCACTAGAACTAGTAGAAAATGAACATAGGCACTCTACGCATGATTAGACGAGCTTTAGCGAGGATTCAATTTGACATACTGAAAAAAATTGGTGTTCATTTTTTTTTTTTTTTTTTTTTTTTTTTTTTTGTCGGTTCTCCACAGGTCAAACGGCTACATCTATCAACCTCAAACTTTTTTTCAATATGGTTCCTCATCTAACTTAGATCTGTATTGTTTTGTGGCATTATCGGGGAGTAACTTTTTTTTCATGAATTTAAGAAATTTCAAAAATTCCCATTAGAATAACATGGCGGAAAAAAAGAAAATATTTTCATTTTCCAAAAAAATGAAATTTCGCGTGAAGTTGAATTACATTTTGGTACACATTTCTAAAAAAAATCAGCTTGATCGGGTCAGCCACTTCGAATAAAAAACATAAAATGTGCTAAATTGGTACCACTCGAAGCAGTTTTTACCCATTTGTTCCCATACTATTACTATTCACTCGTCTTACAACGCATATATAGCGTTTTCCTAATCTATGAAAAAATTGGCCGTTAATTGTGGGAAAAATAAGTACGAATATCAAGCTACACCGCTACACACTGCGCTACTTCATGAAAATCCACGCTACGCCGCTACGTACCACATGATATTGATGAATCAGCAGTATGAAGTGGAAGTGGAGACTGTCATATATTAACAAGGATATGTCAAGATCGATGACGGTAGGGGTGCTTGATTGTATTACTACATGTATTCATATCGCAATTACATTAGTTGCTGATGAATCAATATCTTCGAGAATTGTTACTCTATGTACTGGCTTTCAACATTACTGTATGTACTTTCAAATGCTTACACTATCTCGTTGTAGAATCATGTGATGTATTCTCACCCTTTGGTATGTTTGATTTGTTCTTAATTAATTGGAAAGATATCTAGAGTTGGTGAGATGAGTTGAATTATAATTAATAGTTTCATTTAGTATTGTTAGATCTTCCTTGTGGTGCGCCGTTCGGACGATCCTACCTTGTTTATCCTTATACCTAATTGGAATGGAATGATATGTGCCAGTTTTTAGATGCTGGTAATAACACTAAAATAATATCTACAATCTCTAGACAAAAATGAAAGGGACATTAAATGCATATCAGTCAAATTTGTCGGAATATTATACTTATTTATCGATACATTTTTCAAAACACGAATAGACTGAATTTGTTTCATTGAGAAATCAACTGAATATTTACAGTTCTGAAGTGAACCGAAAAGTCTTTTCAAAAGGTAGCTCCAGCATAAATCAGATTGAATGATTGAGAATTGATTGGAACCATAAATTTAATATACTTTGAGGAAGTTTATTTTAAAATCTTCTGCTAATAACAACTGCAGTTTCTATGAAAACGACAAATATTCAATCAAAATTTGAGTGGAATTGAGAAATAATGGAAACAAAATGCACTGCTTCAAATCTTGAAACTTGCTGCAACTTCAAACATTTAACGCTTTTGAAAGATATGGTAATATTGACTTAATCTACGGTACTATGTCGTCCTGGAAAACCTCAAATACAATATCTATACGACTATATATATATATTATCAATATTTTATTACCGGCACATGCAGCGCAGTGGTTAACGCGCTCGCTTCATGTGAGTCGGGAGGCGAGGGGAATTTCGAACTCAGTTCGATCCCCGCCACCGACCATATTTACAGGGGTTTTTCATGGTTTCCCTCTGTGATCCAGGCTGATGCCAGGATGATACCCACAATAAGTTGGTCATGACCGCTTCCTTCCCACTATCCTTCCCATTATCCAAGAACCTTCAACCATCATCTCATTAATCATCCATCCGACGTCATTAGATCTGTGCTATCATAATAGTGCGTCATTAAATCAATATAGAAAGGAGAGATCTTACACTTGAGACGAAGCCATTTCATCCCAATAAAGACGAATGATGAAAGTTCAGGATCGTTCGAATGGGCGCACCAAAATGTCGATCTTAACCACCCCAATCTATAAATAATTACCATTATACACGATAACAATGATATTTGTTTGTATGTTGGTAGACAACGACCAACTTTCGTGATTACGAGTATACATCAGTTTTTCTATATTTTCTTGTCCGCCACCATTGCAAGCCATACTTTACATAAGAATCAATTCTACCAACCTAACCAATTGACATATCGACATTTGAATACGTATATACGAACGACTATTTGTATATTTAGATTGGTATTGGTTGCGGTCTGATAACGTATAAGCTACTTTTCGAATATCAATTCTCGACGACGAAAGGATTTTATACGTCTGTAGATGTAAGCCCGCTCTATAATGTAACGTTGATCTTTTGGTGATGGCATATATACTGTCATGGTCCAAGTTAACACTTTCACTATAACATTTTCTATGTTTCATGTTATATTGAGAATAAATCTGATATAGAAAATATGTTTTGATAAGGTGAAGACAACGACAAAATAAGTATTATTATTAAAATATTTTTTGAACACATTTTAATGCAACTTATTTTGAAATTCAACATTGTAGCGTGGTACCATCAATTATTTACAAACCATAAATCACGTTCAAATTGTAATCTTTACGATAGGATTGATGTAATAAATCTATTATTTTGAAATTCACGTGTAATTAAAATCTTTTCACCATTGGAATGTTTTATGAAGAATTTTATTATATTCTTCAAAAGAGGCATGCTCAAGCTTGAATGTTTTGTTTTGGAGAATGTTAATAAGCAATAAGTTTCCTATAATGGGATATTATGTCTCCTTATCTCCCTCCCTGATTCGACTACTTGATGTTTCTTTCACGGATTTTCATTTGATCTATCTATAAAAGTTCTATTGTGTGTCTGTGATACATATAGGACGTAGGTTTGAAGGTTTACATAATTTTGATGTCACGTTTCCTTCAAAAGTTATCTCATTTCCCTGAGATTTCGATGTGACCACTCGTACACATGTAACAAAGAGGGCAGTTTTACGAAATATTGAGATACTCAATTTCGGATTCAATTTATTAAATCCACCAGTGTTATTTCAATTCATGTTTATGAATTGACGAAGAACGAAGATAGGCGGGGCTTATCAATCGGCCTCATTGATTATGATCATTTCAGAGATTCCTCCTGATTGGATATCTTAAAATAACCACAGTTCAAACTTCAAAGAGCTTACTTGATTGGATGTTATGTTTGTGACGTAAACGTGTGTCTAAACGAAAGTCTTAATTGAAGTTATAAAGTAGTAAGTAATTAATTGAAGTAGTGAAGCTGATGAACAACCTAACTGAATATTGAAGTTGGCTTTAATCTTCAATTAGTTACTCAAAAGTCAATAAACCGTCTTTCAAGATGTTATCAAATTCACTGTGAATAACATAAGAATACTTTGAATAATATAACATTTACATATCTTACTTACAAATAAATACATCATCAATACTGACCCAGAGTAAAACACCACCCCCCTTCCCCCCTCTAAATGTCACCTCGTAAAAACTCAATATATTTATATTCACCGTATTTCACTTTAAATCCCTTCTCCTCCTCCCGCCCTCTTCCCCCCCACCCCCTCGTATTTCCTGAACGTATCGCCTCGCGGGGTTATAGACTTAAACTTCTCGCCCAAATGCGTTTTGATAATGGACGAGCTCGTAGATATACGCGCCCCGTGTGTGAGGTCCCCGTGTTATTTATAAGTCATAGTGGCCGTGAGTTAAGAGTGCATGAGAGGCAATTGTTTTTTTTAATGCTGCCTAAAGAACAACACAAGCCTAAAACTAGATTTTAGCTGATAATGACGATATTTATTACCCTAATTTTAGAGGAAACTAGAAATTACCATCTCAATTTTATATTGAGAACTACGAGTAATGACCTAGGCAATACAGATTCTGTTTAGAAACATAAACATAATCGAGTAATGTCTCTGTCACGACTCAGAATAAAGGTCCGGGAAATAAATTGATTATAATTTTTGAAATTACGATGTTTATTTCTAGTTTTTTTCTGGAATTAGGGTAATAAATATCGTCAATATTCTTCAAAATCTAGTTTCAGGGTTTGTGATATCCTTTAACGATCCCAGCAACAGTTAGATTACACGAGAATGATCAGGTTATATTGTAACTATGAAGCGATGATGAGTGAATGGACGTTTACAGAAACTCATGCCTTATGCAGGACTCGAACCCACTCCCGACCTGACTCGTGTTTCATACCGCAGTGCGATAGTTGAATGAGCCACGGGGTGGCTATACTTTGAAGAATATAAGTTTTCTGGTGGCAAATTTGGAACGATTTAATATATATCATAGTTCTAATACTATATAGAAATATAGATTTCTCCAATTCTTTTTCTAATAAAATCATTAACATCGGATCGCAACATATATGAAGGTGGGGGCGCTGAAGAGCGTATAGGCCCTACATCGGAATAAAGTCGACTCGGTCGTGTAGCATGGGCTTGGAGGTACTTATGAATGGCTGATTGTAAATGGTGGTTTGGGTAAAGGTAAACGGCTGTACACCCAAACCCATTTCACACAATCGAGTCGACCTAATTCCAGTATATGCACTTCAGGCTCCTCTGAATGTATATACATCCGAAATATTTGAGTTAGAGCCGGTTGTACCAAGTGATGATTAGTGAATTAAGCAAAAATTAGCAAATTGACTTGTTATCACCCTTGGTTACCCATGTTATTTTTGTACCTTAAGTAATGATTAACTAATCAATATTTAATCATCAGTTGGTACAATCGGCTCTTAGCTGTATAATTGTGAAAATGATACTATGAGAATTATTCGGTTCTGAGTTTGACCCTATACTCTTTTGGAGGTGTTGAAATGATTCACGATGAAATGATTAAAATGATTCATTGTGAGAACTATCACTTCACATCTCACTCAAAAGTTATCACAAAGATAACGAAAGTTCACTCACTACATCGACTCCCAAGTCCTCTTAAAACTCCTATTTGGTTTTTATGGCGTTAAGCCAGCTACGTCACTGGTTTTGCATTTTACAACGGAAAATGCCGTCAGCCAAAATGGCCGTTATACGATTAAAAGATGAATAGGATTGTTGGTTTATTGAATGGCGGTGAACGAATTTTGATGTTGATTGGATTAATGCTGAAATGTATTTGGAATTGATAAATATTATTTGAAATTATATAAACCTTATAATACTATACGTGAGTTCAGAGAGTAAATATAGGCCTGTATGTCGGATTACTGAATGGTTAATATAGGATTACTGTGTTTTTTTGTACATATTAAAATAGGGTTATTCCACAAGGATACACTTCAGCACTTGTAACGCGTACTTTAACATGTCAGCACATTTCTAGTATTAGCAATGTGTTGTATGATTCTTGTTTTTTCAATTGGCTGACAATATATGTGATTTGTTCCGTACAATTCACCTAATTATGAATATTTAAAATATAATCTATTTAGCTCGTGAATCATTCAGCGTAATATCTCATATTCAGATAATGGTACGTCAAAATGTTCGGAAATAATATTATTGGTGGAGGTGCCGGGTTTTGATATATCCAACTACTCGCTAGTAGGTCGGGCGTTGAATCCTTCATGATTCTTATTATTTTTAGTTTCATGAATATTTTAATTAAGAAACTCTAGAATATTATTCACTGCAAGGCTAGAATTTTTATATAGCATCACCGTAACAATGTCGTAAAGTTAAATTCTTAAATTCTAATTAATTATTGGAGAAACAAACACCTTATTTGAAACTGAAATGAAAAACAAAAAACAAACATAAATAACACAACATAGTAAATAACTACATGTGTTATTGGGTATACCTTACAGTAAACCTAGAATTCTCATCATTCCAACCTTAATATAGATATAGTTGTAGGCCTATTCACTTAAGAAGAAGGTATGCCGAAAGTGAGAAGGTACATTAAAGTTTGGGAAAGGGTTAAAAATAGAGAGAAACACAAGTATCAATTACCCTGTCGAAAAATGTTGTGTATACCTAAACAAATTAACGTAATGGAAAGTAATCATCGAAATAAAATAAAATTTGATTATGTCCAAATCGCTACCGTTTAGCGACATCACTACAGTAAATTTTTCTGGTTGTAAATGTGTTGGGTTGCTACTTTCTCCTGCTGAATACAAGTATCCCCTATAACCAAGTACTTACACGTATTTCGCCTTTTCCAATCGCTTATTTGTTGTTTTACGATGCCGTTTGTCCCACTCCCCCCCCACCAACAGTCAAGCCCTCCCTCTCCCCCTCTCCCACCACGATCACGTGACCATTGAACGCGCTAGAATAAATACTGGTACCGTATATTCATTGGAGTTCACGAAGCCGGTTCGACGTCATTAATTAACTATTCAAACATGATTGCATTATTGAGCCAATAGTTGGGTGTTCTGCATTTGAAGTGTTTTGGGTGAGAAGGGGGTGGGGGGAGTGGGTGTGAGAAGGGGATTGATGAATGGTATAAGCCGATGGTTACTGGAAACTCGGTTTGTTTGTCAGTGATACAAGAGGCATTTTGATTTTGAATTTTATTAAATTTTTTTAATATAAAATTGGTTCGATTTTTTCTAATCGTGGGTTATTTATGAAGATTCCTCATCATAGTATCCCAAAAAAATCATAATATTATATAGGGAAAAAAAAAAAAAAAAAAAAAAATTATATATATATATATATGAGACCTTTCATATTATGTTTCCGCTCCACGATATTCTTATGGGTTTTTCCGTCTTCATTTCTTGTTTTTCCGAAAAAAACTTGTCAATGGTGTTCTGTTCTAGCTACAGACTCCTCCTTAACAATCCTCAAAAACATAATTCCTCCCAAAATCCTCCAATATTCAAATTATGTGAAAACATTAATACCGTACTCACTTTGATTTTTCTTTCACTCAACAAAATGAATTATCAAAATACAAACAAATCTAAACCCAATGATCTAAAATGAACCAACATTAAAGGTGAGACTTGTTTCAGATCTCGTTTTACCCACGATGATACCTGTCCACCTGGCCTGGCAATACTCGTATATACCGGGCTGGCATAAGCCTCAGGGGCGTTAAGGGATGAAGTGAGGGTGTTAAGGTGTCACGGGTAACCGATCTTACGCTCGTATTGGTTGAAAAGGGGCGGTAAGAATGAGGGGGTGTGGGTGGAAAAGGGTTGACTTTAACATGTGACGTCTCTATTCCTCACGAGATATACGACGTGCACGGCAGGGGGGGGGGGGGGGGGGGGGGGGGGGTGGTTCTCTCGTGACGTGCCGCTGAGATCACGTCACGTGTCAGAATGAATGACGTCACATGTAATGAAGACGACACGCACGAGAATCAACAAGTCAGCATAATCTGTTGATCGGATGTAGTCGGAATTACAATTCGAATATTGTTAGAATTAATTTATACTCCTTTAATTATTTAGTCATTCCCATACATATAATTCACGAACACGGTGGTCGCCTATTGACTGCATGAATTCAGAATCTTCAGTAATTACCTAAAATTGCAGCCAATTCAAGAATCTACCAATTTGAAAGATGAAACTGCGTTTCTTATTGCAACCTTTGTCCTGAAAAATCACAATGCCCTATAATTATCAACAAATATAATGTTGATATTTGTGTTTCTTATGTTGGTCGACCAAAAACAACTGCTTCTCTCATTCATACAAATATACACAAAAATAGCAACTTCTCCTTAAAGGGACTATCGTTTGAAACCTGAAGATAAGGAACTTCAAGGATGATTAAATTTCACATACTGAATACACTGACATACTATCCCAATACTAGAACATTTACTTCATAGAAGTAAAGATTACTGGATTATAAAGTCAGTTTGTCCTGATTCGAAACAAGAAAAATGCGTATCAATAAACAACGTTAATATGTTTGTGTGAAAATTAGGTTTTGCTGCATTTATAGCATGATTATTAAGTATTTTGAAATCCGATTAAATAACCGTGGATATCAGGGAGTAAATAAATTGCTCCCGGCGACAGCTCTGGAGATTATTAGGCCACGCAAGGCCCCGCACCACGACAAGGTGTCCAGATCCTTCGCGGGGGGTCATACTTATAGCAGACAAGCGTGGAAATTGGGGGTGTTCACGGGAAAATGAACCTTGTTCTGTCAGAATAGTGAACTTTGTTGGTTGTATTAGCATATCTATGATCTATGCAGTCACAATAGTTGGTCATGATTGGAATCAAACCCTGGTCTCATGTGTTTTACTCTCTGTTTTTGTGGCGTGGTATTATAGTAGAGCCGGGGGTGAAGGGTTAGGAAGTATTCGAAGTGAGAAATCCATACACTTGGCAGTTCCCCATTGAAAAACTCGAAGAAATGATGATTGAAAAAATTGCTCGTCGACTGAAAATTGATTTAGAATATAAATTGAAAATATTCTCAAGATCTGTGTGTTTTTTGTTGTTTCTATATAGAAAGTTGTTGAAGTATTTTTCTGAATTCTTTGATAGAAAAACGTCGAGGAACTCGGAGTGGCTACGTGTTCCTTTTGAAAAATTGAGTTTGTGTTTTGATTTTAAAACTTGAAGTGTAAATTTATATATATTCATATAGTTTTTAGTTTTTGAGTGGAAACAACTCTAGTTGTTTCTAGTTTTCTCCGGTTACAGTATGTACATTTCTTCATATCAGAATTGTACTTTTTGCGTCTGGGTGAAATTTATTGTGAACTTCATCTAATTCTTTTATTTCAAATATAAAATATATAACAATTTGCTGAGAATTGTTATTGCTTGCATTCTAATTCATTGGACATAATTATGTGTAATACATTCCCATATAATCCTGAAATATGTAGTCTTCCACGTTCATTATTAAAATTTCTGTATTCATTCAACAAAAAAAATCTGTGAAAATATACTACAAGGTATTATATAGAAATATTTAAAATTGAAATCATATTTTAGTCGTGGGGAATAATGCATCATACTCAGAACTAAAAACAACTCTAATTGGTTTCACTTAAAAACTATAAACTATATGATGATGATGATTATTGTTTGCTTAACGACCCCAACAACAGCTAGATTATACGGGGGTACGAATGAGCAGGTGATAATGAAACGATGAAGTGATGATGAGTGAAAGGACGATTACAAAAACCCATGCCTTATGCGGGAATCGAACCCACGCCAACGGTTCACTTCAGCCTGAACTGTACACTTGAATGTACACTTTCCAAGAGTTTACTTTACACTTATTTCAGACAAGTTTCAAACAAATGGTATGAACACGTTCTGAAAATGAGTCTCGTCCTAAGAGTCCAGTCATATCCCAGCCCACCCGTCTACTCGCTCCACTTCACTTCTCACAGTTTTCATACACCTAATAAAAATTTAACCACACAACCTTCTTAAACTTTTACTTGACAACTCAGTACTTAGCTTAGCAGGAGTGACGTCAAGACTTACATTTATTTTGTTACATTCTGTTTAGAATGTAAATTAACATATTATAATTTGACGTGTAACATTTTAACAAAAACCGTATTTCGAGCTCAGAATGTGGTTTGCATATTCCAAGCATAACTTCGTTGACCTACATTAAATGAAGTGAGCCCGCGATTATAATTACGATTATATGCAATGAGTATACAAAACAATTAGTAAAGTCCAAGCACATGAAAATAAATGATAAAGTATACACACTCATATCATAATTATATATATATATATATATATATATATATATATATATATATATATATATATATATATATATATATATGTGTGTGTGTTTGTATGTATATATTATGTATATATATATATATATATATATATATATATATATATATATATATAATGCCAGTTTTCGGAAATATGCCCTTCCTTGAAACAACTGGTGGCTCTAAAAAGAGCCCCAGGCTTTCCAGAGCCCCGTACCTTACACATTACGTAGTAATATCATCTGGGAGATCATTACTGTACATTGTCACTGTTTTATAATCGATCAAGCATCTCAACTATTGTAGCCTCAATTCCCTACTTATGAATTTGCAAGCTAATACAAATATTCATAATGTAGCATTTAGCAGAGCAATTGTATTCAGTATAAAATACTATCACATATGAGGTCCAATCCCATTTGTATCAATAAAATTTAATAATACATTAAGAGTCGATGAGAGTCGATTTAGCGGGAAATCAGTTTGTTGTTTATGACTTTTGAAAGGCATAAGATACCGAAATTCTGAAAACGAGGAAACATATATTTTGAGTATCTTCGAGATGATATAAGTAATAACTATTTACCTCAAATCGCCTGATTGTCAGGCAATGGCTAAAAATACACATTTTTAAGCGTATACGCCTGACAATCAGGCGATGTGAGATAAATAGTTATTACTTACATCATCTTGAAGGTATTGAAAATATCTGTATTTGCTCGTTATTGTAATTTCGATATCTCATACCGTTCAAAAGTTCACTAAAAAACTGAGATTCCGCTACATCGACTCCTATAGACTCTAAAGATACGACTGTTGAAAGAACTAGATGATCACATACGGACGCAGTATAGCAATGTTCAGGAATGACTGCCCTCTGGTCATTAAGGGTTGTGAACAGCTAACAGTAAATTTTTCCTGTCTCACCCAATCACAAACCACGGAATAAGACTTTGTCCACAATTCACACTCATTTCTCACTTTATTGCCTAGTCTCCCAGATACTTACCTATCAAAAGAAAGACATAACTAAGTCGTCTTAGGAATAAAATCTTGTTGTTGTGGCCAACATTTTACAACGTCATAACTCTACGCTCTTTTCTGCTAGTTTTGATTGGTCATGAAAGTTGATGTAGAGAGTTACGTAGTAATACATTTTAGAATTGAGTTCAAGTCGAGCTGAATTTGGGGATTATTTGACATGATTATTGAGTGTACTTGGACAGATTCCATTAAAATGCATTTGAAAATGGGATGACAGTTTGATGCATGGATTTACGAATTGGATATCAAAGTTGACTGGTGAAATAAAAGTAGCGGAAAATGTCGAGAGAATTTTGTGGTGCACTGATGATATTGTAATATACTTTGATCATATATATATACATACTATTTAAATGCGATAGATTCGAGAGATTAGATATTTGATATATTTGATAGATCAGATTTGAGAAGCATCTTCTCAAATATGAGAGTTTTTTTCCGAGTTGGATGTTTTCTGTGTTAATACATGAATTATACCTGCTGTTACTAATTGCGAAATGCTACTTTGTCTATTCGCAATGTATTCTAAGGGTGAAAATGAGTTTTTTCACCATTGATTAAGATATTATAGTGAGAATATCATGATAATATACTAACAAAACCCAACTATTAACATCGATAATTACTAAAACTTCAATATTCAATTGGTACATCGATTATTTTTCTAGTTTTCTCAAAATGAGTGTAATAATTGATATAAAACACCCATGATCACAAAATTATACTCGAAAGGAAAACAGTATTCAACGATGATCTGTTAATGGAAAAACTACGAACCACAAAAAAACTCTGTTCACTTACTACTTTCTACAGCGTTTTAAATTCTACACCAAGTTGAACAAATGGTAAAAACACGAATTTCTAAAAAAGGATTTCGAGATACTTTCAACAAAAATCAAATTTGTATTCTAATTCGAATAATTTTTCATTTCCCCCCTATAGTCAGAAAATGGAAGTAACATCCCCTCCCATACTGTGTTTCAACTATTTAATTGTTACCACAGTTGTGCTTAGTATTATTACTATCCAAGTTTGTTGAACAAATCACAGCAAAAACCAGGGGACAAGACTGAGAATACCACTGTGGTGCTCTTGTTGTCCAATGATGAATGACTGTTTACGATGTCAAGCATTCTATCTCTGGTTACCATGTTGTGTGTGCATATATCTGTCTCACTTTACGGACATGTGTATTCAGGGGTGGACCAGCTAGAAGTAGGCATTGGAGATCATTGGACTATCGGTCGATTGGACCATCATTGGACCATGCGGATGTTATTGTTGTTGTGCTTGCTCGTAGCCTAAACTAATATAAATCAACTCAATCTAGCAGACTGAGTTCCGATATTATAATCGTAGGAGTAGCTCTAACTGGCAGCTTAAGGTTGTTATCACCATGGTTACCCATGATATGTGTTTTCATAAACTCTCAGATGAAGGATAACTGGACTCGGTAATACCGGGCCTTAGTCAACCCAACCAAAGACATAATAACCCAAAGTAACTAACCTAACCAAAAAAATCCTGAACCAATTCAACTGAAACCGAAGCAAATTTGAAAACTTCCTGCGGTCCGATGAATATGAACTTCCGAAGTGGCTAATCACCGAACCGGAAGTAGGTTTATATTACTCATAATTTAGATTAAATTAGTTCATGTAGTTTATTTGGTTGGGTTACTGGTTTAGGTTGTTGTGGAAAGATAGGATTCATTGAATTGGGTAGTTTGGGTTGATTAATGATCGTACGATTAATTTAGGGTGCAAGCAACAACAACAACAACAACAAAAACAACAAAAACAGCAAAAACAACAACAACAACAACAACAACGTCTACATGTTGTGACATACGCCGATGGTCAGGTGAATAGAGGCTGCCGGCCACTTCGCTATAAGTATGTCAATGACGATACAAAGTGCATATATTTTCACAAGCAGACCAAGGACCTCTTTCCTGTACATTGTTACTGTTGACGTGATAACTTGACCGAAATGTCGTGTCTCAAGTCTCACATTTATGAATATATAGGATAATAAAATTCATGTGATTGTATTTTATATTTAATAAATTCACTTTGATAGATACTACAACATCATCTATCTCTAGCCTGATATATATTCATACATGGAGGATTAAAGATACTACTGTTAGGTTATGTGATAGCTTACGACAGTCACAACCTACATGTTCTCGCAGAGCCGTTATTCTATAACTTCAATACGAAATATAAGATACATATTTTCGGCTTGTTCCGACGATCACGCATACTTCAATATCGTGTATCATATGGGCTCTGACACTTTCATTGCGCTTTAATTTCGTTTGCAGTCATAGAATAGGGGTCTACTCTTGAATTAATATACCAAATCAATCAAATCTAAACAAGTCTTTGGCTATTTATCGAGTCCATATCAATAACTTGAGTAGAATAACTCCGGGGTCCTTACCGCGACTGCCACATAGAAATAGGTCCTAGGCATGGCTAACTCCAAAAGAATACTACTTTTGATATAGGTTAATGTTCATAAGGGGAACTAAATACTTTGCCATCAAGTCCAGTTTTTGTGTCTTTCTATATTGTTGTAAGTAGCCAGAGAATCCTAGCCCTACTTATGAGATGGGCTGCAAAATATGTCAAGATTTTCGATCCAAGATACATGATTTTATTATCATTTTTTATTTTGCCATGGCAGTTATCTCTACTAGTAAACATCAACCAATCAGATACCTAGTATTTTAGAGCTGGCTAGGCCTAGAATATTATTTCAAATTGCTGTAAGGATCCTGTCTCGGATGATCGTATTGAACCCTTTACAGAAACGATTCTCATGTCTCGGTCACCCCTGCATCTGTATTTACAAGTCCATGTGTGTGTGGACTGTCCTACTTGTACCAGTGTACTGAATCACTGCTGGACAAACACCCATCCATCACTGGTCTTGTATTGTATATAGTTGTTTAGTGTACGTGAGAGAGATGGACTGAGAGAGATCCACATGTGGCTGTTGGTGGTAGCGGTGGGATAAAAAAGAGAGCAAGATCGAAGTAGCCAACGTAACAAATCTACTATATCACTGGGGGATTTAATGCAGTTATCCTCTGGTGATCGCTTGGTGCTGTTGGTAGATTTTTATGAAGTTCATGGTGAATTGATATGTTTGAATTAGTTGAAAATATTAAGATCGATATGATCGACTTATAGAATTTTATGAAGTTTATAGTGACTTATTGAGAATATAAAGTACGATATCATCGATTTAAAGAATTTCATGAAGTTTATAGTAAATTGATCTATTTTAATTAGTTGAAAATATAAAGTACGATATTATCGATGTATTGTTTTATGAAGTTCACAGTGAATTGATCTGTTTGAATCAGTTGAAATATAAAGATCGATATTATAGTATACAGATCGAAGATAGGTATACCTTTTATGAATGTTTTCAAAAAATACACATAAGAATCACATCGTGAGTAAATATTTCTACATGAATGAATTTTCGTAGGATAATGAATATATATATATATATATATATATATATATATATATATATATATATATATATATATATATATATATATATATTAGGAAAGTAAGTAGAGTGTTATGGCGTTTCCGTTCTTTGTTCACCTTGGTGAATCTCGAAAATCGTCGAACTTTTTACTTCAGTTTGTAATTCCTTGACTGACGGTGTCAGTCAAGTCAAGATTTATAGTGAATAAAGCGTGATTGCGTGAATATCAAATTGCCCATGCTCTCAGACTAAATTGAGAAGTAGGCCTTCAATAAAGTGATGTACCAAATTCAGTGGGATATAAAGGAACGTTTTACTACACAGAGCAGAAAAGACTATATCATAAATAATTATGCACACTGATTTGAGTTTCAGTTCGATACGTTTACGGTATATCTTTAGAAGTAGCGTCTGAAAATCTCATCAGTTAATGTTCGTACAACAATACAATCAAATCATATATCATGCAGACTGGTAATATCCGTACATATCTAAATCATAATAATAAAAAATGATAATGCCGAAAATATGTTAAGCTGGAATGAATTGTTGAAAAATTTAAATGCTGACATTTTGCCTAGTGACAGAATGAAGAACAGAAAAAAAAACATCTTCTGTCGTCATTTGTGTACAATGAAAAATGTTTTATCTCATGAAAAACGAGAAATTTATTCCTGTAAGTTTTTTCTATCATTACTCCCTCGGGAACATGTTCAAATGTCTTCCCGAATCTTTGATGAATTAAACCCTATAGCTCTGACATGTGGAATAAGTTCTGTCGAGTGTTGTTTGAAGGGAAGAGGGAATGGTGAATAAAAGAATGGAAAGAGGGAATGGGGAAGGAATGAAAGTTGAATAGTGAGTGTAGAGAAAGCAGGTTTTAGCCGAATTGAAAAACTATTGAACAGACTTTTTAAAAATACAGATTTGCCGTATCGACACCCCCATATGTTACTACTTCTTCATTGGTGGAGACGGACGGTCCAACCCCAAGTTGTACCACCAATGCTATAAATGCCAAGGAAATGGAATGATATTTTTCATTGCAGTTTAAAAAGTTTCTCTTCTTACGTGTCTGCATGCTGTATAAACGTAAACCCTGTATTCGAATTGAAAGTCCACTTCTTTCACCTCTCGTGTAACTATCTGTACGTTGTCGTCAAAGCGTTCCAATCTGTGCTGAGATTTTAATGGTCTAGGGCTTTGAGTTCATTCGTGGATGTTATCTAGCTACGTCATAACATACGTACTAACCAGCGGCGTACGTTATTCAGTCAAGTGGGTTATCCTCCCTAACCTTTCTACATAGAACATATGAAAGGGTCGATCTCATTCTCCAAAAATGATCATTATTTTACAAAATGGAAAATTTATCAAATTATCAAATTGAATTGTATCAGATTGTATTATATACACTAATTCGAAACAAAAAATTACATTTGACCACATTTTCTATTGCATAAAGAGGCGATCATATTTCTCAGAAGAGAGTTTCTAGGAATTTACTCCTACCAGTACAGAGTTTTTCTTCTGCCGTATCATATCCATTCTCGAGTACTTTCCTCTTCTAACTCGGCTTATTTTCTTTCGAAATCTCTCCATGTCTCTCTATCTTCCTACCTTCCACTACTCTCTACTTTTACTCTCTGTTACCTGGCCTTGCCATCTTTCTCAATTCCTTGGTCTTCCAATTCATCCTAATTCACTATAATGTGATCTATATACTGTGAAATATTTACAATTATATTTGTTGAAAATATTGCAATTTGCAATCATTCGTCAGCCATTTAGGATTCATTCAAAAAAATGACATATTTTCATCCATTGCTCTATTTTGTGGCCATACTTTGAGCATCTAAAGCAGTTATTGAAAAAACTGAAATTAATTCTGTCTTGTGTTCAGGTTCCACATGAAGGATTTGTTTAGGTGAACATCGTTCATCTAATTTCCACACTCGTTCATACCCCCACATAACCTTAATGTTGGTGGGGGTCGTGGAGCAAACACAAACCAACACATCCAACAATGTTACTTATATTTACCAATCAGAGTATTTGAAATTGGTATGAAAGCTGGTCTACTGCGTAAAACGTATGCTTTAGCGTTCGACCATAAGAATGAGAAACAGGGATGAATTTAAAGTTTCACAATCACTCAAATACCATGACATTTTGTTGAAGATTTTCGTCAGGTACACAAATAGAGATTACTGACAATCGGTCCTGTTATCCTAGTTTCATAAAAAGGAGAATGCGGACACAAAACCATGAAATGTTTATGTGAAAAAATATACATTACTTTTTGTTGTTGAAATTTCCAAGAGCAGAACACAGAGAAATGAAAATTTCACATTTTTCACATGTTAAGAGATGGGGTAGAATGTTTTTTTCCGATTTCATTGTATCTGCGAAACAATTAGTATAATTCTTTGTTTTATTCAGAATTGTATTCCAAGTAAACTGTAAAAAGTCTGCAAAAAATTAACTTCTTTTGAACATTCAAGAGCCACAATTAGAATCCTTGTTCAAGTTAATCACGATTTTGTGAAACTGTTCCGAATTACCACAGGTCACGCCACTGGTAAAATATACCATCAATTGAATCTCTCCATCCGACGCTTTGCTTTAGTAATTGCTCTACCGATAAAGGTAGTAATAAGACATGTAGAATGTTACTTTATCGACATTGGTATAATTGCTTCTACCCAATGAAACGGGCACTAACGACGTCGAAGACATACTAACCATTTATCAAGTTCTAGAAGAGATAGTGGATACTTTTCTCTATGGAATACAGCAATGTGATTTCGTTTTTTTACATTATTTTCAGTGTTGATGATTGTAACCTAGTTGAACTGAAAGCTTAAATACGCCATTGCATTTCTAAAGGTATATATCTCCATTGAAGAGTTGGAAATATACCTGGATAGTATTTCCAATTGTAGGTTTAACTTTGAAACTTAATTGCTGAAGTAAGATTTGAATGAAATCTTAATTATTTTAGATTCAGATTAGATAAGTTTTCAATTAATATCACACTGAGTCATCTTATCAAGCTACAGTTGCTAATGACACTATATTAAATTGTTCCGAATAACCATAGAAGTTGGTGGGGTCGTTAAGCACCATTGAAATATGATAGAATGAGGACTTTTACAAAAAATGTATATTTAAATGTTATTTCAGTTACGATCATATTGTATGGGAAGCCGATGTACGGTTCTACACAATTTCATATAAAACAATATTTGTTTATATACAAGCTCATGATTTCATGTTTGAGTGAAGCACCATAATGGTGGTCGCAGATTCGGTGATGGTGCTCGTGGCTCGGCGGGCGAGGTACGGAGAGCAGCGAGCACCATCACGGTGAATACCGACGAATACCGGCGAATACCGACGAATACCGACTCACGTCAAGCCTGCCGCCGGAAGGCCCCGTCGGAACTTGTGAAATGTTTCAGTCACCATCACGAGCACCATGACGGGAAATACCGGCGATCGAGCCAACCACTTCCGGGAAGCCGTCCCTGTATGATTGTATGATTCTACACAATTTCATTTAAAACAATATTTGTTTATATACAAGCTCATCACTTCATATTTTAGTGAACCACCGTTTTGGTTTCTTATAAATATACATAAATAACCCAGGAGGAAAAATATAGTGATCAGATATCCGAATACATTCAAATATGCACGGAATTTAGGTACTTGAATTACAAATTACAAAGTTTGACATAAATCGCATGATCCTCATTAAATATGAGAATTATCATGTTTTTTATATCAATTGATAAGCGCTATTAAGATAAGAATTGAGGAGATCCTCAAGTGGAATCAATTAGATTTTAAATCGATTGAGATAATCGTTTGGTAAATCAAGAAAGCGGTGACTTCAAATAGCTAAACAATTGATGTGTGTAGGCCTAGATTGCTTTCCATTACGTACCATATGAAATCTCGCTCATCTTGAAACGCATTTGTTGCGTTTTCCTATCTATACTCGTTTCCACGAAAGAAGAAGGTCGTTTTCCAGCTCTATAAATATAAAAATTGGGATAATTACGTAATATCTCTGGAACTTTGAGGATTTTTTCACCTTTTCAAATCTGCAATTGCTTTTGTAAGTGAATAATCACTATCCTAAAAATCCACTTCAATAGGCCAACTAGGTTCATTCGAATAGGTTCATCTTGAATAGATTTATTCGTGATAAACGCCTACTAATAAAATAAATAAGAAGAAAAATGTTACTATGGTTCAAACCGCTGAGTTATAAGTTGGTAAAATTAAAATTGAAGGTAAAAGAAGAGCAATTTCAACATCAAAAATTTTAAAAAAATGACTGCAATCAAAAAGAATCGGAGAGAAAAAGGGAGCCGATATAACGAAGATATTCATGAACATTAAATTGGTAGCTTTCGATCAAATTGGTCCTTCTAAATTGGTTCATTGAATTGGTCCTTCTTTCGTGTATTCAAGTATATTTATTCATTGAACTCCACATTTGAGGTGAGCTTCATACGATTCTCATTATCGCCTTTATCACTACCTAACAATGAATAGATCTAACCACGTATCGTGAAACGACTAAATTACTCATATGAAACACTATTTCATTTGTTCCTTCCCCTAACACTGATTGCCAAGCGAAATCATAAAGTAATTAGTAACCTCCCACTATTGTTCTATTCAGAACAAACTTTACAGTGTTTATTACTTACGAAATTGCTAGATTATAGCTAACAGCCTATAGTCTGTATGAAATGAGACGTTGAAAATGGGAAAACGACAAATATGTAGTTCTGAGATGAAATGGTATGGACTATACTATCTTGTCAAAAAACGGTTCGACTGAAACTTTTGAAAAATATTGGGAGACGCAGATATCAAATTCCAATATTTTTTTTCCCGTTGGATCATTCTCATGAGGAAGAAAAGTGATCATCTAAATAACTATGATTACATTAAATCATAAACGCAATGCGTTCTTAAATGAAACTAACTATACGCACATCTATTAAAACCACGTCATCAATTGGTTAGTACGTTAGATACGTTCATCCTTTGTTCAAGTCTGTATAATATTACATTCCGGTGGTCTTTGAGAGAAAGCAATATATAATACAGATAGAAGTCAGAGCATAATGGTCTTTATTGTATTTTACATGGTTAGGTATTGACCTATCTGTATATGGATATTTTACTACACGTTTTGTGATCTTAATGTACTGAGAAGACAGCAATAAAGGAGATTATTTATCACCTCCATGTACATTTGCCGAACTTACTAGTTGTGAACAGTAAATTTAAATCAAATAAATTTGATGATAATAATAGTTTTTTTTCTATAATTATTCCATCTTTATTACTTTACCTGATACTTGGGCCGGCCATATTCATGTACAGTACATCGTGACCATTGCAAGTTTACTGTCATATCTTCAATTCCTCTTAATGAATATATGGAAGAGTAAAATGCTTCACGCAGTATTTAGGAACGTGATTTTACTAAATATAAACAATAAAGTCAATTCCATTATCATATTTATCAAAGATCAGTCAGTCACAAAGTACGGTCACAAATTGTAAACGACAGTCACAAAGTACAGCAATGACGCTCCTGCGGGTCCTGTATACGGTTCTCTATTTTTTAAAATAATATAGAAACGGTTCTTATGGTGGGGATTGATTTCTTCGTTTAGCACGCGACATCTATTTGTGTTTTTATTCATCCAATCTCATTGATAAAGTAATTAATTTAATAAGTAATTAACAATACAATTATCTCTCAGCGTATGGAAGTAAATTACCATGTCCAAATTATATACTAATTGCATTTGGCCGTTGTCAACTAACACCTTCAGAATCTGAAGTCACCTTTGGGCGTACGCAATAAGGTATTTGGGCGTGGGTTCGAGTCATCCTCACATTTCTTACAGTTTTTATCGTCACTCCATAGTTCAATTATCACTAGTTTATTCGTACCTCCAAATAACCTAGCTGATTGTGGGGTCATTAAGCAATCAATAATCAATCTGAATTAATTTTATGATATAATCTTTTTTCTCATCTCCAAGCCATTAAACTGTAATTATAATCAGGGTCAAACATTTTTCTAAATCCCTGACAGCACACAACGAGCAAGATGGATGCCGTTCAATTCCGAACAGTTTTTGTTCTAATATCCACAAGCGTAAAATTGGTAGATGTTGAACATAAATGAAAGAATTATATTCTCTCGCTCTCGCGTAACAATGCTCGGTGGCGTCGGCTGGCGGAACCGGAACCGGAACACGTCTTGTTTCCAGTCTAACAAAACGGATGTGACGTAGATGAGGAGTACGAGAGTAGAAAGAAATGAAGTAAACAGACGAAGATCGGATCGACCGGGAAAAATATCAACCTGATTACTAAAACAATCTATGAAACTTTAATGGGTTTTCCTTTTTCTCATTTCCTTTTTACAAAATGAAAATGATGGAAGCAGTAAAATATTACTTGATTCTTATTCAGTTCTCTTGTTTTGTGTTTTTTTTTCACAAGAATCTACTATTACTCGATTTCTGAATAATCTTTAATAAATTTGAACTATCAAATCGAATGTTATATCAAAGTTTGATATGCAGTAAAACTTTGAGAAAGCACTTCGATAAGAAGTTTTATCGAAGGAGTTCGATGATTCTATCAAACATGTTTCAAATAGCGAGTAATTCAGATGAAAGGCTATAGAAACTTTTGCTAAATGTCCCAGGTAAACGCTGTATAGTATGATGATATACATTCCGGGTGAGCGAGTGATGGAAACCGGAGTAATTTCTCTGTCTCTCTCTCTCTCTCTCTCTCTCTCTCTCTCTCTCTCTCTATATATATATATATATATATATATATATATATATATATATATATATATATTTACATATATACATATTTATAAATATATATATATATATATATATATATAGGGCCTATTTGCGATGTAATGTTTTCAGGGCAGACGGTGGATGTAATAATTATGTCGAATGCGGTAATTTGGCCTTCTTTGAAAAATTTGCGTAGTTCTGTAAAGAACTTTTTCTTGACGTTCCGATGAACTTTATTCATCATCCCCCACTTCTGTTGGACATTATCACTCCAATTTATAAAAATTATTGTTGTATTTCTGTAAGGTATGCTTCAATTTAAATAAGATGAAGACATACAAATCTATAACCAACTTGATCAACACGGAGCAGAACAGAATTTTATTTGAATGATAGTTCAACTGTTGGATTAATACGGCTGACATTAGAAGCTGAACATATATTCAATAAAATGGTTTCATGATAGTAGAAGAAAAATGTTACCAATAAAAAAATAAAAAAACACAAGATGATACAAAGAAACACTGTACAGAGGTACATATTCAGGTGAATGTAAAGGTGTCAAGATATGTAGGGTGTGAGAAAGAAGAAAGGGGAGGGGGAGGAACACACTAGTGGTGGTTCATTTTCCCCCACCCTCTCCTTTCCGTCCTTCACACTTCCCTGTTCAATTACTTTTCATTTGTCAATGAGACTATATTATTGTTATGACGTGTATTGATGACTTACCTTGTCCACTGCGGAATATGGAACCGCTAGCTTTAACTCAGATGTCATTCGATAGGCCGGGTAAGTGATGTTAGATTCCATCGCAATTCGAAGATTCAACATCCAAAAAAATCAAATCACAGATATTCGTAAATTAAAATCACTGAACAACTCATTTGAGGGTTACAATTTCTAAGAGAACCAAGTACATGAACCGCACAAATTGGACTGACTATTCATCTATCTGTATCTTCTGTAACCCTGAATCAAACAATGTGTCATACAATTCTTGTTTTGGTGTTTTTCGAAGGGAAGGAGGAGAGAAGAGTAAACTGACAATGACAACAACGGAATCTACCAGGGACGTAATAATATGAAGTACATTCTCTATCACGTGTACGACATGCAGTGAACAATGATTGTTTATCAATATTTGGATGTAAATGAATAAATATAGTCAACAATTGTAGGTTTATCACCATTCTTATTTCAATTGTCTGTAAAAGGCTATATTTCAAGAATCTCTTCATTGGAGTCCTAATCAACTCTGTTAATATTTATTCTGATATATTCTAACCTTATCTTCAATACGCTATCTTTATTATGTTTCTTGATTCAATATTGAATATTAATTCATCATACATTTTTTTATTTATTTATCTGTATACTCATATCTATTCATATCCTAAATTATTGGGGAATTTATGATTGTGCACCAATTGTTTCGATTTTGATACTAAAATGTATACTATTCTGTGTCAATATGCCACCTCATGAGTGGGTAGATATTCTGAATATAGAATTGTACTCATCTGTTTGGAGAGGAAATGAGTTCATACTTCGAAAAACTTGTAAGATTCTTCTTCTATGCCGTCTTCATATTCAACTGCAGAAAAGAACCTCGTCGGTGATGCGTCGTTAAACGCAATTCAGGCTCTAGTGGTGACAAAGACGTCTTTCAACCTGTTGCCAATCTAGTTCTAAATTGCAAGAGTAATTTCAACTTGAAGTTTTTCCAAGTTTTAAGAATCCGTAAAACTATTAGGACTCTATTTGATACAAGTTTTCTTCTATTTCTTGGAAAGATGTAATATAGCTTCAGGGCAATTTCTAGCAGTAGCAGCTTGGGTGGGGCGGGTTCATTAAGGCTTACAATAAAGTTAGAGCGCTCTTCTTTACTCGCGGATCGGATCGGATACACGTGCTACTAAATGGAGAATCCCTACAGGATGAAATAAAAAGAGAGAAAAAATATATAATTGCATTAGTAAACTAAATTGATAATGGGGTTTTATACTACAGAATTCTAAGAATGGAAATGAGTTCAGGCCTCGCATAAAGCATTTATATTTTTAAACATATTTTATATATCATCCATTTATGCGTACTCCCAAATAACCTAGTTGTTTGCAAAGAAGTCGTTAAGATTACCCATACATATTTTTATTCGTTCAATGAATAATCGTTCACGGTACAATATCACAAATTTATTTACTTTTTGTTTCAATTATCCGTATTCAATTATCTGTTTATTATCTTTCAAGATATTAAAAAGAAATTGAATTGAATTTATATGAATCTTGAATGTCATTATCAGCATAAAGATCCTAAATATTATATCGAAAGAACATTCTAGTTTAAATTCAAACAAATACTGATCATTCAATGCTGAGTATAAGATTTCGTTATGTTTTATGGGACCGTTTCGGAGACTAACAATCCAAGGTTTTATGCAGAATATTTATTGTTAAGAATCTATATTTTCGATACTTTGGAGAGTCGAAAAAAAAGATAAATTGCGAACTATTGTCTTGACGTCGTTTAAATTCATACTCGTACACTCGCGATCACATAAAATGGACTTTTCCTATATCCAAATTTTAAAGAAATCTACATGTATTTTATCACTAATTTTTTTCACACACTGCATGTCGGATGCGTATGTATACAGATTCTGATATTTTTATTGCGAATAATGTCAGCACACTATTTTCTTCAAGATGTATGTTTAAGTGACTCGATGAACCTCACTGTGACTGTAATCGTATGGGCCGCCCCGGTGGTCAAGTCAATTATCGCTAGCGCTTTATTTATCGCTTTTTGTAATCGTCCTTTCATCTATCATCACTTCATCGTTGCATTATGACCCGCCCATTCGTACCCCTGTATAACCTAGCTGTTGGTGGGGTCGTCAAGCAGCATTAAAAAATATGTAACCGTATGTTTGTACATCGTCTATGGCATAAAAAGATCCAGGGGAGCAAGTATCCATGTCCATATTAAACGCAGTTAGCAATGGAGACAAGAGGCCACTTCTGCTCCACAAAGAATTTTTGGAATTTATAGTCAAGATAATATCTTTCAAATGATGAATTTTGATGTTGTTATCTCTTTTTTTGTTTTCATTTGTTGATGTGTCTTTTCTCCATTTATAGTTGACTTATTTTTATTAGACGTCAATAATAGTTAGAGATAGAAAAATTGAAAGTTCAATCTTATTCCAGTAGTCATTTTAACTCAAGATTCTGAAGATTCTTTCATACACAGCCAAAGGCTCCAGGTAATAGTCTTTGTAGCCCAGATAATATCTTTCAAATAATGAATTAGAATCACATTTCCAAAGGGGGATAGGCTACTAGTTTATTCACAAAACAAATAAATTTACCTATACATAAGTATATTACATGACTATTCGAAATGATGGAGTTATTGAATCATAATCCTATACAATATCCAAAAGAATCCCAAATAAAGGAAACTATTCAAGACTGTTCCATTATATACGATATGTAATTCCGCATTATGAAATTCTTCACTTCAATTCAAATACACATTCGATATAAAACATTCCGTCTTCACTTCATTTTCAATCTCTTTCATTATCTTTTAATTTCTTCTTGTTTAGTAATTAATCGAGTGTCGCAAATTGTCTTGATCGACTTTTTCATTATCTTCATTTTCGTTAATTTCCCTGCTCAGGAATAGCGTTCATCTTTTTCACCACAGCGATTCAGAGAAAAATGCGACGAATATTTGAAGTAACATTTTACTTATTGAGTACAACATTTTCTCCATTATCTTCTTCTGCTAATCAACTGTCAATAATATATATATAATGAATATATATATATATATATATATATATATATATATATATATATATATATATATATATATATATATATATATATATATATATATATATATGTGTATTTATTCTTCCCATATCCGTATATCATATTTATATATCATTCATTCTCAATTATAGAATCGAATCTTATCATTGTTTCCTAATAAGGATTAGGGATCGTCCGGACAGGGTACCACGGGGTCAATCTTATACGATAACAAAGGAACTAATGTTCAACAATATAGTTCGCGATCATTCAACAAAGAAGGTCAAATAAGGTCAATGATAACGAGTAATTGAATCGTTTGTATTGGGAAAAAGAATCTTCAAAATTCGATCTCAAGTTACAGTGTATTCACGAAACTAGTTGACTTCAGTCAAACTGTTTTCAAGTACATCATTTATTAGATATAAATGTTGTTTTCATAATATTGAAGGTTTGAGATTTCTCATCGTTCACATGCTATGACAAACAACTTCACTCTTCATTGAACCTATGTTACGTTGGCTTTTGAGGATTTCTTGGAATATTAATACAAATACATATTACTGCGTTCACATGGTCAATATTGAAGTAATTCCAATGACTTTTTCAGACTTTCCCAGCGGAAATTCAATATTTCCATAGGTTTTTTTAGCGGAAGTACCAACTTATACTATCATCACGTTGGCATTATATATTCAGTTCGGGATGTGATGTGTGGAAGAATATTCTCTAATTTCATAATAATCTAAACATTTCCTGTTTCAATCTTCATTTTTCTCTGATAATCTCTCTTGACTTGAAATTCACGATGGTCAACTGTTCAAATTTACAGACATTCCACATTTTCCGTAGAGTTATTAAAATTCCTAGATTTATATATTCAAATTTTGCAACATTCCTTGACATGTTTTTTTCGTCTCGCTGGAAATATAGTTAGGTATACTTGTATTCAAGAAGGAAGAAGGTTGTCTACCAACTAGATAATTGTAAAATCATCGATATTTTCATAATTCCACTGCAGTTATTGTGATTCAACGCTTTTGAAAGATGCAGTTGCGTTTATAATCGTCAAACTCGTCCGGGAAAATGATACTGTCATAAAAATATCACAGCCAAACAGATATAACGGATATATTTGATTTTGTTGTGTTGGTAGACTACCTTCTTCTATCTCGTATGCGAATATATATGAAACAAGAATGGTGTACATAAGTACACTTATGGCCACGTTAGGTGGTCGATCAAGCCATATCAAAATGCACCACCAAGAAAATTAACATTAGATATTTCGCATCAAAACTTGCAGATAATGTATCGTACATTATATGAAAACATCAGCAGTGAAATATGCGCACATTCATTTCAAATTTAAATTCAAATTTTGGAAAACCTATTTTATGTGACCACCTAGTGTACATACCTGGAGTGAACTGTTATATTTGAGAGATTTGTTGATGGATTATACATGTTTCGTAACTTTCTCATCTTGACATCTTATACGTTACGTCTACTCCCGCGGGATATCATCTGAAGAAAGGGAGGTTTTAAGATATATTTCGAGAAATTCGTCCCCCGCAATTCCCTTCCCCCCTCTTCGTCAAACAACAACCTGTCTTTTGTTTTATTTATGTTATTGTTATTAGGAAGGGTGGTTTGTGAAATACTGAATGACAGTCAATAACTCATGGGGGTATAAAAATATCGTGTTCAGTAATATTAGAAGATAAAAAAGGAACGGGAGATATATTTTCATAAACTTTTTATCTGTAATTGATTATATATTTCTGCCCTATATGGAATTCAATCAAATTATAATCTTCCTTAATGTATTACTTTGTTATTACCGGTACTTCATTTATCATTGTAATATAATAATTTTGTATTACTGAGAACACCCGAACTCACATTAAAACTGCTTTCTTTAGAACTTGTCACACAAATTAATTATTTGGTAAGTTGAAAAAATCATACTAGTTATCATGGATCTTTAAAAATCTCATTAGCTAATAATTCCACAATTTATTGAATTAGTTTTCAAATTCTCTGGTAGAAATTCAACATTTTCAATGATTTATTTAACAGTTTTCCCGAAGTTTCTCAATAACAAATTTTTAGGAGACACGTTTATAGAAATCTTTGACATTGCACAAGATTCAAATCTATATGAAGTATTTTTTCACAATCATTGTCACAACAATCAAAGTTGCACCACTTTCTTCTAGATGTATGAACATCAGAACAACAAAAAGGTGATATTGTTTTTTCCACAATAATTCAAAATTGGATATTAAATTTCAATTCACATTTCTATGGCTTTCTTTTCATACTATACCGTACTGAATTTTTCAACTGTGCTTAACGATCCCACCTACAGTTAGATTAAATGGAGGTACGAACGAGCGGGCGATGATGGAACAATGAAGTGATTATACGTACTGAAACGTCGTTTACAAAAACCTATGCTTTCTACAGCTAGTACTCGAACCCGCGCCCTTCTGGCACGGGTTTAAAAATCTCTTCTTCCTTCACACTTCATTTCGGATCTACTTTTTAACACAGTACTATGACACGTGTATTCTAAATCTTGCCGCGGGACAGATTTCCATCTTCACTGTTTTTTTTTTATTTTCATTATTTTTCCGTACTAAACCGTTTGACCCGTTGTCACACAGTGTGGCCCTCCGGGACGGGATACAGGAGGCTTGGGAGGGGAGTGGAGGGGAGGGGAAAGACGAGACTTGCAGCTTATTATCTTTTCACAAGTTTTTTCTGTGTCTTTTTATTCTCTAGTGACTTAACGGAAAGAAAAGAAAGGAAATGAAGAAAGGAAAAAACTTTACTTCGTCGAAGATATGCACTCGTTTTTAGTATTATATATAGGCCTACGTCGTTTTTCGTTAGTCAGCTCAAAACTTCGCACTCAATTTTCAGATTAATCTCTTCGAATTACTCCTTGTAAGATTTGTTAGTTTTTGTACAGCAGAATAATGAAAGTGCAGAAGTAGTACAATCGACGACTTGGTAGTTTATGTACAGTAATGTACTATCAAGTATGTGGTTATTTTTGTTGATAACTTTGTGGTTGATACAACGAAATTATATCATGATACAATTAAATTTTTATAATGAGTGTATTGGATGATTGCTATCTGTTATTTTCAATATTGGCTATACAAATATGTTACCACTTGATAACACATTTAATTCAATACATTTTAAACTGATAAGAATCTTGATCTATCTAACGATAGAACATTGCGAATTCTCATTTGATAATATACCATTTTCGACCGTAACATGTTTATGATCATTAAAATGCCTTCAATACCACATTTAGCATTCTAAGAAATTTCCCCAAGAATCTTGTAAACTCCTGAATATACGTTAGTTGGGCTTGTGCGGAAGGTGATGGAAAAAGGGAAACGGGGGGGGGGGGGGGGGGGGACTCAACTTAATGCAGAAGATTGCCACATAATTTTACGTTTCACTAGAACCGGTATTAAAACTCTCTCCACCCCCTAAACCCCCCCTCCCCTATTTCCAAATCCCTTCTTTCTTTTGCTGTGAAACTTTTCAATGTGTTTGACTGCTAAGCCGGTTTCCTTATTATTGGCTTCTCGTTTCTCTTCCATTTCGCTGATTGGCTATTTTTAACGATATAAAACGGTGGAAGAAGAACTCGCATTCGATTTCAATGCAATCGAGTCGTGAGTAAACGAACTTTGCTAAGATGATATCGTTTCAATGAAATGAGGAAATGGAAATTGGAATCAACAACAAATAAACTTAACAAAACTCCACTAAGTTGCGATGGTATATATATATATGTGTTTGTGTGAGTATGTCTATTTTCTGGGGGGCAAATTCGACGATACTTTTCAGTTTGATTTCATGATTTTAGATTATACGAAGTTTAATCGATCTCTTCCATCCCTGTTCAATGGTTTCAGATTTGAATGAAAAGTCTTCGATAGGTCTGTTCACGAGCTAGTTAATTGAATGAATAATTTCATTTCAAATGTAGACTAAATTTATTCTTCTCTGATTTCAATGCAATTGGTCGCTGTTTTACAAAATCTTGACCAACTAATTCTAGGATTAATGTTATTGGATAACAAGGTCATTCCAATTCCAATTTATATTTTGATCTATTGCCAGTAAATAAATTAATTCTGAAATACACATCAACTTTATTGTTCAATTAATTTTCTTCCGATTTCGTACAACCGCTTTTATGAAGAATAGTGAATTCTTAGAGATCTTCAAATATAGATATTTTTCCATCCGTTCGATGAAATCGTAATGTCATGGCCAGTCATAGTTTCACTTCTGCACGATGGTATAATATTTCAAACATGTTCATAATCACAAAAAGAACGCCGTTACAAGAAGAAAAAAACGAATAAATTAGTTCAGACTACTGACTTATTAGCATAATGTAGAACGTAACATATAAAGTAGTCTTATGTTGTAGACTCTTTCTCATTGTACGCTGTTTAAAACGGTAAACGTAAAACCTCTTAAAAATTACTTGAATTTAAAAAGATTCGTCTTTTATGATCTTATGTAATTAGTCTCAGAAAGTACTTCAAACATTTGATGCAAAGTGGAAGATCTGGGAATTTTATAAAACCTTTTACAAGCTTTCCGTTACTATGCTTAATTTTTTTTTCTTTACATTGCTTTTTTTGTCAGTTGAAGTAAGCGATGAAGTCATATTCATAAAGAGAGATGGTTTTAAAACGAAAAGCATATTATTATATACTTTATGCTTTAACCATGATTAAGATTTGATATGTCATTTGTTTGAATTTAAATATCTTAAACATAAGAACTTCAATTCCAAGGCGGAGAATGGCCTCCTAACATGGTTTCCTGAATTTTTGTCAAGTTGAAAATAAACACAGTTGTATTTATAACCATGTACCGATGAGTATTGTTACTACAAATACTTCGAATTAAGTGATTCATCTGGGCTCTCCTCCTTTGAAAATGTCTCATCGGATCAATATGTGAGAATTATATGAAAATTTAAATATTTCCAACTGATTGTTATTTAAATAAGTACTTTTTTTTTACCCTGAAACTAGACAGCACTAAGTTGGATACTAAGTAATACCAAGCACAATACTAAGCGATACTAAGTAATAAGTAGACTAAGCACTGAGGGACCACAAACATTTCTTTTATGAAAAAAACCCGTGCAACATGTACATACATTGGGTACAAAAGACACAGATCAAATCTTATTCGAGTTGCAGATAAGTTTTCTCCAACTTACATCATCTAATTGGTTTCAAAACAACTGTTCAGTTATGAACGAAAATAAAATGATCTGTTACGAATGAATAGGACGAATCTCCTCTAAAACTCATCCGTAAATTATTTCCTACAATTTTCTCTTCAACTTTTGTCGAGTAAAACTTGAGTTTATATAACTTGAGCATTAAACTTGATTAAACATCAGTGGGCAATTTCTGCTAATATCACCTATGGGTATAACTGAGTTTAAGTTACGACTAGTTAGTTCATGTGGCCTTGTATAGAAAATGTCGACAGATCGTGGTAGGTTTCTCTCTCCCCATGTGTGATTGAAAGAAAGTAAGGGAAGTGGAGATAATGTGGTCGTTAACTTGGAAGACTCACATTGAATTCAAGAGACACTTGAAACGACGTAGTGGCGTACAAAACGTATACTACTTGAAGCCATGCAGTTATGCGTATACAATTTACAATTTTTCAATTCTATACAAATTATGCCATTATAGAATTATACAATCATACAAGTTATATGATTTTTGATGAATTAATTCCAAAGTGGAAAAATAATGGTTCGATGCATTAGAAATGAATACCTAATTTGAAATACTGAATTTGATATGATAATGCATTACTATACATTTTTACGTCAATTGAACCAGCTAATTCTTTTGTGAATTAAATATTCAAATGATGTACAGCAGTAGATGATTGTATTCAAGATGTGAAGACATCAAGGTGCTCAGATCGTGTTTGTACATATATTATTTATATAACGATTTATCATTGCATGAAATATTGGAAGCCTCAGAGCTCAGATACTCAAATAAGAAGTAATAATTAGTATCTAATAATTACTGCGTTTAGGTGATACTAAAGTTCGTTATTGGTGATTTTCTGATGGCCATCATGGTCACCGAGCTTATATAATCATACACACTTCATGATCCACTGCCATCTAGATATCCGTTGTTCTTCCCAATACGCTTCATTCATGCGATGTCGGAAGAACACTCAACAATTTCCAAAGATTGAAATCAACTTTTTTTCATCAATTCTTAAATGTTTTTTTTAGTATACATCATGGGAGTTTATTTGGCGGAATATCAGGTGGTTGGTGATAACTTTTGAACGGCACAACATTTAGAAATTATAAAATCAAGGAAACACAGATATTTTCAATACCTTCAAGATAGTATCAGTAATAATTATTCATCTTATATCGCCTGATTGTCAGGCGTATACGCTCAAGCATACACATTTTTAAAGCGTATACGCCTGCCAATTATGCGATGTGAGATAGATAGTTAGGCCCTATTACTTACACCATCGTAAAGGTATTAACAATATCTGTGTTTCATCGATTTTAGAATTTCGATATCTTGTACCGTTCAAAAGTTATCACCAAAAACTGATATTCCGCTAAATCGACTACCTCTTAAGTGTCACAATCAAATTAATGTCAACATATTCCAATAGTTTCATGTACAACTACTTCAAGTTTTGTCACCATAATATACATATACAAACTATTAAATATAATACAATCACCACCTTTTTATTCTCTGCTATATTCCGCCACTGTCTCAAGTAACTATCGCACTGAATTGCGAACCCACAGATCGTCTCAACTTACTTGAGATATAACTTGAGACGAGAAACTGCACCCAAGAGCCTGCTTTACCGAGAATATTCAAAGATGGGAATATGAATAGACATAACTATACAGTTTCATGTCGAAACAGAAACTCTGGGTCCAGAATGGAATTCAATTCAATGACAAGATGGTTGGGCAGGTATCTGGAATGGAGGGTGGTAGAAGAGATAAGAGATGGGGTAGGATTAGTTTTGTCTAGTAGTTGATACTGGGAGACGCAGCATATGGGTTGATATTAAACGTAATTATGATTGAAATATGGAAGCTGAATGGTATCAGAAAATGATTGATTTTCTTAGTTTATTAGACGTCAAAAAAATCATAGCTTGTATACGATGACCGAAATGATCATTTTCTTCAGTTTAATGACATTCAATAATTCATTCGAGTTGTGCTTTGGAATATCGTTTAAGAAGACCGGGGTACAATTACTGCTGGGTGCTCATTCTGGCTGAGGTTTTTCATGTTTCCTTCAGTCATAAATGTGAGAACTAGAATCATATCTGACCAATTCTACTTTTGATTCCACTATAAGAGAAGAGAATAAAATATATATTGTGATAATATGCATAAATAAAAGCTGAAAAATTAACGTATTTGTCGATGTTTAATACATTTGCTAACGACTTCACCAGTAGTTGGGTAATTCGGGGATCTAAATGGGCTGATTATTTCTTAATTCAGTTAATAAAAAACATGTTTTATGCGGGACTAGAATCCACCCCGATTTGAGTTCATTTTCAAGCACAACACCTTGACTGACTTAGCCAGTCGGGTGGCTGTCAACGTTTTCTCTTGAGTTAATAATAGAATATGACTATCTGATATTAAAACCATTTCAAAGACTTCGTTTCAGATTTCTTCCAAACGAATGACATTTTATCCATTCGAGGATATCAAATGGATTAGGTGCGGTGGTTACCATTTGATATTTAATTGCACTCCTACTCCATCATTTTCTCACGGATCGTAAGCATTTCGTATTAATTTTCTTTTCCATTTCTTTTCCTCTTCTTTGTCTTATCTTTATTATTATTAGTCTTCTTGCGGGTATAACGACATGGTGAATTCCTCTCGTTTCCTTCTTCTTCCCCTCGCTCTTTTATAACGGGGATGCTTTTTATTACAAATTTAAAATATTTCTTACTTTTCTTTTTCTGTTGTGTATTCTACTCTTTCTTTCGTATTTTATTTATTTTCCTTCCCTTGTTCGTAAGGCTTTTCTTCAGCAGCTTCCTAATACGTATTCTTCTTCCACCTGACAATATAATTCAAAGCTGTCGCTGTCAGTTCTCTTCTCATTGGTTATAACTGTCATATTCCAACATGCCTTCTTCTACTCTCTCTACTACCTATCATCCCTTTTCCTCTCCCTCTTCCTGCTACTTCCACATGACAATGGTCAACGTCATATTTCCTGTTCATCTTTAAATCATTTCAACCATACAATTTGGATCGTTTTTTTTTTTAGATTTTCAGAACATTTGTGACAGGTAGGAAGTTGTGTATTGAAAGAGTATATATCCTCAACACTAAATATCTTCTTGTTATCATTCCCACACAACGTCATTGTTGGTTTATACCATTATTCCAGTTTGTTCATACCATCTCTAGGCCTACTCTTCTATTACTAAAATTACTTGCTCTCGAATAAAGTTGCCTTTCAAGAAACGTCAAGGATAATAATGAACAGGTTCCAACACTATACGCACTAAACGCAGCAGACATTACTTATACCTGGCGAGAAATATGTGAGAAATGTGCAGTAAAATATGCATGTGTAGATTTTAGTTGAATTGGTATATACATTTTGGGAACAACCATTTTGGTGTGATCTTAAAGTGTACGTCACTCTTTCGTGGATTTTTGACCTACTTGAACTTGTAGTGCAAAGAAGACAAAATGATTCAAAAGATTTTGAATTGAATTCGATTGTAATTTTTTATATATCGATTTCAGTGATGATGATCTTCGTTCCGGTGATGGTGCTCTTCGTTCGGTGATGGTTGCACTCTATTATACCCATCTACTATCAGCCTCAATTCGTATCTAATTCTCAAATGATACGTTCCAAAACTATAGATGTTCGTTCTATAAAATAGTCAGAAATTTACATAAATCTTGATCTGTTTCACCAAGTACTGCAAATACTGCAAATAAAAAAAAACGCGTATCTGTACCAGTCTCATTTATTTCTTCTTATTTCCTTCTCACGTTCGAACCCCTATTGTTGAAGAACCATGCAAATGTTCACGTTTTACTGATTTCTTCTCATCTTCCACTTCTATTCACATTCTTCTTGACCTCTCACACATTCTCTCGTTCTCTCGCTCTATCTTCCCACTCAGTCTGTTTCTCAATGCACGTCTGTACATTTAATTGCCACACTCTCTCTCACTCACTCTCATTTCCTCTACGCCCTTTGCCTGGCCGCCAGTTATACTAGGCGTCACTCTGCATAAAGACGCCGCCCCTTACCGTCTCTACCACCCCTTTGCCATTATACGAACCATAAAGCCTGAACACCACGCGCCGGATTTAATTTCACCCTTAGAATCTCTGCGGAGATTAGGGGTTTCGTTCCTTTTCCCCCTTCCTCCCACCCCCACAGCCGTCAACCGACCCAATAATTATAACAGAACGTACAATACACGTGGTCTCATGGACCCCTCATCCCCTTCTAACGAGCATTTAACTGTTTTTATGGGATTTATTTACGTTTTCTCTATCATTAATGGTTGTTTATATTTATTCAGGGAGAAAAAGCTCTGTAATTACCACAACACTGTTCGTGATACAGTTTTTTTTATGTCAAATTATAAATCATGATTTTAATGTTTCAGATACGATATATGTAAGCTTTCTTACACGAATGAATCACTTCTAATTCCACATGCAAATGTATACTATTGAATGTGACGGAACTTTATATAATTATATCCATTTTAATAATTTCCAGACAGATAGCCTCTTTATTTTTTGAAATACACAAACAAATGAAAACACATTAAAAATTATCTCATATTTGAATGATAATAGTTATTGAATCTAACCGTCTATTGTTGCATTTTGTGATACAGTAATCACCTAAGTAGACTTTGTGCTATGACTATATTTATTTTATTGACGATGAATTTTATCCCATGTGTTATTATGAATAATATGTGAGGCGGTCAAGACAATTCTAATTTAACTATCTGATTTTTTTTCCAAATTGATGAGTTCAAATGGGTCGTGCATTATGTATCATAAACGAACGCTAGTTCCGACTTGCCATTTAACAAAGTGAATACTTTTCATTTCTGTCTTTTTTCCACTCAAAAGTTTTCCCTCGGAAATCTTGATAAGCTTGTTCCATCAAATATTTTAAAAATCGAATTGCACTCGAATAATTCCTGTCTGATTCTATTTAACTTTGCTTGTTCTAACCAGTCAATTCTATAAAATCAAATTGAACTTTTATGACATTTCAATTTCCTTTCGGTAAAAAATATGACATCCACGTTTTATCATTTTTCTTTTAGGAAAACCGAAATTGATAAAGTATGACATTATTTTCTCGAAATAAATCAAAACTGTGCTCATTCATTGCCTCCGCGAATATAATATAATATTATTATCCTAATGGAAGACGAGATGTTTTAAGAGAACCATATATATAGAGAAAGATGAAACAAGAGGGTATGTGTGAGAGAGATAGATAGAGAGAGAGAGAAAGAGAGAGAGAGAGAGAGAGAGAGAGAGAGAGATAAAGAGAGGTAAAATAGTATGGTTAATTGACAATGGCATAAGAAGAAACTGAAAAGTCATCAAGATATGAGGACCTTGAAGTGACTTTTGAAGAATTTTGACGTTTCAAAAGAAATTTTGACGTTTCTATTCGGGAATATTTCAGAAAGAGTAAGATATTGGAACGACATATTTTCGAAATTCAAATTTTTAGATAGACCCACATAATTATCATCATCTTAATGAGATATAATGAATTCATGCCCTATCTTCAAGAACGTTTAAAATCATATATATATATTCCGTAATTTTTACCATTTGAATTTTTGAAAATAATCAATGAAATTATATTAGCTTTCTCTATTATATCCATCCATTCCTCAGTCAACAGCGATAGAGTTGTGACACGTTTACACCACCAATTTCGATCTAGTTGACCAAGTCAATGGTGATTGGAACAACTGAATTGGTACGTGAGGGCCATAATGAGATAAATTTGACCGAATAATGGCGATATTTATCTCCCTAACTTCAGAGAAAACTAGAGATCATTTACGCAATTTCAGAAATTACGATCAATTCATTTGTCTTCTAGGACTCAGCCCTTTTCACAAGTCTTGACGTGGACATTACTCGATTCTGATGATATTTCCATACATAATCACTGATGCTCACATGTCTCATGGTCTCTAGGAAAACAAAAAAGAACGACTTCTGAAATCGAAATAATAATTTCTAGTTTTCTCCAGAAAATTGGGAAACAAATATCGTCGATATTCATTATCATCTACTATCAGGGTTGTGACGTCCTTTAAGAATGGTATGAGAATAATATATCCGACAATCTCGACTACTATCTCCTCTTAATGGTGAAGATGATTTAAATGGGCCATCAATTCTTCTACGTCTTTTTACGCGAGTCATTACGTACGTCGCGTTTTGATTTTGTTCAGCGTACTTGTCACTGCAACCCTCCTTCTTCCCCTTTCCTTTCTAGAAGACAATCCCTTGTGGCAGTTCTTGCAGAGAATCTGTCACAATCATACTTGAAATATAAGACAAGCTTGATGAAAACTGTCAGTGTGAATCATATTCCGAAAGTAGATCGTAATGATGATATATATATATATATATATATATATATATAGCGTCAGAATAATATACTATTATAATTGAATATAGTATAATCTTTTCCGAGTCTCATATACACTATCTGTAATAGGGAAACGCTATACATGTTCGCGGTGGAAGGTGAGGTGAAAATTCGGCCTCAAATGAGTAAAATAGTCTGGTATTCATAAAAGAAAAAAATCGTCCAACAAAACGAACATAATAATCGAGCACACGTGATTGGATGTTAAATATTTGTGTACACACCTTGCCCCCACTTTTTTCTTCCGCACTCTTCTAACCCGTCACCCTGTAGTAGCTCGCTACATCGCTAGAAAGCGTGACAAGCTAAATTGTAAATTGTGATTGGCCTTAGAACCGGACTCTTATCCGCTCCTACAGTGGTCTGGAGAGGTACTAAATGCAGTTGTAGACAGAGGCATTGAAAACGGTAGGGGAATGGAATGTGGCAGAGGATGCACGAGAATTGGTTTTCATCCAGTCATAAGAGTGACATGTCTTGTTAGTATAGGCCTATCTCTCAGCCACTACGAAGTAGTATATAGTAACATCTTTGCTCTCAGCTATGGTGATGTAATTTGAATGAGGTCATATTCACAACATAGTCCAGTCACAGTTGTCATCTATTATTCAATTATAGTATTCTGAATCTCATCGCCTATGGTCAGGGTACAAACAATTGTGAGTTTGATGTTTTGAGAAAGAAGATAATGGGGTCATGTTTGAAACGAGAAAACTATTGACTTTTGTTATGGAAAAGGTGTAAGAATATTTACTCTTTACCATTGTTCCATGCTCTCTTCTATACACTAGATCTTTCTCTCTCTCTCTCTCTCTCTCTCTCTCTCTCTCTCTCTCTCTCTCTCTTCCTCTCCCTCTTTCTAAATATACATACCCTTCCTCTTCAGCCTCTTCCCCCACTATCTCTCGCACCTCTGAAATTGCGTGCGTCTATGTGTGAATGTATCTCATAGAATTGAATTCTCTCGCCACTCGTATGTATATATATATATATATATATATATATATATATATATATATATATATATATATATATATATATATATATATATATATATATATATACATTGTTTCAGTTCTTGCAATCGTCGTTCTATTTCGTGTGTGAAATACATATATTTGTTTTTACGTGATATCCCATGGATCTTTTTGTCTCTAGGGTGTAGTACTGTATGGTATTGTGAATAAGAAATATCAAACAAATGGTAAATTGTAAGGTTTGTTTATGGAGTATGTATGCTCATGGAAAAGGTTAAATAAATGTTATTATATTAATATTTGTCCGTTCGTGATGTTTACTAGTTCTGTTTCGGCATACTTCAAATGTCAATCTAGTATGTCACTATCATTGTAATATTTTAAAATTTGACAATTTCTCACAGCAGTCGTTGCTCCCACATCTCAAAAATTGAATAATTCCGTATACAATTATAATCTCTTTTCTTTTCAAATCAATAATGTAAGTATTTTAATACTCCATAATCGATTACCCTAACTCAGTCTGTCGATTTAAAACTTGACGGTGATCAAAGTTAGAAGATGAGTAATTTCTATTTTTAGATGAATGAATGACATTCAAAGTTTCTAAAAACCCCATAAGATTAGGCTGGACGGAAAAAATTGAAAAATAAAATCTCTCCAATATAATTCAAATTTTCCTCAAACGTGAACACAGAAATAATACACATTAATAAAAATTGACGTGTAATTCGGACCAGCCGTTTCGAAGAAAATAATTTAATACATGTTTCTTATTAATAGAAAATATAGAAATATTAGTGGAAAAATATTGCATTGTCAAATTCACGGCTTCCCAGATCCATTGGCATCGGTTAAAGTTCATTTTATATGATCAAGGTGTGTAGAGTTTCGCTCATCTCACAACGCGTATTCCGCGTTTGCCTAGTTATAACTTTTACCAACAACTTTATAAATAATTTGTACACATCAATTAAATAACAAATGATAATAATTAACGATTCAACTTATTATCACCCTTGGTTACGTATGTTATTTTCGTACCTGATCAACAACATACACTGACGATTAGTGAATCAAGTAATAATTAGCGATTCATGCAATTTGCTATCATCGTCTTAAGAGTGACGTATTCCATTTTCGTAACTTATTAATTACATTCATCCAGTTATCAGTATAGGTAGAGCTGGTACTAGTTAGAACAATAGAAGTATCAAGACAGTTGATCGGTATCACAGCAGCGGTATAGTAGCATTGATAAAAGGTTAAATAAATGTAGATGTAGATAGGACAGGTTTATTGACTCTGTAATCGCTTATCTTGGATATTAACTTGAGTCACTCAAATAATAGTAAGTAACAGAGGGTTAGTTCCAGATATAATCTCTAAATGTCCTCAAATTGATATAATAGTACTTTAAAATTGAGAAATTAATAGGAAATAGTCTACCCTAATATCATGATAACACCTTTCACAATCTCTTCTTTTCTATACAGAATCAAATCGGTATTCGTCATATTTTATCTGAAATATATAAACAGCGATAGGCATTCGATTCGAATCGTATGTTAATTATATTGTTATGAATGATGAAATCGAGTTTTAAGGAGGCGTTGACATGTTTTCATGATATCAGCAGGGTTTGATTAGAAACTATAACAATTACATTTTTCATTCTAACACAGGCAATTCGGTATGTATATAGAGGAATACGTAGTCATTACATTTTTTGAGTGACAAACATTGTGGTGAAAAACAAATGTGGTTACACTTCGTGTGTAGACTGTAGACTGTAGAAGTGTGGACTTCGGAGTCCTGGTATTGAAGTTGAGGTTTTAAATCATCAGAATGGGGTGGAAAATCACCCTTGTGGTGATTCGCCCAAACGATCTTACCTCTCATCCTCAGCTTTGATTGAGGATCAATGATTTTGTATCAAGTTTCGATGTTATTGAAAAAATAATTGAGTGAATTCATACATTCAGATACAACTTATCAATTGGTGCATTGAAAAAATGATTAACATTTTCAATTCTTGGCCTTAACAAAGTTAGTGTGTGGAATATTAATGAGATAATGATATTCATCGACAAGAGAAAATTATGATTTTGGCAAATATTTGTTCAACAACTGCCCAAACAGCTGGGTTATGTCATGCTAAGAATGAGCGACTGATGGATATTATGATATTCTATTATTGTGCTTGGAGAAGTTGAAATGAATAGTAATTCTCAAATCTAAAACGTGGAATAGTGAAAAACTGCATGTAAACCTCTGAATTTAGTGATCTTTATTTATTGTATCAACTTCACTTATTTTAATAAATATAAAGCTATTTTGAATACTTTCATGGCTACATAATTTCGATGTTCTGTCTTCTCTTTTTATTTCGCTTTCCTTATTTTCATTACACTGTGAACAATTTATCATCCAGTGGAATTGATCTGCTATAATTTCTTCAATCGAACTTCCTGATTTCCTGTGAACATAATGTTAACCTTCGTTTCATGAGAGTTTACAATGAAGTAGATCGGTAAAGAAGAAAGCACTAAAACATTTAGTATATAATATTATGAAGAAAATGTATTTGTTTGTATGAAAATGAATTCTTTCTGTGAAATTTGAATTCATCGGGAAGTTAACAGTCATTCATATTTTGTTCAAAATTCAAAATTAAAGAATGATCACATTTATTTTTTTTAAATTAAATTTTATCGATGAACTGTTATTGTCATAAATTCATCAAGCAAATTGTCGATTAGGTATCATGTTGAATGTGATATATACGTTGAATATTGTATTCAAGAAATGCCTACTTGAAACATAATAATGCTCTGTCCATTTACTTAGTTCAGTTAATTAATGAATTGATACAATGTTTTGGACTCTATACGTGATTGAAGGGTTGATCTGTTCAGTGATTGAACTCAATCTGACCTCAGTAGTGACCTAATTTTGACCAATGACTAACAAGTTGAACAGTGATTCAATAAATTCGGGTTCGATTTTCGTCATGGTCTACGATCCTGACAGAGTGTTTTCGTGAATAATCAAGATGAATACCGACATGGTTTCTCAATAGTAAGGCCGCGTACGTTTCCTTTTCAATATGGCTCAACTAATAAGTGATGAAACATAAACATTATCAATAAATTAAAAAGATTAATTGTACAATGAAGGTACATTTTTTATTCTATTCTATTGTATCTTTAACACCCAATGAAATAGCCCACCATCTCATCATTCTATCACCACAATCATCATTCTCTGACATCAATAGATCAAGGCATCCTTTTTGTACAAGATAAACCCAGTTTCAACCTAAACCTGTGCTAAACGTGTATTGAAAAACCGGTAATAACCCTCTAAAACCGTATTAAACTGTACTGTAATGCACCCAAAGATGATTAAAAATAGGCGAGGAACCATTTCAGTATTCACTTTAACGAGAGGAAAAACAAGAAAAAACTCTGTAAGTAGGAAGTCGACCAAGACGGGGAACAACTCTGGTCGTCCGAATATCTAGGGGGCCAGAGGCCTCGCCGCCAATGCGCTAAAACAGAAGTCCCAGGTCCAGCTGCTTATGAGAATTAGGATTTTGATTGGCTATCTGAGCCAAATACCATGAGAACAAAAGATAATGAAAAAGTAAAAGGTCTTCTGAACTGTAAAAAACTTGATATATTTCGTAGCCCCCCCCCCCCTCAGGAGCAGTGTTATAGGAATTAATTGAATAATCAATTTTATTATTGTAAGAAGTTTCCTAAAGAATATCTAGTATCAAAGAGAAGCTCCATAGAACATTTTCACTGTCCTTTTTTGTACCTTCAATTATAGCTCAGAAACTAAAATTATTCTTGTTCAATTAAAACCAAGACCCGCATTGAACTCACCCCATATCGCCTTATTGATGAAGAGACCGGCAATGTACAACACATACAAGAAGAGCAGGTTGCCTAATACAAATACGATGAGCTCGTTTCGGGTGAACACTTCAATGAATGGATACACCCAGATGCTAGTATATGGCTGTAGGATGAGTACTCTGTAACAGATAATATATTTCTTTCATTTATTGGATGTTTAATATATACATATATGAATGGGTTACAGACATATAACATTCAAAACGATAACGAAAATAAAAACAATATAAATGAAATTGCTATCTTGCACATATTATCAAAAATGAGAATGATTATTTTGCAAGATGAGAATGGATAAAAGAAAAAACACGCGTACAAAAAGATTTTAAACTTGCATATGAATGTATGAATGAACTAATATAAATTATAGCAAGACCCACATAGGCAGAGGCCTATGTGTGGGAAAGAAGGAAAATCAATTAGCCAGTATGAAATATCCAAGAAGGGGAGATTTACAAACAATATTTAATCAACATAATATAAATAATAAAACGGGTGAAAACAACAACAATGATATTTACATATGAGGTTATTCAAACATTAGATTGAAGGAACATTAATTATAATAACAATAACAATTATGATAATTATAGTAATTTGACATAATAATATAGTGATACAAGCTATACAGTACAATGCCTTGGCAGTGGCAGTGTTGGCTGTTTTTTTTGGAGGGGGGGGGGGAGATGTGTAGGCTCTACACTGTTCAAGTATCAAATATTTTTGGTCTCCAGAAACAACTTTGAAACAAGAATTTCCTATATTAAATGACAAATATTGACGCAAACGTAATTGTGAGAACGTTATTTTTATATTTCAACTCGAGTAATGTTGAATTTTGTGCTGAGTGCCTGTCTTTTTAGCCCATGACGACATTAGGGGTATACAGTGAAGTGACCGCTATCGACTGTATGGCTATCAAGCGAGCTAGCTATAGGTTTACCAAACCTGACACCATGCTCACGCAGTGAAATGTCCCCAAAAAATCATAGTCTTGCTTTGACTATGTGCCATCAACTTTACATCATCTTTATTGATCAGTATTACAAACTTTAATGTGAAATTTATCAGTTGATGACTATTCTCAAACTTTGTCTAATAAGTCAGACTATTTCAATCAATTCTTTTCAGGTTTAGATCACTTTTTTCGATCACATCAGCACCATTTGGGAAACAAAGACATCAGGATTTCGATGGAAATAATAATAAAATACCTTTCTTAATTCCATACGATACTCAATCACGTCTTAATAACACATATAATTAATTTCCCTAATCAAATAAAAAGTATGATCTGCAATACACTTACGTCATGACGTATGCAACCGTAATCCAAGTGACAGTACGTAGTCCATCTGTCAGTTTCTCAGGGTAATGAGTGTAATTAGTTGCTATTTCAATGAATACAAGTATTACTACAGCAGTGTGTAGCAGGTGGTTGCTTTCTCGACTGATTATGTCGAACAAGGCTTTGTGACCGTCGATATATGTCGGATCATATGCGAACATGAGCCAGAAGTTGAGAGAGGTTGACTAGATAGAAGAAACAGAAAATGTGTATTGTTAGTCAATAATGGCTACCCAAAAACGATCCTGGTGTATGTCTGAACTTTTACATTTTTTGAGGCTATATATATATATATATATATATATATTATGTATATATGTAGATGGTAACCATGATTCGAGCAAGAAAGTGACAGATTTGTTCTTCTGGAATATATATTAATCAGAAAGTTATTGGAATTTATAAGTACCTCTTTGTAAGTACTTCAGAAAAAACTAGGGTCAGTAATGCTAGCTCATGAAAACATATTGAAAGGAGTGACAAAATAATCAGTCGTAATTACATAGACGGTATATGCCAAGATAAGCACAAACATTAATGAAATATGGAAATTGGTTTGACACCATCAAATGTATTCATTAGGAGTGAGTGGATCGATCACAAGTACCATTTTGAATGAAAAAATCGAGTTGTGCATGCTCCCACAACAAAAATGAATCTTAAATTAATTTCGATTTCTCATAGAGTATCTACAAATGCAATAAATAAATGTGATAATGTATTGATATAATAGACTCACTATTGTGAGTGGAAACACACAGGTGGAAAACATTTGGTTTGTCAAATTTCTCAATTTGGTATGTAATGGCGTCATTGCAATCTTGGCTTCCATTCGAAAATCCAATAGATCGTCGATAAAACAACCCAGGAAATAGACTTGTTGAATCACCTAGAACAAACGAAAGTAATTGTCGAGTCGATAAAGTATAGCACATTTTATTTATTACTTATTCAACTGGTTAAACGACACTGGTCAAACAGCTAGTTGAAGCTAATTGTACGAACTCTTAAGTAAATGCCACTTCGTTAACTATATTAAATAAAATGAAACTTCACAAAATGACCTAGCTGTCAAAACATGCCTTCAAATCTTAACATTCAATTTAACTATTAAACCCGCCGTACACGATTTACATTACCCGTCAACATTGTAAGCTGTCAATATTGATGAGATAATAGAGCATGTTCAATTCTCGGCCACATGTTGACGGCGTGTATAGTTCCAAAAATGAATCAAACGACAATATTCAAATAAACCATTTTACAAAAAAAATACGATAATGAATATTTATTATCAAACTTACCTGTAACCATAATGTACCCATTTGCACTGGCATTAGGAACCTATTCTCGTATATTGGTATAATATTGTTCATCACTCTAGGCAACGCATACGTAAATATATGATAATCGACACAAACATAATAAACTAAAACTGAAAAATGAACTATTTTACCCATCTTGATTATTGTATAACGTTTCAATTCTACACCGCACAGTCTTGTACGATTTGAGTAATGTTTTCAGGATGGTACAAATATTACTGTTCACTTATTTCAGAATTGGCGTTGGCAGCATCCGAGCTGTTTCGTTGTAGACATCACTACGAAAAATGAAGATAATACAAGTTGATCATATTCATAATAATCCAGTCCTTATCAACAACGTGTTTATTTTATTCGTAAAGTTTGGAGAGCTGTATCTTATCACATCTAAGTGATAATGGTTGGGTCAAGAATTTTTAACCTTGCTTAATTTAATCCATGGACAAATATATAATTCCAGATCGTCGGTGTCACTTAACTCTATATATAGTTGCTATGCTGAAGAGAAAAATACTGTTTTTAAATCTCAGATATTTCAAGATTAGTTAACTGATTCTTTTTTTTGTATTGTAGGAACTTTAGAATGGGATCACGGAGGGATCAGTGACAGAGAAGATTAGTGTTGATCATTGAGAACTAGGTTATTAAAGATACCGGTAGTGGTTGCGCTGTGAATCGGCAGGAAGGAAACGAGAATAATCGAAACATTGGGAATGTATGACATATATATATATAATATATATATATATAATATATATATATATATATATATATATATATATATATATACATATATATCCATCCCATCAACATCACGTGCTGTAAGTTCCAACAGAAAGCCATGCACACACACACACACACACACATATATATATATATATATATATATATAAATATATATACATATATATATATATATATAATATATATATATATATATATATATATATATATATATATATATATATATATATATATATATATATATATATATATATATATATATATGTATATATATATATATATACATGTGTGTGTGGGTGTTTGTGTGTGCATGACTCCCAAATACAATAATCTATATCTGTGCGCTCAAGGTCCTCACGACATAGTTTAGAATCAATTTGATGTTTACTCAATGATTATGGTTGATTAACGAGTCGTGTAAAAACGAAATTTGTATATTCATTCCATTAATTGATATTTCCAGACTAGATTCATCATAAAATGTGTCAAAAAAAATCGTATCTCAACCTTGTGCATTGTGTGATTGTTTTCTTTCTTCTTTTTTCTATCGAAGCAAAAATGCCTACGAAATGATATGAAATACATCTGCCAACTCAATGAACTGAAACCTATCGAATGAATTATTCAATACAATTTGAATATGTTGAAAGGAATAATATGAAACAATAACCAAAGATGACCGTAATACTGAGAAATTACGATAACGTATACGTTTTTATAATGAGAAATTTGCTGTATATGAAATAATGACAAAAAGTATATACAAGGATACTCGAAATCCAAGTTTCATTCTCGCACCACACTCACTCATCCTAGCATCGTTTACGGTCTTTTCCCTTTCCCTAGTATTATTGTCACTTGAAACTTTGGCGGATCAAATACACTACTCATTCCACTGTTCAAGTACATCACACTGGCCCGATCACTACTCAACGAAGAACTCACGTGTACCAACATAATGACAATTAACCTTCACTACATTTACTTATTTAGTATTCACTCATTTGTATTCCTCGACTGCGATTTGACTCGACCGCGCATTGTCTAACGACAACAATCATAGTCAGTTGCCTATCGACTGACAATCATTATCATACCGGCAATGCAAAAAAGTGGCTAATCACATCGGGTATCATAATGATTATTAATGATAGTGGTACGTAAGAAATGTATGATATTAAATGTATGTAATGTATGTATAGTTAATGTACGTAGTATCGGGATTGTCTTTACCCATATACATTATTGTAGTAGGCCTACCAAATTTTGTTTTTCATTTTGGGTTCAACGACGCACTATTATGATAGCGCAGATTTAATGGCGTCGGATGGATGATTAATGAGATGATGGTATGAAGGTTCTTGAATAATAAAAAAAGATAGTGGGAAGGAAGCGGTCATGGCCGACATATTGTAGGTACCATCCCGGCATTACTCTAGATTACAGAGGGAAATCATGAAAACCCCCTGTTAATATGGTCGGCGGCGGCGATCGAACTGGGTCCGAAATTCCCCTCGCCTCCCGGATCACATGAAGCGAGCGCGTTAACCACTGCGCTGCATGTGCCGGTAGCTTACCGTTCTTTTTCTTTCAAATAGGTATCGATGCATATCAAAAAATTCAAAATAAGACTATGCGAATCAGTCTGAAAGTAGGGAAAGATGCTGCAATAAAGGCGGTGGACGAAGTTTTGTCGTGGCTGAATATTGAGCAACGAATAGCAACGAATAGCACTAAATACCATCCGTTTCATTTTCAAAATATCAAAAACTGTTTTTCCCAATTATTTGTGTCAAAATTTAAAATATGGTAGATCCCCTCAAAGGATCCGAAAACCTTGTCGTGGTGTGAGGGCTTTTTGCGTGGTCCAGTAATCTCCAGAGCTATCGTCGGGAGCAATTTATTCGCTCCCAGCAGGATCACGCATGGCGATAAGGTCTGGAGTGAGGGTCCACCCCAAATTCGGATCGTCTCGGTCGAGTGGAAGCCTTTTGGTGACCGAAATACATGGAAGGAGTACTGAACCTTGCGTTTTTTTTCATATAAATTTCGTTTTCTTTTCACTTTTCTCTTCACCTATCGCCTTCTTTTATTTCATTTCATTTCACATCACCTCATCTTACTTTTCTAGCTATTTCTATACCACTCCCTCCACATACTTGAAACATCCACAAACGTTGACAACTATGGCAAAATACACGGACATGAACATATAGGTGCCAAATGACCGCTCACACAAGGCGATGGAAAAAGGGCGTCGAAGTGGAAACAAAGTGTTGAATCTCTGATATTGACTGCTTCTATAGACAACTCCATTGCATACCCACGGAAAATCCAATTTGTGTATGATGTTATATAATTGTGGGGAGAGAAGTGAATTCTTCAAGTGCCTTCATCTGTTCTCATCTGTTTGCTTCTTTCAATTCCATTCTGATTTCTGATATCGGTTACGAGACAGTAAATATTTTTCAAAATAATAACATCGAAACTTGATACAAAATGTTCCCCAACTAAGACTATGGATGAAAGATGAGATCGTTTGAATGAGGCACCACAAGGCGATCATGTGCTCGCTTCATGTGATTCGGGAGACGAGGGTTTTTCAGACCCGGTTCGATCCCCGCCGCCGTCCATCTTCATAGGGGATTTTCGTGGTTTCCTTTTGTATTCTAGGCTAATGCCGGGATGTTTACCACAATATAGAACACGACCGCTTCCTTCCCATTATCCTTCTCATTACCCAAGGAACCTTCATTGCATCATCCCATCATCTCATTAATCATCAATCCATCCATGCTGATCATGCTGTCAATCACTTTGGAAATGCATGGTTTTTGATGCCTTTTTAAAGTTAATATCATCCTGAAAGAGTTTCAGAATTAGTGCTCGAATATGTCTGGAAGGGGAGGGGGATTGGGAGGTGAGCTTGAACTTGACCTACCCTCCACCAACAAAAGCTATTATCTCGGGAACTATCAGAGCACTAGCTCCAGAACTTGTCGTATATCGAAAGCTGTAATTGAGCACTACATCCTGATCAAAAATAAAAAAAATGACGAGATAAAGCTGCGATAAAAACGCGATAAAAATTTTGAAGCGGTTCAGTAATGTCGCACCACAACCCTCACTTAGTTACAACTGTCCTCAAAATTCAGGACAGAACATTTCCTTCGATACTGTTGAGTTATCGACATGTTTATCTATTTAGCAGTTGGACTGATTGGAGAGATATGCAACACTTGCTACATATTGGTAAGGCGGCCCGGACTATACTGAACGGCTACATACCAAATCTTAGAAAACCCATATTTCCGAAAACCCAAGTCTCCGAAAAACTGAATGTTCGAACTGTTTGAGATATGGGATTTCTGAGGTATGAGATTTCTGAGATATGAGTTTTCTGAGATTTGGTGAGTGGAGTAAATAAAGTGTCGGACAAATGCATTTTCTAAGATTTGGCCAGACGAGTAAACGAACTGTCGGAAAAATGTTTTTTCTAAGATATGCGTTTTCTAAGATTTGGTCTGTCGAGTATACGAAGTGTTGGACAAATGGTTTTTCTCAGATATGGTTTTTCTACGATATGGGTTTTCTAAGATTTGGGTTCTGTAAGTTATGGGTCTTCTAAGATATGGGTTTCGATGATTTAATTTGCACCTACAGAACGGAAATAGTGCAGTTGTACATAATGAATTGCGTGACATAATGCAATATCGTACTGCAATTTTTGTACACATTCGATCACAACTCTCAAACACTCTGTCAACACATCTAATAGAATGAGCCATGGGATTTTTCCTGAGCTCCAACTGACGAAAACATCAACTGATTGATACGAAAGTGTATATACTTGTGTCCAGGAGAAGAGAAGCTGTGAATCGGGAGACCGGGGATCAATTCTCGCCATGGTACATCATCCTGACGGAGGTTTCTTGTGGTTTTCCTCTGTCGTTCAGGTCAATAATGGCATGTCAAAACAGGCCTCGACCGATTCCATCATTTTATAGAGTAAATTTGAAGTAGGTTTGATCATTTTTAATTCTTTGATAATATTGCAGGAAGCTGAGATACTAAATAATATTTCTCATACATCTATCAAATGGCATGTGTATTTACGTCAAATACCGTTGCATTGGTATAAGATTTGCTGTGACCGTTCATGCGCTCACCTAAGTTTAGTTGATGTGCATTCACGTAATTTAGGTTGAAATAATATCTTTTCATTCTTTATTCATGAAATTATATTCGAGTAATACATATTCAAGTACTATAACTATAAATGTGAGATTACATCCAATTGTATTGATAACGATATTGCTGAACACATGATTTGAACATGCCTGTACACTAAAATGAGTATAGTTTGAAAAAACAAAATATGTAAATATAATATTATTGTTAGTTTTAATCTAGTCTAGAACAATATCTTCATTCTAGTGCGTAGAGTGCGTTGTTTACCTGGAAAAGTATAAAATCAATATTAATTGAACAGAATGTTATCTGAATAATTTTTCGAATGGAGGATTACTTGGAAATTATATTATATATATATATATATATATATATATATATATATTAAAACATCAGGCACTACGAAAAATGACAAATGACAAGTAGGCATAATTACCTTCATGATAAATTGTCTTTCAATTTAGCATCAACAGTGAGAAGTGTCCTGAATTTGGAATCATAAAACGGATGCTTATTCATATTAGAGAATAAACAAGCTATGTTTGGGCAAAACATTCGATTGTATCGATGGTGGCAAATGCCGTAAGCGACATTTTTTCTTTTTTCTCTCGTGATATACAATTAAAAACGTCATCCTCATCGATATGCAAAGTGTCGTAATATACATGTCAATAGATCAGGCGTGGTCACCAATACAATTTTGACGTAACCGACAAGGAACGATTACCATTCTGTACATTTTGTCGTAAGCGCCAACACAGTATGTTGTAAGCGCCAAATATGCTATGCAATTTCCCAATTAAAATACACCACATATTTCCGTAAGCGCCTAATGCTGCTGTGCCATTTCCCATTAAAATACAATATTCACCGAAATTCTTGTAAACTTGATGAAATGTCTTGAAAATGTATGATAATCTGAAACGTAGGCACAAATAGAAGACAAAAATTTTGAAAATGATATCTTTAAGTTTGAATTTATTGAACGTTTTCAACTTGATGTGAAAAGTATTCAAAATGACGCTTACGACATTTTGCCTTTCCACTATCGAATTACTTGTGAAATTTGAAAGATATACACCGTAAAACGGGAAATGTGATTGCGGGAGAGAGTATGTACAAAATTTGAAAACTAATTTCTCGAGTTCACGCGAGAACTATAATTTTAGAATTGAAGTGATTTTTATTATTCCTACCCCACACAAAGGTGCTGACATCATGACCGACGACGTAAGCCAAGTTGGTGAGGAGGAAGTTCACTAAAACGAAGAGCAGAGTCTGGAATGCAGACAGCACGCCGAAGATCGGATATACCCACATCGTGCTAAACGGTTGCAGCGTGAGAACCCTAAAACATACACCCACACACATATACATATATTTGAATACTCGATAAATCATATGATAAATTACAAATATAAATTACAAATATATATTCGGGTAAAATTACTGAGATACTGAGCACGCCTATTTGGGGTATTTTTTCCCAGACTCCCATACTAACCTAATCAACAAACCACCCCCTATAGCACATCTACCTCTCCCCAACGACGACATTAACTTTCCCCTACTAATTTAATCGACATATCACCCCCTCCAGCACCCCTCCCTCCCACACAACATACAAAAACCAACAGATTCAAGTGAGTTTAAAAACTATAAAAAAACACGATTTTTTTTCGTTCCGGGACTTTCTCTGATAGATATAAAAAAGATCTCTCCGAAAACACCAACAACTCGAAAATCAAACAGCAATTGGCCAAAATCAGTATCACAGTAAAGTGAACTATTTTTGTATTGTTTGGGAATAGAGTCGTTACACTGAAAGTCAACAAAACACTTGATAATTAGTTTGTTGTGACCATATGTCTCCACGGTATGACCAGGTTCTTAAAAGTTACCAAAGTGAGCTACAAAACGAACTCTATTAATTAATAATATTCTGTTCATGTTAGTGGTAATTTGATCTTCTTTATATATAAATTCATAGACAATACGTATTACATATATACTACCAAAACTGTTAATTAACGCTTATGGCATAACGAGAATACATTTCCTGTGGGCCTACACATTTTCAATCTGTTCTATTTGAAATGTCCTCTGAAACAGTTCTATTTAAAAAGTAAATAAGGAAAAACAATTTCAATAAATTTGCATCGAACATTTTCCACGAATTGAATGATGAAATTTTATTGAAAATCATTTATAAAAATTCAATGAAATTAACTCAGTAAATTAATTGAATTCTATGGATCCACATGAAATTTACATTGAATTGGACATTTTCATTGAATTTTCATTGAATTTTCATTGAAAATTTCAAAAAGTTTGCATTGAAAATTTTCATTTTCAATTTTCAATTTTCATTTTCATTGAATTTTTATTGAAAATTTCAATAAGTTTGCATTGAAAATTTCCAATAAATTGAAAATTTTCTGAATTTTTTTTCAACGTCTCATCCATGTTCCATACACTCAAACTCGTTCCAACATAGACGTGAATTGTTTTGTTAGTATATCTTTCGTCCATGATATTACGTGACTGAATAGGCGGCCATTGTCCACGTGATCATCTTGAACCCGGTCGTGACGTCTTGGGGATGCTGCCGGTACGTCGTGCAGATCTCGACGAAGACGATGACGACAATATGCGTGTGTATCACGTGGTTCAACTCGGGGCTGATGTATTCGAACAACACGTTGTACTCGTCGATTAGACTGGGATTGTGAGAGAAAACCACCCAAAACATGAGTGAGACTACCTGGAAAATTTACATTTGTATTGAAAAATATCAATAAATTGAAAATGTCCGTTTTTTTTAACGTCGGAAGCCTGATTTACACGGTCCAAGTTTTCATCCAAGTCCTTGGATTCAAGGGTTGATTACAAGTTCTTGGATCGTCTAAATGGAAAACTTGAAGCAAAAAGCTTCTATTCAACCCTGGAATTCAACCTTTCATCCAAGTTATTTTGTTTAGAAAATTACTATATTTCGTTCAACCTTTGATGAAACCAACCAATCAGAGGCTTTGACGGCGACCACTCAGTCTCCCGCTATATCTGATTGCCAGTCAGCTGTTACAAGTCATCTAGATACTCGATCAGCATGTTCAACTATTGGGATTAATGTGCCGTGTATGGCTTTCAATAGATTGGACTGTGTAGACAGGGGTTCAATGTTCCATCCCAGTTGCTGTCAAATAATAATAATAATAATAATAATTCTTTATTGATACAGATTGATCAAAGTACATGATATTGTCATCGTCATGTTGAATAACTATTACATAGAAAATAAAATACATGTAAATGCCAATAAGACTAATTGGATGAGCGAAGCGAAGACTCAATTATTGGATGAGCGAAGCGAAGACTCAATTACACTTGACCCGAAAAAAATGTACATGTTTTTTTTTTTTTTTTGTTCGCGCTCTACAGGTCAAACGAAAATTCAAATTCAATTGAAACTTGGCAAGCCCAAGTGTCATCATCTGGATTGAATCTCATTGATTTTTATGCGCAATCGATTGCACCACTTCTGAGAAAACTAATTTTCCATTTTCCAAATTACCCATAAGAATAAGCCGGAGAAAAATTTTCGTACAAAAAATGTCCTTCAAAAAAATTAAAATTTTCACCGAATTTCAATATAACAATGATACACATGATTCCAAACTTTCACTGGAATCCAATCAGTCGTTTAGATATAAAAAATTATATAATGACATTTTTGTGCATCATTCAAAGCTATTAAGAAAACCATTTAAATCCAAGCAACAAGTGTCACCAATTAGTCAAGAACGATTAAAACAAGGCATTCTTTATTATCTTTTTGAAAGACTACAATTTCATTCTCATGAGCTCATCCATCAACGCGGAAACACATAACGCGTTTTCCTAGTATATTAAAGTCTTAAAATACTATGCTGCAGGGTGTGATGATTAAAATTTTATTTTAGTCTTCTAGAAATTCTTTAACGCTATAGTAACATTTACTAATAAGGTGGTTCTTAAGTTTAATTAAAAAAAAAAAAAATCATTTTTATACCTAAAGGTAAAGCGTTATAAAATTCAGTCCCAGCATTCAGTCCAGCAATTTAGTCCAGCAATTTAGTCCTAGGCCCTTCCTTTACTTGGACCAACCCTTGTCCAAAGTACTTGGACTAACCCTTGAATCCACGGACTTGGATGAAAACTTGGACCGTGTAAATCAGGCTCAATATATGTCCCATACATTCATACTCGTTCCAACATAGGCGTGAATTGTGTTCTTATTATATCTATTGTCAACTGTACTAAACGTCAACTGAATTAAAAACCAACTGACCTAAATCACGCTCATCTAATAATATGAAAATATACCTAATCTCGATAACATCGAGCATGTACTCACGATTGAGAATGGAAAAGTTAAACAAGTGAACAACGTATTGATAAATTCTTCCAGTTTACGTTGATATGAGATAACAGTTGGAGATTTGGAAGGAGATAACTCGATCATGTCTTCAATGAAGCAGCAGAGAAAATAGAGTTGCTGGAAAACCTGAAATTGAAGAAAACTTATTATTCATCCTTCCAATCATGCATTCGATTTTAAATGTATTACTATTTTTTCGAGAAGAAAATATGAATAAGACTACTGAATGTTGAAGGTTTTTGATAAGGATATGAAATATCACATGTTTTCTGTTTTTTTTAAAGATTGTATGCAGAACCAAAACGTTTGTAAACTGGAAGACTTTTATGCGCGGTGAAAAATTATGGCCACAGCGCACTCCTGGTATCAAAGTTCACTGTTTTTCATTCAAAACTTATCAAACTGTGGTGGTACAATCGCCCTTGTGGTCCAAACGATTCTACTGTCATTTATACCCGCAATTGGGAAACAACGAGTCTGTATCAAGTTTCAATGTCAATAATAATAAGAAAGGCTGTAAAGACTGTTTAAAAATTAAGAGATTAATTATAAGAGCATTAGGAGAGAAAAGTTTATTTATCTAAACACTACCGCCAAAACGGTTGCCACACGGACACAGTATGAAAGAGTTCAATAATTTGCAGTTAAATTAATTCAATATTTATATGATTTTGATAATTATGTACCTACTGGTTAATTTGAGAAAAAGCTTCAATCCAATTGAATTAACTCGGGAAACAACTTCAAATATGCATAATAGAAAATGAAATAAAGCTGTCATAAAGGACGAGTGCCTGAATGCGGATAATGTATATGAAGTATTCAGAAGAGATTTGAGTGATCAGGCGATTTCTCAAATATAAGATAACCTCATGAATTTAACGAATATTTGTAGGGATGGGAAGATGGTATTATTATATTAACATTAAAAAGGTATTGGCTTCCAAGATTCATATAATTATGTATATATGTGTAAATGCATATTGAAAAAATACATTTCCAACTATATTTATGATTGCCGAAAAAAACAATAATGATCAAACAATTGTTACAAATTATTACATAAGTAAAAAACAATAATGGACCAAAGATTATTGAAGGCAATGAAAAAAATATTATATGAGCGTGTAGTGAAAATGATGGTGAGATATACAATGAGAAGGTATCACCATGGAAACGATTTCCAAAAATATTTATGGTTGCCGAAAAAACAATAATAATCAAACAATTGTTACAAATTATTAGATGAGTAAAAGACAATAATGGATCAAATATTATTGACCAGAATAAAAAAAATTATATAAGCGTGTGGTGAAAATGATGGAATAAACAATGAGAAAGTATCACCATGGAAAGCAATATGAAAATATTATGATAATGATGAATAGCGATACTTAGAATGTAACTTACATGTGCCCAAACCGTTGCATACTGTACAGAAATGACTGTAACATTATCACGTATCGGCTTAATGTTCAACAAAGCTGGTACAGTATTTGAGAACACATAACAATCTACTAAAACGTAGTAAAACACAACTACACTATGGAATATTTTTCCCATTCTACTTCAATTGTAGACTGCTGGTATCAAAATATTACGGAATGATAAGTCGATCAATTTATAAAACTGTTTCGAACTGGTAATCCTCTCATCTTCGATGCGAAAACTAATTAATGATGAAATAGTGATTATATTCAGTATGAAAATGTTATTTTCTCTTTCCCTCTAGCACATCAACATCATAATGACGTACGTTTGAGATAACATCCGATTAAAAAGACAGATATTTACATTTATAATATCTTGTTATTTCCATTTCCTGATTGGAATTCATATTAATTGGCGTTTCTCCAACCACAAAATGAGCACAAATATTTCTGTTTTTGTATACTCAGTTTATACATCTTCAGGAGGAGGTTTACAATTATAAACACAACTACATTTTTCTACTATCTTTAAAGCTGCAGCTAGCTTCTATAGAATAACCGAAGTTTTCACAATCATGTTTCTTTCATGGAAACATAAAAGTTTGCAAAAGTCCGGAATATAATTATTGAAATTATATAAACCGTTTCTGTGATGTATTCAGACAGTATCAGTACCAAACAAACGAACATTGATATCTTACACTTCGAACAATTTCTGATTTTTCCCCCGTATAACCTAGCTGTTGGTGGGGTCGTTAAGCAAACAATAATCATCGAAACTTGATACAAAATCATTGTTCCCCAATTAAGGACACGAATGAAAGTAGGATCGTTTGTACGAGAAACCACAAGGGTGACCCTATTTTAGTTATTCTGAATAAAAAACAAACACGACTGCACTGTCTATAACCGTACTTGTATCCACAGATCACGAAGTTTTCAAAAGTCCGGAACACATTATAAGTATGAACCGTTATGAAGTATGAAACAGTATGAAGCGAAAATGTAACACACGAATGTTGATATCGAACAATATGATGAAATTTTCTGTCAACTCATAACAACAATGTGTAACATCACTGGAAAGTAAACAACTTCCCTATAACATACCTGAGTCCAGACTGTGGCAAATTGTACACCTAACAGTCCTACATTATCGCGTATTGGTTTGATATTTTCCAAAGTTCTTGGTATCATACTAGAAAATACATAATAATCCACATATCCGTAATAAATAACAATTAATAAATGGAACAACTTCCCCATTATCTTCAAGTGAACCGAGATATATTATTACGATTCAACACCGAAATAACAAATCTGATGAACGGAATTAAAACATCAATCTTGTTTATCTTGTGCTGTACGGTACTGACAATTTTTAGCTCGTGTATTATGTAATATGAGAGATAAAGCTATACGTCCGGATCCTTATTGGTAAGTTGGTGATATAAACTGGCGCAATGAGTCCAGTCTAGTTCACATGGGCATTTTCAATTCAAATATTGGAATAATATTCAATTTGAAGACATGTTTCTAAAAGTGCGAGTGAACTACAGCAAAAAAATGAAGGTCACTGTCAAGATAATCATAGTCTAAAGATCAATTTTAGAAGGATTTAATTAGGACCAAGCTGACGTGATCTCGTTTATTATTGATTTCGTATTTTCATAAAACTGTTGAACTTGAGAATCAAGTACTAGTATTCGCATGGGGCACCACTAGGCCACTAGGGATGGAAGGACCTCTGAGGAAATGTCTACTTTTGTTGTTCTGCTTGTTATTTTACTAGGAAAACGCCATATATGCGTTGTTAGACGAGCGAATAGTAATGGTATGGGTAAAAATGGGTAAAAACTGCTTCGAGTGGTACCAATTTAGCACATTTTATGTTTTTTCTTCAAAATGGCTGACCCGATCAAGCTCAATTTTTTTAGAAATGTGTATGAAAATGTAATTCAACTTCACGCAAAATTTCATTCTTTGGGAAAATATATATATATATATTTTTTTCTGCCATGTTATTTTAATGGGTATTTTTGAAATTTCTAGAATTCATAAAAAAAAAGTCACCGCTCGATAATGCCACACAACTATACAGATCTAAGTTGGATGAGGAACCATATTGAAAAAAAGTTTGAAGTTGATAGCTGTAGCCTTTTGACCTGTGGAGAACCGATAAAAAAACATAAGAACAGAAAAAAAACAGAAAAACGAACACCAATTTTTTTCATTATGTCAAATTGAATCCTCGCTAAAGCTCGTCTAATTATTCATAACTCTCTTTTTTTATCGTCGACTTTTATATCTAGATATGAGTTAATCATTTTTGTAATTGAATTGTATTTTTATATAGATAATTAAGCTGGATCTATGAAGTGAACAGGTGACAATAAAGTTGTTATTCTCTCTGGTAAGCTTCTGAAATACTGTAAATAGTTAACTATAATACGTTCTGAAATAATGAACAATTTATATTTTTGTTTGAGAGTGGGACAGAGAATTTCGATCTTTTCTCACTGTTCATTACTAATTTTTCTTTGGTTCTCCTTCTTCTTTCCATCATTCATACAAAAAATGTGATGGATAGAAATTGTAGAATCTTGATCGAACATATTGCATGTTCAATGAAATTTTCATTGTTTTTTCTTTTAACATCGAAAACTCTGAGTAACACTTCATTCTGCTCTATTCTCACTACCTGTAAACAGTATTCACTGTATACAAACACTAATAAATAATGAATACACAAAATAAAAACTTGACATGAAGTCCATATGGAAAGAATATAATGCATTATTTTGTGTGATAACTAGAGTGAATAACAATACACAATCATAATTTTGTAATGTTTACTTGCCACAGATTATCAAATAAATACATATACATATGATTGATATCGTTCATATTTTTCATAGAATGTGAAAGATTATCATCATTTTTGTTGATAGTCTCCAAGGACTATTTCAGTAGAGACATTGTTCTAGAAAGTGTAGATAAGGTGAACGTGAGTTCGAGTCCCGCTGAAGAATGGAATTTTGTGAAAAATGTCATATCAACCTCTCATTTCCACCGTCAATACCATAGCTGTTGTTGGTATGATCTAATCTCCTCAAGAACTAATTCTCACTGATAATATCACATATATTCTCAATGAAGGAATACGATAATTATCAGTTTTCATGAAGTTCTCTATTTTTTTGTTTTGTTTTGGCGTATATGCTGAATTTCCGACAATCATTATATTCGTGCATTATCCCACACAACAGTTCCACTTTCCCAGTTAAGTGACTCTAATACCTCTCTTCTTGTACACCCTATTCATTTATTCATAATTTTCAAAGTTTTTCCGGTCTACCACTTACATTATATAAAATATTTACATACATGCTCCCCATCACAGAATCTTTTTCCTTGAATTTCAACCATTCCCTAGTCTATTTGTCTGTTTACTCTTCCCCTATCAATTTTCCCGTCTCGAGATCTGTGTCTGAGATATATTCTTATTTCATCTTTGGGTTTATCTCCTCTTCCACTCCCCCCCCCCCCCCGCCCCTACCACACCTGGAGTCGCACGGTCTCTTGGGGGTCGCATAGAAAGCCAATCGGGTGGTTTATAGCTGCCGGTAAAGTAGTTTACAACCACAACCACCCCGAAGGTTCGGTCTGTGCATATTCGATGCCAGGTGTATCGTGAATGGTGAGCAAAACTACTGCATGTATTTGTACTGCAGCAGTTGTTAGTTTTATTACCAACGTCAAGGCACAGTACGACAACGTATAGTCACTACCTTTTTTTTAAGGCGTTTTATTGACATATTAGTAGTAGTACATTATAATAATGAAAATACCCATAAAGTCACATAAGTTGAGAGTTGTCTGTGGGTCTACATACTGTTAACACATATTCTAGTCATTTGAAAATAAACATCTGGAAAGCTAATTGTGAGATAACTCAAGAAAAAAAGCTGAATAACAAAATATATATTTTCTTTTGAATTTTCCAATTGTGAAAGTAAATATAAGATGTGAATAAGAAAAGATAGCAAACAAACAAAATATGGGTAACTATGGTGATAACAAGTATGACAATTTTATAATAATAAAATTGGGTGGTAAAATCGCCCTTGTGGTACCCCGTCTGAACGATCCTATACTTTTGACCCAAGCCTTAATAGGGGAACAATGATTTTGTATCAAGTTTAGATGTTATTGAAAAAAAAGATACCAAGTAAGACGACTTTGCAAGTTGGAGACATTCTCAAGTTGGTGATTCTGGCTCCAAGAGGCGGAATTTTCGGGAAATTTCGATTTATTTATTCCAGAATTAAAATTGTTAAATAGCTTGGATATCAAATACCGGAATTGTTGAATTCATATTCTAATGGAAGGGATACATAACATCGGTTTCCAAGCTAATCAACAAGACAAATTCTTGAATAATCGAGGAATATATCGTAACAGGACCTGAGTAAAATAATCTATGAATAATTTAGAGAAAAACAATGTTCTCCATTACTTAAATATTTTCTGTAAATTTCCCAGACAATTTTCTTTCAGAATATTGTTAATGGGGAGCGATGCGATAGTGTGTGTGTGTGTGTGTGAGAGAGAGAGAGAGAGAGACACTGAGAGAGTGAGAGAGAGAGAGAGAGAGAGAGAGAGAGAGAGAGAGAGAGAGAGAGAGAGTTACAGTGCCGGTGGCATTGTTGAACTAATCAAATCTATAATTTTCGTGCAAAACATATGCTATTTTCAACATAATATTGAGCTGCGTATAGTTAGGTATAAAAGCGATAGTTGCGCTATCAGCAATCTGGACCATGGACGCAGATTCTGACCCCGGAAATACTTCGCTTTGAAGAAGCGGATAGGTACTCCTTTATATTACGATAAGGTCTGTTGGTATCACTACATCGTGGTCATGACTTGATATTCCACGGCATGTTGTAGGCAGTGTGTGTATGATCAGTAACCAAAGTCACGGCCCAAGTGTTGAACACGCTGCTATGTGAACCGATCCAACGGGCCATGCTATAGATTTTGTATTATTGATGACGAAGCCTAGGGAAACATCGGCCTTTCTTCGTTCGAATCTGACTTGGGTCCAAAAAGACCGGAATCTTGAATTGAGGTCGAAGTTTGGCGAGAGGAAATATATTAAAAGAGATATTGAGAGGGCAGGTTCTTTGGATGATAATTTCATTGAAATTGAAAGAAGATGATTTTGAATAGACGTGGTTATTTATGGTTCACATTTACACTTACAAGTAACAACTAAAAAAAGATGATATAATCGCGTCAACGTGCAACTTCTTAGTGTTTCTTCATTCATGGAATATGATTTCAATGAATTATTGTTTTATGTATTATTTTGATGCATTTGGTGACAAGACTGCCTTGAAGTCTTGAAACAACCAAGATGTGACTCTTCTCAACGCTCTTAATAATTCGTCCTCCACCCTAACTGAGCAATAATGATTGCACTCAATATTTTGAAAAATATATTGATAAAAATTCAATTTCGGTATAGTATGAATTTATTCATAAATTGATAACTTGATAATAATGAATGATAAATATTGATAAATCCTATCATCACTTCATCGTTGCATTTCTCACCTGCTCATTCGAGCCCCCGTTTAATCTAGCTGTTGGTGGGGTCGTTAAGCAGCATTATTAAAATATATATAAACATGGACGTTCATCTCACTACGACACATATGGCGTTTTCCTAATATTGACTATAATGTCATTTCCGATCGAATCCATTCAGTTATGTTTATGACGTATTACGTGTGGTAATGCCACCCATCAGTATCAGAGACACTTATCACTGGCAAGCCATGCCGGACACGGCCTTCCCTAATCTCACGGCCGGTTGAATCGATCACTTCGACACTTTCAAAGATATACTTGTAACCACGAGAGAAGTGAACGGGGATAAACAGAACATTTTCTGCATACTAGGAAAACGCTATATGTGCGTTGTTAGACGAGCGGATAGTAATAGTATGGGTACAAATGGGTAAAAACTGCTTCGAGTGGTACCAATTTAGCACATTTTATGTTTTATCTTCAAAATGCCTGACCCGATCAAGCTGAACATTTCCAGAAATGTGTATCAGAATGTAATTCGACTTCACGCAAAATTTCATTTTTTTGGAAAATGAATATTTTTTTTCCGCTGTGTTATTCTAATGGGTATTTTTGAAATTTCTAAAATTCATAAAAATAAATTAAAGTTACCACCTGATAATGCCACAAAACTATACAGATCTAAGTTAGATGAGGAACCATAGTGAAGTAAGTTTGAAGTTGATAGCTGTAGCCGTTTGACCTGTGGAAAACCGACAAAAAACATATAAAAAAAAACATAAAAACGAACACCAATTTTTTCCAGTGTGTCAAATTGAATCCTCGCTAAAGCTCGTCTTATTATATAGTTGTACCCACGAAATAAGAAAGCATACCTATAGTACGATGTAGTGATACCAACATACCTTATCATAATATAAAGCGTCAGAATCCGGTGTCAGAATCGGAGTCTATAGTCCCATTTGCCTGTCGCGCAACTATCGCTTTTATATCGAACTATATGAAATGATAATGCTCAACAATTTGGTAGCAGTTTCCATAACGACGCTGACCGATGAGAATAATCGGAATTTCAATCTCTAATAAAGTAACTTATAATTCACATTCAGCAATTTGCATAATGTGAAGACAAAATACTTTTTTCCTAGTAGATAGATGTTTGTGATTTCATAGTGATACACAAAAACTTATGTATAAAAATATCTCTTGTTACGTGTACAAGAAATTCCGTCTGTAAAACTATTAATAAAATTGATGAAAACTTGTAAAATACTGTGTTTACGAGATTAATTATGGTAATGTCATGAAACTGAAGGTACATTGGCAATAGTATTTCGATGATAATAGTTGATACGTTCCTTTCACATAATTTTGCACACACTACCGTCCGTGGTAGCCAAGTCAGCTGATGCACCACTTCAGAGACTGAAGCCACCGTTGGGCGTGGGTTCGAGTCCAGCATAAGGCATGTGTTTTTGTAAACGTCCTTTCACTTATAATCACTTCATCGTACAATAATCATCTGCTCATTCGTACCCCCGTTTAAACTAGCTGTTGGTGGGGTCGTTAAGCAAACACTAATCAATTTTGCACACCGTCCATTCATTCTTTCAATCATATTCTAGCATTCAACCAGTAAACTAAGTTGCACTTTTTGCCTACCTTTACTTGATTTTCTTCGATTTTTCTTCCTCAAACTTCAAATATTTCATCCATGGAAGACATTACTGCAACACTCTTCTACAGATGATATATACCGATGTTGAATGATCGAATACCCCGACTGTTGATCCTAATATATTCAAGGAACTGTCGATCGGAAGCTCCAACACCCAAGAAAGGCAAATACCATTACCATCTCTCTCTTTGTTCCCATATTCTAAATGATATTCCATAAGTCACATTCTTTCATTCTGAATAAAGGAAATGTCGCTGCTACTTCATTAAGTATTCCTGAGACTCGTCTTACGAATCAATAAATCCTTCAGTTCATTCGTCGTAATCTTGTTTGATTTTCTTTCTTCTTCCAGTCACCTTATAAGAACGGTTTTGCTTAGTGTCGACAACGTGATGATGAGTGATGACGTCACAATTATGTCGAACTCGCTGGTGAAAATGAAATCCCCCCAAAAATCGGAATCAGTAGCTATGAATGATAATCAGCCACCCTCCGTAGCATAGTTGACTATATGCATCTGTCAAGTGACGTCACTCATTATTGAAATAGTGTTACAACAATGCCCATCGGCACCAGGACGTTATGTCGCTATGGTAACGATTGTTGATCATTTGCTATGTGACAGAAACCTATAAGGTCACTTTATGAACTGAAGTCACTACCGGCACATGTAGCGCAGTGGTTGACGCGCTCGCGAGGGGAATTTCGAACCCAGTTCGATTCCCGCCGCCGACCATCTTTACATAGGTTTTCATGGTTTTCCTCTGTAGTCTAGGCAAATGCCGGGATGGTTCCTACAATAAGTCGGCCATGACCGCTTCCTTCCCACTTATCATGATAAGTTAGACTACTGTGAAATAATTATCCCTTATTTGATTTATATATACTCATACTTATGTTCTATAGGCCTATACCAATTACCTCGAAAATAATTCAACAGTTCAATGAAAATACCAACTTACTTACTAATTGAATTTGAACAGAACAATGAAACGTATATACAATTATAAATGTTCACATCAATTCAGCTATTGTCATGGTAAAGAATGACTATAATTTTTTATTTCGATCTAATTTCCGTTTATACGCTCAACAGGTAGAATTAATTAGATATGCAGATAGTGACCACACTCATGACAGTTTCAAGTGTATTCATGAATACATATATACTCATACCTAATCAAACATATATGAAATTAGGTAGACAATTGTGTCTAAATCAAGTAGTGTATAATATTCCGTACGTTTCAGATACATATTTGACAATTGTCTTACAACGCAAATGCTGCGTTCTCCTAGTATATTAAAATGATTTCAACATCTGGTATTCTTTTTTATGAATGATATACCACCATCTCACCTCCCCCCCCCCCCTCCCTCATCCAACTCCACATTATAAACTACTTTATACAGCAAATATAATATTCTCAGACAGCAAGCTTGCCAGCAGATGTATCCAGCCTATTTACCATATTGAATTGATGTAGGTTACCTATATATGTTTTCACAACTCGCAGTTCATGAAAATATTTTTCATTTCGCACAGGAAATGTGATGAATCTTGTACGCGTTTCCACACATTTTCATGAAATTAATAAAAAAAGTTGTGAAGAATATGTGTTTTTAAATATGTGCAGTACAATACATAACATGCTATATCTATGAAATGATGTATCATATTGAGACCGTTTTTTTCAATCATAAAAAAAAATATGATGATGAATGTGAGTATTTATAAAATAAGTCTTTGGAGGAAGAGAAAATGTTCACGCGAAACTAGTGGAATACATAAATTGATTTTGTGATTCAAAAAAATCATTGCGAGTGTATACTGTGAGTCTCTTTATTATCGGAGGTAAGATTTTTCTAAACCGATACGCATATAAAACAGTCAATGAACTTCTTATCTAATCTACGTCATATTCAAGCCTCCTCAGACAACATCGATAGTATTGTGTTATTGTGTTACGCGTGTTTTTCAAATACACAGACAGAAATGTTATTCTCTCTGTTTATCTAGTATATATATATATATATATATATATATATATATATATATATATATATATATATATATATATATATATATATGTATATATATATTTATATTCTATTTTTGAAAATAATTTCCAATTAATTTATTGAACCTCTTTACTTTAATGAACTATAATACAATTCACTCTGAAAAATCATAACTTTTGAGGTAAGATTAATTTTGTGGCGGCTACCTTCCTATCCATAGCCCTCATACTGCAACAATAGATGTTTGTCAAATTCTATTCGTTATTAATATTATCATTAATAATCATACATTATCTACACATTCTTCAGAGAATAATTATGAAAATATCAAGACTCGAGATATGAGTTTCATCTAAATTCTCAGCATTGGTTTACTTTGGCTTACTGGTTTAATTTTGTTTACTTGGTTTTATTTACTTTACTTTGATTAACTTGGTTCACTTTTTCGCTTATTTTGTTTACTATAACATGGCTATCGTATTGGTACGATGGTTTAGGCCAATGTACAACTGATGACCGACTGTGTGGGTATGATATAAAGTCTTCAGACACGCCTGGCCGTCAATGGTAAATGATAGGGGAGACTGACGATCGAGTCCACCAAATATAGCTAACCACACGTGTTAAACATTGTCGTCTTTGTCGCCAAGATTGAGATTCTTCAAGGTTGGTATTTATTGGACTTTTATTACTTTATTAACCTTGATGATAAAAGACTAGTATTTCATGGACTCTAAATTAATTCAATCTGGCTTCGTGTGATCCGGGAGGCGAGGGGAATTTCGATCCCCACAGCCGACCATCTTTACGTTTTTTTTCATGGTTTCCCTCTGTAGTCTAGGCCAATGTCGGGATGGTTCCTACAATAAGTCGGTTTACATGACCGCTTCCTTCCCACTATCCTTCCCATTACCCAAGAACCTTCATCTCATCATCTCATCATTTCATTAATCATCCATCCGACGCCATTATATCTGAGCTATCATAACAGTGCGTCGATATATCCAATATATAAAATAAAAAAAAACCATCAATCTGTGATTCAGTCAGCTAGTTATGGTTCATACTTTTTCTCAAATAGGGATATAATGTTTGAAATATTGTACTTTTTCTTGAAGTGAGTGCGCTATGCTTTGCTTCAATATTCTAAAACGTAAGCGTAAATTATCGTAAACTCGTATATATATATATATATATATATATATATATATATATATATATATATATATATATATATATATATATATATATATATATATATATACATATATATATATATATATATATATATATATATATATTTATATATATATAAATATATATATATATATATTATACATATGTACCGTATGCATACCGTATACCGTATATGTTTAATGCTACAAGTCTTCTGTTCTCTCTCTCTCTCTCTCTCTCTCTCTCTCTCTCTCTCTCTCTCTCTCTCTGTCTCATAAAAAAAGAGGTAGAGACAGACAAACACGAAGCCAAAGATAGAAAGAGAGAGAGAGAGAGAGAGAGAGAGAGAGAGAGAGATTAGGATACGTTGCAATGATTTCATACAAGACTGCATTGATAACGTGATCAAACATGATATAAAAGATACAGTTTTTATAGTAATACTCTTTGTGAAAATATCCGAATGTGAATTAAGTATTTGAGTTGACACACATGAAATTGTGAGTCAATACCAGAACCAAAGGGTTTTCTTCAGATAGCAGTATCAACAGTTGTTCAGTGACGTGAGATGGTTAAATTAATGAGATATAAGAATACAATTCCGTCCCCCCACCACCGAATAGTATTCTTCTCCAATCGACACCGCCCACTTCTCCCCTCACCCACATACTAGGAGCTCCTCGTTTACAGATCACTAACCTACGGTAGGGGCCAGCTTGTTTAGTAGTTGCGTCAGCCTCCTAGTAAAAAGAAGTTGTGGATATAGCGTACGCGCAACAAAGGATTGTTAGGCTAGGTGAGTAAGTAAATTTTTAATGTAACGTGTGAGTTAGAGATTTATTATTATTATTATTTTATTTCATTCCAGAGGATATATACATTTAATGATTCATAATGTAACATGTCGAACATGTCGAACACAAAAAACAGTCGAATACAATCATTCAAATGGACATGCACAATCATCCATTGGGTGTCATATAGCACACATTTATACTTACATAGTCATTTCATTATAGAAAAGTATAAAATACGGCATAAATACAAATATATTTAGATTAATTAAAAATAATAAGATTCATTCATGTTAAAGATGTTCCTCTGGTTCACACTACTGGAGCCAGTAGTCCGGTGTATTTTTAACTTCGTAATATAACGACGCATGCGTAGACTGTTGATCAAGTGTGAGTTCTGATTGAGAGACAAAGTGATATAGAATGTAGTGTGTGAATGTGTTTTGTCACTAAGAGATAATATGTAGCTTTGTATGATGTGTTCGCAGGCGGATGTTTATGAAATGTAGTAACTGCTAGAATACAGAATATTATAGCATCTTATGAAATTCAACGATATTTCTAGTTGTGAGAACTTTCTTATTTATTGTTTGTGTTGAATGTATGTGTCTATGTTTATCTATTCAATTTGCATACAATACAAATTAAAACACTGCATTAGTGTTTTATACCTAATTCACAATTGTAATATTTTTAGATCTCGTTCTCGACGTTGCAGAACTTTTGGTTGCTGCCTATTGAATTTCTTGTTTGTAGAACAGATGGTGTTAGAACGTTTTTTTTAATGTTTCTTAACGACCATAAACGCAGCTTGGTTATGGGGGGAGCCAAAGAGCTGGTGAAATCATAAACGAGATATATACAACATAGTAGGCCTGTACTATACTATACTATATAGCACTAGTATACTCTGGTGCATTGTGTACTAGAATATCAGCTATGAAGCATATAATATATAATATATTATATATAATAGAGGTAATATAATAATAGCAGCCAGTTGGTTCCTCCAATAAAATAACTTAATTAGAAATCATCAGTAGGCCTACGGTGTTGTAATTACAGGAGCAATACTCAGCACAATTGTGAATAGTTCCATTATTGACTCTACTTTCATTATTATTTGCATATCAATATACCTATGTTGATATTTATTGGGTTCCTGATATATATATATATATATATATATATATATATATATATATATATATATATATATATATATATATGAGCAATCCATTTTTTCTCGGTTCCTCCTGTGTATTTATATTTATTATTATCATTAAAACTCACCAACGTTTATATATATATATATATATATATATATATATATATATATATATATATATATATATATATATGTATATATTCATTCAAATTATTCAGTACTGTATTTTTCATCATTTCATTATTTTTATTCATCTTTTGCCATTATACATTTGTAATTATCATAATATGATTAAATAGTTCTCTTCCCTCAGTCAACGTTTGAATTTGTTTTCTCACCCTGAGATTACTACCTCAAGATTCATCGTCCGTTAAAATTGGTCCTCTTATTTCAATTATTCTTTGGTGGGATAAGATCGCCCTTGTGGTGCCCCGTTCAAACGATCCTTTCTTTCATCCATAGCCTTATCTGGGATACAATGATTTTGTATTAAGTTCCGACGCTGTCGGAGAGAAAAAATGTATAGTTTACTTCTGTGTGATACTCATTTGCTAATATGTTTATTCTTTGTATCCATAATCTTTTGTTTTCAATAGGTCAAGAGGAAGAGCTGTCATGCACGACAGAACTTCGCCCATATAAATGACAGATAATAAATAAGATAAAAAAATCATAATATTCATACTACCTACTAGCAGATACCACTAGTTTATCTTCCGTATGATGAAACGATGTTAGGTGAAGATACGACTAAACAAACCTTTGTCTCACGCAAGAATCGAACATGCTTCTCTCTACCCAACTTCACTATCGAAAGCAGTGCGTTAATTGACTGAACCGCGGGTGTAACACAAACGTACGATAACAAGATGTCTACTTTCTTTTTTTTCAGGATTGTGTGGACTAGTTGATGATTCTCAAGATGCTAGTGATAATTTCAGACTCCATGGCCCAACCTTGTTAGAGTGCTTAAAACTCAAATACTCTCTTCAAACTGCAAAAAATGTAATTATGACATTAATGTACATGTGATTGATTGACATTATGTGTCATGCATGTAAGAGCTATGTTTGATCTTGTACAACAGGTGTATGCGTAGCAGATTTAGTTCAAGTATCCACGAAACAAACCGGTACATGCAGCGTAGTGATTAATGCGCTCGCTTCATGTGATTCGGGAGACGAGGAGTTTTTGGACCCGGTTCGATCCCCGCCGCCGGTCATCTTCAAATGTGTTTTTCGTGGTTTTCCTCTGTAGTCTAGGCTAAAGCCGGGATGGATTGCACAATATAGGCCACGACCGCTTCCTTCACAATATCCTTCCCATTACCCAAGAAACCTTCATCGCATCACCATATCATCTCATTAATCATCCATCCGACGCCACTGGATCTGCACTATAACAACAGTGCGTCGTTGAACCCAATTTAAAATTGAAAAATTCTCCAAACAAATGATATGTTCACTAGATTCAATAATACAACAGCCAATGAAGTTTTAAAAGTCAATGATGAGTATAAAATCGCATTGAAAATATTAAATCTTTCAAAACCCGTTGATTCGATTAAAACACGTCATTCGAGAGTATCTATATTATCCTTTCTATCCTTTTCCCAATTTGTTTTCCTTTTTGTTTATCCTTATTGTCAACAACTATCACGAACCATAAGATTGAGCAGGAAGTATCTCCTGCATCATGACTTACTATAACTTCATTATGCGATTTATGCAGGAACGAGTCATGTCTATATAAAAATTGAGTTACGATAAGATATGTTGGTCTCATTTGAGTTGATGAAAACAAATACCATGAGTAACAACTTTCAACTGCCGGTTAGAGTAACTTCCACGTTGATAATTTCAACACTAAGGCCCGGTATAACCAAGTTCAGTCAACTTTTATCTGAAAGTCGTTGAAAACAAATAGCACGGGTAACTGTGGTGATAGTAACTTTCAACTGCCAGTTAGAGCTATTTCCTTGTTGGTGATAAGAGTACCAAGCTAACACTATATTCTAAATATCAACTATTGTGAATGTGTTCAATAACATTTGCTGATATTTTACGAACTATTCATTTACAGAGCACTATGGCTGGAATTGGAGAAAGTACCAACACTGAAAAGCGATCAAGTTCTTCCGATACCAAGTTTGACTCTGATCCTCAGCCGAAAATGTTTGAAGCTTTCCTGAAATACCAGGACTCTCCAAGTAGGAACCGTGAAGATGATTTAATCCAATATCTCGACGACTTCATCAAGGAAGCTGATGCAGATGTAAATATAACAGATAATGAAGGCAATACAATTCTACACTTATCAGTTATTGAACGTTATGAGAAAGCTGTTCGATTTCTTGTACGAAAAGGAGCACAAACTAATATTACTAATAAAAATGGCGAAACACCGATAGATTTAGCTGGAGACAATATGAATCTTCTCAGAATGTTGGTAAAAAGCAGCACTGTCAGTAGTTTACTATACAGCAGTGACAAGCAGATTGAACATACAATCCACTATAATCAACAACTAAGATTGCTAATTATAAATTGTAAACCATCCTGTCCAGATTTTCTATCACAGGATAACTTTCATTCCATGGTGAAAAATGCCAGATGTTTATGTGTAGTTGTAGTCAAGTCAAAATGTTGCGGTGTAAGAAATGATGAAGATGTACTCTCTAAATTAAGTACATATGATAAGACACTCGTGCTCCAGTGCGGATCGAAGGTGTATGTTAAATTAAAAGACATTCGTCGTACTCTTATTTTCAATATAGACGAGAATGATTCAAATATAACCATTATGACAGAAAGACTTGTCGATAAAAAACAATTCTCTCTGAAGCTAGTGGTGACAGCATTGTTATTCGGATGTCTCAATCCAGTGCAGGATAGTTTTGACATAAATATGTTATGGGATGGACGTACACTAATTGATCATGCGGTTATAAATAATGATTACTTATCAACGTACTTTTTATCGTCACTGAAGCCTTGCTTGACGAGAGTGAATGGGAATAAAGAAATGACATTAGAGCTTGCGATTAACCATGCTGATCCAAACACGTTATCCGCCTTGTTGAGTGTTAGAATACCAAGAACTCATCATCGAGATTCGTTGGAAACACGCAAAAGTCAAGTGAGTGATTTATTAAGTTCCTTAAGTATTCTTTTAGTATCCAATGAACGACATTTGTTAATAATAGACCGAATAGACAATGCGAGTAATGAAATTGAACTGTGCAAGATTCTTGATGATATAGAAAAACTCGTTGGGATTCAACTTCAAACCGGCACTGATAAAATGAATCCTCCGTCTGGTATTGCAGAATGTCTGAATCTAGCTCGTGCAGATATAACTCCTCTTATGATCGCGGTCGAGAAGAAAGACCTGAGTTTGGTGAATTTGTTGATTCAATGTGGAGCTGATGTTAATTACCTCGATGTGAAATCTACTCAGCGAGCAATTGATATAGCTTGGAATTACGACGAATGGGACTTCGATATGTTGACTGTCTTACTTGAAGCAGATTCCGAATGGCCTGTTGACTTCAGTCTGGATTATCGGAATGAGGATAAGGAAGATGAGAAAGCTTTCTGGAATTATGTGAATGAAAGAGATACTTTTCATAATTCAATCAGAACAGTAGATTTGGATGCAATGAATTCATTTGTTTCTAGTCATACAACATCAAGATTTGTAAATACAGGAGGTGAAACTGCATTAGAAACTGCGGTAAATACTGGCAATGTTAATGCTGTTCGTGTTCTGATTGAACTCCGTATACCTTTTAGTTCCATTCAGAAGCATTCCACGGCAAACCCCTGTCAGCAGACAGACACGAATGGAAATACGTTGCTGATAATATCTGCTGGACTAGGTCACAAAAACGTTGTTAGATATTTACTTCAATGTGAATCTGATATAGAGCATTCCAATAATGATGGTCAGCGTGCCATTGATCATGCATGGAGAAATAAAAAATACGATGTTGTATTGATGTTGTTGGAAGCAGACTCCGATTTCCCGAAAGAATATAACAAAGATGAACTTGGTGATACTGAAATGGAAGCTGCGTTGAAAAGTTTCGTTGAAGATCGCGATTGTTTACATACACATATAAAACAGGGCGTATTACAGGAGGATTCCATTAGAAAGCAAAAATCGAAGTTGTATTTGAATAGTGAAGGTAATTCAGCACTGTTCACTGCTATAACATCTCACCAGTTTGAAATTTATGTGTTACTCAAATCTGATTTTGACGTCCACTTCAAAAATCGCGAGGAAATAAATGCCATATCTGAACTCACGCCCGATCAGAAGGAAAAATTCAATAAAATATTGATTCCATGTTATTCTGAACCGAAGAATTCTCACATTCTATATCTACTTTCAAAATCACGGTCGTCCAAGTATAATGAATCATTCGATGAAAAAATTAAGTTTATTTATAACGAGTTGAACTCTATTGAACAGGTTTCCAAAATTCTTAGAGTGATCCCGTATATTGATAGTTTAGACATAATATTCGATTTTGATGAAAGTGTCACACTTGGTACAGATGCGGAAGGTTCTATCCGTGAGTCTGGCAATTCTAAATATAATGAAGGTCGTATCTACATAGGCGCCAAAGTTCCCGATTTGGAATTATTAGGCACTTTAACACACGAACTTTCACATTTAGTGATGCAAATGATTTTCAACAATGAATGTAATCCGTACGACACGGAAGCAATGAGACAACAATATCAAAAAGTAGTTGAGGAAGTTAAAGAAGAAGAAAACAAGGATATTATTCTAGATAATGCGTTCAGGTATCCAGAATCGCATATTGATTCTGAGTTGATCGTGAGAGTACCTCACATGGTGGCCAAGTATGGTAGTTTCAAGGGAATACGCTTACTTCGTGAACAAGCATCATCATTATTGAATTTCTACGAGAACGTTATTGAGCCTAGATATGCATCTTTTATGGAAGAGAGATTTTTCGTGAAACCTTTGAATACTATGAAACAACTGAATAAATATTTGGGAGCTATACACGATATCGAGAAATTGAACATCAGTTTCGAAACACCGATTGACATCGAAAACTTTCTGAATCCTGAAAGTGATAGAAACATTCTGCGTTGGAACACTAGTTCAACTCAGTTGAGTATGATGAATATATATCAAGGGCTTCAAGAAAAACACCACAACAGTTATATATTTCTGAAATCAAATCGTATAGAAGATCTTATGATGGAGATTATTCTCACTTTCAAGTCGAAAACATGTTCATTACTAGTTGTGGAAAATTCTACCAAAGGAAACATGACGTATTCAAGAGAATTGTTTGATAATATTGCTCAATATCTTTCTACGTCTCCGAACAAGAAGGTGATATTTATATCGGATGACTCAACCATCGACATTTTCAATGAACGAAATTGTCCTGAAGAAGAATTGAAACATGAATTATCAGACGTCATCTCGAAATATAAGTTCACACTGAAAGATTTCACGGATGAGTCTCAGAGTCGTATTCTTTCTCGAGACATCATATTTCAAGGAAATCAATTGACCTTTAATAAGTTGATAGATAACCTGACAATAGAAATAGATTCTGAGTGCTTAACTAAACTTGTTAATAATGAAACATTTACTATTGGCGAAATTAATTCAATTTCATGTGATTATAATCCGAATTACTACATCCCGAGGTATTTTAATAAAATTGAAATCAGTGACGAAATTTTCAAGCGTCTCGATTTCAAAACCGATGTCATTGTTATTAGTGGTTTAACTGCGAAAGAACTCGGGAAAAAAATTCCAATTGGTAGTAAAATAAGTAAGTTCACAAATGATAACAATGTCAGTAATGATAGTGAACCAACGAGGCTGGTCATAATTGATGATGTACTGGCAGAAGATAATTTCGAGTCATTTTGTGTAATACATGAGAAGTACAACATTCACTGGTTGAAATATGAATCGGGTAGGCTCGTCTGGCAGAAAACTCATGGGCTGACGTCCAATGTGTTCTCATTCAGATTGCCAGACGTAAATCTTGAGGAAGACTCCAAAGATGAATTGCATTATCGATACTCAGAGAAGAGTCTACTACATCAACACAATCAGCTAATGATAATATCCGACACAGCAGGTATGGGAAAATCAACAGTTCTAACCAGAATGATTCAACGTTGTAAAGACATTGATAAGTCCATTTGGATCGAAAGAATTGATTTGAATGACTACAGTGTCATGTTTGACAAATATTTAAAAATGTGCGAAGCCGATCCAAATTTGATGAACATTGATACATCCAAACTAAGTGCACAGGTTGATCTGAAAGAATATCGAAATACGGTCACTTTTGAAAAAATGCTTCATAATCAAAATGTCAACTATTTCAAAGGAGAAAAATGGAAAAATGTGAATGTGGGAGTAAAATTCTTGATACAAATGTTAGAAGGGTTAGACAATGTACAAAACTGGAATGATAGAGTAGGAACAAGAAACAAATCTGGAGAAGTAGAGGAAAACCCATCCAAACATTCAAAACTTCGTACAACCTTTGAGAAATATCTTTTTGCGCGTTGTTTTCAATTTACTGATAGAGTAGTATTATTTTTTGACGGTTTTGATGAGATCAGTCCAAAATTCAAATTCATAGTGAACAGCTTACTAAAGTCATTGAAAGAGACGAAAGTGCGAGCAATATTCGTGACGACAAGGCCACATATGAGAAGAGGTCTTGAAGATCAGTTCGGAACAATGGCCTATACTTTTACACCGCTTACAACAGATCAACAAAGAAGATTTTTATATAAGTTTTGGGGAAATCACCCGGTTCTATCAGGTTTGCATACAGAAGAAACACTAAAAAAACATGCAACAACATTGATAGATCTACTTGCAAATTCCATAAAAGACAAAGACCGAACCTTCACAGGAATACCACTACAGACAAAAATGTTGGCAGAAGCATTTGTACTAGATTTGAATTCGTCTGATCCGAGATTTCCAGTGATGCTAGATATGATAGGACTATATGAAAAATTCATCAGAAGAATATATGAGATTTTAGCAATCGAAAAAAAGAAAAGTATCTCCAGTATATTAGCTGTTGAGGACGATGATGATAAGTTATATTCTAGTTTTATCAATGAGCACATATATGCTGCTTTGTATACACTGTTCGACAACGAAGAGGAGATTGATATTCTTCTTCCGGAATACAAAAGAGAAATTCTGAAATCTTTTCTACAAAGAATACAAATTGGAAAAGAGAGAACTGGGATTGTTATCGAACGCATACATGGCGACAAACCTCACTTCATTCATCGGACATTTGCTGAGTATTTTGCTGCTGAGTTTTTAGCAAACTGTCTGAGTTTGAAAGACAGTCATTCGAAAAGTGAAGCTTTAGTCAAACTCGTGCTCAGAAGTGTAATGATCGAGCCAAAATATCAGGTTGTACGATCATTCCTGAATGACAGAATAGCAAAGTGGCCACTACTCCCAACCGAACAACTAGAAATGTCTCACAAGCTATATGGAGATTGTATTACATACACGTGGCTCCAAGATCAGAAACTCATGTACGCCTACAATAAACGCACTGCATTACATATTTCCGCTGAAGAAAATAATGCCCAGATAATCAACTTTCTTTTACTTTGTCTTAAGCATTATAAAGAAATTGCAGAGGTGATTATGAATTTCAAAGATACAACCGGTAAGACTGCACTACACATATCAGCAGAGAATAATCAAATTGCTTTCGACAAAGAAAATGAGGAAAAAGTAAGCACGTACGGTAAGCAAGTTAGCAAAGAAGGAGTTCAATTACTCGTAGAAGCGGAAGCAAATATCAATATCACCGATGTTTACAATCGAACACCTCTATACGTCGCTGCTGAAAAGGGTCACTTTCTAGTTGTCGAATATCTTCTAAGCATAACGAGACCTAATGTTGCAAGTATCAATGACCGGTCCACCATAACATACCATTCCTTCGATACAAAGCGGGACTTTGGATGGACTCCCTTGCACGTGGCTTCGGCTAAAGGCTACCTAGATATTGTTCAACTACTCAAAACAAAACAAGCAGTTGAAATTAAAGATCACAACGGTAAACTACCTTTGGATGTGGCTGTAAGCAATGGACATCAAGAAATAGTTCAGTTTTTTAAACCACTTGATAACATTCATTATTTGATACGTACAGCTGTTTACAAAGGAGACTTGGAATCTTTACAACAATATTTAGAGAATAGTGTTGTGGATATCAATATTGTATTCGCCGCTATGTCACATTTACATATTGCTGCTTTTCGTGGTCACGTCGATGTTGCTAGGTTACTAATCAACAAAGGAGCAGATGTGCTACATCGACGAGACGACGGTTTCACTCCGGTACATGCCGCAGCTTCGAATGGTCATTTAGAAGTATTGAAGTTATTTGCAGAAAAGCAACCCGATTCACTTGATGTCAAAAGTGACGATGAGTGGCAAGTCTTACATGCTGCCTCTCAAAATGGCCACCTTGATATTGTTCGGTATTTGATCGAAGATGTGGGACAAAATGTAAATCTCGTCGATTTTAAAACTGATACACCTTTACATACTGCGGCGTTCCATGACAAGCTGGAAGTTGTTGAATATCTTATGGAAGTTGAAAATATCAATCGTAATCCGATCAACAAATACGGTGCATCTCCAATAATTTTATCTGCATTTCATAATAACTGTGACGTCACTAAATACCTTTTGAACAGAAAAGATGTGGAGATGGATATGCAATTTTCTAAAAAACATTTCATGAATGATATTCAGCTGACGGTGTTGCACATCGCTGCTGCTTACGACGCGCTGGAAATAGTTGAGTTATTAGTTGAAAAAGGTTTTCAGGTAGATGTAGGTTATGACAATTGCTGCACCCCATTACATGCAGCCGCACTTTTCAATAGCTCAAAAGTAGCCGATTATCTCATTGCACGTGGTGCCAGGGTAGACGCTCCAACCAATATCTGGAAAGCACTCGAATGTCTCCTAAGCTGTTCATTATTAACAACAAACCAACTCAAACTTATACTGGGCAGACAATCAGTTCGGCTTGCCAAGTGGAGTGTTGGTTTTGCTATACCGAATTTCACTCCACGCACTATATATGAAAGTTGCGGTTATACCCAGTGCCCTTCTTTACTTATTAATCGTTCAGGATTGAGTTATTATAGTGATATTTATAAAGTGACCATCTTGAAACAATTCCTGGACATTGTTCGTATCAAAGAACCACTGCGTGAACTGAAAAATTACATGGGAGGTAGAAAAGGAGAACCTGAAAATCCCATAGGGGCTGCATTCCTTATTTATGGCTCTGAAAGTGCAAAGCCAAGAAATCGAGAAGCGTTGGCCTAGTCAAGTTGCTGACATTGTATAAACTATATTGCCCAATTATTAAAAAATATATTGCACTCTTTATTGGTTAGAGGATATGTAATACTTCTCATCTTAATTGTTTTTCGCACACAATTTGAAGTATAATGATGTTATGAGTGTTTAATACATCATTGTAGTCTATGAATCCGTTTATTTGATTTATATGTTTTCAATTGATCACTGCATAATGGATAATGAATGTTGATAATGTTTTTCACACAGTATTGAGTCGTATTATTAGGAGCGTAATTGAACAAACAGGTCAGGCGTGCATGAATGCACTTTCGAGTCAGAGTTTAATGAGAGTAACACTATTTTTGTGCATTTTAGATCGGTTCTATTCTGATTATTTTCCTGAACAGTTATTTTCATGTCATGAATATCATCATGAATATGCACATAAAATTATCTGTATAATTGTATAATATCATTGTATTATAATAAAAACGCTCATTGTGAGCATACGATAGAATATAATTTCGTGTCAGGGGTGTATTTGAGCAAATGATTGGAACAATATTTCCTCTTTATCTAGTTAGGGCATGACAATAGAATGAATTCCTCTGTTTAATGTGTACTCTCTCTTTTCATATCAAGTGAAATGTTCATTTTGAACTTGTATCTTACATGCTGTGTACTAATTGCAACAAATTATTCATATGTAGTTCAAGATGCATTGAGTTTTGCATTGATCAACGCAAAACAACCCTCGAAGCAACCATCAATACGTATTGATAAGTTGTTGAATTGAAACCGCAAATTGAACAATATATTTAAATTTAAATTATCAATCACCAATTGGATCATCCAATCGGGTCGAGATTTTTGTATCAATTCAAAAATGCAATAACCTTGAGTACTGGTGAAAATTAAATTTGAATATTCAATTAAATTTTGTTTTTATTATATGATGAAAGATTTCCTATTTTATAAAAATATTTCAATACTCCACGCAATACTTCACTAATATTAATATTATTTATTGTTATTATCATTCTTACATGTTCATTCTTACATGTTCTTACATGTTCATGCTTCTCATGTTCTGTGCTGGCTGAATGTATTATTTGTCAATGTCAATCAGTGAGCCCGCACACAAGGGTTTACCCTTATGTGGGCTTCACACATCTAAATGTTTATTTTTATCTTGTTGTTTTGTATTTTTGTATTTTTGTATTTTTTTGTGTGTGAATAAAATATATAACAAATGAAATGAATGAAAATGTTCGAGCAAGGTCAATAGTAAATCGTGAAATTTATATCAATTTATGGTGATTCTAAATTTTAATGTATCTTTTGTGTAATGATTACGTATCTGTATCTATGAAATCTGAATATATACATATATGATTCTTATCACAACGAAATCTTGCTATACAATCATTGTTTCTCGGCTGAGGCAGATAATGAATCAATGCCACTGTTTTGAAGCGGCACCTCTCCGTTGTTTCAGCAAATCGAGGCCTTATTTTCACCAATGTAAATAATTATGTATAGACCAATTCAATCAAAATATTATCCATTTTCTGAACGCAATTCAAATCTTGCATAATGGGTCAATTTGCTCAATTTCCTTCAGGCCTATATAGATTATGTATAGACTGACTAAAAAATGTTGTAATTATTATAACTATAGTGAATAAAGTTTGGATAGATAAATGTAACCAGATTTTTGATATAAGTACGTTCAGTAAATTGATCCAACCAGGTACGTGATTCCTTTCTCCCAAGCCCAGTATAAAATACTCCAACCCCTTCGGCAATAAGTTCTCTGTGGTTAAAACCCATGTAGTTTATTGTGTCGCGTGTGATGGTTGGCTTGTTTGAGGTCCTTGAGGACGAACCGTCCTGCGTAAATCAGACTCTAATCCAGGGTAATCTGACACTAAACGACCATCATTCGTCTTAATCCCTGACCACGATTCCAGCATCAAATGCCCTGTATACAAAGAAGACTCGGGAAGAATACAGGAAATATACAAAGAAACTTCAAGTCTTATTTTATCCAGTATGTTGAATTTTTCTGTTCTCCTATGTTTACGCGATCTCATCTTTCAGCCATAGCCTCAATTGGGGATTTTGTATCAAGTTTCGATGTTATCGAAAAAAAAATGTTGAATTTGATCTTCGATATTACCGTTAATATACTGAAATTTCGATGCCTTATTGAAACGCAGAGCTCTTCAAAATATTTCTATTCACCAAAGAAGAGGGGTGCCTAGCTACTAACAGAATAATTGTCAACAATTCAGTAATAGCAAAGTATCACTGCAACTTGAAGGATTTGACGCTTCTGAAGTATGTAGTTGAATTGCTTATCGTAAATCTCGTTCTGAAAAATCATAATACCTTAATAATACAAAAGTCTATGCATCCAGAAATAACTGTGATGTTTGTGTTCGTTAGGTTGGTGTGCTACCCCTCTCTTTCGTGAATACAAGTATACCTGAATGATATATTTTTTTTCAATTATTTCAAAACTTTATACGAAATCATTATATTGTTTCTCAACTGAGGCTGAGTATGAAAGTAGGATCGTTTGGACGGGGCATCATAAGGGCGATCCCAGTACAATTTTCTTGAATCTTAACATTTTCCTAGGTAAACTGCTGACATAATATGTTTTTCAGCTGTATACATATGAAAATCATATAATATAAGTTGAATAATCCTCAAGTTTGCTACCATCTAAATGTCACACATATTTTTGTATCTATAGAGATGAAATTTTGATACCGTTCAAATTCAACACGACTATGCACTCTCAACGTGTGTTATCATTATCAACTACGACTATATCGTCTCTAGTTTTCTATCTGATATTTTCTAATATTCTGAAATATAGAGTGGAAAGGGGTATATCATTAATCTCTGGATAATGATAATATATAAACAACAACAACAATCCATTGTTACCAACCAAGATGTGACTAGAAATACCACGCGCGTGTTAGCCTAAAGGAAATTCCTCCACTAACTTATGCCCTAACTATCATGCTGTACACACTGAATGTGTAGACCACATCTGTGCCATAACTAACACAATAATAGTATCATCCATAATCTACTATGTGTAATACCAGACCTAGCCCTTCTGATGTCACACCTCCTATCCCCCCCCACCCACCCTTCAAAACACCCCCTACAATAGCCATTAAAGGCAGAGTTAATAACAATGATACCCCGCCCCTCCCTCAAAACACATATGACGGCTTTGGTGAGTCGACATTTACATGACAATTTATATGTGTTGTAGTGGAAATGGAATTCTGCTGTATGGACTTGCCAATATGTATTGTGATTTGAAGAGATAGAAGAGATGGTATACAAAAGCTATTACGATGTTAACTCTTCTTTTTGATAATATCCGAATTGATACATAATAATTGTTCCCCAATCAAGTCTATAGACGGAAGGTGGGATCGTTTCGACGGGGCACCACAAGGCCGCGATCTTACCACCCCATTTTGAATACTCAAAACCGAAACCAACGTCAGCGACTGACCATAATTACCGCCGCAGATAAAAGTATTTCTGTTTCCAAAAGCTGGAACACATAAGTAGAATCGTTTTTGTGATATATCCGCACATTACCAGCATTGGTATCAAGAGAAAAACGATGTAAAACGATGTTGACTTTTGCCGAAGTAATAAGGATTGTCAAAACATTCGAGAAGATCTGTCGAATTGGTACTGATCCGGCGTACATCCAATTTAATTTAAAATTTTCATTCAAAACATAAATGACTTTTCTGGGAAAAAGATCATTGTAAAGATGATCAATGAAAATAATTTCAATTGAAATGATGAGAGGTGAATTGAAATATTGAAAAATTGGATTTAGACCTGAAACATTTAATAAATAGAGCTGAGAATAATCATGGGTTGATTGTTCGAACCATGTCTGAAGTTGGGAACATTACATTGTAATAAATTATAAATGAAACGATGCATTATACTTCATTAAAACAGCAATACTCTATACATAAATCACCTAGAATCTTGTGTATGAAGCTTTTATCATATCGTTGCACATTGCAGATGCAACAATAAATGCACTTACTGACTGCACTCATGTTTTATATTATCTCATACTGCAGGCGACAGTTTTACTACATGTAAGTCTACCTTATAGGGAATTAGATTTACACTTCTTGTGGGAAATTGTTTCCAGATTACTGGTTATCGAAGTTTAAGACTTCAGATTCAGTTGCAGTCGTCTGGGGTTTTGAGCTTCTTAACTGAGCCATTATTCTATAACTTCAAACGATATGAGAGCGCGACGAAAGTGACAGAGCCCATATGAGACACTATGTTGGAGTTTACCGAATAGTCAGAACGAAACTAAGATGGGCCGTTTTCATTTCGTTTCAGAGGTACATAATGAGAGCCCAGATAAGTCTGATACAGGACAGAGAGTCAGGTTAGGGATTCTGCGCCAGGTGGAACAGAGTAATACATCACTCATTTCCAGATTCATTTTATTTTATTTATTTTTATTGGGTTTAACGACGCAATCTAGCGATAATCAAGATCTATTGGCATCGGATGAATGCTTAATGACACGATGGAATTATGAAATAACATTTTTTAGGTAATGTGAAGGATAATGGGAAGGAATTATTGTAGGTACTATCCCGATATTTGTCTAGAATACAGAGTGAAAGAACGAGATACCTATCACACAGAATCATACTCAGTCGGTGTAACCATCACAGAGTATTCTGAGAAAGTTAATGTAATTCAAAAGCAGTGTTTCTAAACTGAGCTTATAAAAATTTAAAAGTCAACTTTATGAAGAATGGAGTAAGCGTTATGTGTCGCCCGCTTGAACCTATAATCTGGTACCAACATTGCACATCAATCATAACTGTCCTGAGTTCGAATCTCGTGCACGACGTTTTAATATTTAAACCGACATCATATGAACTTCACTACACAAGTTTATAAAAAAAGACTATGTAGTTGTAATGGATTGAAACAGTGTATACTGGATGAACGTACCATGTGTTTGTTGTGTATAGCGGCACAGTTTCATTTTTTGTCAACTTTATAGAATAATCAACGAATACCAACTAAATTATGAAGCTCATCTGTCAAATTATTTATTTATCCAGTTTGTTGGAATGCTGGCAAGAAGACGGTTGTGGCTAGATTTAGTGTTTACTTCAGGACTGAGTAAAACCACGGCAAATCTTATTAAGATTTGTCTTCTAAATAATGGTCAGACTCGCTACCAATTGATACAGTCCTCGTATTGAAATCGATGTAGCATTATTACTGAGGTACTCATAATAATTCTCTGAATTTCTAAAAATTCCAAATACCTAAAGAATGAAAAAATGAAATTATAACTGGGGAGAGAGATTTTCGCGCGTCGGTGGATGCTATTTCTCCTCGATGGATACCTTGATTTTAGAGAAAAACATTAAAAAAATACTTCAAAAAGATTGGTAATTGATTCTACTATGAATATATATGTTTTCACAATATCTCTGTTGGGGTGCAAAAACTTTTCCCCTTCCCCCTCTCCACACAACATTTTGAAATGTATATTTCATTGAAATTATAGGCCTAATGTGCTCGTTTTATGCTTTTGATGACAGCGGTTGTCCCTATAGTGACGTCACAGAATATTATACAACCAATCACGTGGGTAGTTTATTATTCGGGATTTGAAAATCACAGAAAATTGGGGTGTTTTTAAATGCACAAATGTTTCACAGATGTGGGTGGCGGACCAATAAGTCACGATGGTCTCACAATTCGCAAATTTAGTGTACATCTGATTTCAGGATTCCAGATTCCACGTGATTTCATGATTTTTTTTGTGATTTCTTATGGTTTCAGGGATTTCCAGTGATCCCTTGTGATTTCAGGGATTTTTTTTAGCGATTTAAGAGATTTTTTGTGATTTCTGGTATTTCTTGAGAATTCTGGATTTTCTCGCGATATCAGGGATTTATTGTGATATCAGCATTTTTTTGTGATTCCAGGGATTTCCTACGATTTCAGATATTTTCCGTTTTTTCATGGATTTCTTGTGAAATACGGCATTTCTTGTGATTTCAGGGATTTTTTTTTGTGATTTTAGGAATTTTAGAGATTTCATGGCAAGTGTACACCTGATTCCAGTAATTATTAGCTCGTCCTCGAATAAGTCACCTCGATCACTTGATCTTAACTGCGCTATTCCAAAACCGTGCAAGCTCAGACGCATCAATCTACTACTACTCACCACTTTTACTCACTAGGCTACTCACATCTAGTAAACGTACTGAACTACAAAATAGATAACGACATTTTATCTCCCAGCTTTAATGTCATTTTCAAACTACATCATCTCATTTCGAGCGTATTTGATATTTGATTAATTATTCCGTCATATAGCTGCAGGTGTACCAAAGCCAGTTTTTCCTCCACCCTATATCACTTCAACCAACTTGACAATAAAAACCGTTTCCCTCGCGTTGGTGGTAGCACTGCATGATTTATGATCCCCTCGGTGCGACACGACGAACTAATCTGAGAGCACGACTCAAAATTGGACACATGAATATTAGAAAGCTAGCAAGTATATCACACTGTATTGAAGAAGAGACGACACATTAATAATTCTTTACATGACTCTTGGGTTGGTAGTACTGTCAAGGTTATCTAACTATTCAAGGAGCTCATTTTTTTTTGTATAACATATGTTTTATTATCGTGTGTGTCCGGGGGGGATATATACGCAGAGAGAGTGAGTAAACAAACTTTTTGCACAATCTTATTTTCACTCGGTGTTGGATAAACAAAGATGAAACATGGCAAGCCCTATTTATCCTCAGGGTGGCTGCCTGTCTGACTCAGTTATCTGAGACTCAGAGATAGAAACTAACATCATGTTGGACGTGGATGCAAAATCCCAGATTGACATGAGTTTTCATAAACATCATTCAACTATGATCTGCCTATACATAGGCCTACCCTCATTTTATCTAGGTGTTGGTGGGGTCGTTAATATTACAATTACAATCTGTGCATAATGTTATCCAGGCGGAACGTTGTTATTATTATATTGGGTTCAACGACGCACTGTTATGATAACTGAGATCTAATGGCGTCGGATGGATGATTATTGAGATGATGAGATGATGAGATGAAGGTTCTTGGGTAATGAGAATAGTGGGAAGAAAGCGGTCATGGCTGACTTATTGTAGGAACCATCCCGGCATTAGCCTAGACTACAGAGGGAAACCATGAAAAACCTCTGTGAAGATGGTCGGCGGCGGGGATCGAACTGGGTTCGGAATTCCTCTCGTCTCCCGGATCACATGAAGCGAGCGCGTAGCGACTGCGCTGCATGTGACGGTGAAACGTTGTTGTTGTTGTTTATGACGATGTTGTTGTTGTTATCCGAAACATCAATTGAGTTGATCAACCCAACCTTATATCACCAACTCGACCTGTTACTTAACATCTCGACCGAATGTTCCTACGGATTCTAGGAATTATTCCTTTTTTTTCTCTGTTCGCAATTCTCAAGTCAGTACAACAATGATTGCACAAAGAAATGAAGAAACAGAGATTGCTTAATAGTAAAATGAAATGCAAATAAGAATGTTGTAACAAACCGATGCAGAAAGTATGGATTGAGTTATACATGTATTCGTGGAAGAAGTAGGTAGACTACCAATATAATAAACACAAATAATACCATAGCTGTAGTATTGTAAGGGGCAATTATTTTTCAAGGGTCACAAATACTTTTAGATATCAATTACATCTTTGAAAAACATTGAATAATCAAGAAGAAGTGAATATTCTCTTCAATTAAGCCAAAGTTTCCACAGTTATTCGGTTGGTAGACGACCGTTTTCTTTCATCGATATGAGTATGCCTAACGAACAGCATCGTGGTGTACGAAGTTGAATTGAGATATTTTGTAATAAGATATCTTCATTCGTTTGAAATACAGTCTTAAATCTAATTTCACCGAATTCTTCAAACTGAAGTAATTGAGAAGCCGTAGTAAGGAAAAAAACGAGAACAAATTTGACACTATTAAGTTACAACATAAATTTACATTGTGTTTCTGTTTTATTCAATTCTTCTACACAGTTCTCTACCCTCTTTTCTCTTCCCTCTATCCCTGACTTCCCTTTTCCAGCTTCTTATAATATAATAAAATACTAACTTTTGTTTGAGATACGTGAATTGGAAATTTGAAAAACTTCAGAATGTCTTTTTGAATTTATTAAAATAAAGTGAAGTACTCGCAAGTCTCAGTGGATTGAAAATAACACAGATGAGACTTTATGTTTGAACTTTGATACTGTACTAGATACGAGTTGAAATAATTAGGTTGTGTTTGGATAATTTCCAATTTGATAATATTCTCAAACTTGACTTGTCATTCTCAGTCTTAATTGGGAAACAATTACTATGCAAAGTTCTTGATGTTGATAAATATAAGTTCAGAAAACTGAGAAGAGAAATATCGAAATGGACGATATTTTCATTATAATTAAAATTTGTACTATTTCTTATCAGTAGGAGATAGTTCCACCTAGTTCATCCAACTGCTTAAGAATAGCATCCATCAGACAAACTAAGATAGAATATCACAAAACACATGTTTTTAGATTATTTCATGAATCATTTTATGATTAACCGATATGGAGTAATTGAAATATTTCTATTCTCCAATCAATTGTATTATATGGGATTATATATATGTTTTCATTCCATTTTATTCCACATTACCATTACAGCAATAAACATGATAACATACAACACAATAATATTATAACAACGAAAGATATAATATTTCTCCGAAAATTATGATATGTTCTGTATCAAAAATTAAGTTCAAAATTCAATTCAAAAAAAGTAGTATATGTGTTCAATAAGATAATTCTACTAATGTAAAGTAGAAGCCCGCACACGAAATATTCTTGTGTGCGGACTGACCAACATGAGAACACATAATTCTGTTTAATTATACATTTGAATAATTCACATAATTTCAATTCCATATAATATACAAAGAATGTTTTTTGAAACTTATCTCCATGCTGGACTGGAACCCGAACCCAACTTGACTTCAGTTTCTAGCGTAGATCGTGAAACTGGCAGAGCATGCTGGCTAATGATATATCTTGTTTCTCACTACACTTCATTCTGTCGCATGTGTAAGTTATTATTGACAGTGTGAGAACGTTATGAATGGAATACATTCATGCTGATCTATCGACTTGTCAATCTAATGAAAAGCGCAAAACTATTCACCTTAGAAGCTCCAAGGAGCCAACATTTCTAGAAGACTGGAGTGGTGTGGGGATTTATTCATCTTGTTCAATTGGGACATACTTATTATATTACTTTGAACCAGTTCTTTTCATAACGTTTACATGTATTTTATTGAATTCGAATTTTCTTCCCAAGTAAACTTGTTTTATTTTTCATTTTCAATATCCGATTATCAATTCTGATTTGTTTCTCATGTTCAATCCTGGTTGCTTGGTGTGGACCTGTTGTTGTATATATTCCAACAATGAGTAGAAATCAATTTTAAAGAATCTCAAATCGGTTTTCACCACGTATACAAGTTTCTGTCTATGAAATTTCATAATCGAAGAATTTGATAATCTACTCTGAAAGCCAACATATTATATACACAAGTAACACAACAATGAAATGTCTTCTCCAGTCCTCTGCAAATTCAAACTCTTTGAACGACTCTGGTACGTATGTGTCAAGTTCCCTGCCTCCTGTGAAATACACGAATAATCGGCACTTCCAACCCTGCTTCCAAAACTTCTTCGAATCCACTTAGTCTTGAGTATATTGGCTTTAGAAATCGTAAGTATTACATATATATACATCATTGTTTAAATGTGATGATTTGAGAATTGCCTGGGGAGGATTTGCGTTCTGTTCTTTCAATTTGAACCCCCTTCATCCATCCGACCCTCTGTGCCCCCGCTGTCCGACCCCCGTCTTGTCGTTTCCACAGCCGCCTTCTTTTGTTACGCGCTAATGAGGCTGTGCTACGCGCATGGATACATGAAGTGATGTAAATTGTAATCTTCGACAATAGAAACAAAGGAGAACACGTCAAACACGAAACGTTGATGTTGTTGTTGTTGTTGTTGTTATGATGTCACAAACATAGTCATTGTGTTTCGGAGTGATTTTAAATAGATATTGTGACGGGTAAGAACAAAAGGAGGAAATAATAATAATATTTTGGTGGAGGTGCCAGTTTTAATTTAACCATACATTTTCATAGTTATTCCTTAGTCAATTCCCTTCCTACCAATAGAGAGCGTCAGTATCAACTTAATAGTGTATTCTATTCTAGCACAGTGGAACCTGGTTAAAAGAGTGTGGCCAATTGTTATTAATTGATCTCGCGTAGAATAAAAGGGATATTCATCTACTTTATATTTACTGGACATGTTCATATGCAATATGTATAATATATTAGTTTGTAACTTTTTTGTATTTGTTTGTTTGTAGACCTACTAATGGCTTAATTAGTAAGATTGAGAGTCGTATTTACACTAAATATATATTTTCACAAATAAGACAGCCCGCGCACATCCTTATCTTATGTGGGATTCGCACTCTTAAAATATCATATCTAAATTTTATAACTAAATTTTATATCAAAACTTTATATCAAATGTTGTCTGTCACTATTGGTTCTATATGTTTAGAATTGATAACTTTCGATTTGATTAGTTGCATGTAATTGTTGTAGTACTTATATGTAAGCGTTGAGAGTGAATAAAATGGTTTCAAATAGAAAAAAAAATAACAATACTGGAAGCAAGTTCATTCTCAAAGCAGTACAAGAGTATATAAAGATCTCAATAATAGAGAATATTTTCATTCCAGTCAGTACAAATAATGACATTCACAAGAATCAATAACGCACACATTTTCCAGACAGTTTTTTTTCCGCATACATATTTTATTGAATCGTATTCAGATATTCAATATAAACCGAGTATTTGAATAATAACACATTATTGAATGCCACATGTTCTTCTCACTTTCTCAAATAACATTGGTCGTTAACACAGAAAACATGATTCAATGTTCGATTGATCTATTCTGAATCTCCATTCAAGAATAGGACTTCCATGACGAGCATGCAAACGTGTACTATTTATAAATTGGTCGGGCTAATTTTATCATTATTCATATTACAGGAACATCCTTATCTAGTAGATATCAAATTTAGTTCACTTAACCGAATTTTGAATACTTTCAAGAACCACGACAGAATTGAGTGATGAGAAAATGATGTAGATGAATTGAACGACTGTGTCATATATGCTATATTTCCTTCTATTTTTTAATTTTTTTAATGTTGCTTAACGACCCCACCAACAGCTAGGTTATACGGGGGTACGAATGAGCGGGTGATAATGCAACGATGAAGTGATGATAGGTGTAAGGACATTTACTGAAACCAATGCCTTACGCGGGACTCGAACCTACGCCCAACGGTCACTTCAGTCTCTGAAGCGTGACTCAGCTGACTGAGCTAACGAGGGCGACTATTTCCTGTTATACTCATATAACAGAAAGAAGAAAGAAGAAGGTCGTCTACGAACATAACGAAAATGAAAATCAGCTCACTATATATAAATCACTAACATTTTTCGAGGGTCAATGGTTTTTCATTCACGTTTTGTAACCCAATCACGGCTTTTATATACATTAAATGTTTGGAAGTGCCTATATGCTTCTCTACAAATATGGAAGTTATCACAAATAGGCCTATTCAGTTGTTCACCAAATTATTTTTTGAAGATAAGTGTACATACGTGAGTGATTTTATCATCATCCATTTCAACTGGAATCATAATTTGATATCAACTTCACGACCAAAAACGATATAACAGAAATACAAAGTTTTTATAATGATCCACATAATACGATAAAAAAGGAAGTTTGTCTTTTTGCATAGTGGCGATACATAACATCATCAATTCAGTCACGTACATTGGTTTTTTGTGCTCCAGACCAATCAGATTCAGAAACAAAAAGCGTCGAGTATTTTCATTGGTAGAACAATTAAACTATGATATGAATATTAAATAGATCGGTACAACTAAGCTTAGCTGCTTTTCATTCGTTTTAGTTTTATTCATCATCTGATAGATTGGATTTTGCTCGTTGAAGAAGTTATTATTGTGTTATGTTGTCAGCGCTGAAGTGGAAATGAACTTTCCATGTATTTCATTACATATATATATATTTATTCATATATATATGAGTACCTTCCAGTATCCTCGAAATTTATCTTGACGTCAAAAAACTAAAAGACTGGACCAGAAGTGAAAGAACTGGTCCTACCATGCTGAATCACTAGACCTAGTAATATCGCATTTGAATCAGAAGTTATCAGACGAACATGAAACGGACGTGAAACGCTACATAACAATTTGAAAACGTATATTCCTAAAATACTCGGTCAGATCAACTGAAAATACGTACGATTTACATATGAAAATCATTTTGCAAGTCCGTATGTGTACATCGGAGCAAAATTATTTGCATATCCTCACTGCATTTCCGTTTGAACAATTAATTGAAAGTACCAACTCCCTTCTGAATAGCACATGTAAAAACCGTGGTAAACTTATCAACCGCAAACCCAAAACATGCCGGTGAATTGGTACAACTGTAACGTTTCAATACCGTCAGTAATACCAACTTCAGTATGCTCAATTGAACAAAGTATAGCATATGGTGATAAATAATGTAAATTAATCTATGAATATATGAGGCGAAGCAATTAATTTCCTCGACAATTCATACGTATAATTTGTTCGCTCGTGATTGTCAGATATTTAGTGCTCGTCATTTTAGCTATTGTCGTAATGAAAAAAAACAATCGTATTAATGTTCATTTGAATTTTGGTGAGTAGGCCTACTGACTGCAATGTGGTTATGAATAAATGTTCAATATTAGTTATGATATGAATGATTGATTAATGTAGCTTAACTTCAATTTTGGTTGAAGGTGAAGCGAATTGATAACTTTTCGAAGTTCAAGCATTATTCTGATCGGAATTTATCGTTTTTTTTACCTGCACAACTTACTACGATATTCGATCAATCATTTTTGAATCCAATCATACCTATTCCATCATATTTTGAGGGAGAATGATTTATCAATATGCAATTTAATTATTGTGAATAGTGAATTATATTCCATGTATGAGAAATTTTAACTACAAAATTGTATATTGATAGGCGCATTGAATGAGTTTGTTGATGATCAGTAGAAACACAGATATTGGGCATGCAAAACGGTACGAGAAGTTATCAATTCTTTGCAATACAATTCCAGTTTCAATTATTCATTCAACAACTTTCAGTATCATATAAAACTATGCTGTCAGTATTTTATCATACTATACATACCCATATTTTTGGTCAACTTCATGACTTCATGTTTAGCTGTCTCTTTTGTACAAATCATAGGACGAGAGTTTGATTATAGTCATGCTAAGGCTGTGATTGAAACTTCCATTTCTAATTACAACCAAAAAGGTTCACACAAAAATATCTTCATGGAATGAAAACGGAATAAAATAATCAAGAAAAATCCATAAATATGAAAACAAATCACTGGGAATGAACACTGTAAAATCAAATGAATCAACGAAAAAAATGGTAGACATTGAATGTCATAAAAATATGATGAATCATACAAATATTTCATAAGATGACACAAAACAGTTTGAACAATCAAATATTCAAGGAAAACACAAGTGTGATGGTACCCTGAAATTTGGAGTTGTTCAACAAAATAGGACATTTTTCAAATTCGTGAAATTGGCGCTACGAAGGATATATAGAATAAATAATGCTGAAATTCTCTCTTGATTATATAAATTTAAAAAATCCACAATACTTTAAATATAAATTGACTTATTAATCCGACCTCAAAATATCACCACGAAGAAACAACTGTCCTGCTATTTCAGTAATTCTTAAACCTTTCACTTTCAAGTCAAGAATCATTTACGAGTGACAATTTCGATCAATGATTGGACGAGAACATATTAAAAAAATGAAACCGTTAAATTGTCACGAAATAAAATTATAATAATTATTGTACCTTGCAATTAAAACGAACTGTACAGCTTCCATTGAACATCCAGATTGTAATTTACCCTTTTTTTCATATAAAAAGCCAACAATATCGCTGCAAGAACCAACTATTTCACAACAAATACCAGCTCATCCTCGTATATATTACACTATCAAACACTCCAGCCAGAGATTAACTAATTAATTTATAGCTATACACTTTACGTACAGCATTCCTATATCGACCAAGCACCATCGTCCATATACGTAAATGATACCAATAATAATTGTCTAATTGCACATAAATGTCCGCCAGTTATTCAAACCAATGAGAATGAATTGCCAAGTAATTTAGACAATATTTGTTACATCTATCGACCATTGTTATATGGGGATGACATGTTACGGTTCAATGTTTAGCCAACATACCATGGCAAGATACGATTCAGTGATCCACCCTCCTCCCCTCCCTCCCCCACCCAATACCAACCCTACAGGCTTTACGACTGAACGGGCCACCACATTTCAACAAGGTATTCTATATGGTCGTTATTATCATTACGTTGGTATTGGTATTGATTTCACATTTGGATGGAGAAAAATACTAATGTTCGTTTTTTTCATGATGGAAAAATTGAAAAATGTTATTTTCTATGTGAAGTGGCAGTGCCTATATAAACGTATGTATCTACAAGCTGTATGCATACCTGGGATAATGAATCTCGTGTGCCTATTTTTTTGTTATTATTTGTTATATTTCATGTATTATTCGTTATTGTGAATAATTTCTTGCTTTGATGATTGAGGATCATAGAGATTTCGCTAATGAGGATTAGGTTATCTTTTTTTTTAAATGCTGCTAAACGACCCCACCGACAGCTAATGGGTGTGGGTGATAATACAACGATGAAGTGGCAGTGCTAAACGATGGGTGATAATTGATAGGCGAAATAATATAGCTAAAATATAGCGTTTATAAAAACCCAAGCCTTATGCGGGACTCAAACCCACGCCCGACGGTCACTTCAGTCTCACTGTGATTGATTAGGGCCTACAGCTCCAATCGTCCTTTTCTCCTGCTAAATTATTATATGTTTTTATCTTTCACGATATCAATTATTCTTCATACTAATTAAGACGTTACGTGACCCGGAAGTTGAAGATAATTCTCTTTATCCAAGTATTCCTTCGTTTATCTGCCCTATACATGATTTTAATTCTTATCTTACGCAGTGGTGTATTCGTAAAAATAAAAGTACCAGGGCGGTGATGACTGAAAAAAAACATTCATCCCAAATCGACGGGGGGGGGGGGGGGGGGGGGGGGGGGCTAATGAACCAGTTTTAGGAGATTCTAATTCAAATATAAAATAAAAATGATGTAGTTCACCTTTGCATCTAAAATAAATGTTACAAACTGACTCTACACTACTACATTACAGGATTCTATCATTATTGTAAAGTATGACGTCTGACGTCTGAAGTCTGAGGTCTAAGTCAGATTCCATCTATCAGGATGCATCATTTTTAACATTGTGCGTTTACAAGTTAGCTGGTTCAGGCTAGCTTTATATGTCTTCAAATATGGTTTTAAAGAAAAATGTATGGGGCGCGCCCTGCCCCAAAATTAAAGTACCAGGGCGCCGCCCCGGCCCGCCCTGGCCCGAATACACCACTGATCTTACGCCAATAAAATAATTTTATAAACACAAAAACAGCTCCAATCAAATGTGGAAGTAATATATATTGATGATATTTCAGTGAATCTGATAGTTGATCCAAGAAAATATTGAACAGTTTCCATTATATTGTGTTAAAGACTATTAAAATGTGTATGTAAAAATCATTCCACTTCCAATGTCGTGTCGCTCGGCTATAATCAATCTTGTAAATTGTGTGCCTGTCACAAGAGTAGCTGCAATCCGAAGATTTACGAGTCAGCCTTATGTCATGACGATCTAAATAAGAACTGTCACAATCACATTGTTTTTACTGACACGCGATTATTAGATCCATCAGGTTTTTTTGCAGGATCGACACTGACGATTTTTGCAGTTATTTAATACGAAAGACGGTCGGTCGGTATGGTCGTATAGAAGCAGTGAGGGTTGCGTGTTCAATTGTATGGGAATGTATCATGCATTTTCGTGAAGTAACGTTAGAGAAAGCTCGTTCGTGATTGGTAGAATGAAATCATATCTTGGAGACTCTTTCAAAATTCGAACTCAGCTACTTTGAATGTAAATTTATTGACAAATGTTAAATATTTTCTAATCATCATGGAAAAACAAGTGAATTTAAATTTTCTTAGTTCGGGCTTGTACAGCTAGCATGAATTAAAGCTTCCATATTATTGATGATAGCTATCTTACCGATGGATAAACTCAAGCTGATTCTTTAACGGACAATAGCTGATTCTAGTTTTAATTCTAATATTCTATTCAGGAAGATGAAATACGAGTGTAAATTTTCAATCTTTCATTGTTTTGAAGGGTGATTCAAGTTCAAATTATATTGTGAATTGGATTCTTGTGATCATCCACGTTATTTATATTTCTTCCGTTTTTCAAAAAACCGGGACATCTCTTGGTCCGGAGAACATTTCTCGGGACGCCACGGGACACAGGGAGTTCAAAACAAGGACAATTCCGGGAAAACCGGGACGTCTGGGCATCCTAAGTATTACTTTCGCGTTATAATATCTCTATTGTGGTTCCTTCTTGCGAACAATCTTACATTCTCTTCAATGATATCAGAATCACGAGTTCTTGATGTTAACAAAAATAGGTTTCCAATTTCCAGCAGAGAGGGTTCTAATTTGTCAACTCAGTTTCCACAGTCACGTTGTAAACCTTGACGACTTACAGGCTCTACTTTCATTTCACGTTATTGAAAGTATAGACGATACGGCTGTAACATTGTTATGATTGATTGGGGTGAAGTTTAGAACATGGTACGAATACTAGATGTAAGATTTTATATAAAAAATGTTTCGTGGATGAAAAGGATTTTCTGAATCTAGATTGTTCCACCAGTTCAATGGAAACTAAAGGAGCGTTGTCGAAAGATTGTATCATATCATGATTTTTCTTATAAGTAAGTGTTGGTGATTGAGTTAAAATGACCGTGCATCTGTTAGGTTACTGAAGTAACCAGAAAAATTGAGGGAAATTTATGGAGCTATAATTGGTGTTTTGGTGAGACATTGTTGCAGTATATATGCTCATCAAAACAATAAGTGGAATAACATGAGACGATTCACCAATATTACTTGTGAACTATATACCATTTCGTAATCATAGTTCATGTTTTCAGCTGTTATACCGAACCCAAACGAGAAATACAAGAAGACGAGTACAGGCATCATATAATAACGTAGTCAATAACATACGAAAATCTAATATGAAAAGCTTGTAAATTTTTGTCATTGAATATGATATATACGTTGGAGCATATTTTTGTGAAGTTGATTGAGATTCGATCGTAAATAAAATACAACATATTGGTGGAGGCGCCGGGTTCAGTGAAAATAGAGGATGCATCAGGATTTTAAACCGGACGTGATCATTACAATATGATGAGCTCAACAATCGTGAAATGAGTGGAAATGATGATTCTTCTAGATAATACATGAAGTTTTTAAGGTCAACATTATGAATTTAATAACTAATTACAACCTAAAATTAGCTGCAAATTATATGAATGGTCGTGAGAATACCTGTAAAATTATTCTAGAAATTTCGAAAACAGTTGATTCTGTGGAATTGAAACTTTCGAAAAAATAGGAAAGAATATATCGATGGAATTCATTCATTTAAATATATAATTTGGAATTCTTTGTTCAATATTTCTTCCTTCTGTTTCGCTGTTGTTTCAAGCTACCGAAGAATATGAAAAATAAGTAATTTTTCCTTCCACTGTGAAGGTAATATGTAAATCCCCTCAATAGCTACACAAATCATTAGATAACTAAAAACATCACAACAAATCATAAACAAATCTGGTACCTAAAATTATGTGAGATATGTTCTAAAGAATTTTTGTATGCACGAAAGATGAATGTTCCGATCGACCGTCTCCCCTATCCCCTACTACCAGTGAACGGGGGTTTCGTCCCTTCATATAAGGTAGGTACACGTATATAAGGATAAATATCGAAATTATAGTATATTCATATCCTTTACGAGTAATATCCGCATTCAGTTATCGATTTGATAGGTTATGTTTACTAAGATTCTACTATACCAACAATAAACGCATCCGTTTCTGCGGTTGCTTTTATTACCTCATTTCACCGTTTTTCGACTGAAATAACGGGCATTTTACGACCGTAACTCGTAAAATATCAAAAGAGCTCTCTATGGGCACAAAAACCACGGGACGCCTAAAGAATTGTGCAGCAATAAAGTTATTTGCAGACGGATATGCTGTTATTATTATACATAAAATATTTTCCATCTACATTTTTTTTTCGTTTTCTGAGATATACAGGAATAAATTGAATAATAGGATGTTGGTTTAGTAATATAACGAGATTATAGAGGAACATAGAACATCGGATGTTTGTCAGTTTTTTTTATTTGATAACTCATCTTGACTTTTCTCTGACTTGAGTTTGAACTTGATTCTCATCCTACATTTATTCAGATCGGATCTCAGTATATTTATTTGATTCTGGTTCGCATATAGTCCTATCATCTCATATCAACTTGGATGAATTTGAATAGAAAATTGTTCAAAATTTAAATAATAATAATAAGAACGTGCTCAGTATAGTCAAGTAATAGATCTTGTATAGGAGAAAAGACAATGAAACATAATAATTACAAAGAGGTAAATAAGTTGAAACAAATAATTGGTTACCATTGGGTATACAGACAGAAAAAGTAATAATACATTCTCAAGTATAGTATCAAATGCGCCATCATTATAATTATAGTATCATCATCCTTGAACATATTCAGGAAAAATTCCGAGAAGTAATTCAAGAAGACTAACAAGCAGTTCCTAGAAGAATGACCAACAATTTTCAGAGACTCAGTCAATAAATCAGGCTCAGTCAACTATCGCACTGCGACGGAAATTGAAGTCAGGTTGAGCGTGGGTTCAAGTCCCGCATAAGACATAGGTTTTTATAAATATTTTTTTACTTATCATCACTTCATCGTTTCATTATCATCTGCTCATTCGTACCCCCATATCACCTTGCTGTTAGTGGTGTCGTTAAGCTGCATTAAAAAAGTCAACAACTTGAAAATCATGTAAGTACAGCCTGAACAAAAGTAATAGTATTTTCTGTTCTTCTCATTCATGCTACATCATTTGATATACTACTGGTCGCTAGGTAGAAAACATACTATCAGGTTGATTCAGGCTGTACACATGCGTTCAGACGAAGTTGTCCATCGAGATCTATAAAATGCATTATGAAGAAAATTCACTGTCAATAAATGCACTCAAACTAGCGATAAAAACTGATGTGTAGAATGATTCGAATTTCAGTGAATTTCGCGTAAGAAAATAAGTGTACACGGGTAATGCTGCAATTTCTGAGCCATCATTCGTACTCACTAATTGTTTATTCTAAAATCATACTAAAACTTGTATAATCATTCATATGGTCCATGAATAAATGTATCCATCAACATTATGATAATGTTTTGTTTCTTATCGCTGTTGAACGACCCCACCACACTCACACCCTCACGACCCCACTCACAGGTATGGGTTATATGGGATTACGCGTGTGCAGATGATGGTGAAACGATGGAGTGATGGTGAGTGAATAACGGACGTTTACAAAGATGTACGTCCACTGAAGGACTCTACCTCGTTCGACTCCAGGTTTAGAAGCAGTGCCTCAACTATTTAATCAAACAATCATCGACAGATCAGAGAAATCATCGAACAATTCAGATAAAAATGGAATGAATGTTTGTACTGCTTAGACTTGAACATTAAAACTTCCATGTATATGATTGCCCAAGAATGATGACTATATGTATTATTGAATGTAACTTTTATTTGTGCAAATAACATTTTAATTTGATCGAATAGAAATATAAAAACAGTAAGAAATGTGTACCTCATTTCGAAACACATAAATATATATTCCTTCTAATTTCCCCGAGTGGTTTGCAATTGATTTTCTCGTATACCGTGGCACCTAGTATTTAATGCTCAAATTATGTTTTCCATGAATTGCTAAGCAAATAGTACTACAATTTATATCACTTCAAATAATTGTAGAAGTATTTTCTGTTGGAGCAGAAATATATCTTCGTAACTCGTATTTCTAGAGCTTTTTTGTGAGACAAAACAGAGGAAAGTAATCACTCAGAAAGAACATCTGAATCTTTACTTATAAAAATGGTGTATCTTAGTTATAAATAATCACTAGAATACAAACCAGTTTGTTGAATATCAAAAACTGATACTGTGACAGTCGACCAACTTCAGGTTTATTTATGTTATATCCGAATAAATAGATTCGAGTCATTAGTTAACATCTACGTCCATGTTCACTCTCGAGTGATGGAATGAATCCTGAGTATTTCGTATGATTGGTATCATCTGATGGATGAAAATGGCAAACTGATTCAACAATAGACACGATCTGGGGAAGATCAATAGACGTAATTATTTCACAATCGAGCATAATCATCTCCAAATGAAACTATAGTTATCGTTAACAATACTTAATACTTGAATAGGAGTGGATAACAATTATCAATATGTAAGTGTATATCAATTCTGAAATGAATTCTGAAATTCTGAAATTCCGGATGTCAATTCAGAAAAATCCTCGAGAAACCTATGAATTATAGCTCTATGGATACAGAAACAAAAACAAAAAAATAATAAAAAAGCTTATAATAGCATAGAGGTTGTCAATGAAGAAGTATAGCTAAAGAAAAATTGAACCATGCAAGCTTGATCGATTCTCGTATTTTTACATGGATCAGTCCTTCATTCATCACAGTCAACGAATATAATGATAATAACAATACAATATATCATTTAACAATTTTACACGGATCAGTATACTCAACGAATATAATAATAATAAAAATGCAATACATTTTTTAACAAACGATTTCATGCTCGTCAACCTAATGGCATAGCTGAACACATTCTGAATATTATTCCAGTTTATTCGTTTTTCTTTATATACCGTCCAAACGATCCTTCTTTCATTCTTAGCCTTAATAGGGAAACAATGATTTTGTATCAAGTATCTATGTTATTGAAAAAAAAAAAATATCGAGTGTTCACCAACACCATTTCCAAAGTATTTATGAAAGTGAATAATATATTCCTCGAGCGTGAATTTCCCCTTCATCGGGATATATTTTCCCACCAATACAATTATTATACGCATCAAATTTGTGACGAATATTGTTCCAACAATGTCACTTCAGACAATTACCTATAAATCCGAAGTCTGAACCAATCAGAACGGAAAGCGTACAACAAAAACCAAGTGCGTAGCCGTGCGTTTGACGGTAAAGGATTGGCCGATTTATGAGATTGATTGTCTCTCACGACAATCCGCCAAACGGTGGCTCAACCGCCATTTCATGTGCCATTTGTATAATGCTAGGTCGTGTATTACCTCCCCCCTTCTCTACCCCTCTCTCTATTTCCCTATCTTTGTTTCTCTCTCTTTCTCTCCCTCCCTCTCTCCCCCCCCCCTCTCTCTCTCTCTCTCTCTCTCCCTCCCCCCTCTCTCTCTCTCTCTTTTTTCTCCTCTCTTTCTTTGTTTCCATTCATCCTCCACTTCTCTAATTTTCTATCTCACCTCGTCGTTCTTATTCGCTTTACATTAGTAGAACGTATATAGAACGTAGTAGAACTTTACATTAGGTCAAATGAGCAACGGAGAAAATATTTACTTTTTTCGTGAAGATTGGGTATCTAGAATGAATAAATAAAATTCAAACACTCCACTACATTTGAATGAAACAAAGTATCCAAAGTAACATCATCAACTCAAAATCTAAAATAAGTAACCTGTACTGAACTTATCAATCATGACACAGAACTAGCCGTTTAGTTAGTAGTCTATTAGTCAACATGGCTGTTTTCAAATCGTCACTCTGCTGACAGATACATGAAAATTAAAAAATGAATTGTTTAGAAGATGAAAAATATACAAAATACTCTAGTTCTGAACGAACACTGGTATGAAAATGTCAGAGTATTCATATCATTCATATTTCACGAGTGTAACTTTTTATTATTTATTGTTCGAAATTATGAAAACATAGAAAACAAGAGAATGTATACTTGTATCTACAATTAAGGTCGTGTACCAACGAAACAAACACAAATATCACCGATTTATTCGTATATTATGAGGGTATTCTGATATTTCGAGACGAGGTTTACTATAAGTTACGAAACTTCATCTTTCCAAATCCTCAAAATTTTGAAGCTGCAGCGAGTTTTTGTGATAACCGAAGCTTTCACAATTATCATTTTGGTAGACGACTTTCTTTCTTGGGTAGAAATACACAAGAAAACACTCTTCTCTTATTAATTATTCATAGCAGAAGCATATGTATATACACCTTGACTTTATTATTTCATATTCTCCATTCTCCTCCTGATCAAACATTTCACTTCATTTAAAAAGATGGTTGTTTTTATTTACTTCCCCTTCTTTAGAAAAAAAGTACCCCTTTTCTACCCCTGAGGCCAGATATCTTGAAAATATTTGCTTTAGTGCTGCGAGCCAATGGATGCTTTTCTGCACATATAGCTTGTAAGATAAAGCCTGTATATATAGAAGAAGAAACGTGATTGGTTGAGCTTTTAGTCATGTAATATTTATAAGTGCGTATATATATATATATATACAGGGGCGTAGGAACGTTTTGAAAGTTGGGGGGGGGGGGGAAGCTCAACAATTGCGATCCGCGGAGGAAGGAAGTATGGGATGCCACATATTCAATAACATTTGGGTATTTTCCAGGATATGTGGAAAAAATACTAGAAATACCAAGATGGGGGGGATCTCAGTTTGGAAAAAAAAATGTTAGGGGCCTATATAAGAAGTAAGAACAGTTGTACAAAGGCCAGTTAACGCGAAGCCTGCGACCCACAGGGGGCAAGGGGGGAAGGACCCCTTGAAGCCCCGCAGGTAATTTTTTCAAATTACCCCTTTTTTAACACGATTTAACGTGTCTCAGTTAAGATTTAGATTACTAAATTAACTGTTTTGGAGAACTAGATGTTCTCCAACGTCTAGCAAATATTTGCTAAAATATTGGCAAATATTTGCCAATCATAGTTATTGTAACTGCAGGGTCGTTCTGGCTCATTTCAGCACCACGGGCAAGGACTCAATTATGAGGCCCAAAAACTATATGCGCATAGTGAAAGTGAATGCAAGTGAGGGAGGAATCAAGCCCCGCAGGGAAATTTTCGAAAATTTATCTTTTTAAATACGATTCTACGGGTTTGGGAACTACACGAAATTTCTGGAATTCATGAATTCTTTAGTGTGGTAGAAGAGCTAGTTTTGCTGAATGGCTGATCCAAGAAAATAAAACGCTGAATTAATCTATATCATTCGATAACAATGCTGATAGAATAATAACATTCACTCCACCCAATAATGCATCAGTAAAATATAATATGATTTATGGAATATTATTATTAATAGAATGTTACAAATGTGCGCCGATAGCGCCCCTTAAATTTGACGCTTACTGGAAGTTCCCTTTCTCTCTTTCACTTTATTGTCATTGTTACGACTGTTGGAATTACGGAAATTTACAAAATTCGCAAAAATTGTAATGAATAATTTACATCTGGAAGAAGCATAGGGTTGTTTGTTGATTTCTGCTAACTCATAAACTACTTACCAGAGCTGTCATTTTGAAACAGTACATCAAATTCATTCAAACACACCTTTTTTAATATGGTTCAACGTGTTTCAGATGAGATTTAGATGCAAAAATCAATTTTCTCCTAAAACTGAAGGTGCCCATCTAATATTTGATTTTATATGCAATGTGAAATATGAATCGATGTACGATTTTATCTATCTATATAGGCCTACATCTTTCTTTTCTTCTCTTTCTTTTTTTTCTTTCTTTCCTTTCTCTCTTCCTTCTTTTTTTCGTCTTCTCTATTTCTCGTCTTTTCAAATTGTGTCTTGCAAGACCTTTTTCTTGCCCCCCCTTGCCCCCCCTCGGCCAACAAGTTGGGGGGGGGGCATCACACCCCTGCCCCCCTCAGTTCCGACGCCAGTGTATATATATATATATATATATATATATATATATATATATATATATATATATATATAAATATAGGTACGAATGAGTAGATGATAATGCAACTATGAAGCGATGGTAGGTGGGAACACGATTACAAAAACTCATTCCTGACTCGACCTCACGCCCAACGGCACCACTAGTTTCTTAAAGTGGTGCTTTAGTCAACTCAGCTGCAAAGGGCGGTAGCTTCTCATCATATAACTCAGAAGAGTATCACCTGAGATCACTTCCGAATAGAAGTTCACTTGCCACTTTTATTATTTGTCCGAAGTGGCTATTTGAAAAGCTGAAATTCTTGAATCAAAATGAAAGTCCTTCATCAACCTGGCTGATCAGTCAAAACTCTGATATTGACTGAATTGCATACTTATCAGACGAACAGATAACAGACTTCTACTCCCGGTTCTAGCTCCATATGTATAGGTCAATTTGAAACTCTTAACCCAGTTTCAATATTTGATAATTAGTGGAAGCAGTAGTTATCGGAATAACTTGTCACCGCCCTGTGTTACATATGTTATTTCCGAACCACAATTGATAATCAGCAGATAATTAGTGAACTTGGATTTGTAAAACTGTCAATAATAAATACATAATTGATTTGGTTCAGCTAATTAACGAACTGAAAGCAGAAGTCCTACAACCCCTAATCCTCCTCCAGCTTTGATTTCGTTCATCTTCATCATTTTAACCATAGTTATCCAGAGAAGAAACACCACGTAATCATTAATGTAACTATACGGCGTAACAGCTAATGTCAGACAGATTTAACATATATGAACTGTTGAAACTTTCCGCTTATTATATTTAGCGTCCCTAGCTCAAGTTAGGCAACATTCAAGTTATTCATAATCAAACTTCATCTATAGGGATTACTTAGAAAGTAAAGTTATGTAGTACGGAAATCTCTTCGGAAGGCTTCGTATTTCCAGATAGGTGAGAACTTTACAGTAGATCCCTGGTGTGGAGTTAAATATCAAGTGTTATATTGTGCTCGAAATGTTTCGCGTAGCTAACTCGTAGATTATTATTATTAGAATGTACATGATGATGTGTTCCTGATCCGATAAAAACTTCGAGCGATCCTCACAAACTAAGTAAAATATAGTAATCTTATATATAAAAAGCTTGTGTCACATGTTAAAGGATGAACTCCTCCGAAACGGCTCGACCAAGTGTCGTCAAATTCCTCACGCACATTCGATAGGGGTGGTAGAAGATCCTAAAGTATACGAGATCTTCCGCCAAGCTTTCTCCTATGAGCAATATCCAAAAAATTGGCACTTCAAGGACAACACCAGTAATGGCGTTGTTCACTGACATTGACGGCATGATCAATGTTACTCAACGTTACTCACCATTTGCGGGGCTACACGCTAGGTAGCGTAACAACCAACATTCACTACAAATCACTTCGATGGCAGAACAACGTTTGCCGAGTCAGCTAGTAATGTATAAGTTATATTTAAAAACAGTCGCACGTTTATTCTATTCTTTGATTTCTGGAATGGTGTGCTATTGTGCGACGTCCCAACTCACAGAATAGTTATTCGGGGATTTTGTTTGATTTGGTGATATATGATTGATCCTTACAGAAACCCATGTCCTATGTAGAACTTGAACCCAAAGCCACATTTTCTTCAGTTCCTAGCGCAGTAGCTTGGTGTTGTGCATTTTTCATGAAAATCAAACAGAGAAACGAAAGGACTTCGAGACTTTTATCGGTGTACTGTGAACATGGATAACAGAGAACTTGGATTTTGGTGTGTGAAATCAATTCAATCACCATGATAGAGATTAGATTGGATGTTGGATAAACGTAACCCATTATAATTGGTTGCTTTTTGGTTGAGATAAGTTCACCTGTTTGTTCTCATTCTCAGCCCTACACAAGTCGCAAGGATGGAAGAAATCTTTTGGAACTTTCTCTAGTCACCATTGATGGTTCAAATAAGAACTGATTTTTTTCTTGGTAACAATCGGTCGAGTGTATTTTGAGATACATCTCATCGAATCCTGAATTATCAATAAGAATAGAATGGATAAGAAACTGAAATATACATTCATCCGGAAATATTCAAATATTCAGGTTTGATGAAAATCTGATGACGATTACCAAAGTGCATAGATTCGTATTATATTTGTATGAATATCCTGCTCGTCTACAACACACATGTTGAGTTTTCCAACTTCGGGAAGAGCCCTTTTTAATGAAATCAGTATTTCCTAACATAATTTACTCGAATCCAAGAAATGAGATTGGTCTACAAACGAAATAATTCAGAGATGTAGTTGTGTTTCCGATCTTATAAATCTCGAACATGAGAAATTATTGATCCTAAAAAAAGTCACACCAATACAAATATAATGATGATATTTGTTTCTGATATTTTGATAGACCACTTTCTTCTTCATTGAATACAAGTATAAGTTCAGATCTTCAAAACTCGAAGTATGTTACACGGTGCTTATTGTTATATTTACTAAATGTTATCTTCACTATTTTTTTTTCTTTATAACGAACAAGTGTATTTGAATGAAAAGTATATCAAACTCAAGATAATTTTATGCTCTTTAATTATTATGAAATTCTATTTTTGTCAATTCAACAAGTTTTAAGATAATACGTCAATAAATATCAAGAATGTGATGAAATGTATTGACGTATTATCTTGAAACTGATTGAAGTCACAGAAATATTATGTCATAATAATTGAAGAGCAGAACATTATCTTGGGTTTGATATACTTTTTATTCAAATACACTTGTTAGTGATAAAGAAAAAAATAGTAAGGATGAATTTCTATGTTTTTTTAAGCACCCTGCATGCACCACCTTAACCTTATTTCCATACAAACTTGTGTCAAGTTTCTCTATACAATCATCACAGTTCAATTATCTTCGTTTGTCTATCAATCACGATCTTGCTTGTTTTACTCGTTTTACTTGTTTCACCGTATTTGCATTGCTAGTAAGTTATAACAAGCTATATATTTACGCTAGATTAATTTCCGAAAGGTAAACGGAGAACAGCTAAAACTAGATGATTTTAATGGCATATCATGCAATTAATATGTTCCGCTTTGTACGCAATTATTATACGGTATGCTTGTGTTTTGCGTCGAAAACACAGACAGAGTTATACTCTTCTTCCTACACGAGTTGGAATAATAATTGCTTGTTAAAGGAAGCTGGAGTTCGCATTTGTCGACATGGAAGTGAGATATAAAAATAACCTTACGTACAAATAATCACTTGTCTAGGTAAATATTTTTTATTATCATTAAGACGTTCATACTTTTCAAAATATCATATCGTTCGATATATATGAATCTTTTGTTGATGAAAATGAAAATGAAATGGAAATGAAAATGAAGAAGAAAATGAGAAAATGTTTCCGCCAGATATGGAGAGATCAAAAATGAATAAGGCAACTTGAACTGCAGATAATGCTTGTGTTAAATAGTAATTATGCAATTTTTGAAAAATGAAGGCTGTTGCATGTTCGGACATATGGACGTATTCGTGGATACGCACTTACCGCAAAGTTCCATTAACTAATTTTATACTCAAGACGATTCAAAGTTCATTGCTTGAATTTGAAATAATAATAAAATGGGGTGGTAAGATCGCCCTTGTGGTGCCCCGTCCAAACGATACTCTCATTCTTAGCCTTAATACGGGAACAATGATTTTGTATCAAGTTTCGATGTTATTAAAAAAAAAAAGAATAAACCAGGAGGAAATACTTGAAAAACGAAATTTTTTCAAAAGCTTTCAAATTCATACAGAATATCAACACACGTATCATAAACATTTTTAATGATTTGTACAACAATCGGATGGGATATAAAAGTATACATTTAATCGAATGTCAGGATCAACATGTAATGCAAAGTGTATATGCGACAGGTTGCTCTATAATTAGCAACGAGTTGCAGGTAAGGTTTTTGAACATTTGAAGTAATCCAAGGTCTGAATATGTAGATTGAGCTAACAGAATATTTTTTGATCCCAGATTCCCATACATCCACGCTCATCTCACAACGCACATTTTGCGTTTTCCTAGTATAGTTAATATACTATGTTGACGCTGAGAAATATCAGTCCAGCAGTTAGGGTGATTGTGTTAGTTGAGCTTCTTTTTTGATGTTTCGCAAAAATGTTTTCGTGATTCTTATAGGCGAGGTGAAATATTTAGAATTACCTTGGTTGTTAGAATTACCAACATGAAAATCGCTCTCTCTCTCTCTCTCGCAATTATAATATATGCTGTTTCGTCCCATATGGCACACATGATTTTGTTTTCACCAACTCTCTGAATAACGCCAAATGGTATTTGTGATATCGGACCTGATAGGTGGTACAACACCTTGAAATACTCAATTGATATATAATCAAGTTTGTATGAGATTCGATATCAACCACATTTAAATTCACCAATCAAAATATGAACATTGTATTCCAATACGATTTCAAAATATAATATATCATATGAATAGCAATATGTTCGGTATCCAGGATGATTGATAACAAAAATACCAGAATGAGTATCGAAAAAATCATTAATATTACTACAATACAATATTATAGCATGACTTGTAAATCATTAGGATACAACTTCACATACTCGTAGAATCTATATTGTCTATACCAAAACATCCCTCATCAATAAACAATTTCCGTTCACCTATTTTCGTGTATAAACTCGTGTCAAACCCTTTTCAGTTCCTATAATCACTAAACAGAACGTGCTGAAACAAGATTGCACATCTATTGAGCCAACGTGATCGACTTTGCGTGAGGAGTTTGTCAACCCTATACTAGCTCACTCAATATGTAATCAGCTAAATTCTACAAAGACACATGGCAGGGGGGTTTGGATGGAGGTGGGAGATGTGTAAGAGAGGGTGGGGTGAAGAGGGGGTCAAACTGCCCTAAAGACACACTCATCTTGTCGACGTTTGAAGTAGCAATTAAGCAACTTGTATAGATACACGTTTAATTAGAATGCATGTTGGTCACAGTCACGATTCCCGCGTTAATTTTGAAGGGTTGAAACGTACACGCGATAGTAGAGTTTGATAGAGAAGACGGTCGATCGGAACGTGATTTGAGAAATGTTTTGTCGTACTGAATTGTTGATGAGTGAAACTTGAGAATGTTTGTACGTGGATATTGTTGTTTTTGTTAGGATAGCTTTTATAATGACGTATAAGATGGTCTCCAGCTTGAGGTACTGCATTTTCAGGAATTCATGGGGATTTATGGTTCCATAATCAATTCATACATCTTCATTATGGAATGTGGTCAAAAACTTCGTCTGACTGCTTTTTGAGCAAAATATGATAAGAGTCTACTTATCAACAAATTGATGCAAACTATATTACAATGGGGTATGATCAGGACTCATACACTCAATGCACGAAATCCTTTTAATATATATATATATATATATATATATATATATATATATATATATATATATATATATATATATATATATATATATGTATATATTTCTGTAAGGACCATCCGATATTCAGCATGTTCCACATTGACTCTGTAGAACTATCAGAAAGAGGTACTAAAACCGGTCTTTGTATCTGATACTGTACGTCATCCTGAAAACAATCACTCTATCATTCTCGAAAAATGATGGATAATGAATTGAAACATCCATTCGTTTTTCTCCTAATATGTGTCACATATATATGTATATGTCACCACATTATATGATTATGTCCGTATATATATATATATATATATATATGTATTATATGTCACTATACTCATCCATATACTCATCATGTTCATCATCCATCACATATTTTATCTGAGGTTTAACGACTGATGATGAGGATGATTTATTGGCGTCGATAAATGATGAATGAGATGACAGGAATAAGACCATAAATGTTATTTCTATTTCGTGCCTATGGGTGGTGGAAAATCAACTGCTGGAAACTGTTTCTAAGGAAACACCCGACATAGAAAATTCCCCTTTCCTAAAAAAAAATTGTCAAGATGGTCGACTCTGTCTGCAAGCGAACACCGTCTCCCGAATGATAGTTCAATACTCTAGCGTCTCATCTTATAAATTATTTTCATACATCTTAACGATGATCACGTTCGAGTATAAATACACTTTGAAAAGTATAACCCCTTCAGTCCTACACGAGGTATTTCTATTTTACAAAACATAATAAATCGAGGTATTGTGCACTGCGACCCCCAGTAAACCTTCTCTAAGCTACCGCACACAACTCTAGTAAGTACTTTGGACATATACTAAGTACAATGTAATGAATCTCACTCGGGTTCTACTTTATTTCTCTCAAGTTTCCGTTTTCAGCTCAATGATTTCTGTCTATACACGAATGTAATGGTAACATATCCTTGCTACCTCCTATATACCAATAGTTTATTGTTAACTCATATTTCACTTTATAACGTTGGTACAAAGGTAGTCTTCTATGAAGAACTAAATCATAGCAACATTGTATTTCATATACAGTTCGATGATTCGAAAAGTAGAACAGAATGTAGTTTTCTTTTTCTATCGATATATCGTCAGAAATATAATAGCTCTGATAACAATATAAAGGTTTTTAAATATGATTTATGCATTCTATTTGAGCTTAGTGTATACATATAAACGTAATCGAAGCATAATTTGTGACGATATATTATATTTTGGCATACTGTTTGAGGGTATATAATATCCAATTTTCACTGGAGTTTCAATTGACCTGATTATAATCAGATAATTATCATCTAGTTAAAAACCATGGAAATTTTGTATTCTACAGAATATATGTTGAAAGGATTCGTATATTCGTATAATATCATGAACAACAAAGGATAATAACAAGGTAACTAGTTGGTATTAGTTCGTCCTTGTGGTACCTTGTCTTTCATCCACATCCTTGATCGAGAAACCAAGATTTTGTATCAAGTTTCGATGTTATTTAAAAAAAAATCATCACTTCATCAACAGAATAACTATTCATAAAACTGTACTCTATTTGATTTTATCCTCACATCTATAGGGCTCATTCTCATCTTACCCAATGTACATTATTTAAGCCGTGATTTACAACACATTCTCTGTTTCTCCATCCCATTGGCCGCCCGCAGTCATATCCACTAAACGTCAGTAATACAAAACCTACACCAGTTATTGCTTGCCTCCTTGTTTTTGCCCCGTTAATTAATAGAATCGTCTCATATTGTATTGCATGTAGTGTTCTGACGTAGAGCCAGGCTTTTTGGTGTAATTAACCAAAATCCTACTACTCTCTTAATACCCAAGGGACTGTGACTTGCGTGGGACAAAATAGGCCGTGGCAAGGTGGTGCGATGTAAGTACGACTGGAGTGGTAATGGTTAGAATATAGGTCAGAAGTGTAGATAACTGGGTAGTTATAGTTATAGTTATTTTATTCACTCATTACAGATTGTTCTCAAAACAGGTGGTAATGATTTCGCGCATGGAATCAAAATAAAACGAACAAACATATTCAATTAAACTATGAATTGTTACAAGTCCTGTTCCGGTTTGCAGCGAAGCTGCATCTTTTAAAACAGATACCGACCTAACGGTCACAAAATGTTTTCCTGTGTTTATAAATTGTTATTTTTTTCTCGGCTCTCTTCTTAAATCACTGATCTTCGTTATATTCTTCATATCCTCTTCAAATTCATTCTATTCCCGCTTCGTTCTTTGACTGAATCCGTATTTCCCAACTTCTCTATCCACTCTTTCCACTTCCATATAACCATAGAGTAATGCAATTCCTCCCTTACCACCCTAATCTATGATATAACTAAGGGATGATTGATCACAAGTGGCAGTATTTTGAACCATAAGATGGCATAACCAATAGTTTGATGGAAGATTTGTTCACTTCTAAAGGTTTCAGATTGGATATGGTCAGTTAAAGCCTAGACCTTTCCTTTATATGCGGTCTTAGTTGAAATGATTCTAACAATAATGGAAATACAAGAATACTTTACATATTGCCATGATACTTAGCTGTAGTAGTGTTTAGAAACCAATCAGAGTCCCATAGTTACTTGAAGCTAGCCAGGCCTGGGACGTTGTGAAGGGGTGCATGCGCGGTGCTTACACAAATCAAGAAATTTATCTTCACTATTTGTATTCCATTTTCAAAAACCAGTGTAATTGAATGAAAAGTTCCGATATCCAAGATAATCTCATGCTCTTCAGTTAATATGACATTTTATTTTTGTGAATTCAATCAGATTTGAGATAATACGTCAGTGAATTTCATCACATTCTTATTACTCATTGGCGTACTATCGTAAAATCGATTGAATCCACTGAGATATAATGTCATAATAATCAAAGAACATAAAATTATCTTGGAGGTGTGAACTTTCCATTCAATTACACTGGTTTTTGAATATAGAAAAAAAAACATTGAAGGTGAATTTCTTCACTTCTATAAGCACCGTGCATGTACACCCTTGAGTGGCAATCGCGGTTAGGGTATTCCAAGATGACAGAATTAAGTGAAAACTTTTCAACTCAGCTTAATTTTTCCATCTATAGGCCTACACTAAAGAAACGCATTCATATAGCTGTATACGTGTAAAAATGTTACAATTCAAGGTTGATCATTTCATTTCACATCATTTTGAAGTTGAAATTATCTTTGTTTCTAACGCGTTAGAATGTTTATATCCCATACCTTCCATCAATTCAGGATAAACTTATGTATCTGATATATCTGTAATATAGACTCGGGAATAAAATCATTTGATTATCAAACAGTGGGACTCGTGTACACTGGATTTAACGCCACCTTGTTCAATATTATACATAAACATAACCATGATATATTTCATCTCGGTGATATAACGTGTCATAAGATGTGACCACGTACAGTAAGAGCAGCAGGATATCATAATATATGCATAATACACAGCAGAAGGTGTAATGTATTCCAAACATGATATTACTTTTTGTTGGTGTGGTCTGAACACTTGGATAATTTAACTTCCAAGATAAACTAGGGTCATTTAAGGGTGATCCAAACAATAGTAGATAATTACTGGGTACAAGTTTAAGAGTCAAACTGGTTTGAGTTCTTTTCTGATTTGAAATTTCATGCTCACACAATTCGAAGTTAGTTACGTTTTTCGTGGAATCAAAAATACGCGGTAAAGAATGGAGTAAAAAATACACAGTTTTTCAAATGTGTATAAATGTTATAGACATCGAATTAGTTCCGAAAATATCCCAGGGCCCTTATTCTATAACAGTAAACAAAATGGATGCGTGATGAAAGTGTCAGAGCCCATATGAAACACCATGTTAAAGTATACGAAATAGTTAGGACAAATCGAAGATGGCCTGATTTTGTTCCGTTTTAGAGTTAAAGAATAACCCTCATGTTGAACGAGAAGACAGAGTGGCAAAGGAAACTTGAGTTAGACTTTTGGAAAAATAATATTCAAATCAGAACTTACTTTACTTTGACCAACAACACTACAACCCCTGAAGATACTTTAATGAATACTAGAGAGCAAGATAGAGTTGTTGCTCCTTATAAAATAGAAACGATGAAAGAAAACTGAACTCTATCATTTCCAAACTTTGTAATGATACACCCACCTCCTTCAGAGATATTTTGTTTTGTCGTGAAATCTAACGAGAATTGAAAATCTCCCAACGAAGAAAACGGAATTAATGTACATTTTTCATGACTGAAAATATATTGTACTGAAATATAAATGTACTAACCTCTATCGTGGTTCATCCGCAGTCAAGCCATCGATGACAGTTCTGTGTAAACTCTGAAGAATTGATTTTGTCATGATCTCTAAAAAAATCATCCTTTTTATTTGTAAGTTATTCTCAATATAATTTGTAAATGGATTCATAATAATATCAATGAAACTGAACTTCAACTTTGTCTACTCACAACAACCATTCACTTAATCTGGATTCCACGAACGCATAATTAGCAAAGCGGATATTTTAGGCGCCATGTTGAAGGATCGACCAATTAGTGAGAAGTACAGCGTTGTAGCCTGAGTTTTCTGTCGTTCGTTATGCGAAAGTGGAATGCTGGTATTCGCGCTCATGGAAGGACAATTAACTTGACACCAGTTCTTTATCAACATGCTCCAAGCTTACGTATCGCAATTACTATGGGACAGAAGAATCAGTCAATCAGAATCTTCCAATTTCAGCACAATACAATGGTAAGGAAAGTACTCCAGCAGGATGGGACTCGAAGTCAGAAAGTGGGGATGGCAGTGACAAGTACAACCACCTCGTATTTTGATTGTCTGTCACTTTTAGTTCTACGAAAATATTCAATTGTTTTGTGAATATACAGTTCAGAGTTTGTTATCTCCACATTTTGATCGTTTTTGTTATATGTCACGTTTTGATCGTGCCTATCCTTCAGTTGAAGTTGCAGGTACGATAACAACTGTAAACTGTAGAACTTATAAAAAGCGATAGAAAAGAAGAGTGCCAAGTCAAAATAATGATATATTATCACACATCTTCCGATATCGACAGTATTGTTATTCATTTAGAAAAGCTTTCAATTTAATTCAGTAGCACAATTCTGTTCTCACTTTCACCTAGCAACACACTAAACTTGGTTAGCAAGAAAGTACTCTTACATTTATGTAGACATTCATACTGTTAAATACATAATTAAACTCAAAACACACAACGCTGAGAGCTTCAGTTTCTGTCACTCCACCTTATTCGTTACACCAAGCCTATCTTTTGACTGTTGACGTTAACCCTTGCCGAAACACCACGTCGGTAACCGAACGGTTCGGTATCGTGTCCCAGGTGTGATGAGTTAGTGACGTCACAGATTGATTAGACGTGATGTTTGTCGTGTCCCAATGGCTTACCTTGGGTTGTGTGCTAGGGGTGTGATGGTAGCTACATGGGGTTGTGTACTCGAGTCTCGGGGGAAGTAACGCTAGCTTCACCACACTCGAAAGTGCACTGTAGTGTTTGTATAGTCTGTCTCACCAATCTGTGGAGTTTGTCGGAAAACTTTGTCTATTGCTAGTTTAACATGAGATAAACATGTCGATCATCTCCACAGAATTCCTCGGACTCATGCATTGTTGTAACTTCTTCAAAATTATAACCAAGTTGACTGAAGTCATTTTTTTCATCAACATCGAGAGCAACTTGTCACAAAGCCATTGTTTACATATGAAGGCAAAGGATAGAGGTTTAGGATCGTTTGAATGGGGCACCACAAGGGCGATCTTGTCACCTCCCGAAATTATCTTCTGAAATTTTCTGGTTTATTCACATCTCTTTTCTGTTCAGATTTCCAGTTATATTCTCTGAAATTTTGATATGATTTTAATCATTTCCGAAGTAATTTCTACATCCATTAATTTTTGCACAAGATTTCCAATTTCAAAATTCGCCATAAACAACTCTAATTTGTATACAGTTTTATTCAGGAGCTGACCCTTGAATCTTGATCCCTCAAGCTTGATCCTGAATATGAATGCCATATATTCAGCAGATTACTGATCGAAGAGATATGCAATAATCGCTACATATTGGTGAGACAGTACAAGGTCTTCGTGATGTGTTTTGGACTTGTTTTCACAATAGTTGACGGTGGGCTACCAACTGATAAGATTGCGAGAACTTTGGCCATCATATATGAACTCTGCGTAATTCTTTTCTAAGGGGTGCTTATAAACACCTAGTCAATTCATCTTAACTCATTTTTTTTCGTGTTCACTAATTAGTGTAATTGGTTGCAATGTACATCGACTCCAAGATAATTATATGTTTTCTATTTTTGTGAATTCAATTAGTTTCAAGATGATACGTCAATGAATACCAATAATCTGGGGAAATTCATTGACGTATATCTTAAACTGATTGAATTCACATACATGAAATGTCATATTGATCAACGAGTCCAACATTATCTTAGGGCTGATTCATTCAATTTCACTGGTTTTGAGAATATAGAAAAAAATATTGAAGATGGAATGCTCTCTATTTTCATAAACACCGTGCACGCTCCCCCTAAACACTATAACGCTCTCGGAATATGAAATTTGGTGTTCCTTAGTGAATTCGATCCTGAAAAATTATCAACGCACCAAATATCACAGACAAACAATGTTGATAGACAAACTCCAATACTTGTGAATGCGAGTATATTAGCAAACTTCATTAGCAAAAATCACAGTTGAATGAAGATATAATTAAATCGTGCACAGTTGGGATTAAACTCGTTCGCATTCAAGAAAGACGCTTTTCCATTTATTATTTATAGTGTCTAGAAATCACGAAGATGCTAACGTTATACGCACGTACGAATCACGCACGTCACACAAATTTCGCACTTTTCATACTCGACTTACTTCAGGGTCAACACATTTCTTCACACTCATCTCGCACTTGCAATTCTCCATTCTCGTGAGTGGTAATTAATTTCTGTATAACGGATATGCTGCATTCTCTTTCCTAGTAGAACTCAGGTGCATGTCGCCGGAACCCCCAGAATCGATTTTGATTTTTTTGCTAGTGTCAATTTGTTTGTGTGTGCCTTCGTGTTGCTTCGTTTGTGCTCGTTTGTGCACGAAGTTTCATCGTTTGTGCTCGAGCCGTTCGGGCGCTAGGGGCAAATCAAATTGGAACTTCGTGCACAAACGAGCACAAACGAAGCACAAACGATTGACATTAGCAAAAAAATCAAAATCGATTTTGGGGCTTCCGGCGACATGCACCTGTAGAACTCACCATAGAAGATTGACTACCAACAAAATTATGGAAAATCTTGTCTGAGCATTTACCGCTTTTGAAGAACGTAGTTGTGCGTCATAATTGTGGATCTTGTAATGGGGATTGGTATTTGATCAAAATAGAATGGCAATACATATATGACGTTGAAAGTTCAGATTGTTTTGTCTGCTAAACGAAATTTTTCTTCTGTGGATACTAGTGCATACAATTTTGGTGGAGGTGCCATGTTTTCTATTTTCATCTAAAAGCCAATGTCTATACTGTATTCGAGGCTCTCATTTCGGGTGAAATAGGGTACAATTATGAAGAAAACTACTATAACATAATAATCATTCAATTCATCATTTTTAACTTACATAATTACTTGAACTAAGAAAATAAATATTACACAGAATTCCGTGTTATAAAACCGAATACCTTCAAGTATCCAATGAACGTCTATCAACTGACGATGCTGCCTATTGGTCCGGCACGCACCACAACTCGATATAAAGCGTCACCAATCATGACCAAACTTGATTTTCCTCTACAAAAGCTTCTTGCAATGAACAATATCTATCTCGATTTAAAATTAAAACATTCTGAATCCTTCGTGTTATATTATGCTGAAAGATGGATAGTTTCAATATTAAACCCAATATGAATAAATACATTGCACTGCTTTCTAACTCCTGAGTTCAGTGACGAGAAGTATCTTACAAGAATAATACAAAAAATATCATATCGATTTGACGAGAAAATTTATAACTTCTAATTTAATAAGTCTACTATTCCATGATGAAACTTCTTCAAAAGTGTATCTTTCAAATTATCTTTACGATTTCTAACTATTCCCAAGACAATTGAATCAGTTAAGAAAACTCAATTATTTTCAACAAATAATAATTGCAACGAAAAGACTTCGCTCTAATCTTGTTTGTTCATATTATATACTCACACTATACACGAATAGGAAACTATGCCAAACTAAACTATTTTTTCCTGAATGGAACATTATTCTAACGAACTAACTTTAGTCATTCATCTTGAAATGCAAGTTGTTGATTTATTTCTTCCAAACAACTTGGAATAGTGTTGAATACTATTCTATTTGTCAGAAGGTTGAACAAAAGACGTGCATTAAACACTGACTATCTGAATGAGTGAATCGCTTTCATGGAACACCACAAAAGTATACAAGTATCCATCCACGAAAAGGAGAAGTTTGTCTACCAACACAATAAAAAAATCACGGTTATTCATGAAGCGTAGTATTTTTGAGGTATAATGATTTTTCAGGATGAGGTTCAAGATGAGAAAGTCAACTTTGTCATACAAAAGCGTTCAATCCTCGAAGTTTTTGAGAGATTATATATTTAGAGTCCATGGGACTCGATTAGCAAAATATCAGTTTTTTGTGATAACTTTTGAACGGTATGAGATATCAAAATTGTAGTACTGCAGAAACACAGATAATTATAATACCTTCAAAATGGTTTAAATAATAACTATTCGACTCATATCGTATTTTTGTCAAGCGTATACAGCCAATCAGTATACAGCCAAGAAAATATATTTTTTAGCCTTATATGCTTGACAATTATGTGACATGAATTATACATTTTGATTTCGTACCATATTGAAAGTATCAAAAGATGGTGTATTACCTCGGTATTAGAATTTAAATATCTCATACCACTCAAACTTATAGCGAAATAACTGATATTTAGCTGAATCGACTCCCATGCGCTCTTATGGGTTTCATGCATGGTGCTAATGAAAATAGAGAAATTTAAATTTTTTTTTTTATTATCAAAAACCAGTGTAATTGAATGAAAATTTCACATCTCTGAGATAATTTTATGCTCTTTGATTAAAGTGACATTCTACTCCAGTGAATTCAATCAGTTTTAAGATAATACGTCTATGAATAGAAGGAATGTGATGAAAATCACAGAAATAAAATGTTATATTAATCAAAGAGCATGAAATATTCTTGGAATGTGAACTTTTCATTCAATTACACTGATTTTTGAAAATGGATAACAATTGTAAGATAAATTTCTCAATTTGTGTAAGCACTGTGCACGCACCTCTAAACATGAATTTTTGTGACCACTCAGTTGGTAGACGACTTTCTTCTGTTGGTGGATCAAGTATACATACTAGTTCTTAGCAGAAGTTTCTTGTCAACATTCGAGTTCTCAAGTTTGAACACCTTTTCCGAAAATAATCTGTCCAACCCTTCGAACTTCACGTCCGAACTTAATCTTGTAACTTAGAAGTAAGTTGGGATAACTTTTAGGAACCAAATCAAGGAATCGAATTTCGCTTTGAAACGTTTTGTATAGGAATCAACTTTTCTGAATCATTATACTGGTTTGTTGAACTGAATATCTCCCATTCCTTGATTAATGACAAACTCTATTCATCAACTACATATATATATATATATATATATATATATATATATATATATATATATATATATATATATATATATATAGTACATCATTCATACTCATAATTATATATTCGAAGCTGCATATATACAGGGATGATCTCAGAAAAGTATGATTAATTTTGTTTGAAGTCACATCGTGAATATATGATTGAAAATACGTACAAAGTCAGTGAGATATTGTTGATTTGTGAAGATTTTTTTTGTGAACAACGAAATATGAATATACTATCATTGGTCGCCAATTGATTATATGATGAGTTAGTAATACTGTTTTGAGTTAGACTCCGAGGTTGTGTGTTGTCACCAATATAAATGATCATGTCTGGACCATTTCAAATTGGAAAAATGAACTTTGACACAAGGACTGAGCTGTCTGTGACCGTAGTAATTCACCGCAGATAAAGACTCTCAGTTTCCAAAAGTCCGGAAATCATTAAAAAATATGAATATTTTTGTGACAGATCCGGACATTACCAGCATTGGTATCAAGAGGAAACCAAACACACGAATGTTGACATCATCCACTAGGAACTAAGGCTGTTGGGCAATATTCACTTCCTCCAATATTAGCAGATGTGAGGGTTATCATTCAACAATGGAATACATTTTGGAATCAATGATCCAATTGAGATGGTGATCACTTATCATTTCGTTTTTTGAATCCATATTTGATATCTGAAATCAATGTCAGTATTGTTCGGAACAAAGAAATACAATTAATCTGTATATAGGCCTACAGGAACCAAAAAATACAATAGTGATTCTTTATAGATAGAATTGGAAGATTATGCTCATTGTTTTGTTCGTACTGAATTATGCTGAGGGTTAAAGAGACTACTGGAAAATCTCACGTTCGTGCTTTCAGAGCAAAATTATTCAACGATAAATATATCTGAATTGGAATATATCGTAGAGACAAAACAAAATATATTGAACACCCATTCCGATTTTCAGTATTGTTTTGTAATCTCACTTATTTGAAGTTGATAATTTTGTTTAATTAATACCAAATGCAGAGCATATTTCTATCACATCGATATTCATTCAGATTTATTGATAGAGTTGACAATATTCTTGGAAATAGCATTAAATCGTTGAATGAGATGAATTTTGAACTTCGCCTCTCAAATGGAACTTGCTGAACAAAACATTGCAATTACATATAAAAATAGCAATAGCAATGAAATTCAATCACAGTTTCTACGGAAAGCCTAATGAACGTTCAAATTTCAGTTATGATAATTTCGTCATAATACACACGAACACGCACGTTTAAATAACTCTCACGTACATCAGAAATTAAACAAACAAAAACGTATGAAGTTTTCTTGTTCACATTTCACACAAAACCACACAAAACCTATTAAAACGTATTCGAATCTGATTCTGTCAAAACGCATCTGGACCACAGTGATTTACATGATATTCCTATTATACAGCAACGCGTAATGGTAGATTTCGAATGGCTTTCTCGCGCGTAAAAAAGATTATTAACTCTCGTGTCGTGCGGGTTGCATGCGTGAAGTGTGACGTCATGTGAATGTGATTTGCGGGAGGCCTACCACTCAGGACAAGCATGACGTCATATCACTCACGAGTTGGAGCCAGAATAATGTGAGGTGAAAAGAAAATGTGAGTTATATATACACACGAACATATATGTATATATATATATATATATATATATATATATATATATATATATATATATGTGTGTGTGTGTACGTATATGAACATCGATGTTTTTTTCACAAACTCCGAAGAAGCTTCCAATGCACTACATGAAACCACATATCAACCAAAAAGTCAATAAGACATATTTTCCAGTAACTTGATCAGCATACTCTACTTTCAAGCTTAGATTTTCACATTTTCACCTAGGCATTACAACATTGTATTCCACGAGTAGTACTGCCTACCACGTGAAATCCGACTTCTGAGTCTGAGCTGGCTAGTCCCATATGTAGTACAGCTCAGTTAGAGTGCTCGAGCAGCGCTAGACCTTTAAATAACTTAACGGTAACTTGCCATTTTCTTGACGCTCTTTTCTCTAATCTGAACAGCTTAATGGATTGTGTTGGTCGTTGGGGTTGGTGTGGGGGACAGGGGGAAAGAGGTGGGGTTGGGGGCGTTGGCCACCGATTCCAAGTGCTACAAGAGCTTAAAGGGGGTAAAGTTTTACCTGTGCACCCCAACAGTATAGCTCGGTCTATGGTACTGGCTAAACGACTCTCTCTCTTTCTCTCTCCCTCTCTAGCAATCCGTTAAATTATTCATGGACTTGTGACCGTAGGTTTTTATATGTAGGTTAGTTTCTGTAAGCCTGGTCAAGACTTGAGGGACGTTATTCTGATATGGGGGTGTGAAACAGTTTCTAAGTTTAATGTTTATTTCGACAGGACACGTTTGAAGTCGATTTATGTGAAGATTGAGGATCCTCTAGGGAGATTTTACACATTTCAATGATCATAAAACGTTGGCAATGCAAAATATGGAATCGTCAAATAAGTAATAACGTGCTCAAATTAATTGTACAGATTAATGATGATTTGTTGACACATGTGGAAATATTGAATGTTTATTATGTGGATAAAGATAATATATTTTCAAATGGGTGAACGCGCAAAAGTGACTCAATTTCCGTATTTGAAAAAAACATTCTCTAATTTTTTCATAGAACGGATACTATCTCTAAATTATGGAGCGAGCTAAGCTCAAAGTATAAAGTAGTATAATACTATCGTCTCATACTAATAACCTTAGGACGAATGTAGAACAGCTGGGGATTGACTGCATTTCGGAAAATACTATTTCGAATATCATGTTACATAGGATCACAATTGCTCAAACGGAAAGGTATTACGATACATCTTCAAACTACGCTGACACTGGTAATGCTGACACGCTGTGACAAGACTCAAATTCATTGAACGGAGTTTTTTATGTCGTATTACCGAGATATTCAATCAGAAATGTAATATCGAGCATAAGTTTTATATATGCTAATAGATAAAATCATGATTTCCATGATATAAAAACATAGATATGCAATTTGCATAATCAGCTGATGTCATCAATGCTAATGATGATATGTAACATGCATATCAACAGTGGACAGTTCGTTGGTAAACACGATTTTACTAAATAGATTGATAGTCACCAACATCCTCCGCATGATATATTCATCTAGTATGCATGATAAAACATTTGCATCATATATTATTTCCGATAATTAGTTGTGGTACCATAACAATTTCATGGTCAATAATGTAACACAAATGATATACAGTTCAATATTTTAATACATTTTGAAAATGAAAAATGAAGCATTAAACAGAAATGATGAATTGATATTCAATATCATTGAATAATCTGAGAATATTCATCAAAACTTCATTTTTTCATTTCACCAACTCCTCGATTGGAGAGAATTATATTTACACTCATCCCGAATATTTCAATATAATAAATACATTCTTTAAAAAAAATGTATAACAGAAACTAACATCTTCATACACAGCACATTCCCTGTGAACCAACTCTAGACATCCCATCATACGTGGTTCAAAAGCTTTGCGGTCATGTATAACCTATATTATTGTGGCTTTTGTCCTTTCTTTCATGTTATATATAGACTCACGTTATAGATGTGGCTGTCCTTCCTTTGCCTTCTTTTTTATCCCATTTCTCTTTCGTTTTCTCATTAACTTCGTTCCCTTTAGCCTGTTGTGTCGTCCTTTTTAAAGTCTCTTTTACATCGAAATGCTGAGTCTATTCGTGTGTGTCACTCGTTGCGTCTGAGCCATCGCATTGGGATGGATTCGTCTAGTAAGTTGACTGACTGTTGTTGAGGAAACAAGGGTCGTATACTGAAGTAAGCGTACTGCGTAACGTTTCGAAAAGAAAGAGGATTGTGTTGAATTTACATGACAAGAGCATGAAGATGGACTGGAAAAACGGGGGCGCCTGAAGAGGGAATACCGGAATAAAGACGACTTAGTTGTTTGACATGGGTTTGAGTGTCCAGCCTTAACTGAACCCTAACCACATTTTTACAATCATCCATTGGAGAGTAGTGTTGAATTTACATGACAAGCTCATGGAGATGGACTGGAAAAACGGGGGCACCTCAAGAGGGAATACCGGAATAAAGACGACTAGGTTGTTTGATATTGGTTTGGGTGTCCAGCCTTAACTGAACCCTAAACACATGTTTACAATCATCCATTGGAGAAGAGTGTTGAATTTACATGACAAGAGCATGAAGATGGACTGGAAAAACGGGGGCGCCTGAAGAGGGATTACCGGAATAAAGCCGACTAGGTTGTTTGATATGGTTTTGGGTGTCCAACCTTAACTGAATCCTAGCCACATTTTTACAATCATCCATTGGAGAGTAGTGTTGAATTTACATGACAAGCGCATGAAGATGGACTGGAAAAACGGGGGCGCCTGGAGAGGGAATACCGAAATAAAGCCGACTCAGTTGTTTGACATGGATTTTGGATTCCCAACCTTACCTGAACCTCGACCACATATTCACTATTGTCCATTGAAAAGTATCCTGGAGCCCATGTCACGCGACTGGGTCGATTTTATTCCGGTATACGCTCCTCAGAATCCCTGGAAAACGCAGCGTTTTGTGAGAGATAAAATGCGGAGGTGAGAGAAATCTACGAATCTTGGTTTTGAAAAAGATGATCTGATTTTCGTGAATGTTTTCATTCACTTGTTATTGATTTTCTTACATGAAAATTTCTTGGGTTGAAAATAGATTCAAATCTTTGGCAAAAAAATCGATACAAGAAACTTGTGTCCAGACACATACACACAGGTATAGTGCTTGCAAGAACAATATGCGTTAACAGCCAAATCATGAGAAAATATACAATTAAAGGAATTAGTTTTGAATGGAATTTGGAGTGAGATGAACATATTCCATCCATACCTTTGTGTTTGCATCAGAACGAACTGAAGTTTCAGTTGTGTCCAGAGTTCCAAATAATGTGCGAAAGTATATTCTAAGGACACCCGCTTAGACCTGACAATATTTCATTTTTATGATATTTTTAATATTGCACGTATGTATCTAGTCATGTATTGTACGCGCGCGGTTACGCGGAAGTATTTTTTGAGAAATACAACTCGAATTTTCAAACATATACTGCCATTCTATCATCAACTTTTCAGGAGACAACCTAGAGCGTGAGAATATCTGATAGTTTTAGTGCTTAGTTCTGAGGCTTTCGCTATCCAAATAGTATGTATAATAAGTATTTACTATCTGGTATTTGGTCAATTTATCGTGTCGTGTGAGTTTAAGTACTCATGAAACTTCTCTCAGGATGCGTTTTGAAGATTGAATTACTATTTTATGTGACCGCTAGTGTTCGTAGTCGTATTCTACTGAAAAATGTAACACTTGCACAAAGTGCAGTCAGTACATGACCATGTGGACACGAAAGAATGAACAGAATGCGAATGAGGCCTGAGCATGAATTATAAATGTACACAATGGGCTCTAACTATATACTACACAAACATTTAGACAAATTCACTCATCCTCAAGAAAGTGACGAGTTACACTTCAAATTTCGATCTTTTTGGCCATTGATTTCTCAACGATTCTGAGGAAAATCATGAATGTTTCAAAATGAAATTGTGGTGAATTATTCTTCGATTGCATTGTAATTGTTGTAGTATTTTGATTTCAGTTGAATACTAATCCAGATGATGACTGTAATCTGTGATGAAGTAATGGTTGAAGAATTGAACTGTTAATTGTCGTAACAGAAAATGTAAAATGAAAGTGACGAACTAATTGTAGCAAAGCTGACAATCTCATATCACGTATATTCAATCATTAAAAATACGAATCATAATGAATCATATTCATTATTATCATTCTTCAAACATAATTTATGGAATGTCAGATGATACCTAATGCGTTTGTTTTAAAATATCTTCTTCTTGCAACTTATAGAAGTATCGAATACGATTATATTATGTCAAATGCAGTAAAGGTCTTCATCCGCACAATGATTAGATCGATACTTTCTCAGAATCCATTAATATAATAGGATCATGCATATCTGAATACTTATAATATTGAGTTGTTTGAGGCTTTCGCGACCCGAATATATAAGGTATTATAGATTTTTTTTAATAATATCTGATACCTTATATTCGGGTCGCGGAAGCCTCAAACGAATCATCATTCACGTCCATGGGGAGGAAATATTTCACAAACGACGCCACGAAAAAACCCGATATCTAATAACTTATAATATTATCTAGGCATCCATTTTTGGAAGACAGTAATCGTTTGTTCTGGTAATTGAATTAACATATTATGAAATGTAATATTTGAACCTTGAAAATATTCAATATCAATTCCTCTCCACTCTTCTACCCATAGTCTGACGAAAACTCTTGCATAGACTGCTTTCTCCTAGTTTCTCATATTGTAAATATTTTGCATCAATTTTATTCTGCATTTCGAGTCACATGAGCCATGTATAATAAAGTGAAGTAGAAACCACCCCTCCCTCTCGACGTGGTCCTTCTCCCACAGAGATTACTCGATCGTTATTGCGGTGGATTTGACTATACATGGTAGACCACATCAAAGGCAAGTCAAAAGAGTTCTATTATTATTACATGTACGAGTATATATATAAAATCTATCATCTATATACCTAAGTTGATATAGCCACTTATCAACGAATAAAATAGCTCCCCTTTGATGATATTGTAGCTGACCATACATGATGGGAGGTTGGTGGGGAGAGGGCGGGGGATTTAGGGGGTGATCAAAGCATTGAGCAGCAAACAAGTATGGGGATTTCGTTTTGAAAATTTTAATCGCTAATCATGCACGTTTTTCAGTCATGCTTGAAATTGATTATAATTGTCTATAAACTGAATGACCCTGTGGTTGTGCGTTATACATATGAATTCATAGTATATATCATTTTAGTTATCGAGAGCGTAGATAGTCTCGTTTTTGTTTTCTTTTTCATGCAAATTGAAACTGATATCATAATCGTTGAATACAATACAAATTCACTATGGCGAAGTGAAGCCCCACGAAATAATGTTTCAGGACCTTTGTTTACAGGTCCATCTTCTTGGTGTCACAGTCAGAAGTCTGACATATATACCTATAAAAAATGTGATATTTTGAAAATGATCGATGAATAGCATTTTACAACAAATACTCACCAATTTTGAAGAAAAATATGAATTATTGAAAATATAGACTACTCATATCCAGATAAATTAATATTCATAGAAATATTTTGTAATGGTTAAATATCATGGTCTACAATATTTGGGATGAATGAATTCTGATAAATTGGGAAAAATGTCTTATCCAAAAATGTCCCATTCAATATTCACTTTCGAATAAGAACTTTCCTCCGATAATCGCATAAGTATCTCGTATTTTTCATTTTCATAACCTAATTTTATGATGATGTATTACTTTGAAATCCACTCTCCTCCGTTTTGGTGGTCAACAAGTATTATTACTTCAAAATTGAAGTATGTGTAACAAAAGTAATGAATGCACAGCAATTTATAGTTGTATACTCGTATACGATATAACAAAAGAAGATGATCTTCCACTAAAACAAACACAAATACCACAAAGTAATATTAATTAGACAGTTGTGGTTTTTCGAGGGATCAAGGTACAAGGGTTTGGGTATCCCCACCTCACCAGAACCCTAACCACATCCCATTGAGAAGTACCACGAAGCTCAAGTCACACGACCACGTCGAATTTATTCCGGTACAGTTTCCAATTTATCAGATATCATTCATCCTGAATATTGTAGACCATCATATTCAACCATTACAGAATATTTCTATGAATTTAAATTTTTCTGGATATGAGTATATTTTCAATAATTCATATTATTCTTCAAAATCGGCGAGTATCTGTTGTGAAATGCAGATAAATCATTTCATTTTCATCATTTAGATCATTTTCAAAATATCACATTTTGCGCTCATTTTGCGCTCATCGGCTACCCGGCCCCAACAAACTCATTATTTCGTGGTTGAAAGTATAGTGTAGTGAACGCTTCCATTATCTTCATTATGAATATCAAGGAAGGGAATCAATCATTTTATCATTTTCAAAATATCACATTTTGCGCTCATTTTGCGCTCGTCGATGCACCGGCCCCAACAAACTCATTCTTTCGTGGTTGAAAGTATAGTGTATAGTGAACGCCTTCATTATAACTTTATTATGAATATCGATTATCTATCAGTGGAAGGGAATCAATCATTTCACTGTACCGACACGTAACTTGGTATTATTGAACACTAATGACTGGTATGAGAGTAGTTGTACGAACAAAGGTGGAATAATCTAACTTTTCATTGTGTTTCGAGTTCGAGTTGCATGGTTTCATGTAAAGGAAAGGTAATAAAATAGATGGATTAGGTGAGTAAGCTATTTCAATATACATTCATTATACACTATATACACACACATATATATATATATATATATATATATATATATATATATATATATATATATATATATATATATATATTGGGTTTCACCAAATTATATGAACATTGTTCATCGTGTTTCATTATAACAGCACTTGGAATAAAATGAAGGCAATATTGCAATATTTCTTACTTCAGTTGTCGAAAGTCCGGAACACAATATAAACTGTTTTTGCGATATATCCGGACACTACCAACATTGGTATTGGGAATAATCTAACCACACGAATGTTGATATCTTTCACTTTGAACTAAGTCTCTTAGGCAATGTTCACTTTTTCCAATGACAGCAGGTGCAAAGTTCATCATTATACGAAGGATAAAATAAGGAGTGACAGCCCTCGATATAACTAGGCCTATCACTCTACTAATTAAAGGTCGTGGCCAATTAGTACTTCATCCAAGCATTCACTTCGAGGACTGTGGGAAACCACGAAAAACCACGTCAGGACGGATCAAGTTGGTCTTGAAATATACATTTTTTCTTCCAACTTATATTCTTCTCGTCTGTTCTTGTTTTCTTCGTTTCTTGAGACATTGATAGTTGTGATGACATGGATGCAAGGAAAACCAAGTGGCAGTGGAAAGTCTCGATCCCCCATAGCCCTCTCGACATTGATGATATTCTGATGGCCGTGCTCAAAAACAATCTGCCAAGGTTCATGTATTCTTTTGAGTGATTTTCAAACTTTTGGGACCCAAATATCTTGAAAATCCTAGAAATAATGAATGTGCTTACATGAATCTATTCTAAAATACAATATACTGAAACGTTAATATCGAAACCACTTCTCAAAGTCATGAAAACTCTGTGTGATCACTTTATATCAAATTAGCTGAATGTCAGCCTTCCTTCTGGCTAGCCCAGATGTCAAAAATTTGTATCGTAAGTATTTCACAAAATAACTTAAACTATTACTTCCCTTTACGTTCACTTGTAGTATGGTACTCGAAGATCATGTAGACATCACCATAAGTAATATTGGCTCACTTTAAATCCTTTAAAACATTATTTATATACGGACAGATATATCTCCAAAACTGTTTTATCTGCGGTGAAGATGTGTGGTCACAGACAGCGTAGACCTGGTGTCAAAGTTCATTGCTTTAATTTAAAATAATAATAAAATGGGGTGGTAAGATTATTTCTTACTGCAATATTGCTTATATGAGATCGAAATAGTTGAAAAATGGCTATGAATACTGTGGTTAAGACTTTGACTATGATTATAACTAGAAATATTCCTATTCCAATGTATGGAGGCCGATTAAATTGACCCCCTCTCCCCTTACACACATTTTGAATATATACCAAGTTTAGCGTTTTTGAAATATTCTCGTTTTGTGGAGAAATGTCCTGATACGATAATCGCTTCTGATGTTATACTGTATTGTTAGTTATTTCAATTCCAATGTGTGGGGACTAGTGTAATGCCAACCGCCTACATTCAGAATATACTTCTTGAATCAAGTGTATGAAATATGATCGTTTTGTGCTGAAATGTGCTGTGAAAAAGTCGTATTGTACTGTTCGTTTTGTTCGTGCTGGATCAGTCAGTTAAGGAGTGAGACTTAATGGGTATTTTAAGAAGAGTCTTGACCACTCATGGGTGTCTTGGCACCTTCGTGGGTGTTGAGGGGCGTCTCAAGGGATCTGTTGTCCAAGATTGTCCTGAATAGGTTGTTCTAATAGGTGTAATAGGTGTCTTGAAGAGTTCCTCAACTGATGTATTGGGAGCTGTCTTGAGGTTGTCCTAAAAGGAGTCCCGATGGATGTTTTAAGAAGTGTCTTGATGGCTGTCCTCAGAAGTGTTTTAACATAGGTCGTGACGAGTATGTCTCAAAGGGTGTCGTAAGAGGGGGGTCGTACGGAGTGTCGTGACGATTGCCTTGAAGTGTTTTAGGATCGTCTCAAAAGTGTCTCAAGACAGCTCTGTCTTAAAAGGTGTTCCAAGGATGGTCTTAATGAGTGTCTTAGGGAAGTCTCAAGAGGGTACGGAAGGATTTGGTTGGTAGGGATCAGAGTATGATAGAAAGGGGTATGGTGGGTCGTAGGGAAGCGTCTGCTCTACGGGAAATGGAGTCTTTTTCCGAGTTTATTCTGTTTTGAATCCGATGTGGAAACAGAAGTCGTCTTGACTTCTGTTTCCACATCGGATTCAAAACGTTCGAAGAAGGGAGTCGAAAAACGGATTCGAAGAAGTTGCTTCGAGTCCGTTACTGAGCATCTGTTCTTGTTAACAATCATAATATCATCGCCTCATTCGAACGTCAAATAACTTATTGATGAGTTATCAAACGAACAAAACTCATCACTGCGATGGAAAACTGAACGTTCAAGACCCGGTTTCACTAATTGATAATTAGTGGACGCCATAGTTAGTGGATTATACCTTGTTATCACCCATGGTTACTTTTTATGTACCGTAACGAACACTTTGATAATAATTGCTTAGATTTAATTCAATCTACATCACAACATCCTTTATATAATTCAATCAAATTGGACTCTCATTCTATAGATATTGGGTTTGACGGCGCACTGTACTGATGATGATCTATTGACGTAAAATCGAACTCAATAAGTCTGAAATTGTAATAGTTAGTAACGCTTTTCAATTTTTAATTAATCAGGACTTATTTCGAGCAACCGAATTGTCTGAACACTGGTTTCCTTATAAATTACCAGCTCGTAAGACATTATTTTAAACATCCCATTTAAGATACCAGATTAGTCATGACTCAATCTTACTAGGCAAGTCTACCGTTCAGTTTAATTAAATCTTCTTTTAAAGTCTAGCCAATTAATTGTTCCCCTCTAATCATTGCGACTAACGTAAAGAGAAGGTAGGCCTATATAGGAAAGAGGGTGAAAGAGGGGGATGGGATGAAAGGGAGGTTATTTAAATGCCTAATGTAGAACCACCAAGATGGTTTTAATTGGTCTATAACTCAGTACGTTTATCTCGTAGTGAGACGACGGCAACATAGCTAAGATGTAATAAACCGTGAAGAAACAGAACGAAACAAGATATTTTCATTGTTTTTCGAGATGTTTTGTAACAGGCACCGATGAAGAGAAGTGATTATTGATTCACTATAGGTTCCATTTCTAGTGATAAATTGTATGAAGAGATGGCTCCTGTGGTTTTCCCGTTTGAGCAATCCTAACTTTCATTCTTAGTCAATGAGGTAACGTGCGATTTTTGATGAAGTTTCGACTTCATTACAACATCAGTTTAAAATATTCTCAGTTTGAAAAAAATTCCTAGAATGATTATTCGAGTATCAATGGGAAAGAGATATGCAATGTGAGATCAGCGATTTATATGAAATGTATGCCCTGAAAAAAAGCTTGAACACATGAAGATTTTGAAATCACCAAAGCAGGGCCTCCCTCTTCTAATTGTTGCTTCTTTCTAATCGTTCAACGACTGAAATGGTTTGATCTTTTGATCTCCTCAACGATGTTTTGACTGATCTATTAATAAATAGATTATGATTATTCTCTACGAAACGGCTCAGACGATTAATGTTGTACTTCAGAAAAATAAGTATTATTCCTTTCTTCAAATTCCGTGAGAATTTAAGGAGAATATATTGTTCACAAATGTACTCTGGGTTATCCTTATAATTTTTGGAATTCAAAATGATTTTTCTCGAATTTGGATCAAGCAATTGCGCCGCAAAACAACAAAGCAAAATCGCTCATTCGATGAAATTATCAATAATTTCAGTTATTCACAATCATCCTGTAGATCGCTGTTTGAAAAACAAAGCTGCAGAAGCAGTATTTACCTGTATTTACGAGAGATGAATGGATCGAACTATCCGCGCGATAACGGTCTGCAATACGAAGAACGGTCGTTCGGAACCTTCATCTCCCCTGGAAACAAATATACACAGATTTATAACAACTATATGTGAAAGATCCCTAAATGAAAAAAATATGTTCATTTTGATAGTATAGATAGCTTCGCGCTCGAATCGCTTTATAAGAAAGTTCAATTGCATTATAGAAATTGTATTTTCTTGATTTTGCATCCAATATTGATCACATTCATTCTATTCAACATATAAGCTAACCAACTGGACATACATCGATTCATTCTGAAGTAAACTATCCTGATCTAAGCTAAATATAATCTATATAAAACAACGAATATGAGCTAAAAATAAAATGGAATAGAACTAACCTACCAATAGTATGAACTAACCGTAACTTGGTTCGAACTAGAATCAAATATCTAATTCAGAAAAAAATACCCTAAAGTTGTACCACCAATAGTAAACTGAAAGTAATCTAATCCAAGCTGAAACATGAATTTTTGATAAAACCAAACTAAACTGAAACTAAACTGATATCTTCTATAATAACTGAAGGTTATGCAGAGAGAGAAATTTCTTATTCATAAAACACTGCCGCCAAAACGGTTGCCACATGGACACAGTATAACAAAATGTATGAAAACAATGCATTATTTCAAAATAAATTAGAGAAAGAATTAATAATGTAAAAGTAATAAGGGTGAAACAAAAGAACGAACGCGAATATAAATTGATAACACTAAAGTATGAATAGAAAATTAAATGATATGTGAAATTTTGAAAAAAAATTGAATGATATCACTGTGGCACTAGTGCATATACATCTGGGCTATTTGCCAATATTCACTCCGATGCCCTAGGAAAACACGTATACCATTCCAATTGCATCTAAGCCGGACCGTGTCGTTGGTTTACCGTGGTGATTTAACCGTGCCGTACTCAGTGGATTATCGAAGGGCAATAATCTGTATGCTAAGCCGTTGTTCGGTATAAGACAAGGATTATGTAGTATTACATGAATAGTATGGAGACTAGAGGCCAGCCCTAAACTCGTATGTTCATTATTCGGCGGGGTAACATATCTAGTGTGATGATAGTTCGTTGAGGATTTTGGCTATCGGTTTAAGGATAGCCTTTGATTCAGTTAATATACAGAGGATTCGCTGCATTTTCAGTTGTAATAGTTGGAGTACCCAGTCTCAATAGGGCAAAAAGTTCCCACCAGGGTGAATCATATACAAGTAGCAGGCAAAATATTGTGAACATTCATTATGGGTCGGCAGTATTCTAGAAAGTACTCCTCTGCACGGTGTGAAGCATTTAATAAGTGGATCCGCAAAGCCACTTACGATTGTTTATGCTTCATGATCACACTGAAAGTTGTATTAGTTAAGGAGTCCCCAGTCTCAATAGGTCAAAAAGTTCCCACCAGGCTGAATCATATACAAATAACAGGCAAAATATTGTGAATATTCATTATGGGTCGGCAGTATTCTAGAAGGTACTCCTCTGCACGGTGTGAAGCAGTTTAATAAGTTCATCCGCAAAGCCACTACGATTGTTTATGCTTCATGATCACACTGAAACTGTCACAAAACATGTATATCGCGTTATATACATAATTTAATTACTTCTTGCGATATTTTATCGTGTATGGAATCGATTTGTTCGTAAAACAAATGACTTTGAGCTAAACTAATCCTGAGCAATGCAACGGATTGTGCTTGGCATACAAGACCAGGAAAAGTCACGCCATTTTGTGTTGTGAATAAATGTGAAAAAATATTCATTTATATCAAAACGGTTGTAGGTATGCTGATGAAACCTAGTTTATCTGATCGAGAGGAAGGAACAGTCAAAAACATGTCAATTGTCATCTCCATCCTGGCTATCTAGTGTTTTTTTATTTTTGTGTGTCATGCTCTTACGTATTTTTCAACTTGCTTTTTCAAAAATTTCCGGAAATTTTTAGATTATTTTTCTCCTTGAATTTTGAATTGATTGATACATTGATACATTTATACATTGATGGATAAAATAGAATATGATACATTTCTGTGAGTGGGATCCCCTTAAAAATACCACATATGTACCAACTTGAACCCAATATGAATACAAAAATGTATCTTCACGATGTTCAATACTCATTGATCAACGCACATTGAAAGCTATGTTCAATGTAAAATGTATTTATCCCGGATCTTTTTCCGTTTAGTACACACGTTGCAGCTCTTATTAACAGCAGTGTAAGGGTCGACACCCCTGTATGTTAATGCTAATAAATACGAAAACCATCGATCGTATCCGCCAAGGATAAGAGTGGTACATATTTTTCTGTACATTTGCAATCCTCTTATCTCAGATCTTCTCAAGGCATTGAAAAGCCTCACATACAGCATCCACTCTGGTAGTGATTAGGCTTATATACTGGGTTGGAGGCGCGAACCACTAGTGGTGTGGGATGGGGGGACGATCAATCGGGAACTTCATCACTCGTGTGTGTATGTAAGTTAACAAGGTGATAATGACCATTCTGTTTCTAGAAATGTTACGATATATGTATATATATATATATATATATATATATATATATATATATATATATATATATATATATATATATATATATATACTATATATATATATATATATATATATATATATATATATATATATATATATAACAACGACAACAACAACAGCAACAGCAAATTTCGCATGATTGCATTTTATTATTCAATGTTTTATGATGAAGTATATTGATATTATACTTGAATATCATACAGCGTCTTTGCTTCAGCAAGAATCTCTGAATGAACAGAAAAAAACACAAAACCAGATAGAACTCCACAACTGTCACAAATTGTTACGTCTTAAATACCTAATTTTTTATTAAAGTGAACCCCATGGCTCACTTCATTTTAAAACAGAATCTAAGAATTCAACAGCATACCAATATAAAACACCACTTTGAAAAAACACATTAAAAACCATCAAATCTTGTATCGAGTTTTGGATTATATTAAACACAGAATTCCCATAATTGAATTCCAGGAATAACTAGAATTATGAAGGATTAGATCTTTTTAGCCTTCAGAAATTCCAACGGTTTTCGAGAAATAACAAAAGTATACATTATCATAAGGAAGAATATATATTCAATATATAAGAATACACATATATAAATATCTCTCGCTGTATATATATATATATACTCTATATATACTCTCTCTCTCTCTATATATAAATATATATATATATACTATATATACTATAATACTACTATATACTACATACATATACTGATTAAACTTCTTGGAAACGATCTAATATCGATATATTTGGGATATTATTGCCATGTCATAAAGATGCACCTCTTACCGGGACTCGAACCCGGGACTTTCTGATTGCCGGTAAGCTGCTCTCCTACTGAGCCAAGGTACTAAAATTAATAACATTTACCGAAAAAATAATATAAAATTGAAGAAAAACATGTTTGAGTTTCTAGATACTTATATAGTTCATTCTCCTCTCAAACTTTGGCGCACAACTCGAATCCCTCAAATCCCAAGCTGTAATAATATGGAAGACATTATTCTCACAGTATGAAATCTTTTTGCATTTTCGTGAATTTACCATATTTCATTCATAGTTCGTATAATATGATTTATGTTGAAATGTGTAGCACCAATGTTGAGACTATACACAGAATAATATATGTATATATATATATATATATATATATATATATATATATATATATATATATATATTTACATGAACGAAAAATGTCAACTAAATTTTCTTCTTGACGTGTTGTCATTTAACCCTTATACATGAGTTAAGGAGAAAGAAAATTCATTTCGCATTCGTCCGCATGAAGCATGACAGTCTGAAAGACATTGCAGTTAATGTGAAAATCTCCAGGCATAACTCTCCCCCCCCCCCCCCCTCAACGGTCTTCTCTCTCGGACACGTAAACCTCCCTTCTCAACCCTTCACCATATAAGACTATGTCGAGATTTAGGGCTAGCTCGTGAATCAGACAGTGTATAGAGAAATATGAAAAAAGTGAAATACCATTTACAGGAGTATCTTGGTTGATTATACTATTTTTTGTCCTCATCGTTCTATAAGTGAATATAATGATGAAAAAAAGTTAACTGTTTACACACACATACATGCAATTGAATGTGGGAAACAATCTCGAATATAACTTCGAGTTTTGATTCGATATTGCTTTGAAGTTTTTTCAAACTTTGAGTATCAAAGTTTACTCTCCTTCCTTGTTTCTTTATGATATTCATATCCGATCCAAAAGTACTCCATGTTCTTTATAAACCTTAAATATTGATCCAAATTGAATGAAAATAGGAAAACGCATTATCTGCATTCTAAGATGAGCGATGTGGGCGGTTATTTAGTTTCAAATCTTCTCTCACCGGTTCTAGCCTCAGCAACCAAAACTACCCTTCACAGAAACCTAGTCTGGAAAATTGTTCGTCCACCAAGCGCAAGTATAGAGGTTGAGAAGAAAATGGAGATGATGGTGAAGAAGACGATGGGACAAGACTGTCTACGACCATTTATCAGTTAATCAGATACTCAGAGGTTCTTGATAATAGTATTATCCCATTCCCTGATTTCTCTATGTTGGAACCCGGCGTGTGATATGTATTCAATGATGAAGTTGTTCACATTTTTTAAATTTATTTGTGAGAAATTTGTATTTATGTTTCTAAGTATATTCTATATTGGCCCTGTGAAGTTTTCTGAATTTTCTTTTTCTGGTCATACAACATGAAATATAGACTAGGAATATTATAATATATGCGTGACACATCAGTCACAATGTATTGCCAATGATATTTCCGGAAAATCATAAATAAACTTTTGACTAAAACGCGTTTTTTATTCTTCTAGATATCAATCTCTCGCTTTTATCCATAAACTGAATGCTGATTCGGAATCGAACAATAACAATTTAGAAAAGTCTGAAACACGAAACTATTTCGAAAAGAAAATTGAGGCATTCAATCACCTGCCCATAAAACAAATTCCTAACAAAACCATTGTATTCTAAAACGATCGCCAGTTTTTTTCTCTGATGCATTGTCAAAGAATCTATCCTATTATTGATTGAACATTGAATAATGATTCGAACTTTATTTTGACAAATACATTTATGATTGATAAGCCCAAACGAACTAAAAAAACTCATACATTCACCTTTATTTATACATAGAATGTTATAATAAATCGTTCGAGTATTTTCAAAATGACTAATCTCTCGGAATTCTGATTGGCATATGAAATGTACGTACTTGAACGAGTATATTAGGGCATGCTGTTTCCCCAGTTGGGCTATTCATGGCCCTGGGGGAGTTGTTTGTTGGGGGGAGGAGAGAGGGGGGGAGTGGACCTGGAGCAGACATGGGGTAGGTAAGGGGCGGAGTGGGGTAGCTGATAGAAGTGATAGCTAGTATACATGCAAGGTAACGTGCCACACCAACGATATATACAACACTTTTTTTTCTGAAAAAGGCTTATTTTCGGATTTAATGGGAAAATGATGTAGTGGTTTTCAGTTGAATTTTGTTGGTATGAGAATTGAGTGAGAACATAATTTTGTCTTCAATTCCATCTAAACGTGCGTATATGATACTTTATGCAATGATGCATGCAGTGATGCAATGTATAATCATTCCCAATGCTTACTATTTGCATGTGGATAATCTTGAATGAAACATACTTTATTGAGCGTTATATTCATTTTGAAAGACGAGTGATGCGGTACAGTATTCACTACCACTAGGAGACTTCGGGGAAATTTAAGATTGGTTATGAGTTTTATTTTGCTAGCACTTTTCATTCAAAATATAATTTGCATGTGGCTCATATGTTTCATATTTCATTCAAAAGGCAGAACTATCGTCAGTCTTGACTTCGATCCGACAGAAGATTGGTGATTTGAAAACTTGTTATAAAGTACGAATAGTGGAGTTCAATAAGATTCATTCCAAGTTCAGAATGGGTTTTTTTTTCATATTTAATATTTGTATATGAAGTATTGTCCTTTGGATGATTTCTACATTTGACTCATTTTGTGGTAGCAACGAATTCAAATCGTGTAATGATTGTAATTATGAAACACAGTGGTTCCATGAGGATAAGGAAACATAAATCGACGAGCGGTAGTAGGCCTATCTCTTATCAAATGTGACAAATTGTCTACAAATAGTAACCGTTAATTTCAATCTAATAGCTACATTTTTTTTTTCTCTCAAATTTCCTCTACCTAGTACCCCTTATTGCATAAGATTTTTTACTCCATCTAATAATGATAATTTATGTAATGTTCTACGTTATTTCAATAATATCTATGTAGGATCAATCCGTTCACTGACAATTCAACTTTATTCTGCCAGAATTATGGGAAATAGAGCGTTTTCCCCTCCAGTATTCACTCTAAACACCGAACAATATCGAGAAAAACGATGTCAGGATGATCGACCAGGAAGGGAATCGAGCCCCGGTCTCCTGACTAACGGTTCAGTGCGCTAGCAACTGAGTGCTATCACTAATCACAAGACGTCAATTATTTGTCAAATTTACTATTGATTTACAAACAAATCCATTAAAATACATCATTTGGAATCACTATTGATTTTAGGTTACGTCAGGCCAGTTTTTGATCGAATTAGTTAATCGACTCATCATTTTCGGTAATATGAGATTTTTTAAAAATAACATCTAAACTTGATACAAAATCATTGTTCCCCAATTAAACTCATGGATGAAAGATGAGATCCTTTGAACGGGGCACCACAAGGGTGATCTCACCACCCCAAAGAATAATTAGTTAATATGATGCAAATGTTAATAGTAAGCATAAGGTTCATTATATATTGGGAAAACTCATAATTCATTCATCGATTCATTTATTTATTCATTCATCTTCAGTCATAAATGATAGCTAGGAGCCAATCACCATGCCATTAAATGCCTTTCAATAAAGCTATAACTCACTAATACATAGTTTTTCCCCTAGGTGGTTGATAGAAGTTAGGTGAACTAGTCACATGGGCAGTTATTTCAGGTTGCATGCTACGCGCGTATGTTCACATTATACCTAGATCCAACTACTAATAAGGCTTATGCTGAACTATATTCGGGCGTAAACCAGTATAGTCACATGCCTTGAGCATTAGCAGGATATAAGTAATCATGCTGCTAAAGCTGGTTAATACGGTTGGCTAACATAAGGAAGTAGCGTTGACGTTTAATTCACATGCATGGCAGTGGATCAGGGGGGACATGACATGGGGGGAGTAAATCATAACACTTCACAGATTAACGACCACTGATTGGAGGAATTAAGTTGTTTCAGTGGTAATAGACGCAGATTTTGGTGTTGATAGACGACTATTATTATGTGTTTCATTGCTTTTCTTCAACCTTCTATAGTTTATTTATTACACTTTTGGTAATAACCTTCCATTGAGTCGAAGTTCTGGTTCGTCATGCGAGTTTTTCCCCGATTTTTTTTCAAGTTTTGATTTTGGATTGCTTGCTGATTTCACGTATCTTACTCTGATTGATTGTGATTGGAACTCATCAAAACTATTATTGAATGTATTGGTGTTAGTATCACGTTGACCAAATAATGGAAATATTGTAGTGGTGTTAAGATCGCCCTTGTGGTGCCCCGTCCAAACGATCCTATTTTCATCCTTAGCTTTAATTGGGGAACAATGATTGTGTATCAAGTTTCGATGTTATTAAAACAAAAAAGTAATAATGATATATCAGAAACTCCGAACTGGATTCATGCTGGCATAATGAATACATTAATATAGCACCAACATCCAGTGATGAATTGTTAATTGAAACAATGAGAAATTGAATTCAATCTATGATTTTCGCCATCCTCAATTTTTGACGGCAATTTCATCAAAATCAGAATCACTATTTTTTAATTAAAGAAAAAGAGAGAAACGTATGCTAAACAACATAGTTCCATGAAATGTATTCATATATTCATTTATTCATTTTATTCTTGTCCAGTGGAGGATTTCCAAGATTATCATTGAAATAACAATAGAAAATATAATGGTAAGCATAGTGAAAATCGACTCTGAATGCAAAATCGTTCTAAAAATAATACCTAAATGTATAAATGCAAATATAACGAGCATATTCCATTTCGAAACTTCTTACTTTCGAATGAATTTCACAGTCTCCATATTTCTCATACATACCTACACTCTCAAGAATCTACTACATATTGTAAATCTCCTAAATAATTTCCAACTTTTAATGAACTTTAATTTTCACTAAAACCAACGCAGGACTAAAGTCTATATACGCATAGTCGCTTATAATTAAACTAAAGCATTACAAATGGTGAGGAGAATAGGGTGGTCTTTTCTACAACATTGCACTCCTTACGTGTTCTCAAAATGAAAATGTCCCTTACATACTTTTAAGCTTTAATCTGCTTCGTTCTAAATCCAGTACAGCTTCAAAATGTGGTGACTGTGACGTCATGATATAAGGCTTAAGACAAGAGATTTATCACATTTGTTATGTTGGTAGCAATTAAAGGACAGATAAATTAGTCATTGCGTTAGTAGCTTAATCCGGCTTAGTATTGTACACGTTTAAAACATGGTCTAAATCAGTTGGTATCCCTTGTTAACACAAAGCCATGTCTCAAGTTAAGGCAAATGGTGTAATTGAAAAATAGGGTGGGATGGGGGAGAATTAAAAAAATGGGGATGCGTAATTCTACTCATTAGAAAGATTAGAATTGAATATTATAGAAAAGTGAGTCGTTTGTTCTGGCTTTAACGAAGATACAGTATCATGTACTGAGACAAATTCAGGGGTCATTTTTCATTGTTCATTTTTGGGGGTATTTATATCTACCACCACTGGTTGAAAGGGATCACACTTATTAAAATTTCCCATTCCATGATGGATTATTCTTAATTCTATCGATATTTCAGTATCAAAACAAATATTCATCTCAAAGTATTTAGATCTACAATTCAGGTATAACAGTCATAGGTCATTAATAACAAGTGCAGTATGATCAAAAGTAGAAGTTATGGCTGAAATATTCAGTTTTATGATATTGCATGAGATTAAACAAGTATCAGACAAACATAAAACAGATTTTCACTTTTGATGTATACGATACGTAAAAATCGAGAAAAAATCTAAACCCAAGTACTAACAAACACTAAATATTATTAAAAAACAAGTTACAATCAAATACTTTAATTAAACAATTATTAAATACTGTCACAGTTACTTATTAATATGAGAAAGTTCCATCTAACTTCACATAACAACTAACATCCCCTCTGTATATAGTATAACTATAAACACATTAACTTAATAAATAACACAAGCACGTTTCTTGGCGACACCATAGTGATCTAATTAAATAATTATCCTATTCATTTTCTTTCCTCCAAGTCGTAACGTTTGTCTACCACTTCCACAGCGGCGTCACCGTCTATCGGCCTGTCTCATTGAACAAGGCTGTGAAAAAAAATTGTCTTGCGATCCGTCGCCGCCACTAGCGCTCAGATCGCGGCGTCGTTGCAACCTCCAGTGAGATTCGAACCGTCGCATCGGACGGACGTCTCTTCTATCTCTCTCTGGCGCAGCACGTCGCGTTTCTAACGGAATCCGAACACGGGATAATAATAAACAATTCGTGAAGAAAACAAATCAACATTTTTTTTCTCTTTATAATAATGTGAGTTATTTTTTTCTTATCGAATGATGATTTTAAAAAAAATCTTGAACGAAAATTTTTAATTATATATCCAACTTTCTCGAGTAATCAAACTTTATCAATTATATTTTATTTCACAACTCCGTTCAGTATATTTATAAGACGTCTCAACAAATTTAATTATTGAAAAGAAAAATATCAAACAATTTTTAATATAATGTGCAACTTGTTCTGAGATTTTGATAAACCGTTAAAAGCCTTTTCCCGAGGGGGAAATATAAAGTTTCACAAACTCGAAAGCGTTTGATTAAAGTATATGTATATATAGATATAGATATATATACAGGCTTGAATAAGAACTACATTATCAGAGTCTGTTATGAGATTGTTTTTGGAGATACTTACAAGGATTTGATTCTTGAAAGAATATTTTATATATTTTGAACAGTATCATCTCGAGATCTGTGTTACACGTCCTCGCATTTTCTATTAATACGATTTCACAGAAACTTTGAAATATGTTCATATTGAAAATGGTTAATGATTCTAACTAGATATATTATTAAAATAGTGTATGTCGTTTCAATTGAAGTATTGGTGTGAAGTGTAAATAAATGTCGTAAAGTGTGAGAAAAAGTGTAAAAATCATGCGGTTCTTACTCGGCATCGTTTGGGTGCTTGGAACATACGTAATTCTTATACCGGCTTCCTCACATAAAGGTAAGATAATAAGAGTAGAAAAAAAATACATTTCCAGATTGAATTAAGGGTTCACATTAATGAGACTGTCAGAGTTATATACACATTTGTCATTTGTCTCAATATTTTTCACATCACATCCAAGAGAAAATTTCAGAAGTAAATTGCTATTGATTATGTTTTGAATCTTGACTTTGTTTTTCCATTTATTACTTGACGTGGATCATCAATTTTATTATGAGCTAGATAGACAGGATGAAAGAAGCAATGAACTTATTCATTGATGGCTGTTCATCCAAAATATAATTGACGATAAAAATCGAACTGCATGACTGAAATAAAATATGCCCTACATAAATTGTGGATCCAATTTTATCCAGATATGTATAATACAATGTATGAGATGAATTACATGAATTATCCGATTCATGTATTCAGCTGATGATAATTCGATGATATTAAATGGTGAATGATATCTTAATGCGGGACTCGAACCCAGGCTCGACTTAGCTTAAGTTTCTGAAGCAGTGTCTTAACTAGATGAGCCACGGTGGGCTGCTGATGCGAATTGTTTGATACAAAACCACGGATTCTGTTGAAACTCTGCACAAACTCGTGCCAATCATCTAACGCGATATTGTATACTTTCAAGGCGCAAGTGATCGAACCAATTTCTGAAAAATCATTTCAAAATGTTTGAAAGTCCAATAAGAATATTCGTGGACAATATTTTTTTTTGAACAAATTCAAATTTTCACTGAATTTGAACATTATGTATGATACAAATTATTTCAGAATTTCACATATTCAAATCGGCTGTTTAAAAAAATATATAATGTAGTTTTCCAGATCATCTATGCAGCTATCGAGAAGAACAACAGGTATAGAACCAATAAGATCATCAGCCGAAACAACAGTTGTAGAATAGGAAGGCCGTGTCCTAATGCTTTTTTATTGTTTTTCATTATATTTCACATACATAGATATGTATCGCTCACCTCACAACGCACATGCTGCGTTTGCCCAGTAACTTATTGGTTTGATCGACAGATCTATATGATTATTACTACAATTACTACAATCTTCGGTTCATGTTCATTTCGATAAAACGGTCCATCTGAGGAAAATTATTGACACACTGGATTTTCAGCCAATGAGGAGGAGACGATCGCCGTATTGCCTGATTATTGTTGACCTCACAACTACATCGATGTGAACACATTTGGAGAAGGCCATGCGAGTGATGTTTACTGACACCTATGATTCATATTTGGTACTCGAACCCACACCCGGACTCCAATTGTTAAAGTTGTGTCTAGTCGAATAAATCACAGCTTTTGATATTATATTCAATACTGATTAACTGAATGAATTCGTAATGAAATAGTAATTATAAAACAGATATGTTTTTATTTTAAAGCTTTTAACTTGATTGATGTGTTCTCAAAGCTTAGGGATTTGACTCGACTTCTCTTTAGAAGCTTCGATAAAAGCTTAACGTAAAAAGAATCTCGACTTGATTTTCTTACGGATTTCTTCAAACACTTTTGTCGAGATCTTTCAAGCTTCTTCATTCAATGCATTGAAATCCGTGAAACAGTGATTTTCTCTACATTCTCCCTTGAGTTTTTCCGGAATTTTATCGAACTCTACTGGAATCTTTTACAAAAGAAAATCATACATTATGTACGATTATGATGTAATCTTTTAATGTTTTGAACGTTTTTCTGCATCACTCCCTTATCCTGATGATTATTTTTGACCTGTTTCAAGTTATCGTATCAGATTCAGAAACTATACGATAATGGAAGTTATCACTAGCATATTTTATTATATATTCAATTATTCATCGGATAATGAACTTCAATATTAATTAGATTCTGAAAATATACGCAGATGATTGGATCTTGGAAATATTATTTCACTTATAGAATGTTCGAACATTTTCAAATTTGGCATTGAAAAATCAATTATCTATAGATCTAGTTGGATCACATTGGTGGAAGTGCCGGTTACAATAGTTGAATGTTAACCAGAGAAATGCATCTTCACGAAACAAAGACAGACAAAACAGTATCACGAGGAGAAATAAGGAGATATAGGTCCACCAGTGTTATTGACATGTTTTATTTATAAAATCATATTTTAATTGTGCGAGCGTGAGAATTGACTCAATTTGACTCTTATAGCATATCCGTCTCTGTTGCTTTGTGTGCGTGTGTTTTGTGTGTATCACGGTTCACCATAACAAACAATATTGATACCGTTGGATATAATCAATTAGTCGCTTGGACTTGCTATTTTTTAGATTTAATTCATTTTCAATCTTGAATTGCTGTGATGTAGTGCGGTGGCATTATGTATTTTCATGAACTCTCAGATGAAGGTTGACTGGACTTGGTTTTACTCAGTCTTAGTCCATGTATTACAATGTACAATAATCCTCATAATTAGAGTTGAATGAAATAATGAGTCGTGGTAATGATGATTATGACAACAATGGAATGCCAGTTGGATCGATTCCCATGTTGATAACTTGGTTTCATCGATTATTGATATCGTGACATGAATTCATTCAAATTAGAATCAAATCACTCGATTTTGAATAAGATTGAAATAAATCATGCTATATGATCAAGTATTCTCAGGAATGTTATCTTCATTCTTATTCAGCTCGAAATACACTTATTTCTTCAAAAAATATGATTATTTCAGGAAGTTCATCTGTCCCTTTGAATGCTTATATATTATTTTTGACAGTCAATCTCAAAATTCAATCAATTTTTTACTTCATTGTTCAAAATTTGCAAAGAAGATGAGATGAAGTTTTCGAATTATTTCATCGATAAATATGGTGGTGAACACTTCAAACTGCCTCCTTCCGCGTATTATCACTAACATCGTGTGCGGAACTATACGAAAACTATTGTGTGCAAAATTTGAAAATGAGATTGGTTTAAGTTTTTTAATCATTCGAATTGGCATGTAATAAATATAACCAATGCGACCGTTTCTCATATTTCCAGAAACAAAGATATTGAGCAAATAAAAATATGTAATTTATGGTACCTTCTTCAATTTAAATCTATATGGCAGAATGTATCATACCCTAAACGATGAATTTATGTAAGATAATTTTGATATTGATGGAAATATTCCACCTTCACATCATACTATATTTCATGATACATTCATTTATTCATTCATTTCTTTCATTTTCATGTTATTCACATGTGGAGTTCGGTCATACATGATTGCTCTTCTGCTTGATCTATTTGAATCACAAAATTAACTGACAACAAAGAATAAACATATCAGCAAATAATTAAACTATATAATTATAATATGATAATTATCAATGGGTAATGGCAAAAATATTATTATTTAAATCATAATAGAAGCCGAGCGAGCTATACAACAATGGAATTGTTCACAATTGAGCTACGTATTGCTACGTATATGCACAATGACGTTCGATTGATTCCAATGATTTCAATCAATAATTTCATTCTTAATATATATATATATATATATATATATATATATATATATATATATATATATATATATATATATATCCACATTATTTTTCACAGATGAAAACCGAATTCGAGTCACATCGTTGGTCATTCAACTTGGCCGCGTGATTCATAGCGCCGCAATCTTCATCGTTTGCATTGTTAGGTTCATCTTGAGCCCATTCGAAGTAGTGAGTGTCATCCAGAGATATTTCATCTGGAAAACATTCCAAAATCAGAATATACAATTCCATCTAATAAGCCACCTCGACAACGAAATTTGATTCAATTCTAATCAATACTGATCAATCGAGATTTTTTAAGCTGATCACGCTTTTCTTGGTTTCTATTGGTCATTACTGATTGGTTTATTAGGTCGTGATTGAAAATATACTGGCATAAAATCGAACAATAAATTCGATTTCGACAGTGAATTGAGGTTCATTTTTCAAAATGATTCAAAAATCATATTCGACATTGAAGATTCTCACAAAGCAACTGCCGAATTGTTATATAGGAATAATTTGAAATTAAACAATATAATACAATACAATAGATAACCGATGAAATCGAAAATGAAGAAATCTTCATCAAGTATATCGATACTCATATTAATGATAATTTGAATATATCGCTTTTGATTGTCAATAATTGCTACTCTGAAATGGGTCGACATATTTTGTTACCATTGAACATAAGTATTGAAATTCGTACAGCTCAATATTCAAATCCATCCCGGTTGAATCATCCATATTAGAGAATGATTTCATGTCTAGTAAACCTACACTAGCCTCAATTCTCAATTCCAGCAACTGTAAGAAAATTACATTGGCATTGTTTTTCTGATGGTAGCCATCATCTAATAGACGAGACTAGCGAAATACATGATAGATAATAGATAGATAAGGGATTAATAGCTTAGATCATATATATCTATATCTATATCTATATATCTATATATATATATATATATATATATATATATATATATATATATATATATATATATATATATATATATATATATATATATTTATATATATATATATATAGTATATAACATTATTCATATATATTAGAAAAATAGAATAATTGGAAATGTTGTAAGTCCTCAACAGACAATTGCGAGTGTAATCATAAATAAATGAAAAAATAATAGATCATAATCTAATACGTACCTTTAACAGTGACATAAGTGCCTTCAAGAAACAGATCATGGAAACCAAGATGACAATGTTTACTATATGACTCTGACACACGGGCGAATATACCAGACATGATGAACGCCTCTATTTCGTTATTAATGATCGCTAAATGAGCATTTTCTGAACGACAAATCCTCCAAGCTTCACCCCAGTTCACTTTCTCTTGGTGTAACTTATATATGCCGGTGGGAAATACTTCGTAGGCTTTCTGGTCGACATCTTGAGATGTGCAAACCGACACGAATACGAGGATTGCGCAGGAGATAGTTTTGATGAGGAAACTCATTTTCTGAAATTTAAGAAATTAGATTGTAAAGGAAAATGAGGAATGTATGACAGAATGACTGGAATGATAAAAAGAACTGAAGAAGTAACGAAAAATGATGATGAATGGAGAGTGGTGTACTTTCTGATATCCTTATCGATCTTTTTCATATGAAAATACACTCAACAGTCAACAAATCCACAATGTTTCCAAGGAGGACTCAACTGTGAGAGAAATAAGAAAATTATAATCTATATATTTCAAATTTTCATATCATTTTCATGAAGGAGATGATCAAGAAAATGTAAATATGATTGATAAATTGAGTACAGCAACTATAAATACAAAAATAAGGAATATTCATTCTAATGTATATCAAATACATATAAATACAGTACTGCATATCACACGAAATAATATTGGTCAGATCAGGTCAGGTTGGATTGAAAATTATACATACTTGAGCTGAATTCAGACGAGGAATTTGCTAATTGGAAATATAATCAGACAGGAGAGCATGTCATGCCTCCATGTGTATTTAATCTATCTACATGTGCTATTTATCACACTGACTAAATTCTCTCTTGAATTACTCCGTGTCTCAAGCACTGTTGATATAGATTTCATAGATTTCATAGATTTTCATCACAATGTGTATTACACACTGTATCTCTGCTCCCCCTTTTACCTCCAAACGTTTCATATTTTTGTAGCAATCTCTGGTTTTATATTCATGTTCCATAATACTCATCTCCCGCTCTAATTTGCGGCAATGGACATATGAAAATAATGGAGAGGAATAGAATAGAATACCCAGAGCAGAATATGAGATGTCGGATTGTGTGGAGATAAAAGAAGAGTGGGAGACCGAGAGAGAGATGGAAGATGGGTGTGAGAAAAGCTGCTGAAGAGAGAGGAGAGGCATGGAGTGAAGTTGAGAAGTTGAAAGTTGAAGTTGAGAAGGTAAATGGTGTAAGAATAGAAAGAAATGGAGGGAGGTGGTGAAAAGAGTTGAGATGGAAGTGGAGGAGGAAGAGCAGAATCAGGCAGAGGAGACGTGGGAGGAAGAGGATTTGGGACTGGTAGAATCAAATTGATATGTTGTGCCCTCGTAAAATGAACTTACCTAACCTTATTAGAGAAGTATTTAGAAATGAAAAATATGCATTTTTTGATTTCCAACACAAATGTTAACATAATAAAATAATTATAAATACCGTTTTAGTTGTTCAAATACCAAATCGTATACAATAGACAGCAGGATCAGCCGTAAGTCTTCCTCCAACTGTTACCATGATTTGTTAATCATCGGGTTTATATAGTATGAATAAGAACAGAATATTTTCTCATTTGTAGTCTCAAGTGTGATTATAGTATCGATCATACAACAACACATTCACCATAAAATTTTCACAGATTTAAAAATTATTATCGATAACACGCCCGAGTGGTTGAATTGATATGATGAAATTTGTTCTGTAACTTCTGAAGCTAATCGCTATATTGATTTTGTTTCATTGATGGATGTAGGTACTTAGTTAGGATCGTTCTAACAGTGCGATTTCATCATCCCCAATCATACTGAATGAAAAACACTGGAGTATTAGAATAATAGTCAATGAAATAGATGTCAATGAATAATATACAAAAATACATGGAGGATAAGTCTGATATATTATAGTACACATAACTACATGTCAGGTATATTTTCATATGATCTTATTTCTGGTCAAATATTTTCAGTTTTGCATCATTCTGAATAATTTAAATCTCACATGACAGATAAATCTGTTCAGAAAGTGTGTGAAAGTCAGACTCCAGAAAGTCAACATAGCATAATAATATTGTAAAGAATTACATCTTAGTAGACTTTATGCATTACTCAGTTATAATATATTGTTAGCTGTTCTGTCAGATACTTGCACAAGGATTAATACATCTCCTACGAATAATAATGCTGCATTCTAATTATCATGTCAAATGGCTTATCTATTAGTCTAACATTAAGCTAAATGTAAAATTAGTTTGAATCCATAATCTTCAGCGTAATTCTAGTGTATAAATTAATTGTCAAGTTATACGAATACGAAGCTTTCGCACGAAAGCAAACGAAGCGTACATCTTCTGAGATTATTACTATCTCTCGGCATTATCCGAGTGTATGTCCCAAACACGAGTAGACACGAGCAGACACGAGTAGGCACGAAGGTGTGATATAGGATTTAGACTCTGAAATCGAGTGTCGTATAGAAAGTTAGCGATGCATGCAAAGAATAATAATTTATCGAGAAATACGATGTTCTTCGGGTCGGGTACAAATTTGTGCACTTGAATTTGTGCCAACTGATATTTCCGAAAAACCGGGGAGAAATAATATATGGTAATTTTATTTTAAAGGAATAGTTTGAATCTAGTTGTTATTGTATTATTTGGATTGAAGTTTGATTATTACGACGTTTTGTGAGCTGGATGAATCTGTGCAGATTCAAAGAGAAGAGTTCACACTTTGGGATATGACTTCAGTTCATAGCTCACAAACAATGAGTGTGTTTTCATTGTGGTATTTTACAATTTTCGAGAGTAGTCACTTTTTTCAAAATGAATACGGTTGAAAATAATCATGATATTCCCGAATGAGACACCATTGATCATCACCCTTATTATTTTCTATTATCCAAATCACTATATTATTCAGCCCACTCAAAAAGTTATTACAATTTTACTTTCAGTTCAACAATTGATGTTAGGCTTTAAAAGGTTCCATTCAAATTTTCAGGAACAATTTAAGATCTGAATGACAAACATGAATATTCATGTCGTTTATATTGTGTTTCATTTTTTTTTACCTAGAGAACATCAACAATGGATAATTTTTTAACAAACGCTATAGTTCATTATCTCACCTCATCAACATCTACCTAATTCATATCCACAATGCTTTTCTGTACGTCTCATAGATAACCTTGATTAAAAAGAAAAGATCTTCAATTTTATTGATAATAATAAATTCATTTTCTTCCAATATCTGTTGAGTACGCCAACTCTACTTCTATCAGCGTACCAAAATGTACATTTGTTACATTCAAGTTACCTGATTGAACCATCATTCATCTGTCTTGTGCATTTCTTTGGATTTCATTTCAAAAGTACCTATTATTAAGAATGTATCTACGCGCTCACTTTTCTTTTGCTTCTACACGCTCACTTTTATTTTGCTTTCACGCACACCGTATTCGTGTTGTATACGTAACGGATGATTTCGAAGAAAGGTTACACCTTTTTAACGGAACGTTTTGCTAATGAGTATAGCTTTGAGAAATGAACCACATCATACAGCATACAGAATATGGTATAAACATGAAAATACGGTTTGATTTGAAATATCCGGGATGTCGATTACAAGAGATCAATATCAAGAACCAGTATCAAATATCAAATAACGACCAACTGGAGGAAGATGATTGCATTAAAAATGTCACCACATAATCAGAAATTAAAATGTCTCTTCTAGGTCAGTTTGAACAATAATACTGATAACACTAATTAATAACAAATACACAGTACGCGTTCCATAAACACCACATTAAACTCTATTTTTGTTTGAGATCTGATAGATAACGAGCCACTTTTTCTGATCCAAATCAAAGTCTCATGGCGACTTAATCGACAAACCAACTTTGGAAATCTACGAGTCGGAATAATACGTAAAATATCATGTTTATCATCCATCATGTATCATCCATCATGTTTGATATTCTTGAAAAGCTAAGTATCTGTAATTTCTAATTATACCCTGAAATATTTGGTGTTGTATCCTGAAGCACAATCGGAAGCTTTCCTTATTGACCGTTGTTTTTATTCAGTTGTTGGATACTTTAATCATAATGAAGATATATTCGAAGTTTTAATCAGTAATTGTTGGTAAAATGTGTTCTTATCGCTGTATATTTTTCTCATGCAGAATGTGATTGTGGATATTTGTATGTAATTCATTTGATTGTAATTTACTGTGATTGGTTCTGTTATCGTTATTTAATAACTGTTGAAGTATCTTATATCATGTACTTGATAAGGGGAAAAAAAATCTAGTCTATTATTTCCTATATATTTCCGACAGTCGACTAAAATGTACTAAATTTGAAATCTCGTTACATGTCTCTCACATCGTGGGAGTTTGGGACAGTCATTTTATCGGGGTTTAAGAGATAATAACGAGTGAAAATCACTTCATCTCTCCCTGAATTATGCATTGAAGATTCCCATGGAGTAGCAATACACTTGATCTTTCTTAGTTTGTTTTTGGTCTTCCTCTCTCATCTTTTTGGTGAAACGAAATTTAAGAATTCGTTTGAAATACCCTTCAAATCATTGAAAGGAACTCTTTTGAGTCATCAATATTCTTGTTCTCCAGCATTACTTCATTACCAGCAATACCCACGTGTCCATTACCAAGCAGAAATTGTCATCTCATTCTCAAAATGAATATCGAATAATGAATACCAAACATTAGGAAAAACTGAATTCAGTTCGTAACCTGAAATTATGGATTACAATAAATAAACGGTCCAATCGGGTATCAACTATGAACCGATCAACTTTTCAACTGAGTCGATAAAAGCAGTTCTACATTGCAACTTTATCGACTGAGGTTTACGAGAGATTATTACGGGTTTGTTTGTTGAATTACTCGCTACTAATACGTTGAATATAAAATAAGCAAACATAAGTTAAGCTCATATTCATATGCAATAGAAGAGGAAATATAAAGTCCAACTTCGTATTATTAAACCAGCAATTACATAGTAAAAAGGCAGCCAACAAATGTAAATATTCCTTCGTATATTTACATTTCATTGAAGTATTGTTGTTTTTTCAACTATATTTTCCGTTTTAATATATTATGTAAATATGGGTGATTATCATTATTGGCATTCTTCGTCAAATGTCTCCATTAATATCCAATTAATTGGCAATTTATAGTGGAAAATGGGATGGTGATTACAAAGGAATTAGTATTATCGTTGAATGTTTATATTTTGACGTTGAATAGAATCTATGGCTGCACGAAAGAAAGGCAGAAATATCTAACATAAATGTGGTGAAGAATATGAATATATTCTTATATTATATTATATTATATTCCCAGAGCTTGAATGGAATATATTCTTGTATTATATTCCATTATATTCTTATATTATATTTTGACGTGGAATATTATCTATGGTTGCACGAGAGAAAGGAAGAAATATCTAGCACAATTGTGGTGAAGAAAATGAAAAATGTCAACTAATCGCAAGTGAGTTGCATCCTCACATTATGAGTTTACTATTTACAGTTCATTCGATTAGTTACATCATAATATATTAATTGTAGTCACGAATTGTAACTTTCATTTGGTACTGCTAATGTTGTATTGTATATAATTCCCAGAATGACCACAATTTATCAATACTCAAGTATCACTTGCACATACTTGTCTTCTAGAATGTCTATATTGTTTTCTTATTCTGGTTATTGAATAGATTATTGAGTTTGTCTCATTCAATTTCACTAATTTGCTCTATTGCCAACTTCTGACAAATATTTACTGTTATGTTGCCCGCATACAAGAATTCGTTCTTATGCGGGCTTCTTATTATTTCATTATCTTATTATTCTCTTAAGTGAAAGTTTTTCTAAAAATCTTCTTGGATTACCTCATATATATATATATATATATATATATATAAATATATATATATATATATATATATATATATATATATATATATATATATATATATATATATATATATATATATATATATATATTTATTTTGTTATTATTATTGTACACATAGATTTGGTCATTCTCATCGTCAAATTGGATGTCAAAAAGAGTAAAAAGCACAGTTGATTTAGAAAAAAATGAAATTCAATCATTCTTGTCGGGGCTAAGATCTAGAAACAATTTGCATCAACTCATATTCTGTATTTTTCTCATGACGATTACATTTTTTAAAATTATAGAAGGTATGTATAGTTCAATTTTTTGTGTGAGTATTTATAATTAAATTTACATCTAATTGAATTATTATAATTACTGGATCCATGCTCACTTATAATCTTGACATTTTTCATTGTTCTAATTTTATAACATCAACAAATTGCAAGTTCACTAATTCAACTCCCCAGTGCTTCAAACAGTATTCTCTGTAACAAAGTTAGTACAATTGTGTTGAGCAAATAATGTGCATTCTACTCTTTCATTTTTGAGACAACGTAAGAATAAAATTACACAATAACAAATTACAAACTATTAAAACATTAGTTAGTTCAGTTTACGTAAGCGAATTAAGTCTTCTGGGATCTTTCATGTATTATTTTTATAGAGGAGAATTTACTAAATACTTGATATCCTACTACAAGAAATAATTTATCTTCCGTATACTTTGTATTCGAATATAAGCTCACCCTGTAAGAATATTCAAATATTCATATATTATGCACTATGTATGAAGTATATTCAATGCTACTAAGACAAACAAAATAAAACAAGATCTTGCTTGGAAGATGGAGATAATATTTCACAGCATATAGGCTAGTTGGGAGACCTGGGAGTAACTATGCTACAGCTTGCATTTTTATTATGTAATCAAACTCGGAAAGCGCAGTATGCACTTGCCAAATGATCAATATGGTATATTGATATGAGATGTGATGATGAACACACATATTGATATTGAAATTATCACGCCAGTGCCTCTCTGTTTTACCTGTTGCTTATTCCAATCGTTTCACAATCCAATTAGTTCACATCTGCTGTTATTCTGTAACGCCTTCAATTGATTTGAGAAAATTTGATTATTATTTTCTCCTCAAAACAGCTAATTCTATCAGTGTAACACTTTGGAATAATGTGTATCGTCCTCGTGATCAGAAATTTCAATTATTTCGAAAGACATTTTTTTCGAATTTTCTTCTCGGAGTTATTATCACGGGATTTTCAAAAATTTCGAAATGATTTTTTCTCAAAATCCATTCAATCGATTGCACCTTGAAACAAACAGTCATCGAGTTGAATGATGACATATGTGCACACCAAATCAGATTGTAATTTGCGCTCTCGTTGTCTTGTAATATTCTTCGCCAAGTTTCAATTAAGTATTTGCTTATGCTTACCCAACGAGTGAAAGTCTCTCAAGTTTTCAGTATCGTAGAACGACTGAGCTATTTTCAGTTGTTTTCAAAACTAGTTTCGTTAGACTGTCAATTATTGTCTCCACCAGTAAAATGTTAGTAGCATTTGAAGATAAAATTCAGCAATATTAAAGCCACTTGCGTGACTCAGTCAACTATCGCAGATTACGAAAGAAACTGTCGTCAGGTTGGGCGTGGGTTCGAGTCCCATACCAGGCATGGGGTTTTATTAACGTCCTTTCACCTATCTCCTAGTCATCTTAAATTATCACTCGCTCATTTGGACCCCCGTATAACTTAGGTATTGGTGTAGTTGTCAAGCAGCATTACAAAATTATGTGTCCATTCAAATAAGAAAGTCATATTGATGATCGTCGTGTTTATTTCGTGAAAATCATTCAATATTAGAGTAATCATTCTCAATCTCAATCCAACATTAGTTATGATGATAAGAATTGTTTTATATTTTATTTTACAAATAAATTGAACAAAACATTCATCAATTCCATCCTATCAAAATCAGGGACATTCTTTCCGTATATACGACATCACTTACTCAATTTCAAACTTGTCAACGGCTTGGAACTCCAGGCAATTAGCGCAAACGGATACGGGAGATCCATGACGGAAATCACCAGCATTCTGATATCAAAGTAGTGACGCGTTTGACGACTCAACACTTCCAATCGTTAGGTCTAATTGATAGTAGAGACTATCGCTTGACTCCACAGAAATTACATCTTGCGGAGAGAAAAGCACACAAAGTCTCTTTCGACAATAACGCTAGTTTATCGACGTAGGACGCCATATTTTCCAAGTGACCAACCTCGTAACAAACAAACCTAGAGTTGAGGATTTTACGACAAAGAACCACTAACGGAAAACATGTTTAGTTGAATGCTCAATCCGCGAATCGGAGTCAGTTATGTCTTTTTTATATAACACTTCGGACTCGAATGGAAACGATGTATGTTTTGTCACGTTGATAGAGGAGTGAGTGATGTATCTTAGATGTTGAATTTTTGTTTAATGAAGACAAATTCAATAATATAAAATGCAAATATTTATACCCAATGTATCAATTTATAATACAATTTGATTCAATCCAATTAGAATATGTTGCTCTTATTCTATGTTTACATGATGGATTTGTGAAGAAAAAATGAATCAATAAATAAACATTCATCATTTTATTCTGAAAATATTTTTCTGTGTCGCCTATGGAAAATTCTATTTTTATTGACAAACCATCTGTGTTCCAATAAAACAATAACAACAGTGTCATAAAGATGTATAAACGAAATCACCACAATTTCCCATGAAATCAACCCCTATTTCTCAGATAACTCTTTCTGATTCAACCCCTATTAAAAGTTTGACTCTTCTCTTTATGGAAGAAAAACTTTGTTCCTTCTCTTTCTTTTTATTCGTGAACAATGTAACTTTTTCTCTTTAGCCTCGATGTGAACCCATTGTCGGTAGTTCTACCGCTTTGCGTCTTCGGAGTCTTCCCACACGCACCGTATATTGATGGATGTGCTAGCCAAAGGGTCTGACCCTTGGGGAAGAGGGGGAAGGGGGGGGGCGATGTTAACTTTGGGGTGCCTTTTGGCTCTTCGATCATCACAACGCGTAGACAAACACGGACACACAAAGTGATATAATGTTTTATATAAAATGTGGGGACGAAAGACATATGCTAGTCCACTATCTTTGTTTTCATACTAAAAACAATGTAGAATATCATATTGTGATGCAATCAATTCAAACGTTCTGATGGAAGACTTTTATATATATGCGCAAAATGACCTCATTGCCGACGCGCCTTGAGACTAACATTCATTCATTCATATATATATATATATATATATATATATATATATATATATATATATATATATAATCCATTAATATATGGATTTATACTCGTATCCACAACAGAAGGAGGTCGTATAGCGACATAACAACTCTACATGCCATTTTTTTTTCAGAATGTGTAATTTGGGGTATTATGATTGTTCATAACGACTTTCACGATAAGAAACGCATTCGCAACTTTTCAAACCAATAAGTTTTTAATAATGGTTCTGCAAGTCAATTCGATTTCTCCTTGGGTAGATGACCTACTACTGTGGATTTGTTCATGAATAATTCATTTATTAAAACATATTTACAAGTTGTACTCTGTACAGGTGGTAGGAAGGGTTATATAATTTTTGTAACTCTCCAAGTTCTTTCACAAATACTTTCTCCGTCTGGTTCCACTCTACTCTTATAAACTCTCTCACTTCCACTCTCTCTTATAAACTGAATACTTTCCAACATCCTTCTCCGCCATTTAAATCAAAACCTTCCACTCATGCTCTCCTCTGAAATCATACATCCTCTCATACAATGTAATCTTCTATCTCATCTCTGTCAATCCTCCTCTCTCTCTCAATGCTGTAAAAAATGTTGATAAACGGTTATGTTTTCTTCTATCCTCCAACATCTCTCATCCAAATTCACTGACCATAGCCGATGGTCTCTTCAACACTCTTCCAATCTTCCCTTCATCTTCTGTCACCATTCTGAATCTTCTCATCCTTTCTGTTACTCTTCTGGCAGCCAGTCTGAACTTTCTCTACCTCTTTCACCTCGCCTTCTCTATATGGATCCTCTATGGATGGTCATAATAACGTTATGTTATTTATTTATGAATAGCAAATACATACCACATATTGATACAATTTCACTGTCATGCGCATTAGATGGATAAATTTCGATGCTCAAGTTCAAATTTTCAACATTCATGAATACATCAGTGACAACAACGATTTTCCAACCACATGTTTCAATTAGATTATACATCGGTAAATGTATGTGGAGTCAATTAACGAACCATCAGTATTAAACATTGAAAGAGTGTGTAACTGCATTATTATTATTCTTTCATTACCATCGATATTTATTCAACATGATAACTGAATCTGACAAATCTGAATTCCACATAAGTTCACAAAAGTAACAGTATACAAATATTGAATTGGTTGAAGAAGAAACAGTATTTTAATAGGTATATGATTTTGTAAATGTTTTTTTTTGTTCCATCTGAGATCTGCACTGAACTTAATTCACAATTCTCGACGGTACATGACGTATTGTTTATGCAACACTTGTACTCTGTTTGATTCATATCACAAAGTTCTAACACTGAATCAAAATTGAATTCACCGAGAAAAAAACATTTTCTCAGCTTTGTTCAACACAGTAGGTATATGTGTTGTTGATGCTTTTAACATCTTCAATCCGTCTCCCGTTCATCGCTGAGAACACGGCCGGATCATGAGGTCCATTTGACCATCACATCACATTTCTAAAGGCCACACTCGAGTGATCTCGATAACCCCTTGACCAATCCTCCCTCCTGGCGTTCTTTCCCTTGCCGCTCACCGCCACCCCTGTTAATATCCCATCAATCTCTGCACGCGGTGAAGGAAGCCAGAGAGAGAAATACGACCGACAAGAGAGATTCTCTCTTTTTCTATCTCCTTCTCTCTCTCTCTCTCTCTATCTCTCTCTTTCTCTCTCTCAATTTCCATCTCTCGTTCTCTTGCTTTCTCTCTCTCTTTCATTCTCTATATCTCACTCTTTCCTCTCATTTTCTCTACATATTTTTCTCTGTTCTTCTTTGGCATGTCTATAAAATATGTGTTCGTCAAATATCTATCTACAGTCAGTATGAAAGTCCAAAAGTGATGAGTGAGGTTTATGAAAAGTGTTTTCAAGAGAACAAATTTTAGGATTCATATGTATACAATCTGTTGGAGTATCATAAATGGATTTTTTCCCTATAATGAAATGAAATTTATGTAGCGATATGTAATTTTCCAAGTATTTCCATTGTTCATGTTCTAAAGAACTCAAACACAAGATTTGAAAAGTCAAGTCTGAAAGATTCCAAGTAAAAATATATCTAATTATTTTTCCACTTCTTTTGGTGGAAGGGCCGGGTATATCCACGATTGTCAGATTGTTTTACTGTAGTCTATATTTATGATGCGAACCAAACGCAAATAATGATTGCGAAGTGAATAATGTTTTTCGAATATTCTTTCATAAATATTTTTGTATTGTGAACGTTAGTACAAATTGTATCAATGTGCCTATATTTAGCCACTTTCTATAGCTATAATCAATTGATGCACTGATTTAGAAGCTGAATAAGTCACTCTCAGGGTTAGAGTCTCGCGTGAAGAATGGGTACTCGAGATACACTTATTGTAGTTCCATTTTATAGAATTCTTCGTTGTATTCTTAGATAGATACGATGTTATACCAAATTGTGACTTTGATATCAAATTCAATTCAAAACTGACCATCAAGAATCCAATATTTCGCTGATCATCTTCATTCTCTATCAGTTATAGTCATTATTTCGAATCGAACTCAACTTTTATAATTACTAATTCAACGACAAATAACATATTATTTTTTTTTGGTTTCCTGCCGATAGTTCAATATTGTCGCCCCGAAAGAGCGGAAAAGGAGGCTCATCAACAGTGTGATTCACTCAAAAATCCTTCACGCCTCAGAAGTACGGGCGGACACATTAGAAAAGCAAGGAGAGCGTCGCAGACAGGCGAGGGCTCAGCATACAGGACTGTATCTGAGAGTGCTGCACTCGTTTTTTGTTTTTCAATTTTTAGTCTATTCAACAACTTATCGAATGTATCATGTTCAATGAATTCCAATTTTCATAAACCCCATAACATAGTTGACATTCCTATCGTTGTTACTCATGCATTTCGTTTTTTTTTTATTATTCAATGTTCTACTGTCTACGTGTGTGTTTCAATATTCATATAATGATGTTTGTTTGTTATTTATATCGATTATTGTCGATAATCTGCTATCAGAACGCATTGTATGACAAAACATTTCATTTATGCTTCAGATTAACGAAACTTCACTTCCACAAGATTCAAATCTTCCACATATCGATGTAATAATCTCTTGACTAGAGTATTTCAGTGGCAGACTTTTCCAAACATCACCCTCAACCAAAAAAACCCACATCATTGGACCAATGACAACGACTCGTATAGCTAAATATACTCCATTCATAGCGACAAACTCTGTCAATTTGCCAGATAACATTACTGAGCCAACTAATATTTTGTTGAGACACGGCACGCACGTTCGTTGTATGATGAATAGAAGTTCGGTCGATGGTTCTGAGATGCTATATTATGAGCTTGAAGTGTGTATTGATCTCTTACAGTGGCAAGAAATCGAGGAGGCGTATAGCCCAGATATTTATTAGGCTCCATTTGTTTACTCATACTGAATGAGGTTATTCGGGAGAATATTTGTATCAAACCTATATAATGATATTAGCTTTTTGGACTTTCTGTTTACTTAATAAATATCATAAAACATTAATATATCGATTATCGTTATTACATTCAGTTCATAAGCTATTCAGCCGGTACAACGTTATTGCTCATTTGGAAATTAAATTAATTTGTAATTCCAGATATATAGTGTTTCTCGCCCAACGACCTCAGTAACAGCTAGATTATTTGGCGGTACGAATGAGCAGGTGATGACTATGAAGTGATGACAGTGTGAGTCTATTTTTAAGATGAGGTAATAAACTCTTCATATATATAGGCCTATCTCTCTCTCTCTCTCTCTCTCTCTCTCTCTCTCAATATATATATATATATATATATATATATATATATAAATATATATAAATATATGTGTGTATCGTAGATGTGAACTACTTGGAATCAATTATTTCTCATCGAACTCAATACACGTTGGGTCCAGAATCGAGTCACGTTCTTCTCCAACTCACTTGGATAAGCCCAATTTCACAGAATCCTAGAGGATGAACTCGACTCCGACAATGCAAGAAATATAAGGAAGTAATATCTCACAGAGAAAGTTTCCTATACTTATCAAAGCTGACAACCTGCCACGCATATCTTTAAAATTGCATTCCTTTTTTCCCTGTATTTTTCTCTTTTTTCGTAACTGTCTCTCGTCCCCCTCTTCTGCCCTCACCACATTCTATCCTCCTCTCGCTATTGTATGAAGGTAAGATATATGCTATTGTCTGTTTCGCCGTGTCATCTGTCAGAACTCTTAAAGTAAGTCATATTGAATGTTTCCGATCTGCATTCTCCACCCCCTCCCCAACCCCCACCGACCCGCCTCCTGGCCAACCAGATTCCTGTACCATCCGAACGATATACGCGTGCACTTCACAATATTAAACTAAATCAAATATGGAACGGTATTGAGCTTTCGACAGTGATACTCGCGTGTACAATGCCATGATATGGGGATGGGTGTGAGAGGGGTGGGGAGGGAGGGGAATGAAGAGGAGTGCAAAAGCATGTTCCGCAAAATATCCTGCAAGCCTCTTGGGAACAACCTTCGAGAGATTATTTATAATAAATAATATTAACCGTGGCAAAAGAATCGTACTTGTGTTGAAAGATCGTGAAATCGTTGTTTGTTTTTGGAAAGAGAATGTTTTTTCACAATTTTGTTTTCAATTTAGATTTTTATAAATGACATTTATAATTTTCCCCATTATATAAGAGACTGACATTATAATGTCGTTTTCTCATACCGTTCGAAAGTTTTCATCAACAAACTGATATTCCGCTAAATCGACTCCCATGGACTCTTTCAAGTAACTCTACTTCTATAATAAACCAATTCCGTTAATTCCACTTGCAATTGCACTAAACTGCATCTATACCTTATTACCTGTTGCTATTACAAGTGCTGAGGCTATTCCACATCGCCGATAAATCAGGATATAATGTCTGTTCCGATCTGATAGCCGATAATAATGAATTCTAATTACTTGCCCGACGGATATGAACCGAGCCTGTAAATCAGTCCATCTCGTTAACGTTGTGCAGTATACCAACTCACCGGTAGGAGAAAATATGTGTATAGCGATCGATGTTGATCATTCAGAATGAATAATCACTTTTTTATGGTGATTACAGTTGGTACTACTGGTATTAGGATTCACACTAAACACTGAAAATTCGTAGTTATTTCACGGAAATGAGAATAAATTAGTGAGGACAAATTATGAGGAAATGTATAATCGTGCTGGGAAATGAGATATTTCCAATATGATATTCGAAAGCTGAGAAAACTTATTTTGGAAATGTCAGAGAATTACGATCACACCATGGTCACACACAGCACAGTATGGTGTCATAATTCATTGTTTTACTCGAAGTGGTATATCTAAAATTATTATCAATTAGTGACAACACTGCCTTTATGTCCATTGAGAGGTATAGCTACTGATATGTATTAATAATACAACCGTATCAATCACCAAGTAACAAGTACACATTATCAAGTATGTTATATAGGTGGTTGTGTTGATGAAATGAAACTGGATATAATAACTGAATTGAAAATCATGAGAGACCCCAAGATTGTTAATTTGTTCTGATATATGAAACTCCTCTCTGGTGCTGTATTCAAGTTTTTGATGATGTTGAATGAATTGTTTCCAATTTGCACGCATATTTTCGTCGTGTAACTAGTTCCAATACCTCCCTGTCCGATTTATGAAAGAAAATATCCATAAATATACCCTAAAACTGTACATTCTGACTTTCTCACTATTTCTATATCTGACTTTATACTTCAAGTTATCCTCTACTATTTCATTGCCAATTTCAGTCCACCCCGCATTAGGTCCACCCTTGAAGGTCATGTAGCAGTTCTTCAATCAAACATTGGCGTTGATTGCGACAATTGATCAAAATGGAATAACATGTGCTGCAATCAATAAGACACCAGACTCAGATGAACCATCTTCACAAGAACCGCATGGAATCATATATATTCCTACATTTCATATTTTTAATATATATGATTCCAAATTCATTCCCCCGATATCTTTTTCTTCAAGAATGTAGGATTTATTCAAGTATCCAGCATAGAACGTTCTATAAAAGCCATTATTCACGGAGAATCACAGCCAATGTTGACACACAATAAGCTGATATCAAAGTTCATGGAAACTCGGAATATATTTTATTGGAACTCTTGACTTGACTGTTGATATAATCGTAATAATAATATAATAAAATACGAACCCGTGTGGTCAGAAAATATTTGTTTGTCAGATATGAAATATGTAGATGTTTGAAATTGGATGTTTAGTGGGGATAAAAATGTGATATATCGTATTTATGCTCGGTGTACTCTTACGTTGAAATGTAAAGATGAAACTTTTGGAATTCTCAAATCAACTGCGGAATGTAAAAAGAGAAGTTTGTATCTATTATGATTTTCCATGATAGCAGAATGATATATGTTTAGTGATGAAATAACTTTGTTGTAGAATTTGGAAATCTTTGAAATGCGAAGAAAAATGTTTTCAATAATCATGGCACCTCCATTTAAATGAAATAAAGTAATTGAAGAAAGTGACTGTTTCTCGGACAGACACTCTGGATCTTGACTAACTTTATGATGGGTGTGAATTTTCGATTGATAGATTCAAGTGATCGATCCCTATGATAATATTGTTCGATTAAACTATATTATGTGAACTCATTGTTCACCCAATTAAGGCAAACGATGGCTCAGTAGGATATTTCTGACGGACGGAGCAGTCTTATCATCCGAAAGAAATCATTATTTATCCAGTTTCACTGATTGGAGAAACTGAATTGAAAAAATAATGATTCATTATTTAATTCAGTTCATTAAAAAAACTATCATTTCGAATTTAAGTATTGAGCAATATCCAAGAATTCTTGTTGGGGCAAATAAATACTCGATTCACTCATTGATCTTATAACCTTTGTTCAGACTCTAACCTACTTCTATACATATAATGTTTCAGTCTATTTATCGTTCATTGTGTACGGAGTACATCCACAGTACGTTCGAATACTAGCACAACATATGAATCAAACACGTCTACCGGAAATTATAATATATTTATCATTTTTGAAAATATTCCAATGTAAATATACTTTTTTGAAATACATTCATATTGAATAATACAAGTAATAAGTATAACACTTGGCCTTTGTTTAATAATATTATCGCTGTCACCACTCAGGAGTTTAACCTGAGACTAATCTAACAAGGACTGGGTTGAGTAAGGGTTCGTTTGCTGTGAAGCGGGTACAGAAATATATACAGAGAACATTAAAATTAACCTTATTTTATTCAAACATGGAATCTAACTCAACACATAACCTAATAATAATTACTAATAATAATTATGGAAAACACTTAACGGCTACATCGTGGAGGATGCGTAGTTACACTTGTGAAATTGACTTAAAACTTCCTTAGCGAGCATGAAGTGCACGCTTATTTATCAACTATTCTAAGGGGGGTGGTTTAGGACTAGAAATATAAACAAGTAAAAAGTAGGGTTGTGATTCGCGGATAGCAGACACGCGAAATCTTGACTATTCTATTGGTTCTAAGAAGGAAGGACTCTGGGCTGAAGGCGATCAGTGACCTACTCGCAAAGAGGTATGATTTTGACAAAAGGCAAAGCTAAGGGGACATGAAATATGAGAAATGAAGATAACAAATACGTAAATGAATATAAATACTAGGATAACTCTAATTAATCTAATAAAACAGTTGGTGACTGTTACATAAGTACATGCAACCATAATTTTTCGTTTTTCACAATAATATTTCCTCAGTTGAATTGCCAATTTGATATGCAAACACTCATATTTAATCATTTTGTTAACTTTGTTTGTCCAGAGTTATCACCAAAAAACCAGTATCTCCAAAAACCAGTTCGTGTGCAAGTTCTTAATAAGAATACGTCACATCAGACTTATATAACTTTTCCACCTCCACAAAACCAACTAAAATAATATCACCCTCTCACTCCACTCCTACGTCATAACTCGAGACGACGTCACCCAGAGTTAATTACGTCACACGACTTCTCTCCTCTTTTGGACCTCATCTTTCATATCCGACTCCAGAGTTACCAACGTCTCTCTCTCTCTCGCACTTATCACGCACACATGCACGCGTCCATTCTCTGTTTGCCTCTTTGGTCCAATTAGACGCGTTGAAGTCGGAACTTGTTCAACCCTAGTTCCTTACCGAGTTTCAACAGTCTTAGACAATGTGGTGGAGAAATGACATCGTAGGGCATTGTGAGCTGACAGTATTTATTTGTTAGACGTTTACTAGATTGTTAATTAATTGGAGGGATTATAATTCCCCTTAGAGGGAATTGAGAAGATGAAAGAGATTGATTCGTTGTGTGTATTGAGAATGAAGTTAAAGTGAGGTTTCCATTTAAAATTACAATATCTTCTTATTTTTATTTGAATCTTCGTATATTTCTTTGAATAATCACTTTCTTTATGAATAAAACTGAAAAAAACTGGAAATAAACAGATCGATATCAATATAGATAGAAAACGTGTTCCAAGTCCTCTTCCATATATTTAGTCTCTATTTATAGTAAGATATAAGGAACTGAGGGAATGCATGATTATGATGGGACAAAAAATGTATCCATATTCATTTCAGTTCATGATTGAACATATTTCATTTCACCTTATTCTATTCGAATGAAACATTTACTAGGGCTTTTTGACATATACGAATTGTTCTTTTCTGTGATTTATATGATATTTCAATGTTTTGTATAAAGATAATCAAAACCGCCATGAAACTGATCTGAAACGAATGGTTTTCACTACTCTGTTATTACTGCGTGATTCTGATCCGGAACCACTCGAAAGTTTTGGCCGCGTGTTGGTGCATGAACCCCCAAAACAAAGTCGTGTTACTATACATAACCTCATTTGATATGGTAGAAAAAAACTCTCTCTTATCCTAAGGGATTTATACTGTATCCAGCCTCCGGTTCATTTAATGCACGAAACTTTTCCCAAGTTGTTGAGTTGTATATATATATATATATATATATATATATATATATATATATATAGGTCTATATATGTATATGCACACATTTATATATATATATATATATATATATATATATATATATATACAACAATAATGTTGTATCAAGTTTCAATCTCAATGAAAAAGGAAGAATATTCTGTAATCACTTCATCGTTAGAGGAAAGGTACGAAAATATGATAGATACTGGTTGACCAGGGCAGGAATCGAACCCCGTTCTGTTCATTAGCTTATTACATCTCTGTTATTCCGACTATATCGAACTTTCCATTTGCTTTTCTTTTGTTGTTTATTTTAATTCATTCCACTTTCGTTTTCTGTTTTTTTTTCACGAACTTCGTTTGCGTTTTAATAAAATTGCAAAGCTGCCATAAAAAATACTACAAACTCTCGTATTTACGTTTTAACGAAGTTACGTTCACCCTTTTGTGTTTTCGTTAACTGAGCTACAAAAAATTTAACGTTCAATTCGTAAAAATGAACTCGTTCTAGATTTGATGTTTACCGTATAAACAAACCCAGGAGCAATTATTCCAGTTTTTGGCTTATATTAAAATGTTGGCCATTTCATTGAATGTGTCTTTTATATTCTCTCAGTTCATTCATTCGTGTATGATTCGTTATATTTTAATCATATAATTCATTTATGTGTCTCTTCAGTGGTACCAAACACAATCAAATCATAATGAACATTTTCATATTGAACAAATGAAAACGTATTTATTTAGGATCCGTCTATATTATTCAGAATGTTGAAATTGAATATTACAGATGATGATTATTGTTTACATAGCGACAACACCAAGAGATATAGTACTTGACACAAGAAGCTGAATGATGATTACAAAAACTCGAGCATTGTGAGGAACTCGAATCCACAACCAACTAGACTTTGAATTCTAAAGCCATACATTCTGGCCGCGTGATTCCTTGAAGGTATGAGGTATTGATATTACTATCAAAATTTTCAGGACACGAAATGGTTTGCTTATAATCATCTATTCATAGCTCAATACCAATCTTGTTCTCATTTCTGAAAAAAGTATTTTTTTATAATTTTATATTGTATTCTCTTGGGTGATTTTATCCATTCATCTTCATATTAGAGAAGTGAAGTCTTCCATACGATCAAAATCGGGAGTTTTTCGTTCCATTTTGCCCGAATTTTGTTTCCTTTCCACAGTTCGCGAAAGACAAAATCAATTGATATCGATTTTTTTTCGAAGCAATTAATTACACATCATTCAACTTTCTTCGGAATCAATTCAGATATCAATCTGTTATGAAAATGTTTATGAATTTATTATTGAAAGTGGAAAATATTATCTCAGGGAAAACGCTGCAAAAGTGCAAAAGTATATAACTGTACCAAAGATCTTGAATAATGATATTTTGTGAGGAAAATGATGACGAACGTGTTAGCAACGTTTAATGAATCTCAAGTTAAAGCTTCAGAGAGAAACTGAAATCGAGCGATTTTCTTTTATTCTCATCCTTCAACGCGAACACGTATATCGTTTTCCTAAATATCACATGAATTCAATTTTATATGTTGTGAGTTACAGCATCAATTCGATTCTATCAATTACTCTATTCTCAGAATGATGAAAGATAATGAACGTTGTGCATTCTATGAACCTCCATCGATAAAACCTGGCACCTCCACCAGTTTGTAGCGTCAGATATTTACCTTCGAAGATTTGATGAATTGAATCCACGGTCACCTCGATTATAGTTTGCGAAATACAGTTTCGAACGGTGGAGCCAGATGGCGCTGTTATTCGTACCATTGTATCAATTGTTTTCATTCAAATTATTGATTCAAATTAAATCATTGATCATTCAAATCAAATTAGAAAAAAACAATAAATCATGTTCTTCTTCGAAGATATCAATAGTTTGGAAATTAATTTCTCCATCAGTTTCTATGATCCTCAGAAAGAATGTAATTTTTTAGTCACGTGCGGTGTTCGAGTAGCCCAAATCAAAATATGGGGCCTGACGAAGAAAATTGAATGCCTTTATATTCACTAAAACTAGCAGATAATAAGTGCACACGCTCTCAACGTAGAGTGAACCTACATGACAAACGGACTGTGAAATCAGCGTACATTCAATTGAAATGAAATGAAAATTTGTGTGACCGAAAGTCTACATGTATTTTCTCCATTTCCTTTCTCCGTATAAATACGCACTCAACGTAGAGTAGACCGACATGACAAAACGGGCTGTGAAATCAGCGTACATTCAATTAAAATGAAATAAAAATTTGTGTGCCCGAAAGTCTACATATATTTTCTTCATTTCCTCTCTCGGTAAGCACAACAAGATGCTGTGTGAAGGAGCTTGAAGTTTGTAGGGAGGTGAAACGAGGGGTCAAGGGTAGGTGAGCAAGTAAGAGCACCGTTAGTGCCTTCATTACCCGTGTAATAATCGTAGAAAGTAACGACAATCGAAAGCAATCTACTTTTATCAACTTGAGTAGGGTATATGTGTGTGTTTACGCCGAGCCTCCTGTATAATGTCTACCATATTGTAGACATCTTGTGATGAGCATCTTACAAACAAACAAGATCAAGAAGCTTTCTGATACATAACAAGCTGTTCCATAACAAGCCGGGCTATAACAAGCTGTGTTATTACAAGCTGGTACAAGAAAAAACTACGTCATTGCAGACATTCCATATATATATGTAGCTCAAGTCCAAACATATAGGCCATTTGTATTTGATTTTACTAGAAAATCTCGATATTTATTTTTGTGTTCTACGATAATGTTCGGAAAATATTATATTTGAAGAGTGTATTGGTCGCTATATAGGTCGCCTATACGTATATACAGGTCGTTCACCAGAAGTCATTGGAGTCATTCATGTGTTCATATATATATATATATATATATATATATATATATATATATATATATATATATATATATATATATATATATATATATACTCCGGTAGAATCACACATTTTGACTAGAGCATCAATAAAGAAACAATTGACATTGGTTACTTTCCCGATCTTTCACAAACTCATATATTCCAGCAAAGATTGGCCAACTAATATATTTCATTCTATCTCTGTCTTCTATGATTCGAGTTTCACTGTCGACGCCATAGACTGTTGCTATCATGGTGCGTTGGAGGTTAAGTGCGGAAAGAGAGGGTGGCATGTGCGTCGTGGAGTGTGTGAGAATGAGGGGGTGGGAGGGGGTGGTAGGAAAGGAGGATGATGAGACGGGTCGCACATGTGTGAGGCATGACTGATGAAAATGTCACATTTGAGTAGACGCGGTTTGGTTCGCGAGACAAGTGGAAGTAGGTTAATAAAGTTGGGTAAAAGTGTGTGCACGTGTGTGTGAGAGAGAAACAGAGGAACGGAGTTAGTGAGAAAGAGATAGGAGTATAGAGTATTAAGGGTGACAAAGAGTGAGAGAGGTATAATGGACGTATGAGAGGTGGTGGATATGTCACTCATAGAGACTCGAGTATCAGAGAGAGGGAGATAGAGAGAGACACTTAAAGTGAGGGAGAAGAGAAAGTTGAAATGAGGTAGATAGTTATAGGGATGAAGAGAAGAAAGAAAGAGGGTGGTATGAGTGAGAAAGTTTTATGTATGATATTAAAGTGGGTTATATTATATAGAAAACTGTATTAGATAACAAATGCCTGTCACATCTATGGAGACTATAAAGTGCTATTTCTTGGTTCAAGTTTTTAAGACTTCTCCACTCTGAACCTTTGAAGCTCATGCCAGAAATAACCTCGCATATGAAATTTCAATCAAGAGCGAAAGTAAGAAGAGCAATAAAATGTTAAGATGTGTCTCAAATTAAATTCAGAAGAGATGAAGTGGTAATATTGTAACCAAACTTTAGTTGAAATTGAATTGATAATGAACTTCAATATACGTGCCACTTAAAAGCATCGTAGACGCATGAAAAGATGATAATAATCGACATTGCTTTGGATATTCAACTTTTCATCAGGTGATCATCATTATTATATGATATTTCACACACTGATAAATGGGAATTTTGTTATATATGGGAATTGTGTATTTGATTTTCACTTCGAGTATTTTTCATTATCAATCTTTTCATTGATTCGCACTGAACCCAACTTCGTAGGACGGAATGACCACAACCTCAAGATAAACCTACCCAGACATAACACCTCCAATCTTTTCTTGGTAGATCCATTCGTCTCTGGAACGATCTCTCCCTCCCAAAAAAAAATGGGAACCTCACCAAATTCTCTGCTCTCAACACTATTTACTCACATTCCAAAATTACACTCGACTACTTTTTTCTTTTTTTTAACTTATTTTCCCTTTTTGCTCTACTCAAATTTTTACAAACTGCATACTTGAACTAAAAATTCGTCATTGGTGAAATAAGAATAGTATTTAGAATAAACTGCCACCGGACCAAAGGTCCAAATTCTTTAATGAAAATAAATGAAAATGAAAAATTATCAATTTTCACTCTGTGTTTCCCAACGTTACTTACATTTTCAACATTATTCATACGTGGCTCATCATAGATACATTCTCGAATATTTCGGTTCTCACAAACCAAATGATGCAAAACAATAAACAGACAAGAAAATAAAATTGAATGAAAACAAAATTGAATACAGAAAACCTCTCCAGAGAGTATATATAGGACAAACATACAAAACAAAACAATGATGAAGAAACCCAAAATATTGTCATTGTAGGTTCATGAATATAAAATATCCACTCCAGTAGGTTCATCAAAAAAAATACGATTGAACAATACATTTGACTTCATAAAATAATAAAATTAAAAAATACGTCAGTTATATTTTCGCCGCGTCGAACAACATAACCGAGTTAGTATGGACTGATCGGCCACTCTCGATAGATATTACCCGTACAATATATTTGATTACAAGTTGCAATATATATATGAATACTCGTGTTTTTCCCTTCCCTTACACACTTTTTACACTTTTTTATTCAACACTGTATTCCAAGCAGTGGCGGTGCGACTTGCAAGGCGACTTGTGCTCGTAGGAAATAATGGATTCATTATTTTTCAAATTGACGCCACTTACCCCAGAAGCTGAGTTATTTGGAGCAACAAATTAGTGAGTGATAAGCAAACGGATGAAAAGTATTCACGAAAACGGATGCTCCACGGGTTTGTACCTGACTTACGTTTTAGAGCAATGTTTTATCAGAATGAGCCACCGAAAGCGACATGGGTTATGGATAACAGAACTGGAAAGTGATCGAATATCAACTGGTATACTGAATGTGGGAAGAACTATCATACATATTTTAAGCGATTCATGGAACAATCGGATGTGAAATAACGAAGAAAACGCATTTTCATGTACTTTTTTACACACCAATGAAAGCAATTAAGAAAGCAATTAAGGAACTATTGAATGTGAGCAACAAGTGTCACCAATAAATTAAAACGATTGAAATCTGTGATGGAAATCAAGAAGGCACTGGTACCATTGTTGGGAAACCAAGGTTTATATACCAACAGACAGCCGCGGATTTTAAGCCTTTGAAGTGATCCATGGCCTGTATATGTACATTGAGCTGTCCAAATGTTCTCAATTCTACATTTCCATATTTCTAAGCTCATCTCACAACGCATATAAGGCGTTTTTCTAGTTCGAGAAAAAACTCTTTATTGTATTGTCGATGTTTAATATTGAAATATGTTACCTTTCGACGGATTCTACAGGAAAACTCATACTTTACTATTTCCATTACTGTCAGGCTTGACTAATAAATGTCCAAAATGAGCTCAATACTCGAATCCAGTTACTCATAACCACATTTTGTTCTCACAACAGGTAACTTCAGTACCTTCACTTGGCAGAACGTCATGACCGATCGCGTAGATCCGCCACTGCTTGTAAGCCCTCTGGGGTCTACGTCACATTTCTCCCGGTCGTCGAAGCGTCGGTTCTTGTTTTTTATTCGAAATTGTAGCTTTTAGATGAGCTGTTTTGTTTCTGGATGCTCTTTCAATGATTTTCAATTCCAAAACATAACAAAACCACTTCGGTTCTCGATTTGTGTATACTCTGTATTCAACCAGTGTATATACCCCATTCTAACGGTGTATACCCCATACCATCAGTTACTATACACAAGATTATGGGATAGGAAATATAAGTCCGAATGAGGAAAAAATGTATTTTTTTCTTTTTGATGGTCGTAGTTGGTTCGTGTATACACATATATGTGAATTGAATGGAAAAATTGTGTGAATCTGAGATAAATTCTATTTAGTTTCGAGTATCATTTCCATTCTTCATATATATATATATATATATATATATATATATATATATATATATATATATATATATATATATATATACTGCGTTCATATACTGCGATACTGCGTTTCCCTAGTAGTGAGGGAAATGGAAGTCTACGCTACGCTCATCCAATCAAAAGTGATGAATAATAAACAATACATTCGGAAACAGTTTGTTATTGTGAAAAATAATTATTTTTATCCGTTATATATTTCACTTTCTATTTTCTCTCCATCTATATCCATCCCTTCTCTTTCCATCTCCATATCTCTCTCATATATAATCTCTCTCTCTCTCTTTTCTCCCTTCTTCTCACATTCACCCTCTATTACTTCAGCCCCATTTGTCTCTCTGCGATCCGATTATTTATGTCGATCCCATTTAAGACTGATTTGATGTATTTTAAACTGGAAAACATAAGCATTGACCCAAATAGAAGTCGAGCTTTTCCATGAGACGTCCATCTAGATGCTGATCAAACAGTCTTTTCAGGGGTGACCAGCAATCTGTATATTCAGCAATCCTCGTGATATAACTTGCATGCAACTTTGTAACAGAATGCACTTCTAGATGCAATGAGGCCGGCTAAGTTACACAGAACCAAGTCGACAATTTTTATATTTTAGTCAAAGTCGTTGTTGAAAATGTGTACACTTTATTTTGTGACTTTTCACTGGTTCTTGTTTTCAACATCTACAGAGTATCTGCCAGCCGTCCTCGTTAGCTCAGTCAGCTGAGACACGCTTTAGAGTCACCGTTGGTCATGGGTTCGAATCCCGCATAAGGCATGGGTTTTTGTGAACGTCCTTTCACTTATTATCACTTCATAGTTTCATTATCAGCAGCTCATTGGTACCCCTGTATAACCTAGCTGTTGGTGGGGTCGTTAAGCAAACAATAATAATCAGTATTCGCCACTTGTTCTGTCCAATTGTAACTGAATGTTATTGTATGAATGCTTTTTCCAAACGATATCACACATTATTGTACAAAGTGGACAACAATGCCTCTCAAATTTGATTATCGAATGACAACTTCAGTAATAGTATGTTTTCCATCTGATTTCTATTTTTTATGGTTACTTTTCCGACAAACATGCTGCACTACTGACAGAATAAGAGTTTCAAAATGCTACCATCTTCTTAGTCACTATAGTGTCTATCCATTACTATTGAAGATCTGGTGTTTTCCTGTACATTCTTGAAGATTCTAGTGTTTCTCCCAATAAAGAAATGACATTTTCAATTGGATACGCTGACTATATATATTCATTATGAATATTTAATTCATATATTATTTTTGTAAATATATATTTGGTTTAACGACGCACTATAATGATAACTTCTATTGACGTCGAATGGATGATTAATGAGATGATGGTATGATGAGATGAAGTTCTCTCGGGTAATGGGAGAGATAGTCATGGCCGGTCATGGCCTATATTGTGGGAACCATCTTGGTTACCTAGACTACAGAGGGAAACCACGAAAAAAACCTGTTAAGATGGACGGCGGTGGGGATCAAACCAGGTTCAAAATTCTCTTGCCTACCGGATTACATGAAGCAAGCACGTTAACCATTGCGCTACTTGTGCTGGTAAATATTTGATCAATTAATATATATATATATATATATATATATATATATATATATATATATATATATATATATATATATATGTATACATGTGTGTGTAAACGACTTCATTGCGGTGCTGGTTTTGTTTCATTACACCAACTCGGAAGCGAGAATTCACACACATCTTTCCTTTTTCCTGTCTTGAGGCGAATGTCTTCAACTTTCAACTTAGCTGAATCTTCAAGATTTGACATTATGGTTACGTCTTGGCATCGTCACTGACCTCTTTTCTCTCCCTCAATTCAGAATTTTTTACTCCATCGTTGGCAATAATTTATCTTGGAAGAGTGTTGTCAAGTGCAGTGGCGGTTGTCAGTGTGATATTTTATTGGCATGTCGGTGAAGCAGTATGCGTGATTGCTACTGGATTTGTTGACAATAATTATGAAAGTGTGAAAATTATAGCGTAACCTAATTATATTCACCTGTCAATACATCATTCTAATTTATCTAACTCTCTCTCTCTCTCTCTCTCTCTCTATATATATATATATATATATATATATATATATATATATATATATATATATATATATATATATGTGTGTTTCAGATCTAAACGAACGTATCATTAGAATGAATGATTCAATTTCAACGTTTCATCTATACTTTCAACGATTCTGGCATCACGTGATTACCCAATGAATGACTGAATCTACAGACTCTGACTTCAAAAATTCTAGTAGAGTTCTCTATGGAGCTTTTAAACTATGGTATACCAAATTTCTTAGAATATATGAAGCTCTTACGCACCATCTAGCGGCCAAGCTTGCCTCATGGTTTTCAGGAAGGAAAATACATAAAATACTACTAAATCGACTGCGTGCATTATGATGAGTAGTAAAAGTTCGGATGGGAACAGAGAATATTTTATCATCCACAAGACTGAAAATGTCGTTAAAACATCGAATATTCTCTTTAGACTCCTTAGGAATGGTTACGCACTGGTTTCATGACATCACGAGCGCCAAATATTGCACGCGTTGCCACTAGGTTCGTGCTCATCATTCACCACTACTTGTTTCATATATTCTTGTTACTGATATATTTGGCCGCCCCCGGTAGCTCAGTCAGCTGAGGTACCACTTCAGAAACTGATATCACCGTTGGGCGCGGGTTCTTGCATAAGTCGTAGGTTTTTGTGAAACGGCCCACCTCATGTTTCCATCATCACAATTGCTCATTTGTACTCCCCTATAACCTAGCTGTTGGTGGGGTTGTTAAACAAACAGTAGTTAAATCTATCTGATATATTTGGCCGTACCTGGACTTCTATGGTAGAAACCTGAACGCTGCATTATGGTGCTCATTTTCAATTCATTTTCAATTGTTGCTCAATTTTAGTAACTTGGATTATTCACATAATCTAGCTGCAAAGTATAGTATTTGAAAATTTCGAAAAAGAAAGTGTATCTTCATTGTTAACCAATGTCCTGAAAAATCAAAATCCTCTGAAAATAATCCAGTCATACACATATTCCGGTGATATATTTTTTTGTCAAGTTGGTAGGGAACTTTCTTTTTTCGTATATTCATAGGTACACCTAAGGTCTGACCTTTCCAGAAAATGAAACAGTCTATAGATCTATAGTCAGGCTTTAAGTCAGTCGAACAAGTGTGGCAAATATTCCAAATTATACCAGCGATATTGTAGTTCTACCAGAAAACTACATAGTGACTAAAGTTGCACTAGAGTAGGACGCCACTGTTGTTGGCATATTCTTTCCACGAACACTGAGAGCACGCTGTACACCATTCCGTCCTCGCTTGCAAGGGGGTTAAAGTATCTAAGCCCCCCAGTGGACACATTACCAAACTAAAAACCTGACAACGGAAGAGAAAAAACTTTACAAAGTTAAAATCCCACGTTCACTTCACAGCAGTTTATAGAACACAAGCGTAATACAGGGTGGTATATTTTAGCGAGGGTTGGCAACTATAATGCTGCTGATGATACGAATGCAAATCTCTGAAAATATACTGTACGTAACTGTGAGGTAGGTATTACGTAACTTGATATTTTGACCCACATTCGTATAGGATTTTGGAGACTTAATAAACCATGCTCACCTTTTCCACCCTCTTGGAAAAATGTTTCCCGCTTCGAAAGTTTTCCTCAATTTTCATGCATTTTAAACAGTGTTGTTGACCCAATTAATTTCAGCATTATACAAGAATAATGATCTGCCTTAGAGCCGGAGGGAGGTGGATGCATGTTTGTTTTCAGAGAATATTGAGAATGGTATGCTCTTTCCGATCTACGTCGTTCATTGTTTATATGTGAGTGGAATGCAACGTCATATAAGTTATACTGTGTGGAAAGATGCAGGAACAATGCAGTGATGTGAAAAGTATGATCTCCTATCTATTGATTCCATTGTGTATAATGTTCAAGGATACCTACTCTGGAAGAAAATTTCCATGACAACCTCCAATGAGAGAGGAACATTAGGAAAAAATGTCAAAATAGAGAAATATATGACGAATATGTAAAATACATTATGTATATCATATGTAATTAGACGAGCTTTAGCGAGGATTCAATTTGACTTACTGAAAAAAATTGGTGTTCGTTTTTATTTTATTATTTTTTTTTTCCATGTTTTTTTGTCGGTTCTCCACAGGTCAAACGGCCACAGCCATCAACTTTGAACTTTTTTTCTATATGGATCCTCATCGAACTCAGATCTGTATAGTTTTGTGGCATTATCGGGTGATAAGTTTTTGTTTTATGAATTTCAGAAATTTCAAAAATACTCATTAGAATAACATGGCGGAAAAAAATTATATAATGAATTTTTCAAAAAATTATTTAAATATATTTTCATTTTCCGAAAGAATGAAATTTTACGTGAAGTTGAATTACATTTTGATACACATCTTTAAAAATTTTCAGCTAGATCGAGTCAGCCATTTTGAAGAAATAAACATAAAATGTGCTAAATTGGTATCACTCGAAGCAGTTTTTACCCATTTTCACCCATACTATTCGCTCGTCTAACAACGCATATATGGCGTTTTCCTAGTATATAATTATGTAATATATATGAGGGAGAATATTATTACAGTTTGCTGAATGACTCGCCCACAGTTATGTTATTTGATAGTACGAATGAGCGGATGTGATAATTGAATGATGTTTACAAAAAGCATGCCCATAGGTCAGCTGTATTAGCTTTTCGATTTTCGATTCAGCAATTTTCTGAATTTGAACAGGGATTTCTCTGAATCTATGCCGAACTGAATACATTTTGAAAAAAGAAGAATGCATAGAAAGTCATGCACTAACTGTAATTGAGTAAAAACTTCATACTGAGGGATTTTGAGAATATCCAGCATATATATCCAGGAAATATCCAGGATGGAAAATATTCGGGAATATAAGCAAGAATTCGTCGTTATAAACAATGGTTTCGCAATAACCATCCTTATAACATCTTGCAATATAATTTTCCAACTGCTGTGATTTAATTATATTATATATATATAACACAGCCACATATACCTGTTCAAAGACTTGTAATGTATAACGACCATTTGAATAGCTAATGAGGTACATTTATTTGCTCTACTAAAACAATGCGATCTGAGTCAGTGAATTAACGAGTAGCATTGGACCTAATTACGGTGCATGGAGAAGTAAATGCAGAAGAGGGTATAATTATGAGAAGTGGTAAATTAGATGTGGTAATTTAGTTTGGTTCTCGTTTGAATGTGTATTATGTATCATTTTAATGAGACACTTCCTGAACAGAATGAAGTTCATTTAATATTATATATATATATATATATATATATATATATATATATATATATATATATATATATATATATATATATATATATATATATATATATATATAATCAATATGATTTGTTGCAAATAATCTCATATTCTCATAACTCTTTTTTCGCCTGTTTTTTATCTGTGACTAATTCAATTCATCATTATCATCATATTATCATATGAAAATGACATAACTGAATAATTATTCAAGTAATTGATTGGTGAAGTAGTAATAAAAGAGTTTTCATTCAATATAATACAACTATAGTTAAGTTGATTTTCCGTAAAAGCTTCATCTTTGGAAGTCTTCTGCGATAAACAAGAAGTTATAAACGAATACATTTCATGCATATTAAAAATGTAGATTCTTCATTTTGGGATCTTTGGTGGTTCGGGACGACCGTCTTCCCTGTTTAGTAGTATTATACTGCCCAGGGGTTCCGACTCACAAACATAATGTTCTGAAAAGTTTCACTGTAGAGTTAATGTTGTTAGAAATATAGTTATAAGATAATCAGAATTTCAAATAACTGTTCACAATAAGTGCCCAAGATGTTTCATATATAAATAATGTGAGACAACTTTCAACCTAGTTGTAATAATTATTGTTAGTTCAGATGTTTTTATTCAGAACCTAATCAAAACCGTACTTAAATTGCATGTTTTATATTACATTACACTTTGTTAGTGGTATGCATTATTTTAAACTGATGCAACGTCCATTCCGAATACAAATCAGTATAGATATTTTGATTGTTGAAATAAAAGAGAATACCGTATGTTTTGTATGTATGAATGTATAAGTATTATTCACATAAGCTCCGGATTAACTCACTATTAGTTGGTGGATTGAGCGATAATTATCCGATTAAATTGTTATCACCTTTGACACTCATGTTATTTCAGTACCTTAACTGATAATCAGCTAGTTTTCAATCGAGTGATAGTGCGTTAAACAGGACATGAGCATTAATGCATATTTGATGCTTTTCAAATCAGGTACGATATAGGAACGTTAATTCGTGAACGAAATGTTAGCCACTGAGTGGACAAACCAGAATAGTGTAAATAAGTGTAATGTATATAATAAATCAGATTGAAAAAATACAAACAAAAATATCATTGATATGTTTGACTTGTGTTTTAATATAGCATGCTCGTAGTAAACGTGCTGTATTGTATGTTCAAGTATACTTTAAACCTGATTTGATTGAGTTTGTATATGAGATAAGGTCAAACGATTGGCAATACGAATGAAATTGTAATTTTAATTGATAATTGATTGAATTGAGAATTAGAAATATTCTCATATTATTCTCATATATCCCAATTCTTCTGATACAACACAATTTCTTCTCCTGTATTTTGCAGACTATAAATTATATCATGATTTTTTGCATCTCAATACCCGATATGTCAGTATAATGTAACTTGCGAAGTATTCATTCATTCATTTCCATTCCTCGTATATAGAGGAATATAGTACATAACAGATATGTTCACAGTTTATGAACAGTTGAGTCAATACATATTCAATACTTCTAACTACACACTACTACACTTCTTTAAATTTTCATTTCATTTTTGAAGACATCACTGTCAATCATTGAGGAAATGTGATGGGAAAATTTGGCGAAACGAAGACAAATAGAGAGATTGTGCAATTTTGTCAGAGTCAAGAATGAATATACAGGATGGGATGAATTAAGCAATAGAATTGGAAAGGGATTACAAAGAAGTACGAGGGGAGGGGTAAGAATGGGAGTGGAAAAAGTGGATAGAGAAGTAGGTAAATATGGATTCATACAAAGAACGACGCGGGAATGGAATTAATTGGAAGAAGATATCAAGAATTGCCATGGCGAAACAGCGGAGAAAATTGTACGTACTGTACATATTCTTGTACACACGAAAGAAACAGGTAGGGTGGTCTACCAATATAACAAACACAAATTCGACCGTGGATTTGTACAAGTGATCACATCAGTACGAGATTCGACAATAGATACAGAACTTCACCTTCAAAAATCTTTGAAGATTGGAAAGCTGTTCCGAAAACGAAAGAACGAAAGAAACAGATCGGGTGGTCTACCAATATAACAAACATAAATTTAACAGTGGATTTGTACAACTGATCAGATCAGTACAAGATTCTACAATAGAAACAGAACTTCAGCTTTAAAAATCTTTGAAGATCGTAAAGCTGTTCCAAGTTTCTCTACAATTACTCAAGTTTTTAGATATATTTGATCGAATATTTTCTCCTTTCGCGAGTACAAGTGAGGCATCATTTGACTTCTAAGCTACAATTTAATCTGAAAAAAAAACATATCATTCGATATTGAATGAAATAGTTCTCTATTCAATTCCAAATTCAACATAATAATCATTCCAGAGTCATTGAAATCGTCAGTGCTTGAAACGACTGCCAGCATTTCGTATGCAGAGTAATACAGCCTAGCCTTTTCGCTTTAATTATCAGTGTTACCAAGCTAATTGAACTGTTATGTTCCTAAAAGCTGAGTGAAAAGCCTTTCTATTCAAGTTATCAAGTTTGTTACACTGATGGAATACTGAATGCTTTATGTAAATTCCAATAAATACAGTCGCTACCAGTGGAAGTGGCTAATCACCACATATTAGAACTACATCTTCAGAATATAGCACGATATTATAAACGTTACATTCATCGTGAATTAATCCTGATCAACACTGCAGATGATAGATTATTATAGTCTCTCTTGTATATGATACCACTTTTTTGATTTAATATAAGATATGTCAATGAAAACCGATTGGAAGAAAAATGATTCTTTCTATTTCCAATCGGATAGATAATCATCCTTAATTGCATATGTATAACTGAATTCAATCATAATCGTTCATTTGATGAATTCTTGTCATAATAAAATTATGTTTGTAATGATATTCCATGGTCTATGATAATATTCCAGTGTCTTATTGGAATCACATGCCTATTCTTTGAATACTTATAAATTTTTGTACCATGTACTATAGAAGTTGTTGGTAGAACAAGCCTGCTAATATTTAAGATAGGTGAGAAGATTACATCATACATTATGATACATTTTATGAGTATTGCATATATTTCCATTTGTATTAACGATTCTTACTCACCAAAAAAAGCACCGTCTCGAGACATATTAATATGCGAGACATATTATGTTGAAATCATGCAGGGTAGGAAAAACGAACAAATGCAGTCATAATTGAGTTAAAATAAATTAGTCTCGGTCAGATTGGTTGGGTTAGTGATCTCATAAATATATATAATACACTAGATATATCAATAACGAAATGTTAGTACAATATGAGTGTACTCATCTTTCATTATGGTCTGTTATCTAGTTTCGAGCAACAACAAGAACAACAACAATAACATCACTATATACTCGAAATCTAGCTCCAAACATACGTAATAGAATAAAAACGTAACACCAGTTTGCCATATTCCATGACTATACGTTTACTCTGCAGCTTTCCCCGTAATCACCGATTCCGATGCGTCTATTCCGATATCAAGTTCTCGAACATTACACATAACCCATTCCAAGTTCTGTATCGTTCCACGAAAAACCCACGCGTCGACGTTCTCTAACGTTCACTAACGTTCACTACATGTTTCGTTCGGTTCAACTTTTCCCTCGCAAAATAGCATATTCCTACAACAATATTTCGACAATAAATTTCAACAAACCACGTCACACGATTCTGGTCACGTGTTTCAATTGTGTGTATGTGTGCTGCATTGTGTATACGATCACGGGGATTACATAATACCAACCGTTGGTGAAAGAAACCAACATTAGGGTTGAATGTGACATAGAAGGGTGCACGTCTACAGCGGGGTTAAAACCGGGTAGAATATATGAAGATGAAGTATGAGTCGGGGAGGTTAACTTGTTGATGTTGGTAGTTAATAATATAAGAGAGACAACTCGGGTAGGTGTGGGAAAATATGTGTCTTGGAAGACTTCAGACTGTATTGTGTAGGTTGATTATTTGATGATGTAGGCCTATATAGTATCATATTTTAAAGAGAGATGGATTTTATCATTTTCAAGCTTATGATGGAATAACTTTTGCCAAAAATATTGGCTATCCACAAACTGAATGTTACAGAAATGTTTTTCATTCATTTGTCGAGCATGATTTTTTGTTTCATTCTTTCAATCACAAACCTGATGGAACAATGATAAAACTAGTTTTTCAGAACAGTTAACCATTTTCCTGGCGGCCATTTTTTTATCGATGTTCTTCAAAATTCAAATTTTATTCTCTGAATCTTTTCTCTCTCAGGTTAGTGCTGTTGCGTCGTTAAAACCAATTCAAAAAAAGGATTTGCTAATTGTTGTAAAGGTCCAATATGGCGGCCGAGATCGGACCGAGCATATGTCGCTAGTTGGCCGCAGGAGTAACGTATCTCGGTTAGTAATATATATCTATGGCTTGATCAACCACTTCTATATGACCGTAACCGTACATACAACAAGAAAATAAGAAGATACTTAATACCATGACTTGCATCATTGTGTCATTGAACACCCTGTGAGCAGTTTCAAAGTGTTGTGCACCATGCACTTTGCTAACAAACTGAAACTGGTGTTTGTTTTATGTTTGAAATTCGAACAGCTGTTTACCCCTAGAATAACCACAACCAGCACCTCCTCACAGCCCTCTTGTTCTCTGATATCACAGCCCTCTCATTTGATACACTTGACCTGTTTTTATACATGCACGAGCATTGACGGCTTGTTACCAACATCACAAAACTTGAACTTTCATGTCTGTTATAATCTAATGTGGTCGGAAGTTGATGTGGTATTTTACTTTGTATTTACTCTGTCTTCTGTATTTGTATTACTTTGTATTCGAAATATACTTTGTAAGCGGAAGGTAATGGAAGAGTTTTCGAGTGTTCAAGATCGCAAAATAGTAGGATCTTGACTGCATGGTTTCTTGAACTTGGAATTGAATTCAAAATTTTGAATTGTGTCTCGAATCGACGATGAAATGAGTGCATGGGAAACCATCCCCAAGTGGTTTTGACGATAATGTAGTCGCTTGGTAAACTTCCAGTTACCTCTGACCTAAATCCGTTGGTGGTTCTCTATGATTTTCGATTAGTGATAACGAGCGCCAAGGGTTGAACTGCAACAACTTTTTGTGAACTTATAGTCACAATAAATACTTGAAAATTGTTTGAGAATGTCTTCACTTTAGCAAAACAAGTTTCTTTCACTGCTGTTCAACGACCCCACCAACGGCTATGTTGTATGGGGGTATGAATGAGCGGGTGATGACGGGTTGTGGAAGGACCTCCACAAAAACCAATTTCCTATGGGGGACTCGAACCCACGCCCGACTGGACTTCAGTTTCTACCGCAGAAAGCTATAGTTGACTCAGCCTCTGGGGCGACTAACAACTGTTTTCTGGTGGTAACTTTCGAAAAATCTGAAGAGTGAAATTTTCAATTTAGTAGAAACACAGATATATCGACCTACTTCATACTAATAGAACAAACTGAACAAACTTTTGATACATTTCACGTGTGGGCCTATACATCTAAAGCACGTTTTCAGCTCTTTCCACTAGGTCTCTACTTGAAGTAGAGTTGCAGTACGATAGACAAAATACAAACAATACCAAGGTATAATTATCTAAAATTGATTCAAATATACCATCAAACATTGAATTTTCGTTTCATACCGAACGAAAATACATGATACAATTCAAACAATACAATGATTAGGAAACAACATGGTGGCCATGTAGCAGTGAATTATTATAGGCCTTGAATAGTGAACTGAATGCTTCGAAGAATTCAATGTAAATTCAAGACCTTAAAGTTCACTGCTTTCTGTATCCCTCTGCCAGAATGACAAAGGTATAAGATTCTCTCACATATTCAATTTTCTACATAGCTTATTACTTTGGTGATCTATTCGTTTCGAATCCATGTCCATCGTTTTAATATTGTATCAATCGAATTTTGATCATTTCAAACCAAATTATAATGCAAAAGTTGAGAAGTGATCACCTAATGTTCCAGTGAGTCAAGATTCTTGAATTGTCTTGACATTGCACGAAATGCATTAGGCAATTGGACAGCAACCCGGTTGTGAAGTTCTTATGTAACAGTGTGTTACTTGAGATCAAATCTATTTTTTAATTATGAAGTGCATGGCATATGTTTTATTCAAGATTCAGGTCATGTCCGTTTCAGTAAGAAGATTGGTTGAAAGTACTTGAAGGGTAGTAAATGTGACACGAGAAAGGAAATTAATTATAAACTAATCACATAAGTATCTGTACTTTCTATATCACTTGCTATTATTACGAAGAGAGGAAATAATATCATAGAAGAATTATAGAATGAAACGTATAAAAATGTTTATCTCTGAATGGGTTATTTTGGATGATGGTTCGAATTTTTCTCATTTATTTATATTTGGCTTAACGACGTCTGAATGATGACCACGAACTATTGGCGTCGGTGAATGATGACACGTTAATATATAGGTTATGTTTTGGTGGAAAGATATACCTTGTGGTGCCCGTCCAAACGATCTACTTTCATCCTCAGCCTTAACAGAGGAACCATGATTTTGTATCAAGTTTCGATTTGACTTAAAAAAAAAAGGTAAACAAAAAAGATAACATCACTCATAATACAATAATACAACTTGGAAGCGAGAATGAACGACGATTCAAATATAAACTAAATTGAAATTGAAATGGGATAGTTTTTCAGTACTCACTCACGTCGCTCCGCGAGGCCACATACGTATGTTGACAGATGCAGGCTTTTACTCCGTGAACTCCACAACCATTGTTAGTTTTTTTTAAATATCAGTACGCTAATATATCATTTCGACACAAAACACACACTTAACACGAAGTGTGGTCAACCACACAGACGATTGATTTCGTTTGGCCAATAGCACACTATTGTAATTTTTGGAATATCAATTTGATTTCAATTTCATTTTGATACCAAAGAAATCACTACATTCACATGATTATAGAATATTGATAAAATACATTTATTGAAGCGGGACTACGCTAACGACTGAATTCGTTACGAACACTCGACCGTTACTGGCTTGATTGTAAACATACACGTTGACTCACTGTATTTAGCATTATTGCTCGACCGTCTCGTGCGTAGAAGTAACAGTGGCCAGTGGCAATTGCACTAGTATAGGGGTGCACCACGTTGCAACTTCCCTCATTGTATCCCCCTCCCCCTCTCCCCTCCCCCTCCCCCACACCTTCCCCTCCCATATTGACCACGTGACGGTAGTAGACACTTATTATCAGGTCCAAATAATAATATTCTGATGAGAATGATAAAATATGAAAGTATTGTCAACAACAGATAGCGTATGATATTATCAAATTGGTGGACAACTTCTGGAAAAATGCTGTGAAATATGTAAATCACAATCACTATTAACTTTGTCTCTATATTTATGAATGATGGAATAATTGGAATAATTTTATTTGTTTTTCAATGTGAATTTATGGTACTTTCAAACTGAAACTTGCGTGAATGTTTTCCTATTATTCTATATTTTTCATGATTGTCTTACTCTCATGATCCTTTGTTTTCCCTTCCGCTCTATTCGACATGATATCATTATGTGAGCTCAATTATTAGCTCTATCAAGTTTTCACTCACATTAGTTGATGATTAAAACCAATTATCTGTCCAGAACGTCCTTTTGTATAACTTTGAAATGAATGGATGTTGCTCCATACAGAAATGATAACCTTTCATTATGATATTTTTATGGAAATGAATTCAATGAAAAATGCCAAAAGATTGAAAATGTGATGGAAATTTCACGAGTGAATGAATCAATTGGTACAATTAAAAACTAATCGCCTCAGTGTATAATTTGATGGGATTTATTCTGTTGAGATCGTATAAATAATATTAAGCTTTGTCATTAATTGTTCCAAACCAATTAGGAATGAAAATGCATTCATTTTATCGGTTCATTTTCTTGGTACTCTCATCTCCGTCAATAATGACAAATTGGCGCCACCGTGGCTTAGTCAACTATCGCTTGTGGTGGAAAATAGAAGCAGGTGGGTCCATGTTTTATTATTCTCGTAATTGTTCAATTGTAGCTCACACTTGATCCCTCAACTTTTGAGGGATCAAATCACTATCAGCCGATTGAAATTCAATTTGCGTTGTGAAAACAGACGCCATTTTTGTAACAATAATTTCTACTTTCCAGCCTGAAGTACGTTATGACATGGTGCGACATTTATGCCACTCAGGATGACCCGTGAGATTGGGAAACTGAACGACCCATGACCCATTCAAGTTTCAAGCCGGTGGTCTCATTGTTTCTCTTTTCACCGACACCACAGATAATAGCTAGGTCATTTGGGTTCAATCTCTCATTCATTTTAATTGTATTATTGTGATTCCTTTGAAGATTATGTATTTATGTCTGAAACAGTTTTTCATGAGAAGCTATAAAAGTATATAATAAGCTCAACGACCCCACCATAGGCTGGTTTAATTAATTGAAATTCAGTTCTTACTCATTTTAATTTCAGATCTATTATTGAGGTTTTGAAGTGTGGTAATGGTTATTGCGACATTATAGATTGGCTAATATGAAACTAATATAATATAAATATAAAAGGCTAATATGATATGAAACAATTGTACATACATTCATTGTAATTGTTAAATAGCTCGTATAGTTACTGGTACACATAGATCAATCACTACATAGAAATCGCATACAACAGAATGCTGCATCCAAATCGGCTGAATGTTTGTATCGAAGGCACAGTTTTTATTGAATCTTATTCAGCTATATTTTGTACAAGTATTTATTGCCAGTCTACTAGACTTATTTTAGCATACAAAGTGAAGCTATCCGAGTATGATAAACACGATATGCCTGTTAAATTTCTCCTGTACGAAAAGTCTAACCAAGCACGAAATTGTGTGGATCTAGTTACTGTACTCTGAACGTGTAATCTAATAGGCTACCTTTTGAAAACTAGTTGCATTTGTTTGGAAAATTATACTTTGTAATTTTTTTCATGTTTCGTATTCACTCAAACTGTGGAGAAACGAAGAATAGAATTATAATATATCTCTAATTGGTTCCTCATCAAGAAGTGTACAGGTAATTAATCGATATAAAATGTATTAGGTAATATTGAAGTACGATATGAAATGACTGATTTGAATCAATAATAAATTGTAACTAGTTGATACAAAACAATATCTGACGAATCAATATATATTTCAATAACACAGTGAAATATGAAAAGGGAATTGATATAATTAGTCAGTTCAAAAGTTTATTTTCAGTCTAGGTCTATCATGGAATATATGAAAATTCGAAGAATGCCATGATTAGGACTAATCTCCTTATACTATTGAGCAACGGCTAGTTTATATGATCGATTCATTTGCACTTGTAACGATATAATACAGGTTTTTTCAAAATTATGCGGTTGATATATAAGTAGCTATTCATTGTGATCACACATATCATAACGTCGAATGAATGGGAAGTTAGCTCAATCATATCATTATGACAACTGGTTTAACGAACTGAATGATGTAATCATATTTTTTGTTCAGACATGACATGAACATTCGAAGATAAATTTATTGATCAATTATAGGATAGTTTCAGGTGTACCTCATCTGCATTCAGTTATTATTTGTTTCTATTCAGCTTTTTCTCCTTCTGATTATTTTTTAGGTCGCTATAGAGAGATAATCAATAATTCGATGCTGAATAAGTATAATTGCCACTGGGATATCTCTTACTGAAAATTGTGCACCTATAGTAGTGGAAAGTAGATAATGGTTCATGGTAGATTACCATTTTAAATAAATTGATGAATGAATTCATATCAATAATCAGTGATGAGTAATTATAGTTATTACGATGATTGTGTGAACCATGACTAATGAATGATTCAATATATGAATAAAGAATATCCTGTATTTCATATTACATATTTGTAATTTTTAATCATTCAATCGAATCCAATACATCAGTAAGCTTATAGATTGAAGTTTTCAATGTTACACATATCAGAGTATTATATCACAAGAGTGTATAACCTATAATCCATCGATTGATATCGAAATCAAGCCAGTTCGAGTTCGCTGGGTTATGTTTTATGTGTGGGAATAACACACATTGACAACGCTAATTCGAATCGACGTCTACAATCATTGGGAATTTGGTTTCTGGACCGAAAAATGTTTGAAATCGAACTCGTGGCGTGAGCAAGATGTGCAGAGGGTTGCTATATTTCGGTTCAAATGTATGGAATATGCTATATGAAATGGCAAAGACATGAGATGGGTACACTGTTTGTGGTATATGATTTATAAATAATCATTGAACTAAAACGATGAAAAGGAGAAGACTGAAGGTGAATTATCGACATTCTATAGGATTGTAATGACAGTCCTATAAAGGATATTGCGAAGAGTAAAGATGTATCTGAAAAGTTGTTTTTCATCAGTGAAAATAGGTACATTGCAGGAATATACCCATTCTAGAAGTTTTTAATAACAATAACTCAATAAATGAAAGTGAAGTGAATAAACAGATTCATTGTAATCGATTATACTTGCATCCAATGAAGAACTGAAGTGAGTAATTTCTGAATATAAAACTATCCTGTGTAAAAATCTGAAACCCAACGACATTATTCCAAACAGAGCAACCCTCTGAGCATCGTGGTTGTTTGCCGTGGAATCACCAACAGTCAACCAAGCATCTTGAACGTTGTCGACGCGAGGGAGTGGAAACGAAGAAGAGGTGAGGCTAGAAGGTGGAAGCTACGTTTGGGGCAAATTGAATACAGAAAATTGCATTTCCCTTCAAGCAAAGAAAAAAATCGTCGTCGTATATTTGTAATTTCACAGTTGGCCTGCAGTAAATTCGTTCCCGCAGGGTGAACCAAAACATGAGTTTCATTTTCTAGTGACATCGTTTTTAATTTGTTTTTTCAAGTCTCATGAGAATTTTTGATGTTGTTCAAAAGCAATTGTTTTTTAATTGTTCTGTACTTTCTGTATGAGACAGAATCGCCATCAACATTGTTTTGTTTGAATGCTCATCGATTATACCATCATCTAGGTTACATGGGGGTACGAATGTTCCGCTTATAATGAATCTATGAAGTGAAGATAGGTTTTTAGACGTTAAAAAACAAATAGTACCTGCGTACAAAAGGGATCCTTCTCTTTTCCGAGAGGGAAATGATAGTTCTTGAATAGATACCTGGATTCATATTCAAAAGTATCAATGATCATTTCTATGAATTTCAGGGCAAACTCTCACGTGAAACATTCCGTTCTAGATATGTTCAGCCAGATATTTGTGTCTTGAGTATGGAAAAAATGAAATGAAATGGAATGTGTTCACAAAAGCATAATGAATTTAGTGAAATCAGCCATGAATATATAATGGTGAAACTGTTCTCTATTCTACCATCATAAAATTCCTTGATGCCATCGAATTCGAATCCGATAAGTTAAATGTTTGGTACATTTCATAAAACACATTTTTTTGATTACCTAATTTCAGATATTTCCAATGAAAATATTATTATTCTGTTGAAAAGCATCGACGAATCAAATTGCTTTATACAACATAGACTTCAATGCATGCCTTATTAGATTTGTAGTCATTAAATGGACAACAATTGGATTCACAGCTGACAATCAAAATATTTAATTAAGGTGCTTTCACATGTTTTATTGTTGAAGCTTCAAACTGAATTAATTCGGGGCCTACAATCGCTCTGATGGAGTGAGGTTTACTCGAATGTGTAGCTCGTATCAGGGATTGCTACGAACCTCCAAAACTTGTTTCAATGTAGAATGTGAAATAACTTCACGTTTGAATATATATATATATATATATATATATATATGGTGACGATGACTTTGCGGTGATTTTTGCCCTCTTGGAATGAGATGTGGTGTGGTCCTAAGAAGGACCTGTGGTCTCGTCGTTTCGGAAGTCCTTGTATTTCCATCTTCAGGAGTCGGTCTGGTCTGCTGAACTGGTCTGCTGGACTGCAATCGAATGGACTCGATCGCAATTCAGCAGACCAGTTCAGCAGACCAGACCGACTCCTGAAGATGGAAGTACAAGGACTTACAAGGACTTCCGAAACGACGAGACCACAGGTCCTTCTCAGGACCACCACATCTCATTCCAAGAAGGCAAATCATCGCAAAGTCATCGTCACCATCTACCAGCGGCCCTGAAAACCTTCGTTCATATATATATATATATAATCTATTGATCAAACATAATTTTTCACTCAAAACATTCGAATTGAGAGTGGAACTAATAAATATTCAGCAGAGTATTATTTTATGAAAAATTACTCTGGCTGTTTCACCAATTCACCAGTTCAGAAGTGAAATCAGAAATAAACCGTCACAATATGAATTTAATGTATGTCAACATACATTTTTGTTTGTAAAATTGGCAATTCCATTGTTAACAGTTACTCGATTCATTCTCTCTGTGTTTAAATTTGCTTTGGAACCTCGAATATTTTTCCACCCCTGCTTGATTTTACAGAGAAAGATTTGACATTATCTAATAGACTTACGTTGTCAACTTCACAGCATCTTTCCCTTCAACTCTCTTCCACGCAAAAAAAAAACAACACGAACATTAAAACGTTCTCTCTTCTATACGTCCAATTATATGTACATGAAAAGAAAATGTCAGGCCAATTTCTCTAACACAATATGTTTACGAAATGTGAACAAGCATCAACATCTCCATCATTTTTATATAAATGTGTACACAATTCGTAAGTTTACTTTCATCTGTTTTCGGTTTATGGGTCTGTATTTTTTTAATGTAGTTTTTGTTCCACTCAGTTTTCATTCCATAGCATTCATGAAATGTTTTATATCCTTCCAAAATAGTTCTCATATTAGCCAAATTATCCATTTAATATCGAAATGCCCAACTTTGCATTTTTCATCAGGAATTTTCGGTTCTATTCATACACTATTATGTATTTGCATCATTATTCATTTTCATTCACTCTTTCTTCATTCATTAATTCATTTATATTCATTGTTCCAATAATTTTCATATTTATAATCGATCATGTATAGCTCCATCCGAATTTCATCCCGTTTTATCATGTATGTAAAATTAGGCTGTTTAAAAAAAACAAGAATGAAAAGTTTCAAAAGTTTCAAAAATGAGAATGAAAATAAAAATGGAACGAAATAATTAATGAATCATTACATAATTCAATTCGTGACATATGTAACCAGGAAATAAGTATTCGGGACAGAAAATATACATTCATCAGGTTATTGCCACAGTCAAGCCCTCATAAGGCTTTGTGAATGAGCGATGCAAATTTTGTTCATCTGTAATGTTTTCCAACTTCTTGTTCTCTCGATGAAAAATTGAATACACATATTATCTGCCTTCTTTGTTATTTATATATCATTCTGTATTGCTTGACACACCAAGCATAGGGCAGTTGTGAAGCAGAAATACTGAATTAACAAATATAGTCCTACACATCTTTTTACTATGGCATAATATCAGGCTACCCTAGATCTATTTAACTATTCCTCTACTCCCACCCTCCACCGTGCCCGAAAACTCAAGTCGACCAAGACATACAACTGTTCCAAACCATTCCTCATAAAAGTATGATAATAAAAGTTATAAAAATAAATTATAAACGTGTAATCATCTTTCTCTTCTCACCTAATCTTCTTACTTCCATGAGTTTCTATTCTCCCGGTCTCTCAATGACTACACCATTATGTGATGGTAGAGCCAGTTCTGATGGTTTCATAATTGGTAATGAAAATCTACGACTTCTTTTCTCGTTTTCCCCTTTCTACTGTTCTCGAGATACGATTCCTTTCTACACCTTAGCTGCTTACTTCACGCTATCTCGGTCACGGCTGCTCTGCTACGTGTACTAGATGTCGGTGGCTCCATTGTTTTCGAAGGGAACTTATAAAGTCGGTCTGTTGTATTTTACTCGGAATACGAAGGAATATTTCAGAGGGCAGAGCACAAGAATCGGAGAGATCTGGGCTCGAGTCGGAAAAACGGAAGGTATGAGAATGAAATTGACACAGAGTAGGACATAGTCAGTTGTGTTGTGATGTTTCAGGCTAAAATATTTCAAATCGAAAAACAACTGATCACTGGCCATTCTGAAGTCACCAAACATAACATTCAATCTCATGAACTTCTGTTTTCAATTCTAGTTTTTCGATTTCAAGTTATTGAATGTTCAAAATCGAACCCTGGATCAAGCCCAAGTGGACGGATTTTCGTAATTTCTCCTTCACAGATCACTTTCTTCATTAATATGGAGAAACTTAACACTAAGTCAAGTTGTGAAAATATATCGGGAAATACGAATACAAATAATACTGTATTCCGACCAATACTATGATACTACAAATTCCAAACAATCTTACAAACAATCATGTTTAGTTCACCTTGTTATCGAAACTATTTACTCGAATCCATTCCAAGCTTATGTGTGAATGTTGCTCATCTAGGGGAAACTTACGCTCCAAGTTTGACAGGCTGGTGAATAATTTGCTTGGTTGGCACAACAGAGAAGAAGTGTTGACGTGATGTGGGGAAGTACACTGAACACTACGGTAGTATATACTGGGAAAACGATAACTATAACGTAGAATCCCTCTCAACCAAGTTGCTATGGTAACAGAAACTTTGAAACTAAGAAAAATAGCTGCAAAACAAGAAGCTCTTAATGAACAGTCTAGTTTTGAGTAGACGGGAATGGTTCAGTAATTAGATATGAACACCATAATGTCATTAAAGTGTTCTGGCTTTGAGTTTTCTAATACTTTTCAGTGTGTCTGAAGAATATTTATACATTTAATATACGCAATAAAACTAAAAGGTATGCGATGAATTACCTCGCTGTCGAAACTAAAATACAATGCACTTTACGCATATTATGAAGGTAATAGTTGATATTCAATTTTGAATTCAAATTTCGGATAGAACTATTTCATGTGTTCCCAATGATTCCCAAAATCATTGTTCCCCTATTCAGGCCGAGTATTAAATAATTTGATATGATACGAAATATACTTAAATTCACAGTTTATCATATTTCCCCAGAACTAGCTATAAATAGTCCATGGGAGTCGATTTAGCGGAATATCAGTTTTTGGGGGATAGCTTTTGAGCGGTATAAAATATTGGACATGGATATTTTTGACACCGTATAGAAGGTGTTAGTATGAATATTCATCCTATATTACATAATTGTCAGGCGTATACGATTAAAGATGTGTATTTTCAACCGTATACACCTGACAATTGAGCGATTCGAGATGAATACTCACACCATCTTGAAGGTACTAAAATAATCCATGTAACCTTGTTTTCATATTTTCGATATTTAATATCACCCAAAATTCATCATTAATACTGGGATATTTCATTGACTATACGAAGCACAAAATGTGAAGTTACCCACTATAACAGGAAGATTAACTGGACACAGTAGCCTACGTGTTTAATTATCTGAAGTTGGACAAAGTAATTACTGATTTAAAGTGATTTTTATTTGTGCACACTGCAATTTAGATTCATCTATGAGGATAAATCGAATTCCGATTGAATAACTAATACATATTATAGTTTTAGTTGACTGTATTGTATAAAAAATGAAAAAAATAAATGGGGAAAAAAAATGGGAAAAGTCGTTTAGCGGGGAATTTTAATTTTCTTTGGGTTTTGGGGGTTTTATAAAACTTTTTTGGGGGCGGAAAAAAAAGGGGATTTTTTGAAAACCCAAAATGATATTTTTGGGAGCGTTTGGGGAAAGGGGGGTTTTGGGGTAAGTATGAAATTTTTTTAACCCAAAATGTTTAAAACCAATTAATTTGTCAGGGTATCGATGGAAAATGTTTTTTAAACCGTTATTTTACTGAAATTTGACCCCCAGTTGAAAGTATTAAATAAACTGTTTTTCCTTGTTTTATATTTTCAAATTCAAATATTAAAAAATTCATCACTTAATAACTGATATCCGTAGATCGACTCCCATAGCTCTTGATCTAGTTGTTAATTTGAAAACGTCATTATTTTTTTTAACGCGAAGATCAAGCATTTTTCCTGGAAGCATTCATTAAACAAGGCCGTGCTTGTTACACAGTAATGAATGGCGGCGGTTGGTGGTGGTAGCGGTGGGATGGATGATGGAGATACTTAGCTTAGGGGATGTAGTGGGTGGGGGTGAGGGTGGGGGTGGGCATAGTGAGGAGGTAATATAATTGGACTAAGCTGCTCACAAAATGTGCACGTTTTACACGACAATGATTGATTGTTTTGGTGTGAAACGTCAAATAATGTTAACTAGTTACACCATTTCATTAAAGTATTGATATTCTGAGAAAAAGGGTTGTACTAGAATTTATATATATATATATATATATATATATATATATATATATATATATATATATATATATATATATATATATATATATATATATATATATATATTCACATATGTAGGCCTGTACATCATGAACAACTCACTGATGATGAACTCTCATGTTATCTGCTATGATGATTCATTTTCAATGAATATTATATTTTACTTGTTTATAATTTATCGTTATTTATTCAGGTCACCATTTCATGATCAGATCAAGTTTGACATGCATCAATCCATTCAACTGATCGGTATAATACATGAATAGATGAATTGGATTGAATTATGCATCAAATATTTAACGCATCTTTTCTCTGAAAGTGATGACGTGAAGTTTAGGAATATTCTCTTCTGGATTCATTTCAAGTTTCTAACCCCTCAGGGGGCACGCCCTAGGAAGATGTACCTGTGGTTGCTTGGAGGATTATTTTCTAATGAGTGTTGATCATTCTGATAATGAGTGTTTACATTGGTAACTACTGTACCAATGTAAACACTCATTATCGTTTCATTTCATTTTCACTTCGGAACATTTTTTGTTTGTTTTTATATATGATTTTGTGATTTTTTCGGATTTGTTTATCTCTCGACCTATTGATTGGTTCATGCATATTTTCTCATGTTGGCAAACCATGAAATAAATGAATAAAGTACACCCAGAAAATGAATTCACTGAGAAATTTTTGCTTATATTGTTTATATATTACTTATACATAGTGCTCATATATGGTGCAGAAATATGCTGATCTGCTTTTTCTTTCTGAAATCATTTTCATTCTGCTTAACTCAAATTACGCGATATTAATTCTGTGTTTTCTCATTTGTTACAGGTAAGGGATTCAAACGTATTCTGCGATACTGTGATAATGAAACACTGGTGATAAGCGGTCAGTAAGTAACACATTCGTATTTTGTGAATTCAAAATATTGTAAACGGTGTTGCGGTTATAGGTGAACTTGAAATAGAATGAAATGCACATGTATCGACGAAGCTCGACTGAAAATGGATGGGAGATTGAAGGATCATTATTAAAATATATTTTCAAGCGGTTATCATTTATTATGGAGAAGAAGCTTATTTTTTTGTGAATATGTATAACCAAGCTCATGGCTTTTATATGAGGAGACAACCAACTTCAATATCTCCTAACTATGTTAGTTTTTCTACTCATATATATCGTATATTATCATAATGTCATTACCTGAAGTTTATTATTTCATATCAAAATCCCAAGAAAAATATGAACGGTGAGATTTTCAGTCATTAGTAGGATAATAGGGGAGAGATAATGAGAGAAAAAGGAATGAAGGACCGAGAGTAGAAGGGAGAGAGAGATGGAGAGAGAGATGGAGCGAAAGAGAGAGAGAGAGAGAGAGAGAGATAGTAAGAGATAGAGAGTGTGTGTGTGTGACAGAGAGAGAGAAGTGGAGAGAGATATAGAGAGTCAGAGGATAGAAAGAGAGGATACATGAAGAAAGAAAGGGAATATAGAGTGAGATCCGGAAACCAGAGGAGCAAAGAGTGAGAGAGAGAGAGAGAAAGAGAGAGAGAGAAAGTAGGAGAAATAGAAAATTAAAGAGAGTGAGAACGTATATGAACAAATGCAATTATTTTAACTTTACTTGGTCTCTATTTACGTCATGAGAGTTATAGCAAGCCAACCACACCGACACACAAACACAAATACAAACACAAACACACACAGACACACATATTCCTGTGCCGGTTTTAATGGTACTTTTAGCACAGTACACAAGTTGCACGCACCCAATGCGAATTACCCGTATATCGTGCGTTGACCGCAACATGCGTGTGTGCTCTGTGCGTGAGTACAGACTTGAACATAATAATACGTTACCAATTCGAATATCATGATTTGATGTGGATTTGGGTTTGTTTAACATAATAATTATGAATAAATATATGGGGCTATAATCAGTGAGTGTTTCTGATTACACGGTTTATATACGGTTCAAATATATATATATATATATATATATATATATATATATATATATATATATATATATATATATATATATATATATGTGTGTGTGTGTGTGTCCATGTGTTCAATTCCGTCATAAGCATCAATCGCGTCAGGTGTCTCAACTTTGAAAAAAAAACAGAATCAATGATCATTCGAAATATCTTCCAGTCACCACACTCATGGGATATTTGGAAAATATTTCGAAACTTCGTGAGAAAATAGAAAAATGAACTTCTCGAAGAACATATCCTTGTGATTTTCAGGAAAAATCAGGATATCAAGTTCTCGGAAGCACTGGACTGGCATTTCGAATAATTATCCGAAATTTTGTAATTCACCCAAACGGTTGTCACATTCAATCAGTCCTCATTTTTTGTTACATATTCATTTAATGTTCAAACATATACTTGATGTATGTTTGTTTGCATTTTCTATTGCTATAATTGAATTACTACTGAACCATATATTCTTAATTTATTTCATATCTAAACGGCTCGTTATTCTTGGGATGGAATTGCAATCTTTGATATAGCTCTCAAACTAACAGTTAAGTGTTGCTTTGTCCCTAAATCTAATAAATGATCTAACCAGATTCTGTGATATGGGGATTCACTCTACCAATAAATATAAATGTTTATCAACTCGGATACCAACATTGATTTAATATATCATTCCTTATTCAAAAAAACATTGCCATTCTGGTAATCATCAACGTTTTACTTATGGCCATGTATGTACTACATCACGTGGTATATTTTGATCAACTCTTCCTCCATGTTAAACTCATAATGTATTCACATAATCACATAATTGAGTGGCTAACTGCTTTGACTTATGCTTGAATAAATAACAGAAGGAAAACAAAGCTTTAATCAAGGTCGCCTCGGTTCTCTCTCTCTGTTCCATCGGGTAGTCAAAGGTAACCCCATGCAAATGAGCGAGTAGAGTGACTGCTGTGGATTTTATAAGGGATGATTAAATTAATTCTATATAATTCTCTTGTTACCGGTCTGACGAGAGGGTAGAAACAGTATGTGTATAAATTAAGTAGATTAGGAGATGTATTTTAGTGGGGGAGAGTTTGAGAATCTGATAATATTTTAATGTTTCAGATGAATGTTTGTGGAATCTAGGTTGAAATTCATATGTCATCGAACTCTGAATACACTATCATGATGATATTTACAAATACATCTATTATAATATATCAATTTTTTTATTCAAGTTTTCATCATATTTGTCATCTAAAAAAAGCACCAGATACATATTCAAATGTTTGTCCAGACACGTTCTTACGCGGACTTTCTCTTGCAAAGAGTATTAAAATTCCATATGAGTCTTTAAACTCATATATTATATCTTCAATGTACTGTACGTACATGTATATAACCCGATGTATGTGTTTGAGAATACAAATATATAGGTCTACAAATAAATAAATAGTGAACAAAATTAAAAAAAAAAATGATTTCTCATTGGGCTTGATTTTCAAGGGTCATTGTTTCGCGATCGAATATCAGCCTCTTGTTTCTGACAATAATGAATATTGATTGAAAAAAGGTCTCAGGTAAGCCTCGAAACATTTTATATCAACCCATTATTCTTACCATTGACATGTGAGAATCAGACCCTGTGATGTTTTAATTTGTTATTTCTACTATTTTTGTATTTTTCTACTATTTTCCTGAACATTCCACTTCAATATTTCAAGAAAAATGTCGAACCCATTCTGCTTCGCAACTACAAATGGTCTCAGTCCAGCAAAGGAACTTTTACCGAGTATGTTTGATTGCAGTTTCATGAGAATAATCATACCACCTGTTTCAAGAACAATCTGTAATGAGTGAATGAAACAATTATAACTATATATAACAATATATAACAAAAAGTACAGCAAAAAACCGATAGTTTTTATATTTCTCTCCCATTACTGTGGACCGCGTTTTCATTCAAATCATAATGAAAATTCATGCCATTTGTTTACATGTATTACTTTAATTCACATTGCTTGCAGTTGCTGAATGTACAGGTAAAATTGAACATCCTTCTGTATTAACACTTTTAACGTTTTCCTCTCAACTTTTATCTCTCATCCCTCTATTTTTCCTTCATAAAATATCGTACCGTAACCCGAATAAAAATGTACTCAAAATTCCATCGTGAATTTAATTTATTTTATATATCTTCCTGCTCTACAGAATGAATGATCATTGTTTCAAGTAAATTTTGACGACTGGGCTAGGGAGCGGTGAGAGAATAAGATTTCTCATTTTCAATTTCTTCGATTTTAGATGAAAACATGATGAAAACCTCATAATCTAGAAAAAAATGGTTCATACCATTTTACATTGGTATTCTATTGTTCCGACAAACACTGAAGAGATCGGTACGACAATATGTAATATTCTTCACCCAATAAGTTTGGTTTTGTTCTTTGTAAATATTTCCATACTTCTGAAGATACAGGAAAATTATTAACTTGAAAGAAAGAACAACCAACTCGATGGAAATTCAGACGCTTTGTAACAATCTTTGCTCATTTAATTAGTTTCATTTCCTACTAGTTTCACTTAGATTTCAACTTGTTATATCATATTAAGCTTGAGTCAACTTTGAAATAATAGACTCCTTTCAATCTTCCGTTAGGAGAGGGGGAGAGGAATTGCTACATGTACTTGTCGATTCGTGCAGAAAACTAGAACTTCGAGGATCTTTCTCGATATTCTTCGTTACAACTTGCTTCTGTTGTTTTTATGATCATTTCATTCTAATTGATAAACTGTTGAAACAATGTATAACTTCTATAGAGGCAACCTATATATTGATATGATGATAATAAAAAAAATTGCAAATTTAATAATGGGTTGTTTTCCACCTACCCGACACATTTCCACCAGATCGTGGAATTGAATCAAATTATTATGACTAAAGAAAAAGTAGCTGATGATATGAGAATGAAACTTGTTTCATACAAAAAAGCATTTCACATTGTCGGTAATCCCAATAAGAATGTATTGTTGAAATTCAAAAGTATCAACTTGAATTTATCATTCGTCAGAAAAATTCAAGTCCCATTCCAACAATGCGATACAAATTTAAATTTATGGAAAAACGTGGTAGAATGATTGATCCACTGTCTGGGAATGATAAATTCGATGGTGGAAAGGCAGAATTTCGTAAACGCCATCACGAATATTTTCCACAGGAATTCGTAAAAACGTTTGATACATTCAAACTTGAAGATAAAATTTTCACAATTTTTGTGTTTCAAATTTCAAATTGTATATCACGAAACAAAAAATGTGGCTCAAGACATTTTGCCTTTCCACTTTCATATCGATCTCATTTGCCCGGTATTTCAAATCTCATGCAATCAGAATTGAGTTTGGTTATGAATTATTATCATTTAATAACTATGATACAAAGTCTACAATATGGAAAGAACATAGAAGTCAGAGTTTAACCAACTGGAGTGGCAATTATGAACTTTCCCTCATAGCAGACATATAATAGTAAAAGTCACATCGTACATTATGCCATGTTATATATTATGCACCTAGCGTAAAAACTGTGTTCCAAACTCGTGTAATTATTTAACTGGCACAGGTGTTGACATACTTAAGACAGGCTGAATTAAACTCACAAATGAAAATAGAGTGCCTAACATTCATTACGTACACTCCTAGTTTATAATATATGAAAACTCTTTGGAGGGTACTACACTGATAACTTCATGTTGGTAATGACGCTTCTAATCGAAAGAAGTGAAAATCAGAGGGAGAGAATGATGCAACGATCAGCAAAGAACAGACAGAAACCGAGTATGAAGAATTTCCCCTCAGATGTTGTGTTGATAAAATATGATTTTGAGTGATCGTTATAGGACTATATATATATATATATATATATATATATATATATATATATATATATATATATATATATATATTTAGCTCAATTGATGTTGAGAAGAAATTATATGCAATACGATGAAAATACCTACTGTCCAGACGAATTTCTCTCGTTCTTAATTTTCTAAATCTTATAACGTTTCTTATCCAACATTCACACAAATAAATGATTATTTCCAACTCAAAAACTTGAAATACCATTTAATTATTTATTCGTTAATCACAATTAAGTTGTGACAATTCGTTGAAAACAAACTAACTTCACTCAACTTCACACTTTCCTTTCAACCCTCAGAATAAAATAATTATCTGTGCGATGTTGAGTAAGGGTGAGTGTGATAGGGAATGAGAGGCGAGGTGGGAAGTGGGGGGGGGTGGGGGTGGGAATGGTGTTGAAACTTTGTGTGAAGTTTAAGTGAGTCTCGAAGGGGTATAAAAGAGACGAGGTGCCAAGGGCTGATGTGGGGGTGGGTGGTGAGGGGGGTGTGGGGGGTGGATCAGCTGTCCGTCTCCAGGGATATTCGATCCTGTGTTCTTAAACTAATTGTCTGGAGACGATAGGAGTCGGATAGCAGAAGCGAAGAGTTAATGGGATGGTTGTACGGGGGAGTTGGGTTAGTTGGGTAATAATCACGTATTCCTGTAGTAGTATGGTGCTCGACCTGGCACTGTCAGTTATCTGTGGGTATAGTTGTATCCACAGAAGGTGACGGTCACCTTTATCTCACAATATTAACGACTGGGATGTGTACGCATTGTTCTTTCGTGGATATAAGTGTGTACATTACAGATAATATAGCTATACTTCTCACCACCACTGTTTGTTCTCTAGAAGTCATCTCTAGAAGTATTCATGAATACTTATATTTGATATCAAGCCCGGTCTGATATCATAATTCGTACAATTTAGATTATCCAAATACATATTCTATTCCATTCTATTCTATTCTATTCTATTACATCGTTTTACAATTGTTATTTTGACAGCAGCGATGGCCATCTAATGACATGATGGGCAATATGAATGCAATATTTCAATAATCTCATATGATGACCAGCAACTGAAAATCAACGGTTTCGTTTCATTTGTCAATTTGTATCAGAAACTAAATGTCCAATAAATCAGTTAACGGAATATCTTATCAACATGCACATGACTCGGTTTTGCAATGTAGTTGTTATTAATAAAGATGGAACCTATAAGAGAATCAATTGTATCAACGGAATCAACAGGGTTTGGATGATTCACCATCATCAATTCTATTTCAAGTCAATTTTCATCCTTCAATTTTCTTTGACTGCTACAATATTGAATCTATTCGGAATAATATTCGTTTGTGAAGAATAATACTGAATCCACAAGGCATGCATGCTTATAAAATGCAAGTGCTAATTTGACATGTTTCGTAGCCCACCTATTGAGCTGGACGAAGATTTTGTGCTGATAACAATGGAATAACATCGACACTGGACATATTGTTGCTATGATACTTCAGGCTGTTCCAAGGGCTTATCTCTAGCTATTCTATATAAACAAATATATTAAATTAGTATATGAAATATGAGTGTAGTAAGTATATTGAAAACAATCAAATTACACCATATATGACTAGGCATGGGATTTCATTTCAAGTGGCAGTCTCGGTGAAATCCTGATACGTTCGAAGTGGTAATCTCAGTATTAGTGTTAATTCCTTGAATAGTTGTAACGCTGGTGAGTTGATGAGTATTCGAATCCATAACAAACAAACGGATTGTGAAAATCCTGATCATGAACATTTTCATTTTCAAATAAGTAACTCATTTTTCAGTATTCTGAATTTATATTGTTTTGGTAACGATGTAATTTCAGTAATGATATATTTTTGTAGCAAATATTTTTCAAATTATTCAAATCTTGTATTTTCTTATCATATTCATATCTATATGAATTTGATCGAGATATTGAATACTACTGGAACGTATTTATTTTGATGAACATTACTGGCGATTATATCCTGATATATAATATGTAATTATGTATATAACACTTTTTGTAAGAGATTTGTTAAAATTCTAAAAGCCAAAATACAATTTTTTTTTTCGATTTTTCCCCTGACGGTCCAGCAAATCTCTTCCCACTTTAGTTACGTTCAAGAAACCCAAGTCAGGTTGATTCTATATAGGACTAATCATAGCAAGATTATCATATTCGTCTAGGTATTGTATGTAAGATAGTGAATATCTTGTCTTTAATAGGAAGTCAACTCTTCAACTTAACAACCTATTATTATTAAGTTCTGTATATACTTAGACGAAATCTCGTAAACTTTCTACGCTTGATTTGGTTTGATGAAAGCTTGTGTAGGGGGAAGGGGTGGGGTAGGTGGGGAGGTGTGTTAGAATTAAGTGAGCACATTTGCTGTAGCTTTTAACGTAGACTCTGGGATCAAATTTAAAAGCTCGGTGGGAAAATACAGTGGTTGGTTCGTTCGGAGGGGCGGGGGAAAGGAGGTAAAATGATAAGTGCGCAATTTTACTTCACCGTTCACTGTTCCAGCACGCTGTCTTCTCTATCCACTATGCTTTTAGTTTCTAATTGATATAGATGTTCTTTGTTTCATTAAAACTTAGATGATATAATAATTTTCGGATTGATTAAATATTTCCAACACATAAACGTGAAAGTAGTTCATGGATGTTTGAAATGACACGGGAAATTACGTTTGAGTCTGACGTCAAATCGGAAGCTTTTATAGTTACTATACGTATACATGATGCGGTTTTCCGTAACGGAATGTGGTTTGAGTTCTTTTTTATTATTGAAAACTTCGTCTATACCATTAGAAGCTAGGACTACTGGATGGTTGGAGTCGTTCTATTTTGAGCTCATGAAAATGATTTTGAATTTTGAATTGAAGTAGTTGATTTTTGACATTGAATCGTGAATAGGCTACATTGGAAGTTATTGGAATTTTTGGCTCTATATATGATGAAACAATATATATCGTATATATTATATATAAGTCCATTCATCATGGGACAGCTGAATACACATTGATACGTTCAATGATAAACAGTGTTTCTTCAAGCTGAGAAACCAAAAATATGTGATGACTATATCAGAGAGATTTTCATGAGAATATATTGAACTTACAACGCATTGTTTTCCAAATAATAATAATGAGATGATTAATATTTTCATTCGATTCAATTTTATCGGATATTTATGAATTAATATCATGTTACTAATCATGATCAATAGGAATGAAGAAATCAATAGAATAGATGAAACAATATCAAAACACATATTAAAAAATTGTAGATTACATAATATGAAAGTTCAATCTAATTAATTTACTAGAATTTTATCAATCATGATTATTATCAAACATTATAATGATTATTCTGATGAAAGTGTATATTCAATAATCATTCACAATCGGTTATTATTATCATGTCAAATACCATTTCTGTCATTATTATCAGTGCATGACAGACTACAAAGTTTGATCAAGTTTCGTACCCAAGTATGGATTATAAAGTGCATAATTTGAACAGTGTATTTTCTCATCTAGAATCTGTAACTGTAATACCAAAGTTTGGAATATCTGGAATGTAATAAGGTTAATTCAATTCGAACGAATCCGAATTCGATCCCCAGTACTTGCGGTAGAATCATACCCATGAAATAACTACTTAAATTCCGAAAAGTAATTTCAAATAATTGGAATTTTATCTTTAACCTCAGAACCATTTCATTCAAACCAATTTATAGAGATTCCACATTAGACGCATCTCACCGAGTTCTCTCGTTCCAACACGAATTGTCTTTGGCAAGTGTTATTTGTTATCTATCATCATCTCCGGAAGATATCTCTGGAAAAGAATTCTAACAAACAGAAGCAAAACAGTAGGATTGTTTCAAAAACATGGTCATCCATGTGCACATATGAATTGTCACGTCATATACGTCAGTTCATACGTCAGTTATATCGTATATAATTAGCTTCTTGGCATATAATATGGAAATAATTCAAATAACTTCATTGTACTGTACACAAATTTGAAATTTACATTTACAACTTGATACAAAATATATACGAATTCGCTTCTTTGGTGATTTGTTAGAATATTTTATTGATGGATAATGACGTCCATATTGCCTGAGCACTCTGAAGTAATTTATTCCGATAACAATCAAAGTAGGATTCGCTGAAAAACAAACAAAATCTTTGTTTTACTTCATTTCGCAAATTATAAATTTTTAATCATATCTATTTTGATGATCAAAAGTGATTAAAAAGTCAAGAAATCAATTCTGTACAATGGTTACAGACAATTTGAATTTCCTCAGTGTAATACGTTTTGGCGTATTTTATTCCGAAATTTTAGTCAGTTATTTAGAAAATGCAATCATTTTATCGGTTACAATATATAATTCATTGTCGATTCAAAGTGATTAAAAGTATTTTAGAACATTACTGAATTATTCGTCGTTCTATCAAAACCTAAAGAAAACCTTCTATAAGAGTTCAAAAGAGCAAATTTATCTAAAAGACCATTCAAAACCTATTCAGCTTCATTCAAGAAAACATTACATTCATTTCTTTTGAATTCCATATTATTGAGATGTTGTCCATGTTAAATGTAGTATAAAGCAGTCAGAACTAAAGTCCCTCCTAATCGTTTCTCTTTCTCTTCTAAAATATATCTACTCTTTCTTTTTGTCTTTCTCTATAGCACATTCACCCGCGCTTCTCACCCTTATTTGTCCTTCCGCTGTATACTGTGGGAAATGGCCCGTGTGCTTCCTTGCCTACTTTAGCTAACTGCGAGTCTAAAGTTAAACTTAAGACTTCTTATAACTGTTCCTGAGACGGAAAGTTCAGTTAAAAAGAACTGTATGCTCTAGCACGGCTATTCTTCGTGATAATATCCATGGAATAGTATATCGTTGGAATGTAAGTGGAACGCATTTTCGGGATAAATTCTTGGAATGAATACGGTTAGTTGAAATACGTGACAAGATGTATTGATAGTTGTGTTAGTCGGCTGGTTTTTTATGGTGATTCAACTTACTATTTCTCCAATGTTGAAAAATGTACCTATTTTTCATTCAAATCTTTGACCCTTCCGATTGTGACGTATCTAGTATTGATACAAGAAACTAAGTAGATTCTGACTGAATAAATTCTGACCTTCTATTGGATTTGTATCCGACAGGCAATTTTATATCATGTTGGAAAAAAAATCAAATCTTCGAATTCAAACGAAGATGTATACACTCAAAATACAGGGATTAAAAAAAATACATATCGTATCAATTACTTTCGTACAAAATGTTCTCAAGTAAACTCTAATTTCATCAACATCAAACTTTTTACAAAATTACCAGCGTCAATAAAAGATATATCATCAATAAACACTTTCAGAGACATTCACGAGACATTTTCAATTGTAAAATGTTACTACTCCAGCTTGACAAATTCTTACAAGATAATACAGACGACTCTAATCCGGAATTAATGATGAATGAACTCAAAAGACTTCCTAAACAATTTGAGCACAAAATTCCCAGCTTGATCATTTTCCTCTTAGCACATCATCAGAAAAAAAGTTTGTATAGTTATACATGAATCATTATCGGAGAAAATCATCATGTTGATTATTATTTTACCACAAATCAGATTTTGTTTCATATTTTAGAATAAATGTATCTTCATCCTTACAGAATAGTCAGTGATGGCGACGGAATTATAAAAGATATTATTTGTATTGCGTTTAAGTTTGCTCAGCTGTCTGCAACATGGTCTCTTATACCAGTGAACGGAGATAGTGAGGTAACATGATGCATTATTGAATTTGTGAAGTGTCATAATAATGCATGTTGGACTGCGATTTGTGAGAGAAATCCACTTGTTTCAGACATGTAAGCTTCTACTGAAGCTTTGTAAAGCTTTTACTAAAGCTTCGAATTGTACTATTGATCAATAATCCATTTTCTCAGCCTGAGGCATTTGTTTATTTCCACTGCATCTTAGATGTCCATACTTGAGGCATGATCAAGGAGGTTAGATTACTAATACTTGGACATGACGCATAGTATTTGATTCAACGCCAGGTAGGCAGTGATCCTTGGGCTCAAGGAGGCTTATCAAAATCTTACAAACATATTTACATGTTAGCATTACAATCAAAATGAAATCATATCTCACACTGGTAGAAAATATCAAGAAATTTCAACTTGGAAAATATATCACTACTATGAAATATCTATATATTAAGATATAGGTCAATTATCTATGTAATCAGTGATATCTGAGAGTTATTTGTGTGATTGGTAACTAGAATGTCACTTATCAAATTAGCATTATTGCTTGATTTCATCGTAATCTAAGACGAATTGGTTTAAGATTTACATTCCATTCAAATATTATCTGCAGTGATTGATCCAATTCGATCACTTCTCGTTTCATCACTAACTTCAGTACATTTTTGCCTTCCAACTATATTCATTCCATATCCTATTCATAAACATATGTTATTATATAACATATATTTATGAGTTCCGTTTGTTCTTACTTTTCCACTTCAACAACTTATACAGGGAGCTAGAGGACCCATCTTGTAATACCAGAGCAAGATCCAAAGGCATTTTCAAAATTCCAAATTTTCAAAATAAATATGGTAAGAGATATTACAGTTTGTTGTACTACATTTTAATCAACTACCTTTTCATATTCGAGGTCTGCCAAATTATGAGTCTGTGAAAGCTGAAATTAAAAGTTTCCTTTTATCTAATATTGTTTAATTTGTTTATTACTTGTGTTATGTTCATATTGTTTTGCGTGAAAATTATATACCTCAATTGTTGTTCTACAGAAATCCGATATTCTTAAAAATGAAACTATTATTTTTCAATCTGTATAATATTTTTTCAATTATATATATATATATATATATATATATATATATATATATATATATATATATATATATATATATATATATATATATATATATATATATATATATATATATGTGTGTTACTTTGTGTTTTCGTTCTATAAGTTTGATAAGAAATCAATTTATATACTTTTTTCCTTAAATTTAACAATCACAAAAATCTGTTTATTTTATGAGCACAAATTGTAGCATTTATTCACTTATTTACTTGATTCGATTGTATTGAACACCTTACGTTTTGTAGATTTTTTATAACTCACAGTCAAACTGTCCATTTGGCAGTTTTGTGGGAATTCCTAATGATATTGCCTTATTTTTTTGTACTTCTGTAAATGTGCTATCTGTGTCCATATCCTATCTTATTCATGTTATAAAGAATCTTGAACATTTTATATAAAGCCCCGTTGAAGTTTTCATAGAGCAGGAAATGTAACAATATCAATAAAATTCCATTCTATTGTTGGTACATTTGTAAGACATACGTTCGAGTGCATAGTCACGATATTCAATTACAATAAATAGTAACATATAATTATACTTCCTTGTATTATCATTGTCCACAACTTCACAAGAAATAACATGCACTTATACTTAAATAAATGTTTATTCAACTGTTGAATGTAACAAGATAGAGGTAAGAAGTAGAACACTTCTCTGTGTGCACAATGTGCAACAGTTATTTACAGTAATGGTATTTGTATTGTACTTTTATACCAACTTTACAGACGGTTTACTTTTAAGTAGCAATTTAAAACTGTGTTAATGTAAGATATGCAACACTTACAAGTTACAGCACTTATGTTTCTAAGTGTTTTCGGAACGTTTTGAATAATATGTATTCAGTATATTTTTTCTGATAGAATATATATTATGAGAATAGTTGACCGTAAATTATGTGTTATGTATTCAAACACTAAACTCTGATATAATGATATCACATTTGTTTGACTATCATTTATGAACAAGTTGAACTTTACATTTCAGTATTGATGTTCTCATATATGCCCTTATCAGTCAGCAATAAAATCAATAGAGCTTACTCCATGAAAAGTTTCTCGCTATAACAGAAACATTTTTGATGTTCATTTATTAAAAGTTAATATATATAAATCAATGATATGGATATTTTGATATTAATATACATAGTTGGTTCCATTGAAATGATAATAATAATGAACATCGTGCACATCCACGATTGTAACTATTATTACATTATCATAAGCCCGTATAGGACTTCGTGGAAATCATGAGGGAATGTCACAATACTTATGTGAAGTTACTAAAGAAATGAAGAAAAAAAATATATATGAAAAAATATATATATATATACCGTATGGATATATTATTATATGTATTTATAGTATTATCATTACTATAATTATTTCGATGTTCTTTCAAGACGTAGAAAGTTAGTTGAAATTGTTGATTGAATTTTGTGTGTATTCATCCATTGAATGATTCGATCAATTTATTCATCGTTCCTAGATAACACCATTGCAGAATGAACTTAAATATATAAATTGAGACATATTTCAAATTATATGAGAATCTTCGTGTTCATTATTATCAATTCGAGCTATGAATTCATTCTATTATTGAGTTTCATATTAAGTTCATTGAAACAGTTCCATTACATGTTATTATATTCCTGTCGTTATACATATCGTTATACATAAATATGTTTATATATATAACTCGAAAATAATCTCTTATTACATTTGTTTGGACAATTTTCAAACCACTACTATTTCATTCGATTATAAGTTCTATTCTGTAACTTCTAATAACTATTTGAAGAGCTATATTCACTTTTTCTTTCTTTTTCGGTTATACTAGCTCAAAATGTTTCCGCATGAAACCGATTTCACGTACGCTAAATTTCCTTCTTCCTCTCTCATTTTCTCTCTCATTTTCTCACTCATATCTCCACTGTTTTTATAGTTACTTATACACATATATATATATATATATATATATATATATATATATATATATATATATATATATATATATATATATATATATATATATATATATTTCTTTGGCTGCATCCAATGGTTGAATATTCCTTGCAACGACCAACTTTCCACAGCAGTGACACAAACTTTCCAAGACTGAAAACTCTCTGTAGCAAGTTCCATTTACACTTGACTGGTTTTTATACTGTTCAGTTCTTTCGTCCGTTTGGTTGGCTTCTCTGTTCTTGAATAGCGTTATTTTTTTTTCCTCTTCCTTGTCTCCAGTCTTCCTGTGATAGTCTTTTAGTGACTTTACTCCCTTCTTTCTCTTGTCTTAGCTGTCTGTCGTATATGCGACGTGTTGTTTTTGTTTGTTGGGTCCCTCTCGCTGTCCCTAAGTTAGATTACATGGAACTTGTCACTGTTTCACTGATTCGTTACTATTTATTGACTTCCTGTAAAGGTTTCTTCAGGGAGGTGTTCGAAATTCGAATCCCTCGTTATCAAACAAGCCGTGATCGTAGCCAACGATAGCGAATCGAACAAACTGTAGAAACTTGAGTTGAAAAAAAAGAATACTACGGAGATTTACATTCCTTTTTAGCAAACTTTAGATTTCCAATAAACATTTACTTTGGTTCCATTGCGAAACTTGTTGCAATTTATACACATAAATAAACGTGAAACTTTTAGTTTGTTCGACTTCAAAGAGCTTCGGGTATTTGTACGTATTCAACATTGGAAGAAGTACGACTGTACATGTGATAAAGAGTAATTAACAAGTTTCAGTGTTTGATGTACGCGAGTGTTTTGTATGGAACTAATGATCATGTTGCCGCTCTATAAGTGAACCAAATGTACATCGAATACACACCAATGCGTTATGTTTTCACGTTAATGACTAGTCAGCTGCTACTTTTTTCTTCATCATTCTATTGATTCTGTACTGAACACAAAAATCATTCACATTGGAGATAATTCGAAATATTCTGAGTTATATGTTCTTCAATTAGATACTATAAATGGTATGTGAACGCTGAAGCACCTCTATTGAGATATTCATCTCCCACATATCCATTCAAGTTATAATGTATCCTCAAGGTATCCCATTCAAGTTATAACTTACAAAAGTGAGATATTAGTTTGGAAGTAATTTTGCCATTCCATATTCAATAAGAAGAGAGAAAGATAATAATACTTATGACATCAACGTTATTCATGAACTTTCCACAAAAAAATGGACAAAAGTTAATATTCGTATATATTGGTGGAGGTGCCAGGTTGGATCAGATCGTAAAGATAATAATGCTTGTCATCAACGTTATTCATGAACTTTCCACAAAAAAATGGACAAAAGTTAATATTCGTATATATTGGTGGAGGTGCCAGGTTGGATCAGATCGTAAAGATAATAATGCTTGTCGTAGAGACTCGTAAGATCGTAACAGATGAGTTTCGTACAAACAAGTCTTGTTTTTCGACGACATTTCTCGGCCAATTGCCAACTACTTGGTTTGTCAACCCTCTTCAGCCCCGTCCTTACCCTTCCCCCTTGACCGACTGGACGTCTGTCAGTGTGGTAAAAGATGGTGACTAGCTCGACCGTTCGAATGTCTTTTCGCGCGTCGTTGACCTTTTACTGTCAACGACGAATCGCACCGAACATTCTTTCTACTGTTGAACGATACAGTTTGTACTGGTTGAAAAAACACAATGAATGTGTATGTGAGATCAGATTAGTATGATGTGGTATATGCAAATTGTAATCGATTGGAAACTGGAAGTGATTGTAATTGGACTGAAAAAAAATATATGAATATATTCAGTCATGTACATCTTCATTCGATTATGGAAATAATGAGAAATAATAATGTAAACTATATTTTCACTCAATTACTCTTTTAGGAATAAACTTGGATTCTTGAATAATACATTGGATACGATCATATAATAATAATCCGCGATTATTCATTATTCTCATGGAATACCTGTATTACCGTGCGCTCCACTATTCTCAACAAGAGTCTAGCAAATGAACAATTGCTAAGAGAAACCAACAGTAGCTAACAATTGTTTCATATAAGTTAGGGTGAAGAGAATTTAGTTCTCCATTAGGTCAAAATGATTTTATTCCATCAAACTCATTATTCTTACCGATAATCATCCAGATAATTTCTTATCATTGAGAGATGATATTTTCGCAATGTCGTTACTCACTATTTGGTACTTCGAAGTTATTCGAAAGTGATATGAGATGTTTCCTGAATCTCTACCAGAAAATAATATCTCCCGACTTCAGAAAATGACCATCTATCAGAGAGTGTTATAATTTCATAAAATATATATTCAAGATCGAAGATGAAATATATTTCCTGAATAATTATCTGAATAGTATCAACTAGATGCATCACAACCATGCTCAACGATCAACATTTTCACTTTTTCAATAACATTCATTAATTATTCATCGTTTGATTGTTATTTTTGAAAGATAAAATAAAAGAGATATGAAAAATTACAGATGAACAAAATTCATTTTGCTTATTCACGAAACTCTATTGGAGCTCAACTGGGGTGGTGACTTAAATAACTATCTTCATATTACACCAAAAAAACATAAGTAAGACAAGGAAAGTTGCATCATAAATTCACAAGTTGGCCAAGAAAGAAGTATACAAAGATACCAAACTGAAACAAAATGGATCTTACGATGAATTACTGGTAGAAAAACTGGAATAATGTAACACAAAGGAATTTAAAAGACACTCAAAGACAATGCATTTTTTGCAGTTTTGGCAGTTTACCAACCATCTTGATATATGCACGAATCGATACTCGCTGTTGCTATCGGCGTAACGGTATTGTTTCGATCAATCGATAGGTCGAAGTAATTGAGAGATTCGGTCACATTGATTAAGAGGTCAGAGTTCATATCAGCAAGAAACGTGCTGCTTTGAGTTCAGAGTGAAACAATTCCCTTCAAAGTGAAACAGCGAGTTCAGACACATACGCGAACAGAACTACATCATTCCTTGATAATAGGTAAACTTATCGAATTATTTATTTGATGAGACTATATGCGGGAGCGTGAATCCATCGTCGCTCCAGGCGAATCTCGAACTCTACGAGGGGATGACGTTTCCGTGAAGGGGATTTCAAGACATATTTGATAATAAAACGTTAACAATGTAACGAATTTTTTAATTCGTTCCAAGGTGTGGATAATGATTATTATGGTAGCCCTTCAAAGTAGACCAATACTGAATTGAATATTGTAGGCCTATTGAATAAACTACCGGAACATGTAGCGCAGTGATTAACACGTTCGCTTCATGTGATCCGGGAGGCGAGAGGAATTTCGAACCCGGATCGATTTCCGCCGCCGCCCATCTTTACAGGGTTTTTTCGTGGTTCTCCACTGTAGTCTAGGCTAATGCCTGGATGGTTCCCACAATATAGGCCACGACCGCTTCCTTTACAGTATCCTTCCCATCACCCAAGAAACCCTCATCTCATCATCCCATCATCGCATCAATCGTCCATCCGTCGCCAATATATCTTCGCTATCATTACAGTGCGTCATTTAGCCCAATATAAAGAAGTGAACTCAGTTATAGTTACCAACTTTCTTCACCGCATCTCGGATAGTAATATACTACTAAACATGTATGCTCACGTTTATTATGGAGCAAAAACAATTTTGAGGATACTGCTGAGAACTTTCAGCAACAATTCCACTACAACATGTTCAGACGGAGAGTCACTCAAGTAGTTTATATGAATTGCTGATGCTGAAAATGTTAATCTGTTCCTGGAACATATATTTGTATATTTTGTAAACCCTCTGCTAGTGAGAAAAACTGTGCGTTGGTAATAAATCATGCAGCCACTTGGTATTGAGCACAATAGAATCACACTTGTCACACATTACAATTTTTTTCTCAGAATCCCAATATTTTCGTTTCAATTTTCAATATTGTTGATGTTATTACGATTGTTATAATCCTTCGAATATATAATTCAATATATTTCATGGTGGATCATCAAAACGAAACAAACTATTTCACTATATACATGACCTATATGTTTTAAGACCACATTTCCATTGAGTCAGAGCAAGCAAATGAATTGCTCCATTTAGTACCTTCATTCTAGGGCAGTATTTTCCCAACTCGATTACCGACATTGCCGACGATTTCTCTCACATCATCTCATTTCACTTCTATCTCCTCCTTTTCTACCATTTCTCTCACTAATTCTCCTCAACTCTCTCGATCTGCATATCACCTACCGTCTCTCAGATTTCTCCAGAATACAAAATATCAATAATACGTCTTTCATATCACATCCTGAACATCCAAAAAATAATTATGTGAGTTTAACGAACACTATCATTTATTAACGACGTTGAGACAATGAGATGACTTTCTTTGTCCCATGTCACATGATGCCATTATTATTCATTGCTGATCAAAAGCTCAACACAAGGTCTTTGGCACTTTGATGTTATCCCTCCATCCCCTGTTCCCTTCCATACAACCTTTCCATCAAATCCCATTTAATTCAAACCCAAAATCTCTGTATAGCAAGCAAGGAATCAAACACATTAGTCCGCGAAGATAAATCCACCTCATTCAGCACGCACGTGAAACTAGATTTATCTCGTGTGATGTTCACAATTTTGTTAAGTTCTTTGGTAAAAGAAAACGGGTGACATACAAAACCATATATCCCATGTGAAATATACATATATTCATGTTTCACTCATTCAGATACATTTCGTTTGACTGTAAAATATATGCATACTCTTAAAATAGTACATTCACATCACCTCTCTCCGTAGAAGAGTCACGTACGTTTTAAACGGGAAGGCAAATATTAAATATGTATACATTTTAAACAAAATGGAATATTTCGAGATCTTTTGGGATTCGGAAAAGCCTCGGGTCGATGTAACGAAATTCCGAGCATGAAGTTCAGTAGAAAATTTTCAAAATTCCTTGGGGGGTTTTTGAAGAAAAGTTATTATGGGTTTTGCCTTCAGTACGGAGTAAATAAAATATAATGAAAATCGCTTTTTAATTCCGTTGGGGAAGGAACGGTGACATTTTAACATTTCTATATGGAAATCAATAAAATATGTTTTTATAATAAGTCCCCATGGTGAGATGTGGTTGGAATAGAGAACGACGTGAACACGTAGATCCACGGGGAGTCGAACCACGACTACGTTTGATTATTTCTAGTCTTTTCTCTCTCTCTCTCTCTCTCTCTCTCTCTCTCTCTCTCTCTCTCTCTCTCTCTCTCTCTCTCTCTCTATTGCTCACTCTACCTCGAAGTAAGTTAACTGAATATTTTATCGTCCAAGTTAAAACCTTGTCGTTGGTACACCTGCGGCCGCTAAGAAGTGCCATCAAATCGATATCAAGATTATCTGACAATGTAATGGAGGAAGTTTTAGTTTTCCGTTTGCTAAAATGAAGATATATTAGTATTATTTTGTCTCAATTGGAGAACTGAATTTCTGAATGAAACTTATTTTTCTTTTCGAGTTTAAGTGAGAACAATTAACTTTGTTCAGGGAATGACTCGAGGGTTTAAAATGATAGCTTTATCTTTTTATGAATAATTCCATTCTTATTAAAATATTAACGATTGTAAGATTGAATCACTGAACACGACCAACTCGTGAATTGCAGACTAGAGTAATGAGCGTAAGTGATGACTGAAATCAAAATTGAAGTTCATTTCGGAGATGAGATTTTATTGTGCTTGTATTCCACATGGTACGGAGAAACGAATTATCTCTATACTTTTCTTCAACTTGAGTTTCAAACCAGAATATAAATTCACGGTTATGATTTTTTGAATATGTATTCGGCGAATTAGTTCTGAGAAGAATATGTTCATTCTCTTCATACTCATTCTCTTCATACATATTATCTCCACTGAATTCAAAGAGATTCATACTGCGAATTTTTAGTTGAATCACTTCAGGTGGTTTTCTACCAAAATAGTATACATTTGTGAATTTTGATTCCCCCTAAAACTTCAAACGTACGTCGTTTTTCTATGACATCCTCAATGTCGTTCTCCATTTCTATAAAAACATTACAGAATTTCATCGGAATACAAAATTCATTAATCACATCCCAAAATATTTGAACCCAGGGTCAAGTCAACGACAAACTCATTCACCGTATTAACTAATATAAATAATCAAGTTAAATAAATTTCCATCCACACTCATCTAATTATTAATCTCATCCGACAATAATTCAGTTTCTCATTAAATACCACGCAAGCAAGGTCCAGTACACATTAATACGTTAAACCTCCCTTAATTCCACGGGGTTAAGATAAAAGGGGAACGGGGTGGAAGTGGGTTGTATTATAAGGGGTAGGGGGATGGGTCATGGTTAGCGCTTTGGGCCCCGTTAGGTCTCGGTGTTCGGGGGATATTGATCCGGCAGTGCGCCACAGGGCCCCCCCCCCCCCAAACCCCACCCACACCCGGGTGAAAGTAAGGTACCACACACACACACACACACACCCAGCTTTTCTACCACCCGCACCCCCACCCTCTCACCCACTATTGTTTGCCAGCCGTCAGACTGTATGCATGAATGTGAATATGTGAATGTTTTGATTTGCTCGGTTCGCAGGGTGTGGTGTTTTGACTTATGATTTATTAACTGTGAGGTTAACGCTTTGCGTTTCTGGAAATGATTTATTATTTATCACACCCTTGTGTTGGTTTATTAATTCATTATCTTCTATATAATACAATTAGTCTCCTCCGATTGTTTTTTGTTTTTTTATTGTTCTTCTTTATTGATGATATTCGCAATTAAAAAATATGAAATACGTGTTGTGAAGAAGTATCTCTTTCTCGCTCTTTCTATCACATTGGTTCATTGGTAACCAAGTTTCTGATTGACTCAACATTTTTGAATATATTTTCATATTTATCCTCTGTAACAATTTTGTTTTGGTTCGGATACAAACTGTTTTTCCTTCACATACAAATGTTTCAACAATATCAAGAACTTGACTTAACACATTCTATTTAACTGACGATAATCAAGTTTGGACATTGTGAGATGTGAGATGGGATGCTCAAGGTTGATCTTAAGGGGATGTGGAGTCTTAAGGTTGACAGTTCTTTCAAAAATAGAGAACTTCATCTTCACTTTTTTATATTCAAAAACCAGTGTAATTGAATGAAAAGTTCACATCTCCAGGATAATTTCATGTTCTTTGATTAATTTGACATTCTATTTCAGTGAATTCAATCAGTTATAAGATAATACGTCAATGAATAGAAGAATGTTATACAATTCATTGACTCATTATCTCAAAACTGATTGAATTCACAAAGATAATATGTCATATAAATTGAAGAGCATACATATATGTTGAAGATGTGAAATTTTCATTCGATGACACTGGTATTTTGAAAAGGAAATAAATAGTAAAGATAATTTCATCAATTTGTGTAAGCACCGTGCACGCACCCCCTTAACCTCCCAAGGAGAGGCCCTATTGCAAGGTTTTCCACTTGACAAACAGTTTCAGACAGTTTCAAGCAGTTTCAATATCAGAGATAATTAACAAGTGAATCATGTGTGTTGTTAGCATATACGAAAGATATACTACCAAGACAGTTCAAATTCATGACCAAACAAGTATTAGTACCTATTAGTACCCACAGAAGTAAAGGCCCTGGTAACTGCTCTTCGGAAAGAAAATCCAACATGTGTCCAACAATGCTTTCCAGCGAACTTGGGTAAGTGGTCAGAAGAGTGATGATGAGGTAGTGGGATTAGAGTGAGAGTCAGTTTCATTTCAACGTTGCGTTACATGTCTTGGTGGTATATCTTCTGTCTACTATGTTGGGGAGATACTTCTCGCTTCTTAGATATCTACAGTTTTCTTTTCTTTCTATTCATACATCCTCCTAATCTTCTTGAACTGTATATGAGTGACATAATGAGAATTCCAAACGACTGCTATGCTTTATCACTGTTATTCCGATCTTCCAACATTGACGATTGACAGTTCAGTTTGTGTCTCGACAATATCAAAGTGTAGGTCTACTATGTAGCGAAATATCATTATTTTCGTATTTCAAACTGATGATGTTATTAGGGAACTTGAGTCTTCTACTTTTTTTTAAGTGTATCAAATTACGATTGAGGCATGAGCTGATAGGCCTCTGACAATGCTATTTTGAATATTCAGAGATTTACAGAATATCACATAGAAGGCTCGAACAGACGATCCACTTTGATACTGTGTTTTGCGCTGTTCCCAAAGTACAATCCTTCGACATTGTGATGTAAGAACAATAATGTAGTAATTTAAAGAGATAAACTCATACAATATCGTTTTTTCAGAATCTCATAGTATAATATTCCGACTAATTACGCTTGTAAAACATCGAGTAGACTCATTACGGGAAAACAATAGATTCTCTTAATTGTAAGTACATGGGGAGTTTGAAATATATTACATATTTGAATGGAAGGTGGTCTATGGCACAAGATTTTCATTTGAGAGAATTGTGAGAAACTCGAATAGGAAAGCAGATGATGTTTGAAAAAATTGACGAATTAGCGTCCGTAATATAGAATAATGGAATCTACGGGCAAACCATGGACAATAATCATTGAACATCCTTTAGTCAGAAACGAAATTTAAGATCTTGTATCATTTCAAACTAGGATTGTTTCAAACTTTTAAATATTCTTGAACTGAGAACATTATAAGAAATTATCTATTGAATTCATGATATTTCATTCTGATACTTTAATTATAAGATGCCCAAATCATAACTCAAATATCCAGTGAAGCGGCAGCTGAACGGGAGCCAAGTTTAGAAGTGCGAACTCTATCTTGAATGAAAAATAGTAATAAGACAGAAAACTAAATTTGAATCCATATATTATCATAAGTAATTATCTATTGAATTCATAATATTTCATTCTGATACTTTGAACATAAGAGACCCAAATCATAACTCAAGAAAAAGTATATTCATACTGATGATGTTATTGGGGAACTTAAGTTTTCCACTTTTTTCACTTTTTACATTTACGTTTCATATTTTTACATTTTTTACTATTCACCCTTGACCCAATGTTACAGTTGGAACCAGGGTCGGATCATTATTAAATTATCATTATATACAATAATTGCTGCTGCAGATATCTTTGAGAATCCACAAAAGAAATCTCATCAAAGCAACTGCATGAATTAGAAAATGAAGTAATATACAAACATGCAAATTGGTTTACCTTCCAACTTCTCTCTTCATTTTCTTTGCTGGATTTGGAGTCACATTATCATAAATTCAGAGTGATGACAATAAGTCCACCATCTCATTCAACCAGCAATTACATATTACAAAATGCCATTTTCGTCCTCTCGACTGCCCTTTTGGAAAAAAATAATCTCCATTTGACTTTATTGAAATTGTTATTCATCATATTAATTATCAACTATTACGAAAAATGTATTTAAAAGTATCGATGCCGGTGATCACTTCTGACTGAAACACTACCAACAGAACAAATCAGTTTTGAAACTGTCCAACTTTCCTCTCAATTGTAATGGCAGCTTCGTCTCGTTTCACCCTTTTTTACCCCTGTTTTTTTTCTAGTTCAATACACAGCGTTACAATTGAATTAGTTCTGCCATGGTATGACCATTGCTCGCCCTGACGTATAGACTACCCGTATAACATCATTACAAGTAAAAACAAATGAGGTTGAATGTCAGGTCTGAAACCGTCACAATTGTGAACCGGAACGGTAAACATAGAGATGGAAAACCGGGACGGTAAATGAGAAGGGTGTAAAAATGAGATTAAATGTTGTTTCCGCATGTTTATGTATTTTTGTGTGAACTAAAGGCTCGTTCAAAATGAAACCCTAAAAATGCAACACCAACGAGAAAGATGTATATGTGACTTGAGAATTCTCTTCGTTTATTCACATTGACCATTATTCATAGCTCTAAGATCATTGGTTAATTTGTGCAAGAATACACCGAAACGGCGTTCCGGTACCTTTTTTGAACCGGTACGCACGTTTCAGTTAAAAAATGAGGAGAAATCCATGATAGGGTGGATTTTCATTCATTCACTAGTATTTCTCCATGCGATATTATTTTCACACATGAATACTCAGGGCCTATATTTCAATTTTAGGAATGTTTTTTATCATTATTTCCTATAATAATCATCTTTCAATAAAGATAGGAATAATTTGATATACTTTTTTTGAATAGTCTTTGAAGCCAAATTGATTAATCTGTTGTATTTCTGCCATGAGCAGTAAGGGTGGAGGGGGGAGGGGAAGGGGTTAACTTTGAGGGGCGTTCCGGTTCCTTTTTATTTACAAATTAGACCCTGGATGAGATTAACGCGAACATGAAAGCTGGATTGCTCCAAGCTTTCCTGTTGACGATAGTGTAAAACATAGGGATCAGCCAATAGAAATCTTCAATTACGGAACAATTAGAGATAAGAAATGGCGGGTGAACCAACTACCTGAACTGTTCGCTAAGATTAGTTTGTTGGTTTTAAGGGTGAAGTGACAGTAGCATAACATTGAATTCTGATTGGCTTATATGTTCATATGCTACATTGATGTTGAAATCCACCGAAATATTGCATGTCCAGTTAACGTGATACAATTTGGTAAATTGCCTGAAAATGCTATGCCTAATCGAAATCAACCAGGGGCGAGCTAAATTCTCATGGATTTCTCCCAAAAACTACATCTGTAACAAGTATATCGCATTTTACAAGAGCTAATGAGACAGAGTTTGGAGTTAAAAGTACGGAAATTTCAGGATGCATTCAGGAATAAATCTGATTTCAAGAAGACAATGAAGTTTTCAGATTATTCATCTTTATGGATAAAAAATGTTACATTTCGAATTCAATTTGAATGATCTATTATTTCACATAGTACGTTCGTTCAGAAAATATCAAATGAACGAGCAATTTTACTCCCCTTGAGTGAAATTACGTCTTCTCTTCAGCTCATCTTTAACTATCAACAATTAATAGATACTCGAAACACGCCTATACTCAGTATGTGATACTCATTAAATATGCATCTTGTAGTATATTTTCTACTCGGAAATTAATATGCTCTGACGATTTTCTCAGAGTGTGAGATACCACCCATAGTAGCATGGAATGATAAAATCATGATGTTCCTGTCTGTTTCTACTTTGTGACGTATATCCTCGAAACCAACCCAACTAAAAAAAAACATGTTTACTGTGTTCATTTTGCTGCTTCGTTAAGGATACATTTCATTGTTCGTTAGTTACTTTGTTTGTACACTGGAGGGCAGCACTGGACTGTAACTAACGTTTTCTTTCACCTACATTCAACAATGTTTGGGCTGTATTTGTGTGTTGGGAGGGGGTAAAAGAGGGAGGGCGGTGGAGGGAGAAGCAGAGAGGTAGTTGTTGATAGGATTCAGGAAGATAACTATTTTGTAGAAACATATATTGCGATCGTTCATATACGAATATCAATTCTAGTAGACATTGAAGTTATGGCGGAATCCCAGGTGTTCTTGAGAATAGCGCGCAAAAATATTGGGTATCAACAATTTTTTAATATTCGAATTATAAACATCCGACTGGTTTTTTAATATGCATGTGGATCAAGATGACATTGGATTCAATCACGAGCTCTAAGAGATCCAATTCCATTTCGAATACTCGCAATTATCACAATTGAAGGATATAGGCCCAGTCCCCAATTATCCCAAAATTTAGGAAACAAATCTTTTCGGTCTATTATTGGTTCTCAGTTGTATAATCTTAAATAAACCTCTTTTGTGTGAGAGCTTACGTCTATTTCTCCCACGAACATAAATATGAAATGTGCATTTTCAGGATCATTAGAATCTTCTGACAATTTATTCACTGTATTCAAATGAGGTTATGTTTATAACAGCTAAGAAAATGAGAGTGACACAATCACAGGTAGAATCTATGATACTGGACTTCTCAATCCACAATGGTTGATTGCCGTCTGAAATCGAATAAAAACATTGAAATCACGTCTTCTTTTCCTTCTTCTGTTACAGCCGAAGTGAAACGAGACCATTGCAATAAGACAGTTGACATCTACGAGGATATCTCCAGTCCGGAAGTGACGTCAGAAAACATCGGCCGACCAATGACGTGTTGGTATCGTTTCCGGTCTTTTAGAGGAACGCCACGTGATTGGATACTTCGTATCCGGTTCAAGAAATTCAAAGTTGGAACGCTTCTGAATGCAACTACCTGTCACATGGGTTATATGCAGGTAAGAAATATTACATGAACACTTTAGTGAATGTTCAGTTTGAGAGGATGTGTACGTGGCTGAAAATATGTAAAAATGGAGTACCCATAAGGAATTATTGATAGAAAATCTATAATGTTTTCCGGTGTAATATAACTGGAGACTACGATTCAGTTAGCAATATTTCAATTCAATTAGAGAAGAATAAATACCCAATACAGGTCATACCATCAAAATATGTACCATGCGATTGATGATATCATTGTTATGCTCAACCTAAATTCACGAAAACAGCAAAATCTTACAAACTAAATAAACCTAGCAAGTATATCGTGAACTGATTTTATTCGATCTTGGGCTATGCTAAAATAGCGCCGTTAACTAGCAAAACCACTTCCGGTTCGTCAAATAGCCACTCCGAAGTATGAAGTTGTTGAACGTAGCTTTTATTACTGAATTTGCATTGAGGATATAACAAATGCATCAAGTTTTCCGGCATGAGTTTTCCGACACTCTTGATCTCTGAGCTCTCCAAGTTTGTGATGACATATCAAGGCAGCATTGGGCATTTTATCTATAATAATATTTGTGTATGATACTTGCTACACAGACATGTATCTGGAAAGAAGAGATCATTTTTTATGGTCTTAACGATAAATCACCACATTCTTCCAATTGAGAGTGATCTTACCATCCCCAAAATATGTATAATGAAATGCGTGCATATATAATAGTATATATATATATATATATATATATATATATATATATATATATATATATATATATATATATATATATATATATGAATTCAATGCAGATATTGTGTAGACATTGATAAGCTATTCATTCATATCCATTAATTATATTTTCTCCTACGCTGACTCCCATACAGTAGGTTCCCTCAACTTTTTACGCCATACTGTCGGAATACATGTAAAGAACATTATTGTTAAGTGTTATTTCGTAGTGTTTTTAATTTTGTTTGTAGGAATTAGTAAACGCCATGAAGCTTTAACACGTTTTTGTCATGTTTTGAAGCACGTTAACTTCACTGCTCGGCAAGTTGATGATATAGCATCGGTGTTTCAGCATTTAAGTTCATATTCAAGTTGATTACCGATCAGAGTTGGATGAATGGAATAAAAAACAATTAATCCACGGATAATTTATGTATGATCAATTATTCATTCAGATTTGATCATACAAAATATTTCTGAATTGAAAAGTAATCATGATTCATAACAACTCTACCTAAACAATTTTGAAAAGTATCTCTCTATTATTTATTGTGAACCTTGAGTTGAATTTAATTTCTTTCGAATGATCTATCAAAATTGTGGAACAAAACAAATGGTGTTAATAATTTGAAATATAGTAGTGAAAGTTCATTCATGAAAACGAACATGATTATTAAATAATCTGCACAAGTGATTGAATGTGCTGTGAACGATAAAATTTCGAAAATTAAAACGGTTCGATGTCTTTTAGACGTCATTAATTAAAATTAATGAAACTTTCAGAAATTGTCTTCTGATAATTACTCTCAGGGGAGTAATAATTCACAAACACACGTTTCCGGGTTAAATTTACACTCCGCACACTGCATAGCCAAGTGTAGGGTACGTGTAAACAAAATAACACATCAAGACCATTACGATTATAGAACATTAAGAAAATTCAATAAAATTATCACTTAATGAAACTTGGAGGTCCATTCTAGAAGTACACATAATTAAATTTGAGTAGTTACTAGGAGTGTGCGAGTTCAGGTTGTCGAACTCGAGTCCCTTGAGTCCGATTCCTCATAGAATTTTCGAGTCCGAGTCTAGTCTCGAGTCTTTTTTCAAGAATATAATTTATATTTTGAAACGATTTCAGTCAGTATCAGTACAAAACCTTCAACTTGAAGTAATTATGATGTGCTAGTATTGGTGGTTATAGTCATCAATGAAGGAAAGGAATGAATACAAAAGAATAAATGAAAAATAACAGAGGGGATATTCATTCTCAATTTATATTTCTAATTTTCTTTATGTTGAATTTACTCGAAGTTCTTGTTGATTAAATGCTGAAATTGAGCCCTACTCGAATAATAGTAAATACTCATGCGAGTATTTTCGATATGTCATTTCAAAAAACACTGTAGTTTCCCAATAGCCAATTCCCAGAAAGCAGCCAATGAGAATCGAGCATTCAAATTTCGAAATCAGTAGCAGATTCAAAGACTCGAATGGACACTAAAATGGAAGCCTAGATTACTTTTACAAGTTCGAGTCCGACTCTGTCGGAGACTCGGATGTTACTGGAATGGTTCCTTAACAACAGGCCACGACCGACTCCTTCCCACTATACCAAAACACCTTATAAAATAACCTTTCATCTCATAATCCAATCACCGACGCCAATATATCGTAGTCATCAGTAGAGTGCGTCGTTGAACCCAATATAAATAAGTGAACAAATAACATATCTACATACCGAAATATCGCCTGGAAGAATTCATATTTTGATATTCCAAAGATGTTTACACAAAGAAGTGAAAGGACGAAATATTATTGCATGGCTTCTGGTAAATGTTTTCCACCATATACGTTCATAACGTTTCCAATAATCTTGTAGAATTTGTTTTTTCCCTTCTTTAAGGAAAAGCTCACAAATCAAGTTACTAGACGATGATAATAAAAGTACTTTTCAACTTACTCATAAAGTCTTGCTTAATATCCGTTTTCCGTTATTTGTACGTTCAAGACTCAATAATAACTTGACTAACAAAGAGATATTCTTGAGAGCGTATAATTGACTGACTTACGTAGTTATTGGACGAAAATGAGTAAACATTTGAACTGACTCCTCCGGTTGAACTTTTGTGTTTTATAATGCGTTTTACGCGTTATAACGCGTTAAGAGGGTGCATGCATGCTTAAAAAAAAGAACAATAATCTTCAGATTTTTTTCTACGTCCACGGAACAGTGTAATTTGAATGAAGTGTATCAACCTCAAGATATAATTTGATGGTCTTTAATTAACAAGACATCATATTTTTGTGAATTCGAACGATTTTTAGTGATGCATCAATGAATTTCATCACATTATTTATATTCATTGACATATTATCTTGAAACTGATTGAATCCACAAGCATAGAATGTCATATTGATTAGAGCGCATACAATAATCTTGAGGTTGGTATACTCTTCACTCAATTAGACTGGTTTGTGAAAATGTGAAAGAATAGTAAAGATGAATTCCTCAATTTTTTTAAACTCTCTCAAGACTTCTAAAATATCCATGAGTATTTGAATCAGCACTTTCATCCATATTGGATATTCTATCATACTTGAGAACAGTTTATTCGACCATTATTCATCAACACAACATGATCAAGTGGATGATAAGTGTCCTCAAGATATTTTCAAAATTATTATGTTGACTTAAAGCCAGCTTTGTAGTAAAACTTGTAACAACAATTTCCAAATCCCGGACACACTGAAGATTTCAACTCTAAAAGCATTTCTACCACAGGATTTATGATACACTTTAAGAAAGAAAGTTCATCACATTGAATATGTATAATATATACTACAACCATAAAGCCACGAGCGTAATCGGATAAAGTATAAAATAACAGTTGCCCCTGCGTCATCATAATCCCTACAGCGTATGATTCGATCACGTAAATCCATCAGCCATGTTTCCCTACAATATCCCTCAGGACTTGTATACCCAGAACGATGTAAGAAACAAGAATGAGGCATCGGTTCGGAAAAACTATTACACTGGCGCCCAACGTTACGCGAAGGATAACTTAGGGCGAGCTGGGTATATTCAAGTTTTATGTGGGATTTCAATAAGGAAACGACGTGGTAACATCAAGAAGTGAATCCCCAGTCCTTCGGGAAGCAGATGGGGAATCAATTGGGGATTAGTAGAATGATAAAAATTGAGAGCATAATGGGAGAGGGGTTAAGTTAATATCGATCTACGATGGAAATTTATAATTTTGTTCTGTAGAGGATAAAACCGGCGAGATTGAGTTGTTTAGATAGTTTTATCAAATTCAAGACCGACAATATTCTCTCAAACGTTTGAGCGGGTCGGGCCTACAGCAACTGAAAGAACTATTTCCACGAACCGTTCTGGCCGGCAAAGCCAACAATTAAAATGAACAAACTGAACAAATTCAAGTCAGTGATATAAATACAAATATAATGCAAATATAGTTAAAATTAGAGAACGCTAATGACAGTGGAGGGCCTACTCATGATAAAAAACATCTTGCAATACCTGCAACAATACCTAATAGTTCATCAGATGATTGAAATCACTTGGTGACCCCATTAAGACTATGGATTTCAAAGCTCAATAAAGGCAGGAATCATAAACCTGAATCGATGGAATCGTTAAATGAATATACAAACTGAATTCGATTTGTTACGATCAATCTAGGGATCTAGGAGCATTGATCTGGGGTCAATGAAGTTCTAGAGGCTGATAAGTTCTTCTCATCTACAATGGTATTGATTGTATATCGATGAGTATATCATCCACCTATGTTCATGGAATGAAAAAAGTAATTTCTGGTTTGTAATTGAAATAGTATTTTCAATTGGGAGGCAACTATCGACTATGCATAGTTTCATCATCTTCCATTACATTCGTTACAAATATCATACTTTGATTTAGTGTTGATCTATTATGAGAGAGATTGAATATTCCCTCTAACACAGGAATGTCGAACCATTATTCTTCTACTAATTACCCTTGATTGAAAATGATGTATAATTTCACCCAGTCAAACTGGTGAAAACTAATTGTTTCAATTGATCATTGTGATACATACCCTCATTACCTAATTGAAGAGATCATATAATAATTATTCAGTTCGTTGGAAAATGAATAATACATTGGATTCACTGAATGATATTATAGTCGAGAGACGCAAAGTTTAATGATATACGGTAAATTATCAATTTTGATATTCATATTGTGAAATTGGGCCCCATTGTTGGTGTTCTCTACGGAGAGAATTCAACTTATGATCCATCATTTTTATATGCGGAAATACGTGAATTCAATGAACATATATTCGATAACCTATAATATATCTATTCGGCAACAATGTTGTACATATAATTTGATCCATAATATAGAGAAGCATAAGACGCTATCATATTAAACGGATTGGGGTGTTTCTCTGAGAATTACCACGACTTGATTAGCATATCCAACATAATCATTCCTGTTTTGCCATTACTTTCTTGGTCTCTACGAAACCTCATCTCAGCCATTTCTTTTTTTGTTTTTCAACTCGCATATCCGATATTTTCTCTTTGTCACGCCTTCTTCAGTTTGATCTCTTAATACCACCGCCTTCTAGATCACACGCTGGACGGATTCCGTTCTCTAAAGAACGCGCTGCTTTTGTTTTCTCTTGCTGTTTAATCCCGGCGAATACATACATTTTTTTTTCTTTCTTCTTTTTTCATGTACTCTGTAGGCCGTGTGTTGTTTTTTTCTTCCGTATGTTGTTTTAGCTGCACCGTCGTTTCCAGGGTGGAGAGAGTATTTCTTTCTCATATTATTACAATACTGTGTTTTTGCATGTAGGAGGGAAAGGTCATAAATATCGACTGTTCCTTTTTCCCAGCGACATGTTTTGAGAAGATCAATCTATTTTTGTCCGAGTGGTATTTTCTGTGATTTTAGGAGTCTTTCTGTCATATGGATCGCCATATTACATTAGACACTGCAAAAAAAAGAGAATTTCCTATCACATTTGTTGTTGAATTGATACAGAATAAAAATGTGAATAGAATATTTACTTTATATATATACTAGATTTAAATGTACATAATATGTACAAATCCACATACATATAACGCTATCATGATGAATAATCTACTATAAATATATTATATCTGTTACGTCATTTTTCAAATAGAAACCTTTATCAAGTATTTACATGATGTACACATGTTGATTCATATATTGACGAAACATGTACAACCCTTATCGAAAGCAGATCGATAAGTATTACCGAATTCTACTTGGAGTAGCTATGTCGAATATCGCAATGAGAAATTAAATTATAAATAAATAATTAGGATTATTTCTATAGGGGTAATTTTTATTTTTCCGGCATATGGATTGACGATTTCAAGCTTCTATTTTCAAATTAAAAGTGAGAGAATGAAAATGCATACAAGTCATTTTCACTGTCGAATTCGTTGTTTCTATGTTTGCTTTTCTGTATTTGGTGCACATGACAGAAGGATTGGTGTTGAGCTTTGCGTAACAAAAAAGATTGGAAATTCGGCCAACGATCAAAATCGTATACGTTTTTGCCACGTTTTCTGTATACCAGTGTAATTTGAAAGGATTTTCACTGTTTTATCTGAGATTTTCTTTTTTCGATTGCTTTTTTTCACGTGGAATTGGTTCAAATGGTGAATGGCTGGGCGTTAGATCCCTTTGTGGTGCTAGTATTTTATTCCTTGTGTTGTCGACTCACTTCTTTGTAGAATCTAAGTCCAGTAAAGTCATTAAGGTACCGGAAAACGTGTGTTTGAGCTTCTTTCAAGTTTCCTATCAGAAGTGATAAAGTTTTAGAGTACTTGAATATCAATTTCAATATTTGTTTTTAAATTTGTCAATTTCAAACTATCACACTGTAGTGAATTGTTGATTGATTTTCAACTGAATTTGAATAATTATTGTAAAGTGATACATTTCTCCATATTTATTAAATTTATTCATGTTTTTTCGAAGATTTTTCGTGGAATGTGATTCTATATTATTCAGTTTCAACATTTGTCATCTGTATTGTCTAGACACTGAATAAAATGTTCATTTAATCTATATTTCAAGACAGATCTTTTCTATTATGTTTCAATATCATCAAAGAATTGTAAAATATGTATTGCTGATTTTCTATCTGATTAGACTCGTTAAGATCAAGTCAATATAGGCTTCCATTCGGAAAGGCTTTCAGTTCATAAAAACCGTTCCTTATTTCTCAAGATGTATATAAATCATACAAACCACGCCTTTCACAGATTTCCATTAAATCACGCACATAAAATAAGGTCGACTCCATATATTATGATAAACGACTTTCACAGCATTCAAATCACCTGTTATCAATTATCGGTCTCATGTTCTCAAATCGTGAGGGTAATGCGTCATCCCATGTAGCCGTGAGAGTGCGATCTTTAGCGCCGTGCCAGAGCGATATTCCCGAACACGCCATCTAGAAGCGCCGATCTAGAAGGCCGAGTGCACGATTGCGGTGAAGGACTTAAGCGGGTTTATCCCTTATTGCCTGGAGGAGCATCCGTTGAACGAGGGAAGAAAACCAGTGGGGGGGGGGGGGGGTTGGAGAGGAAGGAAGAAACTTCGGGTTTTCCTATTAGTAATTGCGTTTTTCTTTTATTGAATTCCCTTTATTCAGAGATTTTCGTTTTGAAAGGAGAGGGAGTGTATAATAGAGGAGATAAGTTAATTGGGATTCGAATCCGTGAAGTGAATCGTAAGAGAGGAGTAATTGCAAAATGGATGACCAATTATGGTGAAAAGTCTAATCGAAAGTAATTATTCAATTGGATAATTAAGTGTCTTCACTTTGGATAGGTAACTTTATTGGGAATGAAAGAAAAGTAATATTTTTGGTTGAATACTGGAGAAAAGCAGATAACAGAAAATGTTCAAATTATGTAAAATCTCGTCCAAGAGTGTTGAATGATTCCCACCATGCATACCCTCAATCTTATCAGTTGCGAACCTCACACGTTTTCCGGTCTACCGATTTCTACCGACTGAGCCCAGAAACAGTTCGTTTCATGACAGAAAACCGACCGAGTCATCGAGGCGTATAATAACGGTGACCACATGATCAAGAGAGGTGTTTGAGATAGCTACGGGGTTTCCCCTTTACTTGACACGGACGAGTTAGTAGAGAGAGACACAGGCCTACTATATACTCTTGACCGGCGAACCACACACACTGCATTGGGCGTCGTTTCAGAATGCGGAACACGCGTTACGCCTAGGCGTCGATTTGGAACAAAGGTTTTAATGAAATAAACACTTTGATAAGAAGGACGTGATGAAAGGTGGCGAGGGAGAGAGTTTAATCCATGTGGTAAACTTGGCGATAGCAGTGAACCGTGATTAAAGGCATATTGTCTGGGATAATGGATTGAGAATTATGTTCGCGCTATATAAAGGGGTTATAACACTCGAGAACAGAACAGATTTTTCTTGAAGGTCTTCAGGGGACAGTGTAGTGAGATTCACTTTGAAATTCTTCTCTCATTTTTTTTTATATCATTTGAACCGCATGTAACCCGACTTTTCTCGGAAATAACCATTGAACCAACAAGTAGGGCGTGGGTTCTAGTCTATATGGGCTAGGATAGTCCAACGCTATAAATTTCTTCCATCAGTAATTGTACTATCACTTTTCTTAGTCGTTGATCGAACAAATATCTTCGTATTACATGAAAAATATAAGATTTGTTGATATATTTCCATCAAATTATATGATTTTTTTAATATTTTGAAACAAGATGAAGATTCTCACAAAAATGGATAATTATGTTGACACCATCTCAACTGCTTGCGAACGCGGCCACAAATTTTAATGCGTCGTTAATCATTTACTACTTCACGCTGTCAGGGACACGTTCAGATTGCAATTGCACCGTAACAATAGGTAAATAAAAGAAAATAGAATTATATATTAATAGCGAGGGAGAGAGAGCTAGTGAGCAAAGGGAGTTAGGAAGGAGAATGGGAATCATAAACACATGTCTCGGAAATGACCGTATAGATCCCGCAAGTCGTCACTCTTTCCACACCCACACACACACACCAACACTATAGCTTACCAAAATGTAGGCCGTAAATCCGTCATCACCAGTGTTGCCAGACCGTGGGAAATATACCACAACGTGGGAGAAAATAGTGCTCTGTGGGAGAAAGGTAATTTTGGCCAAAAATCACGAAAACGTGGGAATTTTCACTAGTTCTTTATTAAATCGTATATTAATATTTTTCCTTTTTTTTATAATTATTTTTCAATAACTATTAATTTCTATTTTCGAATATTAATTCGCTTGTGCATTATTTTAACGAAAAAGGTGTCTTTTACATTAGGCTCATTGCCCATTACATGTATTTGAATCAGTTTTTGTTTTGCGCGTTGAGTGCGTTCTCGAAGTCACGATGCTAGAGCAACGTTGTAATAGAGCGACTATTGAAGGCGAGCGCTGAGCAGCAGGGCAGCCAATCGAATTGAAGTGAAGAAGTAAAACCAAGTAAAACTGCGCCTTTGAGAGTGACAGCTGACAGTGTCTGTGTGCCGTGGCACGTGGCCCGTGTGGTCGTTTTGTTTGATTCTTGGCCAGGAATTTAGAGTAAGTGTTGTCATATCGTCATCATCGTGACTAGCGCAGTGATTGCTACCATAAAGTGACTTACCGGCTTACCGTGGGATTTCATACGCGTGTCAGATTCTGTATGAAAAGAAAAGCTACCCCGGTCTTAGCGTTGGCAACCTCTCTACAGAATGGCCAAATCAAGTAATATGGACTCTGAAATAGACTCTGTCACTAAGCTCTACGCGAAGCCGGGCTGTGCTTGACATAAAATAATCTGGCTTTAGAGAATGGGTGGAAAAGAGAGTTACGGATCTTTTCTTGTTGTTGATGACCGGGGGTTTTGTGAAAATGATGAAAAGTTTGTGTTAGATGTATAGATGTGTATGAATTAAGTTGAGTTGAATGACGTTTAACGGAATTAGTTACGTGAAACTTTCAGTTTTATAATATTTTGAAAAGTATTGCTGGGTAAAAATTTATTTCCTGAATATGTTATCTCTTACAGAAAGTTTCTCGACTGCTTCATTTTGAAGTAATTAAAATGAAAGGTATATACAGCATTATAAATGACGTAACTGTACTGCGACAACGCGTTTTAATGATATCCTACACATATTTCACAATTTCATTTATAAAATGCTCTAGAAGTATAGGCTCATTGAATTTTATTCATTTAGATAAAATGATTATATATATATATATATATATATATATATATATATATATATATATATATATATATATATATATATATATACACATGTATATGAGCACTGGTTACCAAAGTTTCTCAATAAAAGTTTTTCACTCAATTCAGTTGAATTAATGTAAATGATTTCTTGATGCGAATCTGAGATGCTGTCTGACAGATATGATCTGACTACTTCAGAGACATGTCTCAGACAGCCAACCAATCAGCATTGAGCAGATAATTACAATCTTCAAGTTTCAATCAACTTGAAAAGCCACTTGTAAGTACGCTTTTCATTCGAGAATTATATTGATAATAATTCAATTCAAACATCGCTATAGACTTTCATGCACTCTCAAGCTATGTAGTAAATTTTTAATTCATCGTTCATTCATTTGTTGAAACTTCATGAATCGTTATTCATCTTTCCTTCAATCTCTGTTTCATATATCTTCTGATTATATGATTGAATTATAATTTCATTCATAATTTCTTCATAATTTGATTCAGATTCATTGGAGTATCTTCATTCATATATTCATCCGAATGACTACACTGGATACCATCATAATGATTTTCCCAGAAACTTCTATCAATTTTGTATTCATTCATATTTCATCAAGATGTTATCACAATCTCATGAATATCATATCCATCCGAAAATTATTTCGTTTACCCCAAGCAGTATACATCGTGGTTAATTTGACCAAACTCTTCATATCAAAACTTTCATGACGTTTAGATGTTCAGAGTAAATTTAAATACTACTTACATTTTTTTTGGGGGGTGGGGGGTGTTATCACTGCTTCCTATATGCTATATTCTGGACAGCATTCATGGATGTGCAGAATTGAAACCTAGTTGTATTTTAAGGATATCAATTTTCAAATCGACTACAAAATTTCGCTGAATAACCAAATTAGTCATTCATATGTGAGCTTTATTATCATCGGATGCTGCTGCGAATGAAATGAGTTTTTTATTGACTGTTAATGAATAATTAAAAAATAACTATACATCAATCAAAGTGTCACAAGGTGAGATTATTTCATGGAGGTTGAAAACGTGTGGACGACTGGAGTGGTCATGCATCATAATATAATCATATGGTCATATGGTTTTCTCTTTGAGAAAAGTATGCATGTTACTTCTATCGCTAGCGGTAGAAACGGAAGTCACCTTGGGCGTGAGTTCGAGTCCCTTATGAGGCATCGGTTTTTGTAAACGTCCTTTCACCTATCATTACTTCATCGTTTCATTATCATCAGCTCATTCGTACCCCCGTATAATCTAGCTGTTAGTGGGATCGTCAAGCAGCAGCATTGGAGTCGACAATATCTGTCGTTTTCTCCAAGCAGTCTCTGTATCCATGTAATACGCACTTATTGGCTCGATTTGTATGATATATCAGTTCATTTAATTTCATCAAATTTGAATTATCTTTGAAGAGTTTATATTACAATCACGTGTCAGATACTATGTGATCGAGTGGTGATATATATCTATGAGATGTATTTGATGAGAATGAAATAATAATATGAAATTATTCAAAATTATTATGAAAATATGTGATAAATATACACATACAAACTAAAAAGCCAGAAAAACAATTTTGATTTGTTGAATCAGTTAAATTTTCATAGTGTGTAGTCCACTCCGGAGAAATTAAGATAGAAACTCCTTGCCTCATCGCAGCTGCCATGTTGGTTCTAGCCATGACATTTTCATCCTGGCTTCGCAAGGTTTGTCACCAGTTATTAATTAATTATCTTTCATTCCATCTACTTTCTAGATTTATTTATCATTCATATACATAGAAAGACTGATTCTATTTTCGCTGTTCTAAATGTAAGGATTTGACAGATGAATAATGCTAGGTCCATCCGTTTGTAATATATATTCCCTATGTGCGTGTAGTTTATTCAACATCCTTCATGAAAAACATGGAACTGAGTGAGTCTGAGATAAAATATTGTGAAAAGAAACCAGAGGGAAATTGTGGCCGGAATACAAGCCTCTATATATACCACAAAAATTACAATCTAGAAGAAATTGATTCGTATTCTTCAAATGTGATGAGATATTCTCATAGCTTGTCAGTGGCATACGTTCACTCACATTTGTATGCATATGCATATTAGCGGGATCCTAGAGGCACTGACGAAGTTTGTTAACTAGCTAGGAAATCATTTTTGTTATTTTTATGAAGAATAAGAACTTCCATCAATATAATAAAAACCACATGCATTATTCAAAGGTCTGGTGAATTTCGATATACGATAATTATTATTCAGGATAAAATTCACAATTATGAACAAGTATTCTCTGAAAGCTATACATTTATAAAGTAACAGTGAACATATCTCCGTTACACGAAGTTTTTACAATTATTTCCAGTTGGTAGAGGGCCTTCAGCTATAGGGTTATAAGAATGAAAATGAAGAATACATCTCACAAAATATATCTGATTTTCACTAACAAGATAACTATTAATGTTATTAAGTTTCCTTTGAGATGTTTCTTAGAAACTGACCCTGTTCATCCAAGAAAACTTGTAATATTGTTTTGGTCCAACTTTTCACTGTGGCACGTACGTTTTGATAAGATACAAGAAACATTTATACGTATTCATTATTGACGTAATCCATCGACCGTCTCACGTAATGAACATCACAAACGATTGATAGTTTCGACCCGGCATTCTCGGTGATAAGTTAGCTGACGGTTCCGATCGACCGTTTTCCTGTACTTCACTATAAACGATGGTCGTTCCGAAGCTCCAGGACTTATGTCTGGATCGTCCGAGACGCATTCATCATATTTCTTATACATTCTGCTATCCAAGTCTTATACAACAAGAGCAAGAAAGTTCAAAAGAGGGTTTACTCAAAGATGATAAAGGTAGATGTCTAGTCTATCCACTTTCAATTTATAGTGTATTTCGACAGAAAAAGAGAGTACTCCAAGTACCCACATGGATATAAATGTATTACTGAAATACTGAGAAAATGAAAAAATGAGTACTGTTGAAAAGTAATATTTGAACATTCGGTAGAATCAAATCTTGGAAAATTGGAATTATATTGAACTTTATTTTCATTTCATGAAACTTAAGTGAGATATGAGAACTCTAGGTTATCTATATGAGATTTATAACAATATATTATTGTAGCATATGGAATTTGTATTTTGTCAATTTGAAATCCAATATTCTTACACGTTTGTCAATACATGTCGTGTATTCGTTACACACATAATTGAATAGTCGTTCGGACTTCTGAGATTGAGCAATTGAGAATTCATTCTTTACTCTCGAATCCGTCTCGATCTTCACCTACTATAACTGCACCGCGGTGGAATCATAATAGTTTGAAATGAGAAATGAAATAAAAAACGGCCCTTCCACCAAAATCAACTTTTCCGTTCAATGCATGAAAAGTTGAGTAGGCCCACAGTCAATCATTACAATCACCTCAACGATAATCAAGTATTGACTCATCGCACATCAAACACCAAAATGGTTGGTGAAATAAAAAACGGCCCTTCCACCAAAATTACTAATTTCGGTCAATGCACGAGAAGTTCAGTACAATCACCTCAACTACGACCAAATATAGGGTTATTCGCACATTAACTCGCACATTGAGCACCGAGTTCTTTCAGAAATGTTGAATGATTCAATATATATAATTCCAATAATTTATAATATTTATTCAAAAATGTGAGCATTGAACCATTCATTCATCGGTCGACTTTCTTTCCAACAGTTGAATTCACTCACGAGGCACAAAAAATTGATACTTTCCATCAGTTCCAATGATCACAAATGTTTCTTTCCTGTTTTTTCCCAATTCCTTCCTCATTTTTTTCTCAGAAATGCATGGGAGTCGATTTCAGAAAAAAAAAAAAAAAAAATCTCTATGTGATTTGGAAATTCTCATACAGGGGCTGAAAGAGGATTGTATTTGACTGAAAGAGGATTCCTTGTGGACTGTATAAGTAGAAACGTTCAAACTTATGTGATATAATTTCCACAGGTATACAGTTTAATGATACATGTTGTTCATGTGGAAACTTGAGAACCGAAGTTGATACTTTTCACATCCTGTTGTAGCTAGTTTTCAAGAATATCTGTGTACCTACCGAATAAAAAGTTTGATTTCTCACACCAATCAAAATTCAACACCCAAGTACTGGCATCCTTCTTCTGACTCCAATGTGAAAATCATTAGCGCAAACCTCTTATTTTCTACATTAACAATCTATGGGAGTCGATTTGGCGAAATAACAGTTTTTTGGAAATGGTTTCTGAACTGTAATTGATATCCAAATTGAAAACGAGGAAACACAAATATTTGCAATATATTCAAGTTGGAGTAAGTAACAACTATTCATCTCGAATAGCCTGATTGTCAGGCGTATACGCTTGAAAATACACCATTTTTTAAGCGTTTACACCCGACAATCATACGATGTGAGATGAATAGTTATTACTTTTACACCACCTTGGGGGTATTAAAAATATCTGTGTTTCATCGTTTTCAGAATTCCGATATCTCAAACCGTTCGAAAGCTATCATCAAAAAGCTGGTATTCCACCCAATCGACTACCATGGACTCTCAAACACCGCGTTTCTTCAAAATCATCAAAAAATTCAAAATATCTAGATTTTTTGTCAATTTATCGAACAAATAAGCTCTATTACATTTTAATATCAAACGATTTTCTCTTCAACTATAAAATTCACTCACCAGTCACATATTGACACTTTCCATCCGTTACAATATATCCACAAAAGCTATTGAATTCAATGTCCTGATTTATATTCACCATCATCACTCGCACCTACATATGCCGACACGTTTAATCCATTTCTCGATTCCAGATTAACCCATTATCGCACGTCAACATTCCAAGTTGCTACACCGTCCAAACACTATAATAATAATAATACAATCCCTTCTGGGGCCCAGTAGAGTGATGTGAAAGGAGAGGGAGAGGGACACCCTGTCCTAGAGAGTGAAATGTCATTTGCATTTAGTGACATATTTCCTCGTATACCTCGATAGTGAAGTTTTGAGGGGACAAAGGAGTCGGAATGAGGTATATATGGGAAACACGGTTCATAGAACGAGGGTTGAGGAAGGGGAAGGGAGGGGTTGATGACCTGTCAAAATGGTACTTGTGGAGGGGATTGAAATTGTTGGACCTCAGGGTTGAGATCATATTTTACAAGTGAGTTGGCTCGAAGATAATTAGTCATCATAGTGATTAATGTTTCGTTAAACTGGTTGTTAAATCTTATATTAGTGGGAGCTGAGGGTATCGTGAATGAGTTTATGTATATGATTATATATATATATATATATATATATATATATATATATATATATATATATATATATATATATATATATATATATATATATATATATATATGCATATTATATGAGAATGATTGCACCATGCACGTATTCTTATTATTTCATATGAGTTCTATTATCTTTCCAGAAATAAATTTTTGTTGGTAATGATTTCTATGCGATTGAGTTTGTCAAGTCAAATATTGTTCATGAAAATACCGTGTTTCTAAATATGTTTCCATCAATTTTTGTTGACCACTTTAACTCAATATAATACTTGTTTGGTATAAAAACAAATGCTTGATCGTGTTATCAACTATTCCCTCATCTATGATATCATGTAGGTTCTTCAATTTATTGTAGCTCGACATTATTGCAGAATTCTCATGAAATGAACACTAATCTAGATTGGGAATAATGTACGCATTTTGTTATTGAGTTGAGCTGATTCTGTTCAGATAGATTGCTAACCATTTGTTCAAACTATAGTGGCACTTTCAATCACAGCAATTACGTAGTTTGAGAATGGTTTGCAATAAATGAATGAGAACTTGATTTCACTGAAACTGTAAGTTGAATGATCTAGAACATTTTATAGGTCTGGAAATATCGTCATTAAGAATAGACCAGGAACATTCTCAATTACACTCAAATCCTATGTTTGTATGTATCACGGACAGTTTCGTACAGTTCGTACTAAAATTATGATCCATTTTCCTACCTGGAAAATCAGTCAATTCCTTATAACACTGCATATAATATAACAGATTTCAGATAAACAGCGAACGAACATCAACTTCTAGTTCAGATCTAGTGGCTATCTGAGCCCTGAAGTACCAACCACCAAGACTGACGGAAACCACAAACAATACTTGAGACTTATGTAAGTCAATGGGGGTATCATTGATCACGTACGATATCCTTATTGGGATACGTAACATGGCAGGAATAGCAAGGCTACTAATTAATACATAGCTTATAATTGGTTTATGTAAATTAAGCCTCTTGTAGTTAACCACATTGTTGATTACTATTATACTCTATCGATGCACCGATGTGATCCAAGTGCCAATATATGGCCCAGCCACAGGAGATGTGTAGAGGAAAACGCTGTAATAGGTCAACTCACTCTGTTCAATCGCTGTTCCAACTTGGTTTCATTTCAGTTTCATTCATATATGTATGAAATTGTATCAGTAATTGTGATGTATTTCTAATTTACTTTGATTTTTACACATGTAATGTAATATATGTAATTATATTCTTGTACTCGTGCATTCATATGATGTCGAATATCATTTCCCGTTACTTGAGAACACCGATAAATTATATGGTAATTAGAGCCAATAGCGTAGAGCTATTATAAATATAATTATAACCAGTGGCCGGAGCTCACCACATGTATTACTGCTTCAACTGCCATTCTAAGTGGCTCATGTATCAATGTGACATATAATTTGGACGTATTAACAAGAATGGTCGAAACAATTCACTATCTTCATTTTAAGGTTCATTCAATAGTTAATAATTGAATGAATGAATGAATGATGAAATGAATGAATTGATTTCAAACTGAAATCAGTGATTGTCAACATTATTATAGCTTGATAGGTAATACTATTACTCACACTTTTTGTGATTCGAAACCATAACAACCCGAATTTATGTCACAAATCTCAACGTCAATAGTCATGAACCGCATTCAAAATATTTGTAGTATTTGATAAATTGCAATATGTTGTATTCTATTCTATTCCAACTTCAAGTCATGATAAAGTTGTTAACAGAACTTCTCCCACCTACGCTTATGTGCTTATATCAAAACGCCTCTTCATTCTGATGAAACCTATATTGTTCATAAATGGAAAAATCCAATATTACAACGATATTGCGGCGTTAATTGGACCTCTGTTTAACAACCTTACGACGAGGTGGTCGGAGTATACATTCTGTAATATCGTTCTTCTAGTTTTTATATGGGTCTAAGTTATTTAAATACTAGGAAATCACCATATATGCGTTGTATGACGAGCGAATAGTATGGGTAAAAATGGGTAAACACTGCTTCGAGTGGTACCAATTTAGCTCATTTTAGTTTTTTTCTTCAAAATAGCTGACCCGATCAAGCTGAAAATTTCCAGAAACGTATATCAAAATGTAATTCAACTGCATGCAAAATTTTATTTTTCCAAATTTTTTCCGCTGTGTTATTCTAGTGGTATTTTTGAAATTTCTAAAACTCGCAAAATTGAAAGTTACAACCCGATAATGCCAAAAACGATACATCTGAGTTAGATGAGGAACAAAAATTACGATATCAATTCCCACAGATTTAGAGGAAACTGAACATCATCATCTCAAAACCGTTTATCATAATTTTTTTGTCCTCGAGAGACTGTGAGTCGTGACGTAGGCATGACAGCTTCTGTGTAGAAACATACACAGAATCGAGTAATGTCCACGGTATGACTCAGAAACAGTACCGGCTGGAGGATTGTTGAATTGTTTAGAGTTTCGGAAATTGAGATGTCGATTTCTAGTTCCTTTTTTTTCTAAATCCATTTTCAGGGTTCTGATGTCCTTTAACAAAGAGAAATAACAAGTTTATCTATCAATTATCCATTGAACAACACATTTTTTCACCGGACCTGAATTGAATATCAATATCAACTGAACTTAGTTTCCAGATGAACTTTTTGAATGCGTTTCTGGCGTGTAGCTCTCAGTAAGCTTCTTTTTATATCTTCATCCCTTCTTATCGGAATGTTAAAATATAGCGTTTTCGTAATATGCGTTCATATATGTTCAGAGTGATATTGGTTATCGATTTCAAACCTTGCTATAATAACTAGCTTATTCGAATGAGTCTCACCACCTGAGCTCTCACTGCTATCGTCTCAATGCTCTACGTGGTTCGATTCAGAAGATGGGTAGAACTAGGATAAGAATCGTAGAGAATTGATATGACAAAACTAGAAAAATACTTCATTCAAATTCTTCCAGTTTTCTCCGTAAGGGTAACATAACATAATAGCATGTTGTATATAGCTTCTTTCTCTCTCTTCCTCTCTCTCTCTCTCTCTCTCTCTCTCGTTCTCTCTCTCTTTCTCTCTCTCCCTCTCTCTCTCTTCCCCCCTCCTTCTTCCTCTCTATTTCTGTCCCTCCCATACATTCGCAGATGATCGTTACCTTTTACCTGAACCATTGCATCGAGAACGATTCTTCAAGTTATCTGTGGTGCGAGCAAGATGTTTGTTACAAATTCGTTTACAGTTCAGTTATATTCATCGTTTGAAGAATTGAACCGTCGAAAACTGTATGGAAATCAATTGAATGCAATTGCATTGAACTTACCATTGTGATGTCCCTGTAGTTCTTTCTCCACATGTAAATGATTCGTCTCGTTTCCCTGTAAATAATGTATTAAACTCAAATTATTCATTCCACTCGGAACAAAAAATATAACCCTAAAAATAGTGACAGCTAGTTTTCATTCACGTTTTGAGAGATGTATTAAACAACTTCCTCACCCATAGCCATCTGTCATTACAGAGCAATCCGTTGACTGTATCAAAATGAGGACCCTCCACCAATGTAAAAAATATGTGTTTCAACTATATTAGTGGAAGGGCCGTGTTTTTTAATGAATTCAGTGAAATCATTGGTGAATGATCATGACTTGAGATAGAACAATGAATCGCAAAGGACCCCTATTCCTGAGATAAATTAGATGTGAGAAAAATAAAAATGAGTGAGAAAACGAGTATCTCACATAAAATATGAGATGAAATATGTCATTATTATATGGGATAGTTTCCTGAGATGAATGAGATGTGAGAAAAATTAAAATATGAGTGAGAAAACGAGTATCTCACATAAAATATGAGATTAAATAAGTCATTATTATATGAGATAGTTTTCTCACTGATTTTTCTCACGTCTCATTTATCTCAGAAATATGGGTCCTGGTGTCTCACATAGTCCACGACGGAATCCAGTATAAGAGTAAAAATGTATTTTCTGAGAATTACGGTTCATAATTATTATTTTCGAATGAGACAAAATCCTTCAACCCTACAATATAGTTTCTTTCCGAATTTTGTTTTTCAGGAATAATCTCATCTCTGAGTTTAAATTTTGCATTATGACAGAACATATACTCAAGTCATTCGGTGAAAAACAATTAACAAAGTCAGTACGGTGTTACAATTCTTATGATCCATCATCCAATCCACTTGATTAATTATATTTTGTGTTCAATTATGCTTTAATATAATGTATTTATGCTGAATTAATTACATTAGCCTTAAGGCGATAGGCGAGTAAATATTTACATCTACCAATTTGCTACTCCGTCTCTTAATTATTCACCGCCGCCCATTATTTAATGCTTGGGACAACATGGTTACGTTTTAGACACAAATTGCTTGACTTGATCTGACAACAATGTAGTCTGCAGCAGGCTTATTTCGTGGAGATGATTATATTAACTAGTATAGTCGGTTTTCCGAAAGTAACCATGAATAGCCACTGAAGAGGCCTTCAATTATTATTATTACCGGTGGCGCTTTTAGATTTTATTCCAGTATTATTGAAGAACTGAGAGGTTTAGAACTCGAAAATTTGGTGTACACCTGATTCCAGATGTCAAGATTTCATATGATTTCAGGTGATTTCAGGAATTTCAGGTGATTTCAGGGATTTCAAGTGATTTCAGGTGATTTCAAGAGATTTCAGGTGATTTCAGGTGATTTCAGGTGATTTCTTCAGGGATTTCAGATGATTCCAGGGATTTTAAGTGATTTCAGGTGATTTCAGGTGATTTCAGGTGATTTCAGGTGATTTCAGGTGATTTCAGGTGATTTCAGGTGATTTCAGGTGATTTCAAAGGGATTTCAAAGGGATTTCATGGGATTTCATGGCAAGTGTACACCTGATTTCAGGAGTTGTTAACCCCTCGTGAAGAACATAGCAACCCTGCAACTGAATTTTAACGGTTCATGGCGATATTCATTTCCTCAATCTTGGAGAAAAATAGAAATCATTATCTCAATCTCAGAAATTAAAATCAATTCAATAGTCCTCCAGGACCCAGCCATCTTTCTTACTCGTGAAGTAGACATAACTCGATTATGTTCATGTTTTTATACAGAATCGGTAATGTCTGCGTCATGAATCATGGTCTCTGGAGATCAAAAAAATCGATTTCAATTCTCGAAATTTAGATTTAGATCATCTTTGCAATTAAATTATGTATTTACATTTATTATATATATATGTATATATTTTCAGATATTCATCAGGAATGGGTTTACGACAGGAAACAGAAAAACTAAACCTTAGAAGTTGCGACGATACTATGTAGATATACCCAAGTTTTCACAAATATCAATTTAATAGACCTTCATCATTCGTGGTATACCTTGTACGTATTTCAGTTTCCATTTCACATTATTTCAATCATAACAAATACTAGAAACACACATAATTGATCACAAAATTGTAACTTCAAAACTATATAATATAAATCCATATTATGACAGAAATGTATTTGATTATATTCCATCAAATTTGTGCCATCTTCTACTATTTGTTTTATATACTCATTAAACTTCTCCGGGAAAGCCGAATTCACTATAAAAATATTCGGTACGAGCCGAAGTTCACCGAAGCAATACTTTCGAAAAGTTTACTGCTCCAACCCTGGTTATGAGTCTCAGTTACTACCTCATAGATAGAGTATACATAAACACACCTGTAAATACTTTTACAACCACGACTCAACTTGAGACCTTGTTGGGCCGTAACCGAACACCGTAACCTATAAGACTGTTACCTCTGGTAGCATTAATAAAACCTTGACTGGAATATAGATTGCACTGCGGCAGTTTGATGGGGACGTTTTCTAGACCTAGATTTCAGTCTCCGGTGTTTTTTCCATCGAAAGTGTTGTAGAATGGTTGAGTTTTAGCATTATAACAATGCATTTATTTATTATTCAGTTTTACCATGCAAATAGGTGACAGAAAACGTTGGTTTTTCATATTCTCTCAAACGCAATTGAATTTTGATATTGTTATCCATAGAATAAATTAATCGAAAGTTATACAATGAAGATTCTGAAATATCCAGAGGGCAAGTGATAATGTGATCACTTTATTTGTAGCTGACTTCAGTTTTCAACTTTTCAACTTTCAAATTTTTCTAAACATATAATTTGAATGGGCCTGGATACTTTTAGATACCTCATTTGATGAGCGTAAATTTATATATTCTTTGCGTTCCACAGGACAAACGAAATTTTGATATTAGGATCGAGGTACCGCAAGAAGTCACCTTTGACCTTTCACTTTGTTGCGTTGGTATGTATATATATATATATATATATATATATATATATATATATATATATATATATATATATATATATATATATATATATATATATATATATATATATATTTCAATAACATCGAAACTTTATACACAATCATTGTTCCTCACGTGGGGCTATGGATGAAAGATGAGATCGTTCGAACGGGGCACCACAAGGGTGATGCTACCACCCCAAAGAATAATTGAAATATGATAACTCATCCAACAAACAAATCTTGAATGAAGTAGTAATTTCAGGGTTGAAAACAATTCAACATATACTCACATTCACGTATATACTCAAACAAAATATCTTAATTTCTCACATAGATGTAACGTATTCTATGAAATATTCGACGACCAGTTATACCTGCAGGCTAAAACTATCGAGTGAATTTGCAATGAAAAAATAATATTGAAATGCAGTGCATATGAAAATTATAAAACTAATATTTCATCCATTTTTTTATACATAGTTTCGAATTTTATTCATTATATTCCATTTCTATTGATTACTATTCCCATGGAACCGATTAGTTTCTGATAAGTTTACAAGTATTGGTTTTGACAGTTCCGAACGACCGTCTCAAGTTTCTATTAGCATGAAACGGTTGGCAGTGTCGAACCACCACCTATTTTCCGAGGAAATAAAGTTCATTACTCCACCGACATGTTGCTTTATGAAACCATTATAATAAAACTCTCAGCTTAATGAATTGAAAACGTTCGAATCGTGTACAGTCATATCAGAAAAGAGGGTAACCTACCTGTAATGATCATTATTCAACATTATTAACGAGACACTTTATAAAAGACCGAGCGGGTAAGCTTTCACGTCAAGAAGTCGCGTAATCGTAGTTTTTCGAAAAACAATTAATTTTCAAGTTGTATAAGTTGGTTTTGAAACTAGAAAACATCTCATAAATAATCCATTTATGGTTGTTCGAGAAAATATAAATTCTAAAATGTGTACGTAAAAGGAAAGAAAACGGATAATGTGAGATTTACGATGTTTTCAATTTTAAATGTTGGAAAAATTCTCATATTTCATTGTAATATATCTTCAAGTCACATGGATAAATATTTTAATTTCATATCCGTTAAATTCAGAACTGTAAAACTGATATGAACTCTAAATAATGAGTCAAAATTGAAATTGGAGCTCATTTAAACCCACTTCATTTTTTTTTCTCTTCTTACTCTCATTTTAGTCTCGCTATACACTACAAATTAACTTGGCATTGATAGTCAAAGGCAGTATCATAGAGAAATAACATTACCTCTACCAGTTTAGGATTTAACTCCACGTTAATCACTTAGTTTCGCTTGGTGCTCAATTCACACTGATGACTACGTTTGGAGCTTCCATTCCTAATTAATCAACCTGGTATTCCTGACTATACTAATAGTTACAGGGTCGAAACATCCGAACAACTATGTTATATTATAGAGGAGACGGTCGATCGAATAATGAACCAAGATTACAGGTTGATAATTGTATACATCTAGTTGAGAGGTTAGATGTCTACCAACTTGGAAAACGAAAATAATATATTCTATATACGTATTTACGGGATATTTTGAGGATTTTATATATTTTTTTCCAAGACACATCTTCAGAGAACGACGTTTGTATTTCGAGAGTGATAAATGTTTACAGTATGACAGTAGTTTTTGATATTATATCGCCATTTATAAGTTTGTTTTGTTGGTGGACCACCGAAGTCTCTCGTGAATACAAGTATAGAATACAAGTTTCTTGAAGTTGTAGACGGTTTGATAGATGTGTCTGGAGGTGATCTCCCTGATGAGTTTATTGGATGATTGGAGTGAAATGGTTCCACTCGGGTGAAATGGAGACTTGATATAGTCTGGTTTGTTTTTACGCTCCACAAATCAAATACAAATAGGACCGAAATGTAACTTTGACTGTTTCAGATTTTGAAATCATTCCAGTTTGGAATCGAATTCTTGGAAAGTGTTCGCTTTCATCTCGAGAAATATTTTGAATTATGTATTTTCTAATTCTATCAACATAGAAAATTATGTTGAATTTAAGACATAATAGAGATTGAAGATGATGAATTTTATCAATGTTTCCATCAGATGCATACACATTTCGTATTCAAATCCTTTGAAAAAAACATACTTCTATTCTGGGTGATTACCAAAATTACCAAAATTACCATCTATTACCAAAATAGATTTGGGCATGCACTCGTAAATTGACCTGCAAATCAAAAAACTTGATAATCATTTAGATGCGGAATAATTAAGATGAGGCACCTGGATTGGCTCTCGAGGGTAATCCAAAAATATTAACTTCTTGATTGTTCACTATGATTCACTCACAAATGTAACATCCATTTCGAGAAATTTGAGAACTGTGAATTTTAGTATCAAATTTGCATAATAAGTGATACACATAACTTGTATACAACCTCCACAAGACGTGTAATAAAACACAATCCATTCTGATACATTTTCAAAATTGAATATTATAGTGGAGATCTTATTTTCACTCCATCTTCAGGTATTTGAATCTATCGTGAAAGATGTTCTGAATGGGAAGTAGAGTAAGGAATTTCAATTGAGAAAATATTTGATAATTCCAACAGTTTTAATAATTATAAAAGTTTCTAAATTATGATCACGAATCTTATTTGATATCAAACTGTAATTATCTAGTGTTCTAATAAAACTTGGAACCCTAATACCAATAAGCCTCACAACAAACGAGTAAATGTTACTTCACCTCACTTTCTTATACTTCTGCCTATCTGTCACTTCTATAGAAACTTTCCTGTATATAAAAGAAGAGAAAAACTTATAAAACTTGCGGAAACCCCTTTTTTAAAGTTGAGTGTTTTTGTGTCTCCTTTTGTTCACGTAAAACATTCAACTAAAATCAGCCCTGTTTCTGACATGCCCCCTAATTAAAACATCATCAATAAATGACAGTCCGCTTTTTGTCCAAACTTAATGAATGTCTTTTGTTTTCCCTCGATTCACCCCGCCCCCATACAAATGTTATACGTTCACATTCCTTAATTACAACGTCAGTGCTTTCGGAAAACGAGGGAAAACGCTTTTCCCCCTAACTCACCACTCCCCCCCACAAACACTCACTATTCACCATCTAGTTGATTAAAATGGTTGACACGAAAAGTCAAAACTCAAGCCCTTCTAACTTTAGTTTGTTCTCTCATTCACTTTCCGAATTGTTTGTATGTATATAGTACTACACTTGTTTGGTTGCATTGAATGGTGAGTGTGTGTACCAACCTTTGAGTTACCAACGCTCTTGTCAGACTTGTTCCCGTAAATTGGTACGGTTTGCCTAAACTAAACAAGACTATCTGACTTTATAGATAGAAAGAGAGAGAGAGAGAGAGAGACTATATATATATATATATATATATATATATATATATATATATATATATATATATATATATATATATATATATATATATATATATATATATATATATATATATATATATATATATATATATATATATATATATATATATATATATATATATATATATATATACAGTACACGCTACATGCATTACGTGCAGTTATATTGAGATTTTATTATACTATAAATTAAATGAGATGATTCATTATTCAAGAACGGCGCTCAATCATCCGTTGGAAAAGAATCGAATGGTCTCCACTTTATCGCGTAAAAATTGAAAATAGATATATTGACGATAATAATGTATATTTTCGAAACTTAGTAGTTTCGGTCATTAACGAACGGTCGGATAGCATTTGGAAATATCTCAAAATGTGTGTGACTTGTAGTTCAGTATAATCAGGTCACATAACAGAAAATATTTGGCAAAATATAACATTTCACGTCGGTATATTAATCCAGAACAATCATATCCTGACCATTGACACGTCGTTTTACTGGGACATTATAGAATGCTTATAAAACGTAATAATATCCTATAATATTCCTCGAATGATGAAGCGTTCGATTTGTTCAGTTTGAAACCATATATTCCAATCAAAAACCCATATTCAGTGACATTCATAGTGTAACATGTCATACAAACTTCTAGGTCACAAAGTTTTCCCAGCGAAAATATCGCATAGACTACATTTTAGCAAATATGATGACTCAACACTTCCAACCGTCAATGTATACACATAGTGGGAACGTACGATCGACATTCATATCATGCCACCTATGTCACGTGTCTAAAGGAATTCAACTTTTTTTTTATCAAACTTTAATATCGAATAAATTCTTGACTTTGGATGAAAGAAAATGCTGAGTTGAGTAAAATCACGCAATCACGGTCTTCTAGTTGCTATTCCCTTCTTCTTCGCCATTCCGTGTCGTCGCATGCCCATACCCTCTACTTCGTGTCGTGGCACGAACACGCACGAACAAACGCACAAACACATATTATATAAGCGTTATCTCTAGAGGCGGGGCAAATAAGAAGTTGAGTACATGGGTTTATAATGAATAAGTAAATAAACATAAACTATTCCTTCGCAATTTCGATTGAGATAAAGAATACAAAACGTTTCTAAGCGATATCCCATTTCTTGAAGGAATAATATTTCCGCCATGAGTATTGATTCGTAGATGAACATAAAATGTTGAAACGACAAGATACAAGATTGAAAACCATGTCTAAAATGCAAATACTAATGATGTGGAAAATACGAATTAGTGACATTTTAATATCATTCTTGTTGACAGATCAAAATGTCATCTAAATTATAGTGAAACAGGATGTTTTCCTAACTATTTTCACGTCCTCAGGCCTTACGGATCATACAAATAGTTTTTATTATGGAGCGACAGAATTTCAGAAAATACTATCATGGAGCAATGGTGTTGAGAACCCCTTGAAGACGATTTGGCGAGATATCATTTTTAAATTTTTGAACAATATAAGATATCATCATTCTGATAGAAAAGAAACACAGTTATCTTCAATACCTTGAAGGAGGTGTAAGTACATCATTCATCTCACATCAGCCAATTGTCACTCGTAAACGGCTAAACAAACATTCTTTTCGATTGTTATGCGCCTGACAATGATGCGATAAGTCACAACGATAGTGTAAATGTTATAAGGGCGCTTATTATGTGAAGCTATGTCTATAGAACGCCGCAAGGGTGGTGTGGTATTTACACGGATGAAGATGTTTTTCGAAAAACTCACATGCAGGATATTAAAAAAAAAACATTTAATTAGTTGAGTATGAACGGCCGATCATGTGGAAGACTATTATGTAGATTTTGAAATGGGATCTCATATATTTTTCAATAATTTCAAATTGAGTTCAATACAGAATTGCATCATCACCTATATATTCGCATTCACATACATAAATTTATAAACGTTATTTAAATCATCTAAATATGAATCATATAAATTTGAATGTTCATTATAAGGATTTTTGTGAGAACTCATTCATTTTCCGCCACCCATTTTGAACAATTTTTCAATTTTGCTTCCGTAATTTGAATGACAATGAATTGAAAATGGATAAAAATGTGGAATTGAATACACCGTTTGAAATCTACATCCATTCAATTTGATTATCGCCCAATTAATGATCAAACAACATCATAACAACAAAGCGGCATACAGAGACTCGTTGATTAAATTATTAATGTGTGTGTAATATATTTTCATTCGGAGTGCTGAAAAGTACCAGATAGTAGACCAGAGCTGCATTTTATACTCTAGACACCTTGACATCGTGCGATCTCACTAAAACGCGTTCCCTCCATTCATTCCATCCAAAATAAAAAATAAAATAGAATATCCAAGGCACTTAAACTCAGTCCATACAGATTAAAGCATATATATATATAAAACGATGAATTCGCGACCAAAATAAAAGACATCAAGGCAAGACCGTGTGCTGCTTTATATTTCCCATCTTAAATCTAGCTCGTCTTTCTCACTCCCACTTCCACCACCCTCCACCCCCAACCCCTCAACCCCCCAGCTTCCATATCATTAAGTTCACGCCTTTGGCTTCCATTCGCCCCATTCCTTCTATGGAATAGTATTATATATAAATCATATGACGTATATATATATATATATATAGTACGGCAATACGAAATTAATCATCTAAAAAAAGGAGCCCGATGAACACTAAAAGGTTTTTAGAACGTATTACATTTCCACATGAATGTCTCCATATAGACTGATTACATTCTACTCTTTCAGATTATTTTACTGATATATTAAATGAGTTCAGGATGAATTTATTCCTTCTGGAAAATTAGTGGGTTCTCAGTGGGAGAAGAAATGGTTTACGTTTTATGTTTTTTTTGTGAGAAGTTCAGAAGACAATCATTTGATCTAATTTGATTCTAGTTTTTCTAGTCTAGTTTTTTCATTTGATCTAGTTTTTTCAGTGAGAACTCATAAATGTTCCATCAACAAGAAAGTGATAAGCTATTTTATGATTATCTAACTTATACGAAGATGGAAGAAGATGGAAGTTACCTTTTTCGACCAATCGAAATTGTTAACTCTTTTTCATGTATAAAAATACTAAAAATGATAAATTCGGAAATAACAGTTATATTTTAAGTCAGTTGAAGTTATAACACCCGAATGAACTCTGATTTGAATATTCATCATAAGATTTCTCCATGATATCTGTGTCTACAAAAAAAGAGGGTCGTTTACCAACATGAAAAAGGCATATATTAGTGTTATTTCTGTACAGCTGCGCCATTTTCGGTGTATCATGGTTAGTCAGTACAACATGTACGATAAGAAACGCAGCTATATCTTTCAAAAGAGTTCTATTCTTCACCTTGAAGCGATATAATATAATTAAAATCAAACCGTTTTTTTTTTTTTTTGGTAGTCGTCTTTTCTATTTTGTGGATACAAATGAAGCACTGTCCAACATTGAACTAGCAGATATAGTGACAATAGGTGATAACTAAGTACATCTGTACCAACTATAATTAGATCGTATCGACTGAAAAAAAAACGTAGTTTGTAAGCTCTACAAGTAATAATATTGTGTTTTTGATATTATATAGAGTTATTCAGGTCATTCATTCTATTCTTCATTCCAAACTACAGTATTGTCATATTCATAGCATCAATGAATGAATAATATTCAGTTTCATAACTCGAATCAAATCGGAATCAGTACAAATGGAAACAAAACCTAAATAAAACTAACATATCAATCCATTGAAACATTTCAACAACTGTTGTAGGCAGCTACATTATTTACTCAAAGTCTTGAGTCCTTAACTTACCCCTGGATCAACTAATTAAAACACAACACATTGGCACCGTTTGATTACAAGGCGGCGTTAATCAAGCGTAGGAAATTGATCGGTATAAACAACAACAACAACAACAACAACAACAACAACAATATACATAAAAGCAGTCTGGGTAGGTGAAGGATAATAATAAACGTGTAAGTTGAGTACTTAGTGTAAGTTAGGAAGTGTTGGGTGATTATGCCATATAACTTACTTGATGATGTAATAGTATATGTTGGTGTTCTCAGAGAGGCTGTAGTTTATGACGGCTTGGAGATGAGGTTCTGGATGAGCAATTAGTACTATAAAATGTGGAAGTTACAGGTTATTAGGTGGAGTAGTTTTCATGCACGATGATTGGTAGGTAATTGAGCATTTTATTTCTAATGTTAATTAATTAATGATGATGATAAGATAAGTATAAATATTTTCGATTGAAATGAAACAATGACGATGACAGAATCAGTATATATATATATATATATATATATATATATATATATATATATATATATATATATATATATTGGTCATTATATAAATTCAATGTAAGGTTATATTGAGGGATCGAGCAAATAAATACTCACCTGTTTGAAAAAAACATGGCTTTTTGATTATTATTCAAGATCTGATCTGATCACTGAATTTTCAATTGTAAGGATCGCGGTAAATATAATGAGCGACTCTCGTGAAAATATAATGAAATTTAATATTCTTCGATATAAAATATAATAATTTTCACATAATGACTCGTCAACGAGAGAACGGACGAACCACCCTCTCTCATATTTAACGTAAGTGGTGGTGCCAGGTTATTGATTGTTTCCGATTGTTTGGTTGGTAAGTTCGCCCTTGTGGTGCCCCGTTCAAACGATCCTACTTTCAAACATAGCCTCAATCGGGAAACAATGATTCTGTATCAAGTTTCGATGTTGATGAAGAAAAATCACTCGGCCGATGATTATTTGAACTAGTTCAGTTAGTAAACCAATTTGAACTAGTTCAGTCAGCTTGAAGTAATACTCCTCATCGCATCTGATCAGAAAACTGTGAAACTGAAATTGATTTGAGTGATCAAAATTTTCTCCGTATTATACTAATTTGCAATTCGTTTTGCAATTCACCCAAAAAGTATGAAAAATGTGATGTCATATGACATAGACCTACAAGCATATCATATCGTATCATAGAGTTTCATTTTGCTCCAGCCATGAATACCGTACATAAATTGAATATTGAAATATGAAATAGAATTGAAAATTGAATTGAAATTGAATTGGATTGTTGATTTGAAAAAAATCAAGTGTACCGTAAGAATGCGTCCTTCCTCACGCTCATCCAAAACATCTATCACTACAGCCAAGAAATAACGGATCAAACCTACCAATCGTTAGTCTTAACACATACAAAAAACACACGATCGTAACTACCGACCCTTACAGAATCTAAACTCGACCTCTCTTTCATGATAATGATATCTTTTGAAGATGACTCGGGTTACGTCACTCTTATGTTGGTACCTCTTCAACGAGTCTATAGTCACTGGGATAATGATCAGGTTTCGACTTTTAGAGACTTTGGGATGGATTCTAACGAGAATGTTGGTCTTCTGAAGGAGAGGAAACTCTGTCTGAGGACAGGAAATATAATCCTTATTCGGCTGGGTAATGATAAGGATGATAAGGGTGGAGAGTTAGAGAGGGAGTGGAAAGAGGGTAGGAGAGGAAATGAGAAGAGATTTCGATGATGTCTGATTTCATAGACTGTACAAATAGAAAAATTGATATTTCTTCTCAATGACATTCATAAAAAATTATGCATTTATTCATAGGGTGATTAACAGAGCTACTGACCAAGATATGTCATCATTTTCAAAACAGTATGGTGAATCGTAAAATTTATGTATGACTAAATTATTTACTCCATTTGAATTTAAATTTCCTTGATTCTGTAACGGGCAGTTTGAAGTTTTTATCACCATGGTTACCGATGCTATTTGTTCTCAACAATGTACAGAAACAGGCTAACATGGCAGGATATACTGGGCATAATCAATATCGTTATATTGATATCGTTTTGGAATAAAATTTCAACATACGATTTCGTTCTGTGAAATAAAATTAAATCAATTCCTCATGAACAAACATCTGTCAAATCTAAAATCCAGATGATTTCTCCGTATCGATCTTATACCTTTTGATTTCAGCAAATAATTCAGATTTTTTTCATGTTAATGAACTAAATTAAAACTATGTTCTCATCACTACTGATCATTGAATAATATAATGGCGTGCTAACCTGGATAACAAATTATAATACGCCGACATTTCGGGGTTGGTACGAGTAGGCACGGCATACTAGATCTAAGCACGGTACACTAGATAATGCTTTGATAGCTTTGATCGCAAAGTCACTGTAAAACGTGTGTGATACGTTACATAGGTGCGTGTTACGGAATAAAAACAGTACGCTTGATAAAAGTGATTATATAAACGTTTTATTTCTTCCAAACAATGGATGATAAGCGTGTTTATATACATGTCACGTGACAAATATGAATAATTAATTGAATGTGATTATGAATAAGATTAGAAAATGCTAAGTTATGCATTTGGGTACAAAACATTTAGGAAATGATTTGGATCCATTAGTGTTTTTTTTTTTTTATTTGTCCAAATCGCTTCATCGAAAAAAAAACTGTATAGTTCAGAATGGCAACTAGAAAAAATTATGAAACAATCCAGTAGGCCTATTAATGTGAACACAATTCGAGGTACATTGTTGTTCAATGATTAAATATCGTCACTCCAAATGAACATTATATGAACATAACATACACTCAATAAGCCAAAATCAAGCTCAATCCAAACTGAGTTCCCTATATTTAGGCTATGATGTCCCTCTTTTCAGAATACGAATCACAATAGCTTATTATTCGAATGTAATTGAGAATAATTTATTCAAACACTTTTTTGTGAACTGGCATTGATGTCTGCAAACACACAACCGGAATATTCACCATGCCTCAATATTGATGGTACATATTCTGGTGTCAAAATTCATTGCTTCCAATTTGAAATAATAATAAAATGGGGTGGTAAGATCGCCCTTGTGGTGCCCCGTCCAAACGATCCTAATTTCATCCTTGGCCTTAATTGGGGAACAATGATTTTGTATCAAGTTTCGATGTTTTAAAAAATCATTTCATGATCAAATTCGTATAAATGAATATCATTGTCATAGAACACACTTCAAGATAGCTTTCCACACAAACAGTTCTAAAAAAGAAACGTAACAATAAAATCACCACACCTCATACCATTTTATTTTACGTCGAAAAATACCTTCACTCAGTGTTATGCGATATGAAATTCACTATATCTAGTGCAGTCATCACTGGCATGCATCATTCCTTCTCTCTCCCCCTTATCCATCCCCCTCAACTACCCTTGCGAGACTTTATCGCTAATATGTGCATACCACCTCTACATTGTTCAACTTGACAACACTTTTAGCATAGAAATGGCCAGTCTCGTAACTTTCGAGAATCGATTTACCCATCCTGCGATACATGTCGATATCGTGGTCGTGACTTGGAAGTATCGAGTTACACGTATGCAATATATATGAATATATATATATATATATATATATATATATATATATATATATATATATATATATATATGTGTGTGTAAGTCCATGGGTTGCATGAGAATTGAGGTACTTGTATTTAACACTTTACATTTTAGAAATATGATTCCTTCATTTCATGATCGTCATCTTTTGTTATATGAAATCTCAATGGTAGACTATAAGTATGGAGCCACAAATACTCTTCTATCAGCTTTTTAGGACTCGAGCTTTCAGGTTTGCCCATTATATTTTATGGTTTCAAATATTTTACGTTGAAATGTGTAGTTGTGATAATGTATTTTTTTCTTAGGAAATGTAGAAAAACTATATATGTTGAAAATGGATGTCGAAGTAGAACAAAATGTACTCAATAAATTCGTAATATTCGTTCCAGAATTGAATGATGAATTGATTGAATTGATTTGACAGAATTGATTGAATGCATCGCATATTGAATTGATTGTAGACATTATATGTGTTCAATGGAATCATCAATACATTTTAATATGAGATGATACTTAACAATACCCCTTTGAGAGATGAAAATGTAACATTTAATTTATTTTGGTTATTCAGCTATATACGCGTAACAATCAGGTAATATGGGAAAAATATTTACTACATTCACCACCAAGAAGGTATTGAACATATCTGTCTTGTGTTATCATTAGAATTTCGATATATCTCACCCTCCGGAAGTTATCAGTAAGAAACTGATATCCTGATGAATTCGACTTCCATGGAGTCTTCTACCCGGTTTTTCAATAGTCCGTCAAAGAGTTTGTTAGACTAATCACACGATAAGATAATGGAATAACATCCTGGCAACCAAGGACAATAACAAGTTATATAGTTGATTACATGTTTGAACATACATTCAAAACATACCCCTAGATATAGAACAATAACTTCATCTCTCGGTTTAATAAAAAATATTATGGTACGTTCGTATTCGGACTGATCGAATTTGTATTCCTGTTTATATTCCACTGTTTAATTTAACACTTCCAATATAATTTCCTTTTTTCCATTTTTATTGGCAATATGGTGATGTGATTATTTCTCCTTCGCCTCCAAGTATTCTCTCCCAGTCATATATCCCGTTCTTTCCTTTCTTTCCTTCAGTACACGCTCCCAGATTAAACTTGCAAATCTACTAAATCAATACATTTTTTTAAATTCGCAATTCGTATTGTCGAGAGAAGATTGATGTGTATTCGATATTCTTAGAGGAGACTATAATGTATTCAAGAACAGAAGTACACTCAACTTAGAAATGAATCGTTCTTTTGTCAATAACATATATTGTTAGCTCGAAAGTCTGATGAGAAGTTACGGATAAGTTCAACTGTGGGGAAGAATACGTTTGGTAAGGTTACAAAACCGTCCGTTGCTCAGTCAGTTAAGACACTGCTTTAGAAACTGAGATCACCATCGAGCGTGGGTTTGAGTCCCGCATGAGGCATGGGTTTTTTGTGAACGTCCTTTCAATCAACTACTCATTCGTGATGCTCATTACCTGCTCATGACCCACCTACTTCAAGTTTAGGCGATGGTGCTAGGGCATTAAACATTATAATACCAGCAGAAGAGATAAAGAAAGAAACACAAGGTTTCTTTCTTGCACTCAGTATTGTATTTTCTATTCAACTTGTATATTAATAGTATTGTAGTAGTGTTATTATAATTGTGTTGTAATACAAAATATGTACCGTATTCATAACATTGTCCTGAAACTCGAAAAATGAATGAATAAATATATTGGTACTTGAGTAAACAAGGTGAAAACATCCAACTCGACTGATGCTAACTATATATAGCTTATCTGTACCGCCACTAGACTCAATATTTCCGAACAGAGAGTGAATATATTTATATTAAATGTTTGCTTATATATATATATATATATATATATATATATATATATATATATATATATATATATATATATATATATATATCCTTCTATCTTGCAACGCATATGCTGCGTTTCCATATAGCTATCTGAGAAAATGTATTGAAAAAGAAATATGATGGCATGAATAACGGAACCGTTTTTATCGCCATTTTATCGTGACAGACTTTATATTAAATACTTTACAAACAATATGTTGTAACCTTCACAGCTGTTTATACCATGTTATCTAAACTTCGGTATTTAATAACAAATTTTTCAAACTTATTCGATCGTAAAGTTCATAAAGTTGGAATTGACCGCTCCAGTTGAAAATGTAGGAACTTACTGTTTTTATTGTTATATAAATTGAGAAGTTCAAGAAAGCATTTCATGTTCGGGAAGGGATGACTTTCTATCTCTAAATACTGAGAAGATGATATAGCACTGAATATTTTCAATATGATATATTGTAAGGAATTTTCAAATTCTTCAATTTCTCCACGAATGCTATCAGTATCAAATAGACTCAAAATCTGATCAATTATTGAAGTCTCTGTCCTAATAGTTGTAGATAGGAAAATATGGATGAGTTTCAATCCATTCCGTTCAATGTGTTGGATAACAATGTCGGAACAAATGATGGCAGACTTTAGCTCTGGGAAGTATGAATTCAAATTTTGTTTTCTCCTGATTCCTTATCATTCGACGTACAATCTTCGAATTTCATACTTTTTCATGATTGAACTGTGAAGTTGATTCAGCTAACTATTGGAATTTTCGTGAAGGATAATGAAATATTCAAAAAAATAGCATGATCTCGACTCAATTGTAACTTTTGTCTTGTTTGCTATTGCTTTTTGTAATTTCGTATTGCCTGAACACTGCTCGTAATTATGTATACTCTACTTTTCATTGTTTACTCAAGCATCACTTGCACATACTTTTCTTCCAGAATTATTATATCGTTTTCTTCTTCTGATACTAGAATGGATTTTTGGATTCAACTTTTTAAATTTCAATAATTTGCTCTATTGCCATTTTCTGATAAATAATCATTAGTTATGTCACCCGCACACAAGAATTCGTTCCTATGCGAGCCTCTTATTATTTCATTCCCTTATTTTTCTTACATGGCAGTTTTCTGTATATTTTATAGATTACCTCATACATGGCTCATATATGGCTCATATATTGTCGAATCGAGTTTAATAAACATAAAAAAATAATGTTGAATTGAATTGAATTTGTTGAGTGCAACTTGTAACCATTACATTGCCGACTTCAAAAAGTTCAGAACAACATCATTGTCCACTCCAGGCCACACCTGGAGCCATACAGAGTTATATTAAATCCTACAATATATAATACATGATTATGTTGATATATTCTGATATTACTATATTTGCACACTGGATGATATGCAAGTAAAGATATCTGGGTCATATTATTATATTATTACGTTGCAATAAGATGGTCATATAAATATATATCAACGAGGAGAAAATCGTCTACCAACACAAATAATTGTGAAAACTTCTGCTATAAAATGATCACATTGACGCTTTCAGGATATAGCGCTTTTGAACCATGTAATTGAGATTATTATCGTTATAACCATGTGCATAAAAATGAAAATACCTCAAAAATACGACACCATTACCAATACAATAAAGTAACAGTCATATGTTTTGTTGTCGGTTATGTTGGTGGACATCAGATGAACTTCTTCCGTGGATATAAGTATATTCATCAATAATCGATTTTATCATCATTATTATCATTTTATTTGTCATCAGGTAGATATAGATTCAAGCATCTTTTCCACTACGGAATTGCATAATTCAACTATATTACATACTTTTGATGTTTGATGCGTCGGTCGGATGTTTTCACCGTGTATTCAAATACTAGCGGTCGAAAGTTTCGAACCGTTAATCAAACTGAAAGTCGGGAATAATATTTTATATTTCTTTCATAACCATTGAGCTGGAGTTTAATAAAAACTATCCTCCATTCAGTATATTTTATTGGATCTAATATATGAATATTTTATTACTTTTGGAGAATGTGTATTTTATTGCATTTACAAAGAGTTGTCTATGCAGCACGCTATAGATGTGTAATTTATGTACACTTTAATCTCATTTTGTCATCGAATATATTCTATTTTCACTATACTTATTTTCGCATCATGATGCTTATATTTTTTAAATAGCGATCGTATGTATATTATTGCTCTATATGTTGTATTTATTGTGGTTTTCCATCAGAAAAGACCGACAATTAATTTTGAAAATATATTTTGAATTGCTTTTGGAATTGGAAATGCCGAGTGGATTGGAAAAATTAGGGATCAAATTATACTGTATAATTCAATGAAATGGGAACGGAAAATAAACTGAAACTAAAAATTGAATTGTTTTTGATGAAAGTATATTATACATCATGTAATTGGGAGAACAATGAATAAAACACAATGATGATTGGTGATGGTTCAAAATATATCAGTTCCAACTGATTTCGAAATATCTGAAATATATCTAAAATATTGAAAATAATTCCAGAATTATTGTTAATATCAAGAGATTCATTAAAGATTATAATATTATAGGAATCTACCCAGCTTACAAATCTATGTACCAATATTATATTGAGAACCCTCTTAAAATAAATTTTATTCAATTTCAATCAACTTTTCCTCTCTTCCCACACACATGCTTCGGCTTGTGTGGGTTCCGTTCTTCAATATTCTATATTATTTGAATACATTATTACATTTTCAAGTATTCAAAGTTCCAGTTATAATTTTAATAAACTAACCAAGTAATTTCAGACCAATGTGTTTATTTAGTTAACGTCATGTTATTATTGTGTAATTATGCTTGCCAACGTTATTTTGATGATATTTATGTACCCATGTTATGTATTCATGAATTGGAAAATGAAGTATGAAAATTGAAAATGAAAATGAAAATAATATCATCCAGCTCACCAACACAAGTCGACTGACAAATGTTCATAATTTTGTCATAACTATAAAATTATGATGGATTAAGAAACAACCCAGACGTCATCTGAGGAAAACCACTGAAACCGTCTCTCAAGACACGTCAAGGAATCGATACTGAGTCGCTCAAAAGATGGCTGAATATAGGAAAGACTGATTCTGAAAAATTTAATTAAACAGCCGATCTATTACACTAATATTTCACTTCCCACAGCAATTAGCAAGGAATCCAAACAAAAATTAATTAATGTAGTATTACCCTCCATCCTTTTTCTACCCCTTTATTTTTACCCCTTTCTGGAATATTAATTAATTCTGCCTTATTACGTTTATACACGAATCGGATGCTATTAGCTAGTATATTTCAGAAGATTATTAAGTCATGCCGAATTTCTCTTACGTCAGCGGGATATTTGAGCAAAGCGGTCGGAAAATATATAATCTTTAGTTGATTTTTAGCTTGGATCTCAGTTTTGCGTTTCCAAGTTCGAAATTAGATTCCTCCTCCCCATTCCCCTATAGCCATCACCCATTCCCCTCCCCCTACCACGCTGCCATCATTTCAATCTCCAGGCGAAAATATTCCCAAACCCCTGTTCTACCCACAATTTGCCTTACAAAATGGGGGTAAATAACGTATTCTAGTTAAATCAGTGGAAGTAGAAATATCGTAGTGAACTTTGATTATGCAAATATAGTGTTTTTCTCTCTCTCCACCTTTCTCTTTATTCATTCCTCCTCTCTCCTTCCAATTTCTCTATATCTGTCTACATATATTTCTCTCTTTCCTCTCTCTCTCTCTCTCTCTCTCTCTCTCTCTCTTTCTCTCTCGCGTGCAAACTTTCTCTCTCAGTCTTTTTCTAGTTTGTTATTCGGATGTTTGTTCTGCTTTAAAAAGACTGCGGCAAATAAACTCATGGATTTTGCTACATAATAAATAATATTAGCCGTCTGACATACCCACAGTTTTATGCGTGTATTCAACCTTAAAGGGAGAACGTCTTTCACGGTATGAAGAACATTTTAGGAAATGGAAAGGTGATATTTTCAGTGATCGAAAATTATTTCCAGTGATTTGAATGACATTTATTCAAGAATCACTGCATGAAATGTTCCGAATCATTGTTTGCTGAACTGATACCCACCTGTAACTGGGTAATATGAGGGTACGAATGAGCAAGTGGTAGATAAGTGGTGTCAAAAATAAAGTGCCTAAAACCCATGTTTAGCCTCACTCAAGTTTCCAAGACAATAATTTGACTTCTTGAGCTAGACGGGCAGGTTAGGGGTGGGGTTAGAGGTGATGAGTGTGAGTGGGAGTGGGAGAAAGATAACTCAGTAACGTTGACAAACATTTCATCTCAATATTGGTTTCATAATCACAAATAAACTGTTCAGGATTTGGGTGAGATCGAATTCAATCATCTTGTATATGAAGACGATGTCACTATATTTTGGAAGTTAATATATACTTTCAATTCGCGGAATTCTTGAATATTATTAGTTCAACTAATATAGAAATTTAGTGGAATCCACTTCCGATTATAGATGTGATATATTATGTTTCATAACTCAATATTCGATCAACAAAGATTGTTATTACTTTTTTATTGAATTCACTCGGAATTACGTTCCACATAACTTGACTAAAGATACCGCGAGCTCAATGTTGCACAAACAAACATTTCATCGTTCTCTCTTCTTTCTGGATCCAAAAGAAAAACGTCAGAGAAAAATTAATTAATTTTTTCAATATTTGATTTGTATGCATCAACATCTTGATAAGAACGTGGCTTTAAGGATTCTATACTTCTATCATTTTCAAATAATTTGTTTGTCTTATTCTACCAATTTAATTCTTCAAATAACAGTTTTTCTGTCTACAAATGGAAAGATCAAACGTAAGAAAACGAAATGAGTTTTTGGATTGTGAATAAAGTGAAAACATCATAACTGTATAATGTATATGTTAATGTATTATTTGCATAGGGTATAATCTTTTCCTCCGTTTTTACATTTCCATTTCATATCGTATTCTCTTGGACATGTCTCCCCTATATCATGGGCCTACCATTCCCTGGTACAATCTTGCATGCAAAGCAATAAAGAAGAAAGTGGAAAACAATTAAAAAATAACGTTAAAAGGAAATGGTGCGGAGATAAAAGAGTGAAAAATGATCGTCATTTATTTACCATTTAATTTTCTTCTTAAATTGCCTGTCTTTTATGAGGTGAAATACGTTTTTTTTCATAGCATATTCGTATACCAACGTGATAATATTTGTCCTTTCATAATGCGATTAATGAAATGATTTGAGTGGAGGAATTAAATGTATATTTATGTTGGTATTATTTGAATGCATGTTATACCGTTTCATTTAGCAAACTCGAAAAGTGCCTGAATATCTATATCACATGATATAGTTTTAAGTCTTACTATATTACAGAATATACGATCCAGTTATTCAGAGAAAATATGACTTCCACCATTACATTCAAATTGTTTATTGTTGCAATTTATATGGCTCATGATAGAGTTCTCAGATATTACTTTCAATTCACCTTCTAACATCAAAGGAGCGCAATTAAGAAATATTGAGCTACGATCCTCTACTTACGAACACTTAATTTGAATGTTTGGCTTCGTGAAAAGACAATATAACAAGTCAACTCTGATTATTAATTGATATTTCCAAACAAACGTTACTCAATTAATTCACTTAATTAATTTGTAACAGTTAGATATTCCAATTCGAAGCTTTTCACAATGTTCACAGAATCCAATCAGCGCTGAATTCCTTTCCAATGTTCATTTTATAACACAAAAGAACTTATTCCATCAACTAGCGAAGATATTAACAAAATGATTATTGTGAATAGTTGTCTCACTCGGTAAAGTAGTTGACGGAATATTACCGACTATGATGAAAGTTAGATGTACGAACAATTTCCATTATTATCATATGTGTTGCAGTGGAAATACGTTGATAGCAAAAACACCAGAATATATTTAATATATATTCTGGGGAGTATTTATTTTCTACAAAGGAAATGGAGTCATTTCATTCTAAGCGGATATTGAATTATCAAATGAAACTCGTGAACTATCTAACATCATAGAACATAAGTCCAAACAACTGCTATATATATATGCCTATTTTAACACTCATGTATATTCAATACGATGATAGTATATGTGTTTCAGTTGCCATAGTGAAAATGAATTATATAATATATCTATTCAATTCGGTGAAATTGACATCCACCGGCTCACGCTTTCGACTGAATGTGAATTACTTCTAATAAAAAGTTACCTGCTTACTCACACCATGTGAATTGAGTGTCTCTCTGGAAAGAAGTGTTATCAAAATAATTGTATGCCTCATCGGAGGTACGGTTAGTGCAAGAATTATACTTGATACAAATATTCCAGACGAAATCATCATGACCCATCCGAGTGTATATTTCAGTCAAGGAATTAGAGATTATGAATCTAGTGAGAAATATCTTGAAGAGGTACATGCACGGAACTCTAAGACTAGAAAAATGCATTCTTACAATCATTTTAATTCGATGAAAAGTATATCAATTTGAAGATAATTTCATGATTTTCAATAATTGATGATTCTATTCCATGGAAATCATTCAGTTTCGAGATGAATTTCATCACATTCTTGATATTCATTGCCGTATTATCTGATAATTGATTGAATTTACGATAGTAGATTAAAATTGAAGAACATAAAATTATCCGAAATTTGATGTAGTTTTCATTCAATCACAGTGATTCGTGAACGCGGAATGAATAGTAAAGGTGAATTTCTTCATTTTATAAGCACCGTGCATTTAATTAGTCTCACACAAGGAATATTGACCCCGTTGATCCATTCGAACGATTCCAATTTATTATTTTGAAATCTTCTTCGGCGGAATTCGACCTATTTCCTTCAGCTTATGTCAAATACTCCATCAACTTCAAGTACTTAGTCTACTTAGTACAGTACTTTGACGTAATACGTTCGTTCGGTGAAAGGCAATCGATAATAATTACCGGAGGCAAGAAGTTCATTAGTTTGTAAATACACGACGCTTGGTGAAATAGTTGTATGCGAAGTTGATAAAATAAGATCTTAGAGAATCTATTCAGGTTAAAGTCGGAATAATGATTCTGTGTCATTGTATATCGTTGTTTAATTGTGGTTTTGAGTTGTTCATGTTGATATATGAACCGAAAATTTCACGACAGCAGAAGAAATAAACTTTTGTCATCGTATCTCTTCAGTCTATGCTTTGATGAAAAATTTCATATTTTGAAAATATATGTATTTTTTTTCAAAACGCAATGAGTCCAGTAAGGTTGGACAAATTCAATAGCCATGGCGATGCTTCAATATGATACATAAAGCTTGTTCCAAGTTGTGTGCTACAAAACGCATCTATGTCGATGCTCTATCCTACTGAATATCTCATTTTTGATGAAATAAGTATTTCTTCCCTAATAGTGCTGAACAATTATATTGAATTCTAATTGGATCATTCTGGTGGAGAATCACTGGGTTCATCTCAAATTACTTCAATCGCAAGAAGAAGAATTGTTGAGACGTTAGCTCCATTGAAGAAGTGATTGCAGTGAATTTAACTCGAAATTTAGATATGTATCAAAACAAGACTAATTTGATTCAGATATGTATTTGCAATGATAATCTCGGATACGGATAACTTATTGGTTGTCAATGAGATTATCAATCTTTAGAAAATATTCTCTCGAAAATAACGTATATGCCCCCCTCGTTAGCTCAGTCAGCTGAAGCACGCTCCAGAAACTGAAGTCACCATTGGACGTGGGTTCGAGTCCCGCATGAGGCATGGGTTTTCGTAAACGTCCTTCCACTCATCATCACTGCATAATTTCATAATCACCCGCTCATTCGTACCCCCGTATAATCTAGCTTTGGTGGGGTCGTTAAGCAAAGAATGAACAGAACTTATATACTCTAGTGGCCGATTCATCTACTCACAAAAACCAGTCAGAATGATGAATATACTTTTGCATAAGACAGTACGACCAATATTTTAACATTCAATACGTCTCGAAACAGGGCATCGACTTATATTGTGCTGTCAAATCGATATACGAAACTTGCGACTCGCCGAATTTCTATGCTAAAAGAGTTGTAAAGGACGACGAGCTGGGGGTGGTAAAAGGGACGGTGAAGGAAGGGAGGAGAGGGGGGGTTGGGGATGGGGTATAAGAACTATGCACACATATTAGCGATAAAGCAAATGGGGGAGTTTGTAGTCGCACACTCTAGGATAGATTAGATACATTAATGTCAGTTCTGATGGAGGATAGAGAGACGAAAGATATAGAAGGCGTATACACAGTTTGTAAAGCTGGAAGGTTGGTGTAATGTGTTCTGATAACGGTAATAGCGCAAGAGGGTAGTTTAGGAAAACCCGGCACCTCCACTGAAATGTTGAGACGTGTAAAAATGTGTTTTTTCAAAGTTGATGTCGAAGTTGTTACCATTTAGTTGATTTCATATTTCTGGGTCGTCATACATTACAGGGTAACAGCGCAAGAGGGTAGTTTAGGGAAACCCGGCACCTCCACTGAAATATTGAGACGTGAAAAAACTTTTATTTTTGTTTCCATTTAGATGATTTCTTATTTCTAGGTTTTCATACAATACACGGTAATAACGTGGGAGGGTAGTTTAGGGAGACCCGGCACCTCCACTGAAATGTTGAGACGTAAAAAAACGTGTTTTTTTGAAGTTGATGTTGAAGTTGTCCCTGTTGTTTCCATTTAGTAATTTCTTATTTCTAGGTTTTCATACATTACACGGTGATAGCGCAAGAGAGTAGTTTAGGGAAACCCGGCACCTCCACTGAAATGTTGAGACGTGAAAAAACGTGTTGTCTTAGGTTCATGTTGAAGTTATTCATGTTGTTTCCATTTAGTTGATTTCTTATTCCAGGTTTTAATACATTTCGTCTCATTTTTTGGCGAAACAATTTTATCAATTCGGCACAAAAACGATATAGGCGTACGTCTATTGTGTATGAGACTGACCAACGTTGGTGAAACCGTTTTGAAGAGAATTAGTTCCTGATTGTACCTGTAGATCAATAAGTGTTTTGGAAATAATTGCACTATAAACGAACTATTCTTCATGGTCGCTCATTCAACGATAGAATATTATTTATTTCCATTCAGTTAGTTTGGTTATAGTGTTACTAATAATATAAATTTTTATTGATATGATAAATACTGATATTAATATTCGATCATTGAATATTGAGTTAGTTTTATCCAGTAGTTGGTAATCAAGTTGGTATGAATGAACATGACATTTTCGAAATTTCAAACTGAATTAGTGATGAAATACAACATGAATTCCGCGATTAAACCTTGTACATAGCATGTTGCGAGTATTCATACGAAATACCAAGATAACAGTATTAATATCACCCAAACTCCATTCAACTCAACTATTTGTTTTTCCCGAATATCCTGGAATTCTGTTCGCATATCCAGCACATAATATAATGAATGTTTTACCAAGTGATTTCTACCAGGACACAGTACTGTACACATACTACATGAATGGGTTTAATTTAGTTGAATTCTCGCAAAGTGTGTTTGAGAGTATTTCGTTTAACCTCATCACAAGAGAACAGCATAATGCTGTAGTAACGTTGCTCGTTTCCCAGCCAACCAAATGTTATTTCCGACATAATAATATTCTAGCCAAAAACGTCTTGTGTAGTGTTTGTGTATAGTCACTTACAAAAGTTGAGACACGTTTTTAATACAATATGTCACTTTCAGCATGAGGTATTGCTGATGTATTTTATGAAAACTTTTTTCAGGTTCATTTTCAGAGTTTAACATTTTCACTTTTCCATCACTATACATTTATGAGACTAATAATGTCATTGTTAATAAACCTGAATTAGTAAAAAGAAAAGAATGGTATTCATGGCCTTTTCAAAAGAAATATAAATAACCTACATTTACAAGAACCTAATTTATCTCTATTAACAAACAGCCCTCATTATGACCTCATTACCCAATTTATACAATCACTCCCCTATATTCCTGAAACAATTATCTCGACCGGCTTTTGAATGTGAATTGAAAAAATTTTCAAAATATGAATAGTATCATACTGTTAACGCTTATCTAACAGAAACTCTACATTAAATATGTTCACAACTCAACTCAAATAATTTTTGATTATGCTTGAATGAGTAATAATGATGGAGAGAGATAAACTAGTACAGATATACCGTTAGTTATCGAAATTAGGGATTATTTATTATGAATCCAATGAAAGATTTTGGGAAGATGGTTCTTTGCTTTATGTTGATTGAACATAATCTTCATTCAACTCTGTTTTTACTACTTATCCTGATATTATCTGTATTTTTTGATATCATTTAGTTTTCCTCTTAACTTTTATTACTATTATTTATGAGTTGGTCATTTTATGGGTGTGATTTTCTATTGATCATCAAGCTGGATCCTTTTTGTGGTCGTTTAAGACAATTAACAGCAGGATGAATAAACTATTCTCCATCACTTTTGAATGAAAATGATTTAAATATTACAGGTGCAATGTTGAATTCTATTCCGAATTGAATGAATATTTGTCAACCATGTTGATTTGTATATTTTTGAGTTCATATTCAATTCTAACTGAATATAGGGCGGGCCCAATAAGATCCGGTATAACGAAGTACAGTTAGCATCATTCAGAGAGTTAGTGGAATAAATTGCATAATTAACCATGGTGTGAGCAACACTTGACTTCTATAGTTACACATAATTACAACTTGGTTATTACGGTTCGGAGAAGTCACATGACTTCTGAGTCTTAGCAAATAGAAATGGGTATAACTTAGAGTTGCGGCTAAATGTTTTTATATTCATGGTTTTTGTTCGCACTCTGTAGTAGTTAATAGTTATAGTAGGTATTTTATTTACTTATTACAGATTCTTTTCAAAAAATGTGGTGATGATTACTCTCGTGAAATCACAATCAATCATACTCAATATAATAATACTGCGATATTTTCTTAGCTCTCTTCTTAAATCACTTATCCTCGTTAAATTCTTCATATCTCCTTCCAATTTATCCCACCCCCGCGTCGTTCTTTGAATGAATCCATATTTACCTACTTATCTATTCACTTTTTCCACTTCCATTCTTACACCTCTATGAATGAGAGTGTTTGTAATATCGAGACGTCGATGGCTAATTCCGGTTCAGTATCGCGAATAAGATGAGAGAAAAGAATTACGTTATGGAAAAGAAGGGAAATATACTTCACTTCCAATCAGATAGCGGTGACTGATTTTTCTGTGATGAAAAAAATACAATACAGAATGACGTATTCTTCAAGTTGTTAAATTTAAATTTCTGAATATTGTACGTTTTCTATCTCTGAATTGAATGTGATATTGTATTTTTCTGTTTCAGGTAAGACGATGGTTACAATAATCTCTGGCTCGACCAGCAAGTGAAGGTGTCATCAATCACAATGTCGAACTGAAACAACCGGAAGTGAATATAGAAATATTACTTCTGATGAGTCATATCCGATCTTTAGTTGAGTATCGAAGAGCCAAACGTTGTGATGAAATGAACTTTTTGGAAATTTTTGTATATGAATTTAAGATATACAAAAATGAAAATGGAAGAGAGAAAATATGACAAGTCTAGATTTTTATTCTTCATGGATGCCGTGATTGACAATATCAATATATTGATATGCATGGAAATATGAAAAACATTTTTGATTCCGGTTTGATAGCATTGCAGTATTATAGTTTTCTCAAGCTTCCGGTTTCAACAATGACTGCATACATTTTTGAATTGATGTTATTATCTCCTTCAATAACAAATTCATACCTGAATAAAAACCATACTCTCATTTTCGAGGTACATTTTACCATCGCATCAAATTCAAATAGTATAGATATGAAGTGATACGAAATGATATATAAAAACATTTTGAGCACTGTTTTTTTTTAGATATTATAACTCTTTTGAGAATCTTCTTCAAAAATTCATAGCCGTAAACAAACTATGGAATTTTATCTTCCATTTTTATTCGTGTTCTATCATATTTTTCAGACAGATTGACCTATATTTTGAAGATCGTTCCTTAATACGATGAACGAGATTTTGAAAGATGTGCATCTAGTACCAGGGACTGAGGTACAATCGTCGGTTTCCATAGTCCGTTGGGACACCGTCGTATAAGTCAAATAATAAATTACAAAGTTTATAGTTAAGATTGTTATACTGAAATGATTCGAAAGGCGTGATATTACTGATTCGTGGGGTATCTGGTGTGCTCATCGAGAGTATTTAGTTCCTAAATGTTGCTAAAAGATTTGAAAAATTAGTTTCTACCTTCATTGAGTTTTCTACCTTCATTGAGTTCGATACTTTCCGACTATGGTGCTCAATCCCAAACACAAATCCATATTTCGCCACAAAAATTATCCAGTGACTGCGCTTCTGGATAAAATATGACTGACGAATGGTTACAAATAATCTCTATCAACATCGCAACCATTTTATAAATGTTTTCGTTGAGATATGTGAGGACCTTTTATTTTGTAAATTTTAAGAAACTCAATTTTTTACGACTGACAGCATATCAGTAACTTTTCTCTTCAATAAAGCTGATCTTCTTTAAATTGACAAAATGTTACCCCCAGTCATAATAAACACAGTGTATAGGCCTATATGAAAAAGTGTGTGATTTAGTGAAAAAAACATAGGAAACGGAGAAAAGTTTGATGCTTTTGTGAAGAAGAATAGAAAGAATAAGAGAAAGATTGGGTAGTGACGGATTATTCTATCAATTGATTCATAAGGATGATAAAGTGCATGAAATATTAATAACTATACTGTGTTAGTGCTTGAATTTCGTATTTGATTATTAGTATGTGTCAAACGGCAACCATGCATTCCATAACATAGTCTTCAATAAAGATTTCTCTCTCTCTCTCTCTCTCTATATATATATATATATATATATATATATATATATATATATATATATATATATATATATATATATATATATATATATATATATATATATATATATATATATATATATATATAGGCCTATACATATATCAACATAAGTGAAGTCCATAAGTTTACACATAACATTTGAGTTTGAAAACTGAAAGACTCCATCTGCGGCTAAAAAGTATGGTCACAGACTGCGCAGTTCTGGTATACAATTTCATTGTTTTCAATTTGAAATAGTTCATAGATAATTATTCATATTGACAAGAAGGACGCTTTGGAGCCTTGAACCTACCACTAGGTGCATCGTGAGCCAAATTTGGAAACAAAGATTGTATATCTAGATTTCAATGTTGATCAAAATAAATTGAGGTCCTTGTATGATTCGACTTTATAAGTCATTCTTTCAATGTGGGTAATTTCATGGACTTGGTAATATTGTTAATTCAAGAGAAAATAGAAAAATAGAATAAATGGGTTTTCTTATTATTTCACACCGAGTTCTGAATTACGAGCTGAATATAGAATAGGGTGGTAAAGGGGGTCAAACGAGGTAGTATTAAGTGAAAGGGTGAGGGGAGGGGGAGGAGATTTATTATTTGTCTTCCAGACTAGATTATCCGTGCATAGTACCGCTTGAAGCAAAAGTAAAAGTCTCTTTTTTTTCTGAGGTCTGGGAGGTAGGCAACTTGTCAGACACGCTAGAAACCGGTGAGGGTCAGGGTGCAAAGTCTCATCACAGGTATACTGACTGATTTGAACGATTCTGTTCGAAGCTAACATGTAGTTTGATCTGCGTACTTGTAAATCATCGTATTATCAAGCAATGTTGCCATATAACTAGTTTGACAGGTTTTAAGGGTTGTTGCCATTGTTGTCAATTCATAATGTGAGTTGAAATTATTTCATTACGAAGTAGAAGAAAAGAACATTTTGCTCTCAAATGGTCAGAAACGTGAATTCTCAAATTCTCATATGACTAATTTTTTTGTTTGAGGCGAAATTGTTTATGAAAAACTCTGAACAAATAATCGAATTAAGGTTTTATGAGTGCATAGTTTCTGACAACTTTATTCACGATTCGATTCAACTGTTTTTAGTTGATTTTGAGAATCTCACCTTAAATAGTAGATTGTTTTCGAAAATAAATGTAGTATGGAATGAAATACAATATAGTTATATTTTCATCACATGGCATTTGAATGAATATTTTTTCATTCCTTTATTTAAGCCCAATTTTGTATGGAATGCTACATCTTTCATAACTTAGTGGGAAAAGAACAATATGATTATGAACGTGAAACTAGTTTGATATATGAAGAAAAATACAAAAAAAAATATTCAAAGGAATCTAGGGAATATTTTCATAGTTGGACTCTATGATTTGTATTCATTAATCATAATATTTAAAAAGCATGGACAGAATTATTGTGTAATTTGATCTGTAAAATTTCAAATAATTGGATGAGCGATACCGAAGACCAGTCAAGGTGTGTAGAGTTTTCGACTCTATTTCATATAAATATCTCGCTCATCCTACCACGCAAATGCTGCGTTTGCCTAGTATTTCAGAATACAATAGTTGGATGAGCGATCTCAAAGCCATCATCCATCAGTCCAAATCGAGTCGAAAGAAAACATGATAATTTTCATCATTCACCTTTCTGACTTTTTTTTCCAACGTCGAATCTGTATACATACATCATCGTTTCCCAACTGAGACTAACGTATGATCGTTCGTATGGTTATAGTTTCGTTCGTTCGTTCGTTCTTACCACCCCAAAATAATCATTTGTCATAATGTAACTCATGAACAATACATCTTGGGGTAATAATTCTAGGGATAGTAAACAATTCCAACGTTTGCATTGGCCAAACTCATCAAATTGGCCAAATTGAGAAAAAACTTATTTGACCCACACATTCTTGAAATTGATTGTCATAGTCATATTTCTCATTGTTAAGTTATTTATCAACGATTTAAATATTGTTGTCTTCCATGTATTATAATTCTGAATTATCATTATACTCCAGATGATTTGTCACTCATTTATATTGACTTTTTATTCCGTGTCCGCGATGTAGCTGTATTGAAACCATAATTTCTATTTTTCATGAATAAAAAGTTCTCTCTAAACTAATTTTCTCTCGTCAATTCTTCTTTTTAATTTTTCTTCAAATCTTCTTTTCTCTCCTATTTATCATTAAACTGAATATTGTTGTTTCCATTTTTTTTTTAGATAAATTGAACAATTAATCAATTGATTTATTTTTCATTCATTGATAATTATATTTCAAGAGTTCTCAGAATTGTCTGGTTTTGGTAATAAGTGGTCAAGTGGATATGGAGGAACTACCGTTTCGAAATTCCAAAATTACAATGTGAATAACATCACGGAAAAAAATTGAAACATATTTTTAGATGAGCGTTAGCGAAGATTTCCACTCAAGTCTCACGGAGCTTTGTCTGTCTGTTTTTTTTTATTTGTTTGTTTGTGGGCACTGCACAGGTCGCAGGGTTTGACCGATCGACATGAAACTTTTTTTATACGCAAACTTATCCAACTTAGAACGCTATAGTTTTTGGGTCCAATCAGTTGGACCATTTTTAGGAACATTATCTCAAAGTCAAAGTTTCTAAAACCCCATTAGATTAGGCCGGGCAGAAAAAATTGGAAAATAAAATCTCTCCATTTTAATTCAAATTTCCTCAAATGTGAACACGGAAATTATACAAATGATTGAAAATTTGTATGCAATTCGGACCGACCGTTTCGAAGAAAAGAATGTAATACATGCTTTTTATTCATTGAATATATATAATAATAATAGCACGAAAATGTTGCATTGTTATTTCACGGCTCTCTAGATTCGTTGGTATCGAATGAAGTATATTTTATATGATCAAGGTATGTAGAGTTTTAGATTTTACTTTCTAGATATCTCGCTCATCACACAACGCATATTCTGCCTTTGCCTAGTTCATTGAAAAAGTGCAATTTGGGTCGTTGAAGGACGATAAGAAATTTTCATTGAGTCGGGGGGTAAGATCTGACGTAGGTGTGTAGATTCCCATTCAATCTCAAAAGTGATGACTTCAAATTTGAAACAGTAGGCCTATATGCATATTAGGATCGAGCTATTACCTATATATAGTGAGTTTCCTACTTTTTTGATTACCATTTTTTTGTAATAGATTCAATAAATAATCAGAGCAAAGTATTTGGTACTAAAATTCTTACAGGTTGGGAAATGATTTTCATACTTGCACAGATAATGTATATTTCAGCCTGTCAATCAGGCTACAAAGGACCCGAAACAATTCAAAAACCGAATGCACAATTAACAAATATGATAAAAATATACTTGCAAAATTCAACAAAAATTCATGATACAAATTATTCGTTAAAATGGAACTTGTGATAGGCCTATCAGATGTTCCGCTAAATTGTGAAAAAATGATGGAGGAGGAATAGCGTGTTTGTGCGTGGGTGAGTAGCATGCATTTTACTCTGATGAAAAGACACAGTCGTTGCTCTTGACTAACAAAAACAGCCTCGAATGCATCATCCAATTGGGTGATATATTCAACAAATTACGGAAAATCGGATCGGAATTTTATATTTTAGAGATAAGATCGATAATAATCGATTTAAAGTGCGAAAGAAAACCATATTGTCATATTTCTGAAATGGCACGCTTGATCGATTGAGTTTGAATTTTGAAAAATTGTTTCTCATTGACATTGTAATTATAAAAAATGTATACATATATATATATATATATATATATATACTATTTCTAATCAATCACCATATTCAACAGATAGCCTATTTCAGATGTAACAACGTAACTACAATTTTTTGTACATAATAAAGTTATTCGAAATTGTAATTGAATCGAGTGTGGATTTGTTGTTGCGTCTTGTCCAATGTTCTGCAAGTATTGCATTATCTCAGGATCAGAAACTATACTAAATATCTTCAATTATTCTACTTCATATTTCGAACTGTGATACATTTAATCAATGCTATTCCTATTTCATCAGTACACCTGCATATGGACTTTGGATCCTGGCCTGACCCCCCCCACACCGGTTTCTAGCGTTTGGCCGGTTTGGATGACAAGTTGCCTACCCACCAGTCGTCAGAAAAACAGACTTTTACTTTTGCTTCAAGCAGTACCAGTAACGAAACGTGATGCAAATATTTCTTCCATTTTTATTAGTCACTTTTTGGAATGAACACTTTTTTAAATTGAGTTTTTAATTGTTTCACACATGAATATAGGTTGATTTATATTTAGTTGAAGTTTTTAACACATCTGATGCTGAGAATGTTAATCTGGGATTCAATTAAATTTTTTAATCAACTCGAACTTGGTTGAAGGTTTTATAACCAATCACAAAATTGCTCGAAGGCTATTTATGAAAATACGTCGAATAACAATAATAAAATTGTGTGGGAACTAGGAATAAAGCTCCAGTTTCCGTTATTGATGAAATCCAAGTTGCTTTAGTGATCTTCATAACCTATTTTCCACTTGGCAAAAATATTCCTTTCATTTTATCACTAGAAAAAATTGACAATAGTCTGACATTTTAATCTGATATGTTGATTCTGAAATGTCAATATCCAAAGTACTTTTTCAAAGTTTTTTAGTTCGCGTTTCACAAAACCATCTTATCATCTTCGAGAGAAAACCTTGTAAAATATTAGTAAAAATAAAACAATACATCCCCTCGGGACTGGAACCCAAGTCCATCTATGATATCAGATCACAGTAAGTACTTCTACTGTTCTCATATGCCGATACAAATACCATCTCTCAGGGGAAAACACATAAAAATAACGTAAAAATTCCTCGTCTCAACAATTCCTTTTTTGTACAGAAAATTAGCTTGTGAAATGGATGGAAAAGTCAATTTCATTTTCTATCTCGCTCCTTTTTCATTACTTTATTGGATGGTGTTCCATCTCTTGTTACACATATTGACGGACCGACACGACCAATCGTACTGTGTTAAATGATAGAAGGAACATCCGATCAGCATTGTCATATCCAACGTCACACGTACTCTATACCCCGTCACGGTATGCTTTCATCATTACAGGAAGTAGTGTACGTGTATACACTTGTATCCACGAGAGATGAAGGTTCCGATTGACCGTCCTCTCTATCCCACACGATTAGCGAACGGAGGGTTCGCACCTTCATCTCACATCAATAGTATAGTACTATCCTTTAATATCTAGCACGTGACTGAAGAGAGGCGGGTTGCTTACCTGCATTACCTTTCAGGCGTAATGTTAATCCATTAGTAAACTGGGTAACCATCGTGATTTGGGTCAACGATGGAAACTAATTACAATTCAGAAATGGTAAACTTTCAAATCAATTCGAATGAATTCATATTATTATTGTAAGCTTCCACTCATTAGACCCAACGGTAGATACATTGAATGAGTGTTGTTTAATTAAGTCGAGATTAAGGGTTGGGAACTTCACTGTTGTTTATTTTTGTTGCAACACCAGAATGGATTGAATTGAAAAGTTTGTTTTGATGGTCTCAATTGTTGTCATTCGTTCATGAATTATTGGGTCGGAACTAGTTCAATTTTGGTCACTTATTCAATCGTAGGTGAGTTCCTAATTTCGCATGGTTTGTATATCCGTTTTGAACAGAAAATGTTATTGAGCAGTGAACAAAAATCATGAATTCACAAACCGAGAGCAGATCCAAAAACACGAAATAAACACTCTTCCTCTTGCTCTCTCTTTCTCTCTCTCTCCTACTCTCTTCTAGTTTTATGTGTCATCCTTCTTCTTACTTTTGTGGATGAATAATTTCAACTGATGAGTGTGATACAAACAGTATGAAAAAACTGCATGAGATTAGTTCAGAACTATATTGATATTTTAACTACTTCCATCTGATGAAATATATATATATATATATATATATATATATATATATATATATATATATATATATATATATATATATATACAATTCGAATTCATCTTGCTAATTATATTTAATCCTGAGCTACATTATGTATGATAATTCAAACTGTATTGCTGATTTATAGTGCTATATCACAATTTATTGAAAGCTCTCAAGCTTTCAAGCTTTCAATTCAAATATGGATAGAAAATCATATTTATCAGAATACAGTGTTCATCAATACTTAACGTAATCCGTAATAGGATCAATGATCATATCTTTTTTTAAATCCTCGACCATGTGATTTTGGATTGGAGAAATGGAGATAGAAAGAGAGAAAGAGAGAGAGAGGGAGAGAGTTCGAGAGAGAAAGAGGACGATACTAAGATCATGAACGAAAATAATCATCGTCGAAAGAAGATCTAAGATTGTGACACTCGTCACTCGATTGAGAAGAAAGACACAATTCTGAAATTGTGTCAATAAAAGTTATATGTAACTATACGCTGTTGGCGATAAAAAAAAATGCTGCTTAACGACCCCACCAAAAGCAAGGTTATACGGGAGCACAAATGAGCGGGTGATAAATGAAACGATGAAGTGATGATGAGTGAAAGGACGCTTACAAAAACCCAACTACAGATTTTAACAGGGTTACAATCAATTTTAAACTATTCATTGATTCATATATCAATAGAGAGTTCAATATTCAGTAACCGTCCATTAATCTAGTTCGCATTAACTTTGAATTCGAAACTTATGAAAAGTAGTACAAACGAAGTACGCGCAAATTATAACAATTAAAAATATCATATTTTCTGTCAATAGTTTATCAACTACATTTCGCCAGCCATATTGCATATTGGAACACATTCATTTGTTACATTCACAGACACACACCAAACCTATTGATGCACAGTAAAACCTCCTTGCCATTAAAACGTTTTTGTTTAGCTATTTTAACCTAAAACATCAAGTAAGTGGATTAAACTCTAGTAACAAAAAACACGTAAGCAGCTTAACGACATAGGGGAGGAGTTATACCAGGCGTGGGAGGGGCAGTTACACATTCGTGTATTACCTTTTGTCAATAACAGACTAATACTATTGATAATGGTGATTGATAATATCGATCCTTTTAGCGATATAAAGGGATGTAGATGGGGGGGGGGGGGGGGGGGGGGGGGGGGGTTAAGGGTGTATTTACTTTGATGATGGTATTATTTTATTTGAAACTCGTTCAACATGAAAAAGCATGCGATCAGTCGTGTCGGGATTTATTCACAATGTCAGGTGTTAGTTGTATTTTGGAATTAAACTAAAATAGAATGGTATAAATCAAAATCGTGGAGTACACTCACTACAACCAGATTATATTCTGATAAATCACGTAATTTCATTTGATTAAAAAATGATCGAGATGATATCAAAATGATATATATTTTTTCAAGTTGATTAATCGTTATTGGCCGCCAAGAACGTTGAAAAATAATTATAATTCATTATTGAATAGAATGTTTGTTCTAGAGAGTTGTCCGGCTTCGACAACTGTATTCCAATTCAGTTTCCCAGAAAGATTCTGTCTACTAATGAATGACTGTGAATGGATACCACTTTAATGAATTCACATTGTTCCGATGAATAATATTGGTACCGTAGCTGTTCAACAACTTCCAACTTTGATTGAAAAGATACTCAATATTTCCTCAGACTGCGAAAATATGTTAAAATACACCAAAATCAATTTCGAATATTTGTAAAACTTTCCATCATGGAACGACCTAACTTGACTTTGAAAGTATTCTCAGCCAGGATGAAATGTTAATGAATTCAACCGGGATGCGAGTCAAGGACCATCACAAAGAAATCATCCCTTGGTTCTTATCTCCAAGATACTTGACCTATTTGACGAGTACTTCAAAACATTAAGCCTTGCTGAGGTGGCATTTCCTTAGAATATTCAGTTATACGATAATTTGAGGATCTGATCGACCGTCTACTCTATCTGTTAGGCGTAACGGTTGGTGGTGTTGACTAGGAGCCTTCAACACTTCTATAAGGACTACCCTACGTCTGTTCCGCTAGACCAGGGGTCTCCAAACTCCAGCCAGCGGGCACTACCCCGGCCTGTCGTAGTTTATTTTGTTCACATTGTAAAATTTACAATGTGAGTAAATCATACAAAAAATAATCCGATGTTTCTATGTAAGGACCAATTAATGAACACAATATCTCACATATGAAATTGAACATTTCAACTATAATTATTGATACGAGATTCATCCTAAATAATTACAATGAGGCACATACACATAGGTAATCTACATAGTGAAATTAAACACTATAATTATGATTAATGAGATTTATGTAGCTCCCCGCAAGAGAGCGGTGTACTACTGTTGGCTCTCAGGAGTTGGTGGAGGAATCAGTTTGGCGTTTAGGCTAATATTTTTTTTGAGACCCCTGCGCTAGTCGGTTGTAAGGAGTCAGCGTGACTGCATTGTACAGTTCGTGCCGTTTCTATGGTAACCAACTGGTGAATCAACCAATAGCTGAGATGTAAAGTTGTTAGAGATTTGCGACGGTTTTGTTTTTGTACGTTGGTAGGTCGAGTGGGATTTTGTTCAACTTGAATGAATGGGAAAGAAGTTTGTTATTGTTTTTGTCACTTTTATTGGAACTGTTGAATGTTTTTATGTTCAACTTATTATAATGATGGTTGGGTGGATAGTACTATCGGAAGAAAGTGTGAGATTCATATACATTTCAGAGAATGCTAGACAAATGATGATTGCATTGCGTTATGTTAATTATGGTGATTATGTTATGTTATGATAATTTTCTCAAAATTTCACTGTTTGTCGACTCCACCAACAGCTAGATTGATTTTTTCCGGATACTAATTGGCATGTGAAAATGGAGATATGTAGTTATGATAAGTACACAGAAGTTTACAAGAACGTTTCCTTGAAAATGTCTTCTATCAGACTCAAACCCACGCCCAACGGTGACTTTCTATAAAGCTATGGTTGACTGGTCCATGAAGGGTGTATTCTCAAAATCCGCCAATGACTTGAAATGAAATTGTCAGATTACTCACGATTATGAAAATATGTGGAAATGAAAATGTTATAAATGTTTGTGTCAACAATTTTGCATATAATTTTGATATTTTCCATGATTTTCAGCACACCTAACGGTTGTTGTGTTGTTAGGGGTTGTTAAGGGGTGGCGTGCACGGCATTTACACAAATTGAGAAGTTCATATTCACCAGTTTTTATCATTTTCAAAAACCAGTGTAATTGAATGAAAACTTCACATCTCCAAGATGATAATGTTAATATTACATCTTATTCTTGTGAGTTCAATCATTTTTGAGATAATGCGTCAATAAATTCAATCACGCTTCTTATTCATTGACGTATTATCTAAGTACTTATTGAATTCACTGAAATAGAATGTCACATCAATTAAAGAGCATAAAATGATATTGAAGATGTGAAATTTCCATTCAATAACGCTGGTTTTTGAACATAGAAAAAAGTTAGTAAAGGTGAATTTCTCTATTTTTATAAGCACTGTGCATGAACCCCCTTAATAACTTCAGGTAGAAATCCGGGTATCTGCGAAGACGTGAATCAAGACACTTCGATACTAAAAATGCATATCTTGGACTGTTAATGTTATAATTCTCCACTCCGTATGCACTCTGTGTAGTACACTATAGATACGGTATCAGATCTCACGTCATTATTGAAACGACTGAATGGTCCAGCGATTAGATCTTTGGATTGCAATTATGTGTGATAATTATTCGGGTTAATAGGGCTTAAAATAACTACACGACACACAGGTTATATTTCAACTTGCTATAGCGCTTTATTTTAACATTAGTATTATCAATACACCGCTAGTCACAGCTTCCAAGTTGCTCTCTCAACTCCTGTCTTAGAACTAACTGTACCCTCCACGCTTGGGGTAGTTCAACCCATACCCTCTACCACATTCCAGGGGCTAGGTCTATTGTTCGAGGGTAGCTGTACATTCTTAGACATTCTAACTCGAGTATGGGTCTCAAATACATCACATATGTATACGCTGTACGTCCGCAGATCGAATCTTCTTGCAGGTCACTTTTTTATTTCTTCTTCTTTTCCATCATTATCGAGACTTGATACAGAATCATTGTTCTCCGATTAAGGCTATGGATGAAAGTACGACCGTTTGGACTGAGCACCACAAAGATTATCTTACCATCCCATTCTAATTGTTTTCCCACACTAATTACAGATCTAGCCGAAGACATTTTTGATGCGTTAAGGAAATTCAATTCCGTTCTGCCTTTAGCGAGAACTGTCATTCTCTCGTTCATCTCTCGTGGATTCGAGTGTACCACAATCATTCATTTCCAACGACAATTGTGACATTTCCAATATTTCATATAAATAATACGTCCAAGTACGTTTCGAACAGTTTTTTCACGTATCTCGACTTTCCACGACCCATGAATCAATCACATATACCAACTTACCCAGTCGTAAACAATCAACGAGAAATAGCAAAAAACACCGTGCCACGATCAAAATAAAAGAGTTATTAGTTTCAGAAATTGTGGCAAGATTATATTCCAACATCGTAGAAACTGCAGGCCAAGTTTTGATTACGTTATAAATCACTTATTTTATCGTCTCGCCTCCTTTCCCTTCTCCTACCAACTACCCTTACCCCACATAACCCACTTCCTTACCCCCTTCCCCTCACCTATAAAACTTTCTTATCTGCCCTTATGCTTACTTTGTTACTCTCTTCGGTTAACGAAGGGTAGAGTATTAAATCGTTGGTAGTTTGTTTACTTAAACTTTATTAAGACCTTATTTTACAATCTCCAGTTTTGTTATAGTATGGGTAGATCGACGGTTAACTTTGTAGATGGAATTTTAGGAATATTATTGGAAAGCTCTTAATCATAATATTATTGATAGGAATACTGATTCAGTTCATAGTTGGGTAGTGAAATATTCAGCTGAATTGTGATTGGAGCATATTTTATTGAGATTTCATCTTCGCATGAGAAGAGTATAAGGAATTTCGACTTATTCAATGAAAATAATCATTTGTGTATATAAACATATCATCATAATATCACTCAGTCTATGATTTCTCCAGATTAAGAAACGTATATCGGAATTCCGAATCATTTTGAATTCAGTGAGAGAAAATCTAATTCCGGAAAATTAGAAATAAAGCAATGAATTGAAATGAGAAATCCAATCTGAATATTTTCACCTTCAATTTCAATCAATTTTCATAATTTAATACTTTCTACAATATACATTAATATCAATTATTCTGAAAGGTTCGAAATGGATCGAATCCCTATTGTGATGTATTATACCTGTTCGCTCAAATATTAGATCATATTAATTTCGTATCAATATCAATCAATATTCTATCAATTTATCATGATTCTATATAAACCTGTCTAACTCGATTCAGGCAACACATTACTCTTCCTCATTTCTTTATAGGTTAAGATATAGACTGGCCATTGATTTCATTGGCTAACTCAATTAAATTGTTCTATTCATTATTCAACGATGTTCAACAACTATACAAGCAGCTATAGCCTACGTTATATTGACGAATGAGCGAGTGATAATACAAATAAGTGATACAATAATAATTTTAGTTTCATTTCTCACTGTGATTTTCTCATTCAGTATTATGGATAATTTTTCTTGAGCATACCGTTATAATCGATTATTCAAATTTTTGATTTTTCATTTAGGAACCAATTCATATTCTGTTTCGACTTTATCAGCTCTATTCAATAATTTCACTTCAATTTTACGAATTGATCACCAACTGTAATTAATATATTGCAACAACTTATTGGAAAGCACGTTTACATATATGTATGATTCATAGGATTTTGAGGCATAGTGTCACAAACGATGTCTCAGCTGTTCAAACCAAGCGATAAACTAATATTCATGAATTTATTCATTCATAAATTCATAAATTTGAATCTTATATTCACGAACAACCTAATCACAAAGTGATGCATTCGTTACAATAATGAATTATATATTAGCGCAGTGGTTAACGCGCTCGCTTCATGTGATCCACGAGGCGAGGGAAATTTCGAACCCAGTTCGATCAGCGCCGCCAACCATCTTTACAGAGGTTTTTCATGCTTTCCCTCTGTAGTCTAGGCTAATGCCGGGATGGTTCCTACAATAAGTCGGCCATGACTGCATTCTTCCCACTATCCTTCCCATTACCCAAGAGTTTTCATCTCATCATCCCATCATCTCATCATCATCCATCCAACGCCAATAGATATTTGCTATCATTACAGTACCTCGTTAAACCCAATATAAAAAACTAATTTTCACCAACTCAATGTGAATATCAAGAAAACACATGAGCAGGCAGAATAAAACATGAAGAAGAATAATCGTCTCAAATATAGAAATATTCAAGAATATTCATTTTCAATTGAATACTTAATGTCCCAATTGGAATATCTCTGAAAAAACTTGACTACACAACTCGATTTGTTTGTCTTCCCAACGATGAATAATTACAGTGATTTCAACGAAGACGAAGTGTAGGCCAACATGAAAAACTCCAATGAAAATAGAACGACCATATTTGTTTTACTTTTCTAATATTCAATTACATCCAATGATTGTTTGTACTCGCACATTTGTGTTTTATTTGTGTTTGTGTGTTTGTGCGTGCAACAGACACGATGTGATTGGACCGTCTTTCAACAAACAAACAACCAACCAATTAAGACAAAGTACAAAAGCACAACCTTCTCTTATATTCTCCTGTAGTGTTGACAACCATCAACTCATACATGCCCTCTCGATGTCCCAACGAATCGGCGGGTAACGATCGACCGTCTTTCTTATTGATTAGTGACAGCGATCGGCGGTGTTGAGATGTCAACAATATATATAAAGCGAGGCGTCTTAAGCAAACACGACGCGACGACGCTTGAGAATAATTGAAATAAACGCACCGTGTGACAAACACAGAAGTCTACGTTCATTGGATGGATTTGTATAGAGAAGTCTTGAAGAATAATCCATAAAAGCAATAGGGGTTGACTAAAAATACGGTTTTTAGAATGTGAATATTTTTCTAAACGGACAAATTAAATATGTGTGGATATGATATGTTGAATATGTGTGGATTTCAAGAATAATTAGATGAGCGTTAGCGAAGATTGCCATGCAACTCTTACCGATCTTTTTTGTGTGTTTTTTTGTTTGTTTGTTTGTTTGTAAGCACTGCACAGGTCGCAGGGTTTGACCGATTGACATGAAACTTTTTTTTTATATGCAAACTTATCCAACTTAGAACTGTATAGTTTTGGGGTCAAATCGGTTGGATCATTTTTGAGAAAAATCATTTCTAAGTTTCTGAAAACCCCATGAGATTAGGCTGGGCGGAAAAAATTGAAAATAAAATCTCTCCAATATAATCCAAATTTTACTCAAATGTGAACACAGAAATAATACACATTAATAAAAATTGACGTGTAATTCGGACCAGCCGTTTCGAAGAAAATAATTTGATACATGTTTCTTATTAATAGAAAATATAGAAATATTAGTGGAAAATATTGCATTGTTAAATTCACGGCTTCCTAGATCCATTGGCATCGGATAAAGTTCATTTCAAATGTTCAAGGTGTGTAGAGTTTCGCTCATCTCACAACGCGTATTCCGCGTTTGCCTGGTTGAAAATAATCATAGTCGTATTGATGTTGTGTAATGAGGTTGTTGTGATCAAGATTATGTTATTATGCTTCCAGAATAGTAATTTTACCGAATAAAATTTGTCGAATGAAATATTCTCCCTCCAACAGGAAAATGTAATAAAAACGTTGAAACATGAAATATAATCCTTGTTTCCAATATTGGAAATAAGGGACGGAAAGTTAGGAATGTTTTCATTATTTATTTTTTATTATAAGCCATTCCAAAGTATGGTGGTCTTGACCATACTGGTGACCGGACTGTTGAATCTCCATTCATTTTGTTATACGTCTATGAATATTATTGTTTGAAATAGAAAACCTTCACAAAATCATTCAATTAGAGGTTATCCAGGAATGAATCAATTGTTATCAGAACAATCTGTTACATTTTTTGAAAAAATGATTGTCATTTTCCTCTCGTATCTGGTATCGTAGTTCGGTATTGGTTTTTTGAAGCAAAACAATGCCACAATAATTCACCCATTTGTAATAAATACCTCCATCATTACCATTCTCATACATTGATCCCAACATTGGTATTTAACCACAAAACACTTGCCATTCCACAAAACAATTGTATTTCAATTCGAATCAATTACGGATCAATTGATGAATATTGAAACTGATAGATTGATAATAACATTTACCACATGGAACTATAATGTTATATTGTTGGATACAATGATTTCAATTATCCACAAAATGTGTTTGTTTTCAAATGTAGGCCCATATGTAGCTAATTGGCTGCTATTACCCTATGAACCATAATAATATATACTGTCAAGATATTATTAGTGATAGAATATTATGAAGCCTAGACAGAAAAATAATGTGACACTTGCAAAGAAAGATACAAATCACCATTCTCACTGCCAATAGGATCTTCTTAAGAGTTCATGAGAGTGGATTTGGTGAAATATCAGTATTTTTGTGAAAAAAAAACATTTTCAATCGAATACAAATGAGAATTATGCTATCCGAGACTTATAAATATTACTCACACCATCTTCAAGGTATTGCAAAATATGTGTCTCCTCTTCATTAGAATTTCAATATTTCATATCGTTCAGAAGGCATCACCAAAAAAATCGATATTTCGCTAAATGGACTCCCATGGACTCTTTTTATTTTAATAATATTGAAAATTTATACAAAATCATTGTTCCCCAATTGAGGCTATGGATGAAAGATGAGATCGTTTGAACGGGGTACCACAAGGGTGATCTTACAACCCCAAACTCTTAAAATAAGCTATTCGATGGATGTATACATTTAATTCATTGACTTCATAATTCGACAGAAAACGTTCCTGTTATAAAGTGAAACTCATAAACAGTTACATAATAATGAGCGCGCATATCTTGACAATGACATTGATGAGAAATGTTGACGGTATATTTGTGCACTTTCGTTGGCTGTATTCGCATTCAGTTGTTACTTTTAGTGACGAATACTGGAGCCTCATTCATGTCTATAAATTGTGAATTTCGTAAATGATCACTTGACCAACCGGTCGAAACTTCAATTTCTCATTTATGAATATGCAAGAGAGTAAAATTCATGTTTAAATGTCATTGAGTTTTTCGTCAAATATGGAATACAGTAACATGAATGTTTACTCTCAAATATATTGAGAAATAAAAGCTGGATTAAAAAAGATACGACAGTATTTTCAAGTGATTATATACTATGACGACTCAACGTTCGGATATGAGGCCTCGAGCTTTTTTCTAAATAATGTATTCATCTTAGTTACTTTTAATCAACAAAATGGAAGAGTTCCCAATTACAGTACGGATTCAGAAATTTTTATAATTATCATCATATAATCCTAATGTCTCAAGAAAATACTGGTGATATAAATGAATAATTTATACAAATTCATCTCAAAGTGATTATTTTTCAGACTTGACTTTTATACCAACTACGAAGAAATTCTATCCATCGCAAAGAATCTGAGTCGGACGTGAGTTCAATATGAGAAATGATGATAATATAAGATAATATAATATTTAATATATGATATTATATATAAGATATAGGTTGTTGTATCATTCGTCAATCATCAACAGCATTAGCATACGGCTGTCTTAAATTTAATTTCACCATTCAATACATAGCATTTCATTACAATATAACTGGATTCCTCTTCGTCTCTTCTATAAGTGTGAAGTTTATCATTCATAAGTCACCCCTTCTTCCCGTACCACCATGAAGCGTGACTCTTTCACATCCATAAAAACACTTTGACTACGTGTAAACAAATCATCCTGAACCACCGATTGTCTCGAACCCATTCCATATCCCGACCGTCTCAACTCCATCCATTCCGTTCAGCATCATTCCAACAAGAGGGAAAAAACGATTTTTCAAACTTTCTCCTAGCTGTGTTTTCACTTATTCGGCATTCCTCCGAGGTCCTGGAAAACTCCTGTTTTTAGCGCGTGGCCCCTGCATTTGAGAGATGTTCAATTATTCGTATACCGGTCTCGACGGCTCGTGATGCGACGGTGCTGCCGAGTGACGGGAACGTATTCGCACGGTGAAGGTACGAACTACTCGCGTGAAGCTATGAAATATTGACGATCGAAAAAAATACGTCGAGAATGGAAGAGATTTCATTTTTAATTTGGTTAAGTGAAGCGATGGGGAACGGAAATGGGAAATGACTTGCGTTCTGTCGAGTTTTGAAGGTTTAGCATCCCGTGAATTAGAAGTAATATTTTTGATCGTAGAAAACCCGGCACCTCCACCGAAAGTGGTGATGTATTTATTTTCTTTCATTGAAAAATACAGTTTTCTCGTTTCAATTTTCATTCGATCGTGAGGTATGAAGTATATAGAGGTGAAATATTCATGATATTCAACATGAATTGCAATATAGCAAAAACTCCATCATTTTGATGAAAAATTGATGTACTTTTTTGTTTCTGATTTTCTTCTACTATACCCAAATGAAACTCGATTAAAACTATAATTTTTTTCAAAATGTGTCTCAACATTAAAGTCTGATATCAGAATATATATATATATATATATTGAGTCGAGACCTCGAAGGTTTCGGAGAAAATCGACAAAAACACTTCTGACAGCTTGAATTGAAATTAGGAAAAATCATCCTAATACAAATAACCCAATGAGAAGCATTACACATAATGATGTTTTCTTCGCATACATAAATCATATCATCCCATAGAATTCATTATTATCCATACAAATAAGGAATGGAAAATCAATATATCGATACTTTTGTGAAATGCGGTATTGCGTCCTTATTTTCTACAGCCGTGAAATGTAAAAGATACGTATTCATCAACGTGCTTCTTTTATCTGATTTGAATGTTGATTAGATTGTTTTGGGAATCAAAATAACCTTTATCACTTCGACTATGAGAATGATTATGATTATGTAGGACAGTTGGGCTGCCAAATGCACTTTTTTTTGGAAAAGCGAGTTTCAGATTAGATTTAGGTTTTAAGTCTTATTATGTTTATACATATTTTATAATAGTTTTCGCTAGACCATTCAAATAAAACTGACTTATATTTTTGGATTCGGAGGCTCTAGTATACTAGGAGAGGAGGTTCACAGACAGTGGCATGTCCTTACCTAGCCACATATCAGGCTATTTTTATTCAGAACTTTACTGAGAAACTTATTTCTGTGTGAATTTGTATACACATAGAAACCTGAAATTATTGAAGAAATACTGCAGTTTTATATCATTAAGTAGTATAATACTTTTAGGCCGTTTCACAACGACTTTCCCATTGTTTTCATGTTCATCCTCTAACAATAACCACGTCCTCACAGCACTTATACTTTAATTAATTATTCAACCATCCAACCATCACAAAGACTTGACAATAAAACATAAATAATGCCTCTAGACTCATCCATCTAGGTAGTACAACATAACTCCGTCCATTCATTACCTTATCGCGACCACTAATACGTTCCATTCTACGACAATGATTTAGCATTTCCTCTTTGTCGAGGCGATTTGTTATTACCATTGTTGTCCTTGTTTTGTATTGTTGTCGTAACGCAACAATGGTGCAGTTTTACGACATACCATTCATCCAAGTCAACAACAATGTCTGTGTGACAAAACTATTTCAATGCAATGATATGTAGTTTAGAGTTTGACAAAATGGTACGATTTGGTGAAAAAGAAACGAACATTTTGTGAGTTCTATTGTTGTATAGAAGATAGAATAGATGGAGTTATTGGGTGATTTCAGAAAGAATGTGAGAATGTTGGGTTCAAGTATGCCGTGATGGATTTTTAGTTATTGTATTTGAAGTTCTGACAGGAAATGTTTTTATTCATTTTTATTTTAAAAGAAGACACGCTGTTTATATATACTTGAAATAGTGGATTTTATCGCAGTCTACAATTGTTGAAATACAACCAGGCAAACGCAGCATATGCTTGAACGATGAGAGAAGTATTTGTATGGAATTCTCTCGAAAACTACTTAACAAGACTTGGAAACTATAAAATCTAGAAACTTGTAATTGCGCTCCGTGATTATGAATATTTTCAAACACTGCCTAATTATTGATCTTGTTGTTCTTCTTTCTCTATGTGTTTGTTAATTTGTTATAACTCTTAAAAGTATTTCAAACTGCGTTTCACGAGAAATAAAATTGTATTTGAGCCAATATTTGAGCCAATTTTGCAATTGAGGTATAGAAATTTGATTATTATCACCGTTTGATTAACTGCACCAACACCAGCCAAGAAATGTGGGGGTACGAATGAAGGTGAAAAGTGAACTATGTAATGAAAGTGCACGAATTGACGTTCGAAAAAAACATGCAAACCCATTTACAAACCCATTTTGAATACATTTTTCGAAATTCTATGAAGTAATAATCAATATAGAATTATAACATATATGAAAACGTGTAAAAACTCGACTTCTGAATTGACTGGTACAATATGTAGCAGGCACTATTACAACTATACTGTTATCTCCTAAAGAGTTAATCTACAATCTTGAATCCTTGAATATATAAAGACAATTTAACCAACACCACAACGTACAAAATCCCATTACCTCTGAAACCCACAAAAAGCACATTAAAAAACCCACCCACAAATACATTCTCTAACTCGATTAGCACAACCCGTTAGAGAAGCAATCTAATTTACATCTTTCTACCGGGAAACATTTATAAAAATTTGAAATGTTTTTTTCCCCTATCATTGAGTCCCTAGTTTTTTAACCGTTACCTGTCCACTTTTATCTGTCTTATGGGTGTCGTGTACAGAATTTTGAAAAAAATCCCATATCATATTTTTGTTGAATCGAAACACACGACCGATAATTTAAGTTGATAGGGGAGACGGTCAGTGATAACCTCAAAACGTATTACTGTTTTATCTGTAGAGTGATATCTGAAAGTGGTGTTTCTTTATTTATAATGGACCACACGGATGCTGGAGAAATGTTTTTAGCCGTATAAAAACCGCGAGACGAATGAAAACTTTTATCGCAGATATACAACATTGATATCATATGATGAAACCGCGACTTGAAAATGCGCGTAGAAGAAATAATATTATCCAAGTGATTTCAAAAAAGAAAATGTTATACTTGTACCCATGCAAGGAGATTGAAGCAAAATATATAACCTAGAATGCAATATTTGGAGAAGTTGTGTTCCTTGTCTGGAACACAACATATATATTCATATATATATATATATATATATATATATATATATATATATATATATATATATATGGGGCTTATATATATATATAGGCCTATATATATATATATATATATATATATATATATATATTATTCACATTCCATCGCTGTCACCAAATGTTGTGTCCCATTATGGGATACATCATAAGTCGACCCGAGCCTTGTTCCAGAAAAAAAGCAGAGATCGGCCTATCACCGTTTTTTGTATATTTATGGTATTTTTAGTATCCAGACGATGTGGTTTATACAATGAGGAACGCAACCACATCTTCCGAAAGTATTTAATAATTCATGTTGCAGCGATATATCATGTGATTACAGAAGTTTTCCTAATTGAAATTTTTTCCAAGTTCGATTTTATTTTTATTTTTCAAGGACTCGTATGAATATATCTATAATCTGTATAGTATTTGACAACAAGGAGTATTTATATTATCGATTTCTTGAATACAGTTCAATGTGGTTGTATATTAGCTCTCGGAAAAAGATTTCAGAAATGAAAGAATGAAATTGATTTCATCACCTCATCATATATTGAAACAAGATTTGACACTCACTGCGCTATTATTTCTAAAATCGCCATTCAAAAATTTGATTCACAGAAAAAATCCCGATGATGACTGAGGATGGCTGGAAGAAACACATCCAGAGCAATACCTCCTCCCCCCACCCAAAAAACAAAGTAACGTGTCTCATGAACAAAATGTGGATACCAATTGCCGATAAGTTGAAAGACGCGAATGGTGAATTCCATTTCTTTCCAATTGTAAGTATTAATATAGCGATTATCACGATCAACCAATGAGAAATCCAGAACAAAACGAACTAGGTCACATGTTACTTATGATAGGCCAAGGTATCACGAACAACGTACGAATAACGATATTCTCACCGGAAATAATGGTAAAAAAAAACTCTCGAACGCTTCAATTATTCTTACCCCCTATTTTTAATCCCCACGTAGACGTATTAAATGTTGAATTACATTTGGATTGAATCCAAATCCTGCGAGAGTATCTCTCTTTTTCTCTTTCTTTCTTTCTTTCTTTCTCTCTCTCTCTCTCTCTCTCTCTCTCTCTCTCTCTCTCTCTCTCACTCAATCTCTCTCACTCACTCTCTCTCTCTATCCCCACATTATGTGTGTTTTCAGTTTCCCTCGACGCGCGGAGTCCTGTTCTTTTCTCTTTTCTATTTCATGTCCATTTGCATTCTTAATCAGCCCGAATTAATAGAAGAGTACAGGCAGCTAAGCACGGGAAAACAAAACAACAATCACAATATGTGGTTTTTCATTGAAGGTATTCTCATGGAAGGCTAGGATCGACCGTCTCTAATATAGATTAGTATAATGGATCAGGTGTTTCGATCCGTATTTTGAATCATAGTTCAGCCAGAAATATAATGGCGAATTGCAACTGGAATACCTTGTATGTAATAATGCTATATACGATGGGGATATTTTCAATGCAGGCGAGAATTTAAGGAAAAGGTATTTAAATTGTAAGGACTTAAGAGGAGCCTCAATATAATAGTCTTACTACTTGACGCACCCTATGCTGTATATGTGACGAGGAATTTGTTTTGTCTGTGCCAAAGCTGCGAAGATTTGACCAAATGTCATGGAAATTTGTGAAAAGAGTCAGAATATCACAAAATGAAGTATTGAACGTGATGAGTACTCTGAATCGATGAATAAATGGAAATTAACTCATTTTCATCACACAAATGATCTGAAAATGTTTCAAGAAATTCAGGTTGGTAATTCTCTCAATATGATGAGTAATTCGTCATTACAAAGAGTTTCACGAGATAACAATGTCAGAAATTCAAATATCTCTGATGAAATCTTATCCTTGCACAATTTCATAGAGAAAATAAATCATTATTCTCATGATTGGATGTAATATATTGATATTTGTGAACGCTCTGCAGAGTATAACATATATTTTAGAATGTATTCGCATTTCCGATGTGCTTCAAATTACCAAATATTCCAAAGTTGTTTTACTTTATCCATATTCGAAAGACCACAAATTACCACCTCAGTCACTTTCAAAATAATTCATATTTTCCAATTACCAAACATATTACAGTGAATGCGAATAGTTTAATAAACAGATAGAAAAAGAAAAACGAGATAAAGAGAGAGGTAGATTTGAAGTCGAATAGAGATATGAAGAGTAAGAAAATAATGAAGAGAGAGAGACTTTTAATTTGATATGAAATTCAAAAACCCACTATACCATGTGATTTAACAAGGATTTAAAATTCAACCGTGTTTCGAATTCCAAACTAATTTTTCCTCCCTCAGTACGTTAATTTTAATCTCGAATCTGTTATCTGAATTACAGTGAGCATTCTTTCTCCACAAAAAAATGCCGTATCAGACGAAATTAAAAATTCCTCTCCGAAACAGATTTCCCATATTATTTTTCCAACCAACAAGTTTGTTAAAACTCGGTGTGGATGCAGAAAAGTTCTTCTGATTCAATCCACATTGATTGAATAAAGTGTTTTGTGGACGTAGACAGATTCATAATTCACGATACTTCTATGAACTAAATAAAATATGTTAGTTTTTATTGCTTTCCGTTCTGATTTCAAAAATCTATTATTTATCGGGTGACAGTTCTCCGCCGTGAATTTCTATACATTATTAAAATACGTCAGTTCTCATTTTATAGTTGAACATTTTTATAGCTGTACATCATTCATATAATATTTAGTGCTTTCTGATGGAATTTCTGTTTTCATTATGATTTATTATATATGAGGTGTTTATAAAAGGTTGATTCTTCATTCTTCATTTCCAATTAAAATTCACTCGATGTTCGATCAGAAGCTTTCAAATAATAGGGGACTACATTAATTGTTGAATGGAGTTTTATAATCAACTATTACTTCAGATTGCAATTACGTTTATTATTGTAATCGTTCCAGGGATAATAACGAATTGGTGTTTGAATGAGGTTGAGAAATGTTGATTTGCAGACCTCTTCTAACTTCCAAAGAGTTATAGTACCATAGACTGTAACATGGCCCATGACTTCACAAAGCTGTAGTGGCGTATTAGAAACCCAAATACGCATTGTGGGAGATATAATGAAAAAAAAATAGTTCAGATGATATTAAAACTTAGAGGCTATTGGTTGCTTTTATCTGAGCACCGCGATCACCGAACGTGTATGAATTATCACTCAGTCCCACCTGGGTATTTCTGAGAATTATAAGGGGAGCATCCCAACTCCTGATTCTCTACTCGTCGGATTCTAAACTCAACCAAATCTCAATTCTCGACCGAAACTCAACTCGACCGAATCTCATTAAAGGACATCCCAACCCTGAATCTAAATTCTAACATTCAATGACGGTATATTTCCACAATTTCACGAGAAAACTAGGAATCATCATCTCATTTTCCGAAATTAAAATTAATTCATTTGTCCTCCAGGACCCGGCCTTTTTTCTGAGTTCTCGATTCTGTGTATGTTTCTATACAGAATCGGTAAGGCCTACGTCATAACTCGTGGTCTCTGGTAGAAAAAAAAATATGAAATTGAGATGATGATTTCTTCAGATTTCTCTCAAATTGTGGAAATGAATATGCGTTGAAATAAATACCGTGATACGTTAAAATCTAGGTTCATGGGTTGTGATGTCCTTTGAGAATTTATATAGTCCCTCTCCCCCTTCTCTTTTCTGAACGCAGGTATAAAAACTACTTAAACTAATGAAAAAAGCAACTAAATCTATAATTGGTGATGAAATTAAAATAGTTTTTCCACGAGAACACGCCACCGTCTCGTATATACATCTGTCGTTAATTCATCTTGGTGTATCCATAAAATGTCTGACATAAAACGTATTATAATGTTGATCGAATAAGGTCATAAAGCAGAGGACATGCGCATTAACGACCATCCTGGTCATCACACCACATTAAACATAATATTCTTTGTGTAGAGAAATGGTAGGCCCGATCGACCGTCTCCCCTATATATTAATAGTAACAGACGGTCGTGTCGATCTACCAACACAAGTACAAGAGAATGTACTCTCATTAATGGGTAATGGGGTAATAAACATATAATAACGTATTGAGAAAGGCCACTACAGAATATTAGTTATTATGATGTTGGTAGCTCCACTGAATAAGCTTAATAGATCTTGATGTTATAAACATATAAAAACGACCAACTTTATTATTTGAATTATTTATTTTTATTGCATAATTTTTCTGAGTGCAATGTATACATTTCAATGGATCTATTCAATGAGGAGAAAGACTGGTTATGAAATACTACAACAAAATCAATTTAAATGTCACCTTTTTTGTACTTCAGTTCATGCGTGTTTGATATTACTCTTATTTTCATTTCATATAGTTGTTTCCAATTACTACTAGGAGAAAATTTTTGAACTAGAATATATAATACTGCCCCAACTAATGAAGGAAAATGCATAGTTTGAATTATGACATATAAAGTAACATGTTATTGCTATCCATATTCCCGCCGAATGAATTGTATGAATACAATACATAAACAGGCATGATTTATTATCAACAGAAGCCAAAACTATGAATCCGTCATTATTTCCACCGATTGCTAAATGATGGAATAGATTAAACATCACTACAACTTTTGTGGCTAGATGTGTGGATAATATGGAAGAGGACTTTTCAACCAGAACAACTTAAATTACATATCGTAAATAATTGGGAAACACAAAATCCAATCAATCCCAGCACTTGATACCCGTTGAATGTACATATATTTGTGTGACAAGCATTGTTGTGTCTAAACGTACTAGTCTATAGTATATAATTAGCAGAGTCCTATACTAAATATGGCATGCTATTGCCTTGTTTACAACAGCCCTGCTTTCAAACAAATTGCCCTGTTTTACTATGAAATGAACGACGCAGGAACGAGGGGGTTCTATGTGGTGACGACTGGAGTAGACTGGGACACACGAATCGTCGTCATTGTTACTCGTACCTCACTCGATATGAATGATTATTGAGATAATATTCATTATATCATTGATATATGTATTTACATATTCATATAATACACACAAATATAATATATATATATATATATATATATATATATATATATATATATATATATATATATATATATATATATATATATATATATATATATATATATATATATATATATATATGGTAGTGCCAACACTTTGTGGATTTCACTTCTTCGAAACAGTTATCGGATTCAGAAGGAATCTATGGCATCTCGACGTTTCGAAGAACTACGGCTGTGGCCATCTTCTGGATTCGTCTCATCCATGAACTGGATTCCAGTTCGCGGACGAGACAACTCTAGAAGATGACCAGCCGTAGCTTTCGAAACGTCGAGATGTTAGGTTCTTTTTAGAACCGCCAAATGTTTCAAAGAAGGACAATCCGCAAAGTATGACATTACCATCATCCATTGGCCCTCAAAACCTTCACAATCACACACACACACACATATATATATATATATATATATATATATATATATATATATATATATATATATATATATACCTCATAAATCATTTGCGATCCACTTGACTTTATAGTGCACTTGAACCCATGGGAGGTATGGTTCCGATTCACCGACTCTATCCCATCCTACACCACTAATGCACGGATGGTATTGTGCCTTCACCTCATGCTAATACAAGTGTGTGTCCTAATTTGCAACCGATGCATGTATATAATTCAAGTAGTAGCTTCATCAAATTCCTACACTAAATCAGCCCCTCCGTTTGTCACGATCATTTATCTCGAACCTCCGCGTATTGAACAAACATTTTGTTCATCCTGTCTCTATGGCAATGAGACAAGTACAAACTTGCATATAATGAATTGATTGGGTAACATTGCGAGCCATGTCGTTTTATTGGGGGCCACTAGGGTCATTGCGATTTATTGCTTGAAACACTTGTGTGTAGAGAGGAATAACAGCACTGCAATTTATTGTGGTGATAACACTTGGCAGGGACGCATGCGTTTGTTTTTATTTGAAACTAGACCATCTCTGATTCTGTGTGAAATGAGGACAAATCTGAAATTTTGCTGTTTTACGATATGACCCTATCAAAAAATGGGTTAGAGAGGAAGTAAGAGGGATTTATTTATGAACCGTCATCCTCTCTTTCTATTCATATTTCTCACCGAATTATCAGAATCATGATTCACTCAAATCATATCTGTCATTGAAACTGAATTGTATGTTTTACGTGATGAATATTGGATGATTTTTTAAAAGTGTTGATCATATCAAAATCATACCCTGGAATTAAATTGGCATCATAATATGTGAAAAATTGAGGAACAATTTTTAACAAATAACTCACAATGATAAAAACTCTAATGCCCGGTATTACGAATGATAAATTTGTTGATTAAGCGATAATTAGTAGATTAGCTTACTGCAATTGATTAATTAGCTTAATTAACACATTTTTACTATTGGTAATATGGGCTCTAATTACGATAAAATTAATCCGTGTGTCCATGTGGACATCAATCAATCAATGATTAGCGTTTTCTCTTTGATTTTTTTCCCTGATAATCGTTATGAATGTTGCAGTGTTGCGAATATTCCAATTTGATGTAATATAAGTTATTTGCATTTGCGAGTATCACAGTGTTGATATAACGGAATTGCAACGGTGTTTTTTTTATATCTCGTAATTCAAGCAATTAATAGTCTGGACGGGAAACGTCATCATTCGCTGTGGCGTTAATCCAATAATATTATTCATATGTCAAACTGACAGATTGCCAGTGGCGAACTGTCAGGATTCTAGTATGTGGATATTCGTTCATTATTATTCATTCATTATACTTCGTATTATCAGAGCTCTCTGAAGATAAAAATATTAATTGACTTATTATTATCGAAAACTATAGACACTGTCTCTCCACAGAAAGCGTTCTTAAATTGAGAATGTCAAAGTGCACAAAATAATATGTAACTATATATAACTATAACTATAGCATATTTCGTTTCAACTATCAATTTTCGAACAGTTCTCTCCGAAGTATTCAAATTTCATCATATATATTTTCAACAGTCGAGTCATGTGACACAACATTTTAATTTTCAAATTACGCATTCCCAACATGAATATTTAATTACGCATCAACGCACGTTTTCACCAAACCAAATTCCGTCAACTTGTAAATACAAGTATATAGTACATAAGCCTGAACCCTATCCGCCACTGCCCCCTCCCCTACCCCCCCCCCCATACACACCCCTTAACGCTAACCACCCGACTAACGTATCGTGTGGTCAGACCATGCAGAGGGTGGAATGTGAGGGCGACAGAAATGTTGTCGCGGTCCTCCAGAACGCTCGTATATACGACAGAGCGAGGACGGAAGACCTCTCGCAATTACCAATTAGCCGCAATCTAACTAATTATAGACCTAACTAACTCGATCACCCTACTACTACAGTATGCCAGCATACATACATGCATACCCACTTATACCTTATACCGGAGGTAATATGCGAAACTAGTTTTCGGGGAAACCTCAAACTAAACGATGTAAACGGAGACGGGGACGATGTGGAAAGTTTCTTGTTCCCGTTTCTAACAAGATTTCACACATTATTCTCTGTTAATGTCACATTTGGAATTATATTACATTCTGAGCGGCACGGTGAACTAGGTTTGAAGAAGTTTGTATAGGGGTGAGTTCATCTAGTAGAATCTCAATTCAACAGAGGATCGAAATAGTATTGGAAAATATAATTGTTGAGATTGAAAATATATTTGTGAATAATTGTAGTAATCAACCGCTGTTTTCGTTTTCACGTCGCAAAAAAAAAGTTTCGATTCTGAGATGTAGCATGGGAAAGCAAGAGGAGGTGAAAGTGCTTCTAGTGAATAAAATAGGCCATTTTCATAGTTTGTGTAATCATTCGATGGAAAAATGATGTGGAGTATTCTGATATTTGGTTTGTAAGTAGGCCCATTATACAACTTTTGGTGAGAAAGATGTATTCGCAATGACTTCATGAGATTGATTCCTACCCTATCGAATTGATGAAAATGATGATTTGATCGGAAATCTCTCCACTGATAGCAATCTAGGCTAATACCAAATGAGTCAGTAAAGTTTTTTTGTAGCAAAATAAGACATCGTTGACCATAAACAACATTCGGAATCATTTTATATGATTTTGAAACAAAAAGTCCGTCGTTGGTATATGAGATTTGAAACCCGGCTCCTCCACCAAAAAGGTTTTCTTTTCGAATTTATACTACATGACAACTTATTTCAAGTTGTGGGTTCGATCCCAGGGATGATTTGATTTTGACCAGGAAAAATTCGCGTCAAGCTGAAAAGTTGGTAATATTGGAAAGACACTATCGGTCAAAACTGAGAGTCCTCAATATCTTAGCGGTATTTTATTAATGAGCCGACAGAGCGAAATCACCGAATCAATTTGAGAGAATTACAACTATCTTAAAAAAAAAATGGAAATACCAGGGCTGAAAATCAATTACAGTTTATTAAAATGATCAATATGTAAAATAAATTGGAGCTCCATAACGGATGTGAATAATTTATAGTTGAAATATATGTTAAGGGATATAGAACTCCAATGATAGTTCAGGGATCGCGGGAAATAATATGAGACGAATACTTTATAAATCATGAATCCGAATATTTTGCTGCGTTCGACATTTTCCCCATTGGATATCCGATTTTGCTCCTCTTTGAGTGGCTTATTCCATAATGCTGTTCCAAGTTCGCTCATTCACTCTCACATAAACGGATACATCGTTTCCCTTGTCGCGGTTTATGGGGAAATGGTGACATCGTTTCAGAGCTATCTTGGTACGACTATCTTGTCTCCAACTTCACAAAGACAAAACCAAATTCCTATTAAACTTAACTTTCAATAGGAATAATATATTAATATGTTACACTCCAACTATTATGGTATGCTCAGTTTAGTGCCTCTCTTCCTCCTCACATTGCGAAAATGGTAAACTTAGTCAAACTTGGCGAATTACGTAACTACCCGAACGAAGTCCCATTAATAAAAGGAAATAATTCAGAACTTTGACCTTAATGTGTGAGAAATATTGATACTTATGATCATTCAATATCGTCACCATAGAAACTCTTGGTGTAAGAAAAAACATAATAAATTTTGAATTTCATATCATGTAGGCTAATTACCCCTGATATAGGTCAAGGCCTAGATTGTTGGAAAGAGAAGTTTCGGAATGATTATTTTCCGGGATAAATTGTTGGAACTATTGGAGAATAAGGTTGGGTTGGCCTAATATATTTAGGCTAGATTGGCCTAAACTCTAGGGCTCTAGGCCTAGATTGTTGGAAAGAGGAGTTTCAAACAAATATTTTCCGGTATGAATGTTGGAACTAAGGTTGGGTTGTCATGATGATTATTTTGCGTCGAAACTATGAAATTATGAATATATCAAGATATACTTATATTCAATATTTGTATTCATGCCTTCCGATTTCTCAAATTCCACGAACCATATTGAGATACTCATTTTTCAGTTATAGGTCTAATATGAATGAAATTTTCCATATCCAGTGTTGTCTTTTTGAATCTGGACAAGCATTCTTCTCGAGTGGTACTCTACTACCATTCGTTTGAAGTATACGCTCTCAAAAATGCGCGAAATATAATTTTTGAACCACAAATTTCATGTAAGAACAACAATAATATGTCAAAGACTTTCCAAAAAATATATTCATCAATTCAAATGCCATAAATGATCCATGAAAAAAATATGAATTTCATAGAATATGAATTCTATATGAATAATTCTGATTCGGTAACAAAATATGAATTCCATCAAATACGAAGCATGCATGTAATAGATTTGTTCAACATCGAAACTTGACACGAAGCCCATTGTTATCCAATTATGGTGAATGGATGACAAGATATTGTTCGAACAGAGCACCACAAGGGAGATCTCATCAACTCATTATATTAATTAACTAATGAAGATATATCTACCGCCCGTGTCGGCTGCGGGCCGCCCGAATATCAAGTAGAAGTGGAGAAAGTTATATTGATAATGTGGGCTCAACAAAATGTTAGTAAAATGCATACATCCAATAGGAATATAAATAACGATGACACTGTCAAACTCCGAAGCAAATTTATAAGAAGTTGTGAGAAAATATAATATATAAATTGAAGAAACAGTGATAGATATATTATACAAGAATTAATGATTTATTCATGACATATTCATCACCTCTTTAATTTGGTTACTGTCGCGAAATCATTCCATCGATTCATCATCCCCTAGCTGCTCATTCGTACCCCCATATGGAAAAGTAATTGGTCGTGTTCAAGCATCAAGTGTACAACAACGATATATACATATATATATATATATATATATATATATATCACATATATACGATATCACATATACGATATATATAAATATCACATATATATATATATATATATATATATATATATATATATATATATATATATATATATATATATATATATATATATATATATATATATATATATTTTTTTTTCATGTCGATTTCTCGGACAGACCAAGTTTCTCTATTGGAAGAAATTGCGGTCGCATTCGAACCGTGTCTTCTTTGGCAACGTTTCTGCAGGATGTAGCTTGTTTGCCATCTTCACGGTATGTTCTCAACAGGTCAGCAAACTGAGGTTTGAGATGAATCCGTCAAGACAAGATGACATAAAACATAATCCTGCCAAAACGTATGCGAAGAAAACAACTACAATTTTCTTCCAAAATAACAAACGCAGTCTAGTTGACATATCAACTCGATATTTATATAAATATATATTTTATATCTAAGACCTATATTTGATTATTCATGATTATTCATATATTCATGTCATCAAATGAGTCGAATTAAAATTCTGTTTCTGTCGGCAATTGTGAAACATTTATTGCATAAAGCCGAAAACACATCAATTTCATCATAATAATTAAAATGGTTGTGATATATTATAAACATGGATCATATTATAATAAATAATTCGAGTACATATGAATATATAAGCTCAAAGCTATTACTGATTCCAGGAATTCTTCACCTAACAATTATTACGATAATAGCACCACGGTGAATTTCAGTCAGAGATTATTCCTTAGGGATACAGTGAGGGATGATAATTGCAATAGAGTAGAGTTTGCAATACAATAGTTCATGTATTATCGTAGCATCTATACAAACAGAAGTTGCAAATATGTCAATAGACATTCACTACATATGAACGTCCTTGTTCTTGTTCACATTTAAGCTTTTTGTAGTCATACTGATTCACCAGAGTACGTATTTCTGTTAGAATACCAATATTGAAATTGAGTAAGTATTTGCTAAATTCATTAGATCTTTTCAACGAATTGGTAATGTATTAACCAGAGAAAAAGATTGATTGTTGAAAATTGGTAGTTGAATGATCCCACCAATAGCTACTCTACTCGGCGGCGCTGGGTATACAAAGAATCGAAAGAATTGATTAAATTTACTAAAACGTGTGCCTTATGCGGAACTCGAACCACGCCCAACCTAACTTGAATTTTCAAGCAGTGCTTTGGGTGAATGAGCCGCAAACGGCAAAAGGAAGGGGAGGGAACTCGAACTGTATTCAAATAATGAGGAAGGAAATCATTCCTCTATCACTCACACATTCGTACCCCCAAGTAATCGATCAGTTATTTGGGGTGGGTATTATTTATCGGGAATGAAAGCTAGACCCAATTACTCTACATCTCCACTACATCGATACACCGGAATGGTGAAAAAATCAAATCAAAATTAAAACTAAAAAATCCAAATCAACACCGAAAACTTGACTCAACGAAAATGTCTCCAATTAAAGCTAGGGATAAAAATATCGGATTCTTCGGAAGGGGCATTCGGCGCTAACAATATTCCGAATGAAATAATTAGTTGTGATATGAATGAGCTCCAAATAGTGTACGAGATAGTATGAGTGTAACACTGGTACGTGACTACCCTTTACTTTTGCCATTGCAAGTTGATGTGACCATGTTTACCACCCTTGTTTCTAATCTCGTTCAGTTCCTCCATTGTTTACCGATACTTGTTTTGTTCTCATCTCTGTTCTGTCTATAACTCATAGCATCCTTGTTTCTCATAGAATCTCTCTCTCTCTCTTTGTTTGTGTCCTAGATTGTCGATGGCAACGCCAAGACGGACGTAAGCAATCGTAAGGATCCGGGTCTATTCTGTGGCGAGACTGAACAACCGCAGACGTTCATCTCAGAGACGAGTTTCGTCAAGGTGTTGTTTCATACAGACAACTTCACAGATCAAACTTACTTCTCGTTCGACTCCCGGGCAGAGCAACAGTTTGAAGTTTACCTCAGATATGGCCAGCATCCAGAGTTGTATCCGAATAGAAGAGGGGAGGTAGTAGCAGGGTGAGTTGGTCTACGATCGTATCTGCATGCAGATATAGCAATTATCGATGATTTTTATTCAATATTGATTGGTAATTAGTTATTAGACTAAGACCCCATATTACCAATAAAAAAAAGTATTATTAGGCTAATTATTAATTGGGATACAAAAACACCATTGGTAACCAAGAATAATTGGATGAGCGAAGCGAAGACTCAATTACACTTGACCCGAAAAAAATGTACATGTTTTTTTTTTTTTTTTTTTTTTTTTTTTTTTTTTTTTTTTTTTGTTCGCGCTCTACAGGTCAGCCGAAAATTCAAATTCGATTGAAACTTGGCATGCCCATGTGTCATCATCTGGATTGAATCCCATTAGTTTTTATACGCAATCGGTTGCACCACTTCTGAGAAAACTAATTTTCCATTTTCCAACTAACCCATAAGAATAAGCCAGAGAAGAATTTTCATAAAAAAAATGTCCTTCAAAAAATTTCAAATTTTCACCAAATTTCAATATAATAATGATACATATTATTCCGAACTTTCATTGGAATCCAACCAGTCGTTTTGATATAAAATATTATGTAATGACAAAAAAAAGCAAAAGAAGAATTTTCGTACAAAAAATGTCTTTCGAAAAAATTCAAATTTTCACCAAATCTCAATATAATGATGATACAGATCATTTCGAACTTTCAATAAAATCCAATCAGTCGTTTGGATATAAAAAATTATATAATGACATTTTTACACATCGTTTTGAAGCTATTAAGAAAACCTATTAAATCCAAGCAACAAGTGTCACCAATTAATGGAAAACGATTAAAACAAGGCCTTCTTTATTATAGAAGAAATTATTGAGAATGAGTAATGAATATAAAAGGTGGTTCTCAAGGTGTATATATGTATACAGCTGTCATCACGTTTCATATAGTAGTCTAATATTACAATATAATATAATATTAAATTGCATCTACTATTTCGTTCATGAGAATAGTCTACGAAACAAACCAACCAAATGGAAAGATTGATTTTTAGCTTGAATGCCGTCAAAACAGCAACTTGATATAACAATTTTTGAAAGAATTCAATGTCATTCATTAGCTCATCCATCAACGCGGAAACACATAACGCGTTTTCCTAGTAACAAGTTAAACCACTAATTAACGTTTAATCAACAAATTTATTATTCGTAATACGGGACCTAATTACATTTCAAGTCAGTGGTGAAATTTTTGTGCTATTTGCTGATTTTTGAAGTGTATAAATTAAAATCGCCTACATATTATTATAGGTTTCCTTTTTTATTCTGGTTTGCACTCCTTCCTTATATTTAGTACCTATATTTATTTCTGTTTTATGACAGTGGCTCTTTTACTCTTGGATTATTATATCTATGGTAGCAGACAATTTGGGCCACTATGATAGCCGTAATCCAAGTCTAAATACAGTCCCTGGCAAATTATTTCACAACCATTGTATTGGGCCGTAGATCTTTTCTGTAATTCTCTCTGGATATTTTATGTTCGTGGTTCTTTCTCATTATTTGCGAAGCTTTGCTGAACCTTTTCCTGATCTCCCTCCAAGCTGGTCTCTAAGCTGGTAAATATTTGTCAACCGAGCCTCTGTCTGTCATTCAGCGACTAATGCATAAAACAAATCAAGTCAATCTGTACACAGAATCAAACAAGTGTGACTTTTATCATGAGCTGGTATTTCAAAAATAAGATTCATAGATTTATGTAAGAAATAATCAATTGAAATATGTTCAATGATGGAATTTTGTGAGTTGATTATTCAATAGAAATATATGTATATATATATATATATATATATATATATATATATATATATATATATATATATATATATATATATATATATATATATATATATATATATATATATTAATATTATTATCCGCAACTCCTGAGAGTGCAAATCATGTACAATACAATACAAATATAAAATTTATATGTACATATTATATTATTCATATCCATTATAAATAGTATTTATATATATTCTATGATAAGTTATTTATTCAGTGAATTCACATTTATTCACCAAAAATTCAGAGAAAAGGAAAATCGCTATATAATTTTGGAAAAACAATATGATAGAATGATGGGTACTGAAGAAAGTAGGAATTACAAGAAAAGTTGAGAATATCAAATGATGTACCTCTTGGTCCAATTTCAAACTTCTCCAAAGTTCAGAAATATGCGCTCTACTTTCAAAATTGATTGACCAATTTTTTCATTATTTCAATGTTGAAAACTTGACAGTATGTCACAAAGAGGGAAAATAAAATAAAGAACAAATTTCAAATAAAATGCAAACCTGTGAAATTTTTGTAGAGTAATCCCTACGGTTTGAAAACCAAATAACAAATAACGCAACTCATTGATTTCTCCAACCCCCTCTCAGGTCGTACTGCGAGCGAGTATTCCGCGACTGTCGCCTCCAAACGTGCTACGTACAATCGCCCGCCTACCCAGGCGTGTATCCACGCGGCCTACACTGCCGCTACCACCTCAACACCCGTCTGCCGTTCATCAAGCTCTACATCGAGAATGAGGAGTTCAACATCGACGGTCAACGATGCGAGAACATCATGACGTGCCCGATGAGACCGATATCATCGGGCGTTCAACACTGTCCGTACGATTACATCAAGATATACGATGGGAAAGACGAAGGCAGTCCTGTGATTGGCACTTTTTGTGGTGAGATTTCGTACAAAAATAATATATATTCTCACTCCACAAGAGTTGGAGGCAGTCTACCAATATAAGAAATACAAATATAATCATTATCATAATGATAAAAAATAAATATGAAGAATATTTTAATGAATTATAATCATAAAGGGTGAGATTTACCATAAGAAACACCACTACATCATGCAAAAGCATCAATTATTGAATCCGCTCCAGTGGCTCAGTCAACTATCGCTAGCGGTAGAAACTGAATTCACCATCGGGCGTGGGTTCGGGTCCCACTTAAGTGATAAGGTTGTGTAAAGATCCTTTCACCTATTATCAGTTCATCGTTTCTTCATTACCCGCTCGTTCGTAACCCCGTATAACCTAGCTGTTAGTGAGGTCGTTAAGTAGAATTAAAATAGATTTTTCAAAAATGTGGGAATTCTTTAAGTACCTCTGAAATTGCCAGAGTACAGTTGTTCAAGTGGTAAACCATCTTCCTCTCTTATCAGTACAAATTACTTGATGTTTCAAGAATTTGGGAAATTCAATGTGCATGCACTCCACGAGGTGAAAACTGACTACACCACCCAACAACCACTGGTTGATTCCTTGATCGTCTATCGTTATCATTATATTCAACCGTACTCACAATAATGTGGGCCCCATCATAGACCCATCATAGACAGATGTTCCATCAGGGTAGATGTACGAATGGGGATGGGAATAGTGATGGGAAGGACTTGGTTCATGTCCTGTTATTGAGGAACCATCACATCACATTATTTTATTTCCAATCGTTTATTATTCCATTGTAACAATCAAATAATAGAATATCAATCAATTACCTATAATTAATAACACAATTGTTACCATTCGATGCATGATTACAATAAATTTATTGATGGTGATCATATTTTGACTTGGAAAAGCAACCCCGAATAAAAACTACCCACTTTAATTCGGTAGCATTACGTTTATTTGTATACTCTTCTGTTTTTGTTCCTCCGTACTTGACCACTCATTTTTCACACGTTTCAGGTATGGGCAAGTTTCCGTACTCGATCATCGGCACTTCGGAAGACCTCTTCGTCGAGTTTGTCAGCTCGCAAGCTGGCCCGCTGCTTAACACCGGCTTCCACTTCAACGTCGGCAACTGGCCCGGTCACGTCGAGACGGCTGGCAGTCGTAACGGCACTTGTGATTGGCTGTTGACTAGCGAGGATCTGGCGGCGTCGGGTGGCTCGGAAGGGATATTTCTGTCTGTGGCGCACTGGTATCCACCGCATACTTCGTGCACTTATCTAATGCAAGGGAGAAAGGATGAAGTGGTCAGACTTTACTTTCCGAGGTAAGTGTGATGATTATACGAATGTTTTATGGATGAATCATAGACAGAAACTTATTCAGGGAGAGACTTTGAAGTGAAACTAAACTATGGTAGAAGTTGTTACAGCCCATGAATAGCATTGTCAAAACATTTCAATAATTATCGTAGTTGTATGTTCGAATAAAATGACCAACACAGTGCAGAACTGAAACACGTATACCGTAATGAGGTTTTAGCATGGCCACCAAATGCCATAATATGTGAACATGGACAGTAGTTGAAGTCCTTAGTTACATTAATTATTCGGGTATCACTCATGAGAATTCATTTTTCTTCGAGACCTTCTAAAATGCATCTACATTTTGGATGTATTATAATATATACATTAGTATATTATATAAATAGTCAAAATTTCAACTTGAAACGAAGTTACTATTATTCAAACTAACGACCAGTAGAACTTATGCAATTATAATCTAATTTCTACATTCACTAACAGAACAAAAACAAATTCAAGAGTAATAAGTACATAAACCCAACCTGACACAAATCATTATCAGTGACATGGCGAGATGTTTTCCTTCGTAAAAGCTCTCTCGTAACGACCAATTGGTCAATTAGTGAATTTCAAGCAAAGTGACAGGACGACAGAAGCCCAATCAATCTCTTTCCGGCCAACACGAAGTCCAATTAGTGACGCTGATTGACAGACATTTCTTAGTTCTTACCAGCATTAAATGGTTTTGCACTCTGTTAGATATAGAAGCACACATGCATGGTCGAGGTCGAGTTATAATTCGTTTGAAGTGATGTGTTATTTGGGAGGTTCAATGAGAGAACAGTCAGGAACTTGCGATAGATGAACAACTACTTCTGTCTGACCTATATTTCCATGGTGAATAACGTCTCAGCCCATAAGTCATTTCAGAGTCATATACAATGTGGAACGCAGGACGAGCCTGTGTCCTTGATAATATATCACTAAACATAAAAATTACAGTCGATTCGTTTAGTGTGTCATAACGAAAGTTATCATAAGAAAATAAAATTAGTACCGTACTCATTATTAGATTCAATATTTCTGATCTTCTAATATAACTCTCAATCTGTAATGTAGAGCTATTTGATGATTCAACCATTCTCAAAACTGAGAAAATGCAAGGCATGTTTGACGGTTTGACAAATGAGTAGGCTCTTTACATGAGAATGAATCTGTAAATTTTCATCATTCCTTGCCGATGATATCAAAAAAAAAAAAGTAAAGTAAATTCGACCTAACACTGAAATTTTTCGACACCGAAACTTTACCATGCTCTTCAGAAATGATATTAGTCTCATATTCTGATCCTAGTTTTCGCATCAACCGAATCGAGTCTCCGATCCAACTTTTCGACGGAGACTGCGGAGAGTCGTTGACAATCTATGACGCTTCTTGGCCCGACGACGCGCGTATCATCAAGACTTTCTGCGACACGTTTTCTCGAGCCATGGAAAAACACGACTTCGTTTCAACGGGTAACGCTTTGTTCGTGCGTTTCGAGAGCAAGACTGGCAGCTACTCAGGGTGAGAGTTCAGAAAGAACCAAGTTTGATTCTTGGTAAAACCGTAATACTACAAATCGGGCTTCAGTATGATTCTGCTTCCGAGTGTTCATTGTTCGTACTGTTTCATGAAACAAGTATTTCTCATCAAGTTAGATTGAGAGTTCAATTTAACGATGCTGGTAATTATGATATATTCATCTACTTTTCATTCGGCTCTTGTCATATTGAATCTATTCGGAATTTGAGTTCACACAAATATTTGAAATCACAAAATAATAATAAAATGAACAAAAAAGATTGAAAAAAAACAGAGGATGGCAAAAATTTCACAAAAATGAGAAAAATATTGAAATAACTGAAATCGAGAGAATCCATTTTGATATCGATTGAAACCCTGATATCGGATATCGATCGAAAATATAGAAATCAAACAGAAACTAGGTAAATATAGAATAAAATCAATTCAAATCCTTTAATAATGTCATTATTTTTCCAGGTCCTCACTCTACTACTGGGCCCATTACGATTTCTTCAACAACACTCATTATGGTGATCATGTTGAGAACACGCCCTGCGACGAACTGTTCACGTCTTGGAAATCACCAAAAGGAACTCTACGATCGCCGCTCAACTCTCTCGTCTACAAGCGCAGCGACACTTCGGAGGACGTTCGGTGTTTGTATCGCTTCGTCACTGACAAACGACTGTACGCTCGAGTCATTCTCACGATATTGTCAGTCAATTTCAAGGTAAGCAGGTTGTTTGGAGAATCGATGCATTTCGATGCAATCGATGTATTTCTCTGAAGAAATAGAGTATATGCTACAGACTAGAATATGTATAAAATGTAGTATATAAATGTGAATAATATAATATAGTGTATAATACAATATATTCTATACATATTTGTACCACACTGTCAGTATCATCCATCATCGCAATAATGTATAGAGTATTCCTTAACACAATTCTATACATCTATTTTCTATTAGCATCAAAAACCTGACACAACCTCAATCAAGATTAGGAGGAACAAGGTAGGATCGTTCTTACAAGGGACCACATATTATAATCTCATCACCTTAAAGGAAATAATTGTATATAGCGCAACTCATTTAACAAAGTGTAGATAGTAAATTTATAACGTAGGGGATATGAAAAAAGTTTAATCACTCGTTCTGAGGAATCTATTTCTTCGATTTTTTGGTCAATATGTAGTCAATATTGATAGTCGTCAATTTATTCAATCTCTCATCTTATTTCAGGAGCATCCATACAACTCGCTACCTTGTGGCGACTGTTGGGAAGATCGTCTCGATAAGCTTCAAATCTGGGAACCGCTTACTTTACCAAACACCACTGTCCTGTCTCCGGTTCCCGGCACCGGTGTCTGCCTCTGCAAAGGCGGTTCGAACCCTCCAATCAAAGGCACCAAGGAACACGGCCAGCCTGTCACCATAGTCTCTCGTACTGAACAGCTCAATCTCCAACTCCTAGTAGACTCGGCTCATGCGGCATCCAGCTATTTCAAACACCAGACGCCACTATTCGAAGCACGATACGAGTTCGTGCACGGACCATTGTGCGGACCGCCGTTGATACCGTCGACAACAGACGGTGAATTGCATTTCCCGTTCTACGAAGCACTCGGCTACGTTGAACCGCCGAAGACACTTCAATGCATTTGGGAGTTACGAGTATCCCGGGAACGTGACCTGTGGCTTCATTTCGACAAGTTGAAATTCGCTTCGAAACACTGTGAAGACGGCTACATTGAAGTTTATCTACCTGGCAAGATCGAGCCATACCTTTCCGTCTGCGGAGAGAATACGAGCTCTGTCAAGGACTTGCCGATAATGACCGCTGCTGAATTAGCGAGAGGTGCGAGCGGTGAAAGTCCCTCGATAAAGATACAATACATCGGCACTCTTTCCCCCGCTCAAGCGTCTTTCAAAATAGCGTGGACCGAGCTGTTTCACCTTCCACGCAACCCAGATGGGTCGTTGATGACATCACGTCTCGTAGAAGGGGGAGACGGAATTTCTACGCCCGAAATATACGAAGGTTGCGAGTTCATGTGTCCTGGCGACTCCGGACTCTGCATTCCGCAACGATTAGTTTGTAACGGAGTCATCAACTGTCCAAACATATCCACGATTACGTTTACGAGCGGCACTGTCGTGGACGTCGAAGGATCAACGGGAACAGGTGTCTTATTAGGTCCGAGTGACGAATCCATCGAGCTTTGCGCTAAAGTCGAAGTGGACAGCGTGAATTGGTTAGCGATAGGATTAGGTGCAGCGGGCGGTGGCGTACTCGCGATATCGTGTCTGGTCGTGCTCTGTCGTGCTTGTTGTCACAAACGAGCAGGCGAGGACGATATTGACGTGCCTTACTGATATCAGGCCAGACACCAGCTGAAAACTTCACAAGAACTGGCACTTGGCTGGTAAATTGATAGTGTACGATACACATACATACTGTTACGTGTTTTTATAGAACAAAGAAAACGTGAGTTGTAAGATAAATATGCGTGATTTTGGAAGTTGATTTTGTGTTTTAGATTAACTGTACCTAGCTAATCTTAGATATACGTACGATTGTAATTTGTAAATAAAGACGATTTTGGTATGATAGAAGAGCTACATTTCGGCAGTTTGTATATCAACCAAGTTTGTAGACTATGAAAAACTTCATTAATGCAAGAGTGAAAGCCGCAATAGAATTACAATACAAGGGCATCCAATACCAACATAACGTCAAATAAAATATGTGAGTGAAAAGAAAATCATGAATATCAAGATGACGTTCACCTTACGCCAATAGTGCTACGTAACCAGTATGAAAACTTGAAACAAATATGGGTCATCATAATGACATCATGATTCTGTTCAATGATATCAGGATTCATTTATATATAGATTTCGAGATCAACACAATAAAAAACTGACACGATAATCTTCAATTTCTAATATAATACACAACTATTTTCTAACAGATGGGTATAATATGATTTCAGTAGCAAATATACATACAAGTTCATATAATTGATAGCCAATATAACTGATAATTATCAAAGATTTTGTATTGATATTTAGTATGCAAACTTACGAAGATTCATTTCTGTATTAGATTAGGTGAAAATTTAATTTATCCGACTATTAGAATATTATCAATTTGTAAATTCTGTGAAAATTCATTGAAAAAAATATTTATAAATAAATATTTATAAATAAAGAAAAATATTTTCAACGTTCAACGCAACAATATCAATTTGTATGAAAATGTGACAACTACAGCAAAATACTCTGCAACAATCACACGTGTTACAGTGACACTCGAGTACTGAGGAATTGACAGTGCCCAACTAGCTACCAGACTAAAATAACTTGATCGTTTCTGATGATAATGTTGTATTTATAAGAAATGTTGAAAAAATACCGAAGTGAGAGTTCAGGCAAAGAAAGACTAGTTGAATGAATGTGCATCATATGACAAAACTGGAAGCATCTTATAGATAATATACGCACACTTGGCCGTCTGAGTAGATGGATACGTTCCACGATTCAATAAGTATCATCGTAATGAGAAAAATGTAAAGTGATTAGTGAATCCAATCTGATTTGAATGCAATGTGGATTAGTTATAATCACAATGTACCAATTTTGACTCGGATTAATCTAATCTATTCAATGCAGTTTTTCTTTTTCAAGCACTTCACATTTTTACCGACGACTCAGATCTACAGACAAGAAATGTAAACGACAAGAATGTATTTCTCTTACTATTTACACGTATCTTATCTATGATATGTTTCATCATGTTTCAATGCACTGAGTATGTATATATAATAACAGTCAATGTACAGAAAAAAGTAAGTTGACCAATATTTATTGAATATGAATTGTATAACATTGCAATAAAAAAATATGTTTAATTGTTATTTTTTGTCAATATAGAAGAAAATCTCTTGTTCATATAGGGCTAGCTCCGTAGCAACAATGTAGACAGGAAAAATGGTTTATAATTCTTGAAAAAACAATTGAGAAATAATTGAGAATATTAGGTGTAGGCTAACATAAATTTGATGGGCAAACTGTGATGTTTATTATTGTTGTCGTGCCGATCAATATAATATTTAACAAATGGTTTTCAAGTGAGAACAAAATAGCTTATATATTTTTATTAATAAACTAAATTATATGTCTACAGTGTGCGTTCATTTGCTGGACCTTTGCTATTGAAGGAAGCCTTTCGTAGCAGTGTAAGGGTATTATATATATTGAAGATACTTTTAGTTGCATCATTCCACCATTGTTCTCCATGGAAATTAAAATGAGATGATTCTTTCAATTTTCCAACAAGATGTGCGAGCATTCAAAGTACTTCACTTCGAGAAGACCTACGTATTTCATCTTTGATCAGTGTCAGTAGTACACAACCTATTTGGATAAACAGATTTTATCGAAAAATCCTATAGAATGTGAAGTTAACACGGACATTGAACTTTTTATTTGGATATTGTTGCTTAACAACCATGCCAACACATAGATTATATCTATGAAACATTGAGATAGATAGAAACATTGAAGTTTACAAAATCAATGGTTATCAGGGTACAGAAGTACGAAACAGCAGATGATAATGAAATGATGAATTAATGATTGATAGGTGAGAGGACATTTTCAAAATGCAATGCTTTATGCAGGACTTGAACCCACGCCCTACCTGACTTCAGTTTCTAGCGCAGTGCGTTGGTTGACTGAGCCAAAGGGGTGGCTCAGTAACCCCATAGAGTGGATCATCAAGGGGGTGGACCATTGCAACACGATGGAGTGTATTCATCGATTTCATGTATGACAAATTGTAGGATTTGTTTTGTTTTTAAAGTCTCAAAACAAAATTGATCATCCCATAGATAATTTTGCAATGCATAACTATGCATTTTCAATTTTCATGCATAATTGTTTTGAAACAAACTCACCAATGTTCTGAGAGTTTGAAATAAATGGGGATAAAAAGGCTCGAGAACTTTTTATTTTCAACCATCAATAACTGAACTATCGACAGAGTTTATCTGAAATGTCACAGATACTTATTCTCGAAGATTCTATCTAATTGACGTTGAAATTGTCACCAGTCGGGCATGCTAATAAAATCATTATGTTGAATGAAGGATCGTCAAATATTAGTTCCGCCTATCACAAAACGCTTGGGTTGTAGCTGTACGAGTGTCGACATTCTCGATCGAGATCAAGTCAAGAGACTCAGACTCGTTGGAAATATTCCTTCTCAGATTGAAATTTCAAGTCTCGAAATACTTTCAGGTTTCAAACTATTACGATCTTCACTATGTTTCTATTACATTTCCAATTGATTTGAATTTGCTCGCTTGAATTAAGCTCGCTCACTCGAACTAAATTCGTGCTCGGACTTGTTAGTGTCTCGCCCAAATATAAGTAAAACTCGCTCGAAACTCGCTTGAATTCAAAAAGCTCTGCTCACAAAGCCCTACTGGGTTGAGAGAAAGTAATAAGACATGCAACTGAAAATCACTTCACCATTCCAATTAATTATTAAATCGAATGATATTTTACTCACATGATGTTGGCTTGATCGGGCGATGTCAGAATGAAGTAGTTAATGGGTTGACTTCTCTGGAGTGAACTAAACTCGCACTGAATTTAAACTCTACCTGCACTAAACTGCTCAGAAGTGTACTGATTAATATTAACTAAATATTAGGTATGGTTTGTTTTCGTGTACACCGCATATTGAAGGAAACACGGTGTTTCCCAAAATATAGTCAAATGTTATTCCAATTCGGTCTGAACAAAGAAAGAAACTGCAGTCAGTGCGGGTAGCCTAATTCATAAACACGTCAACAAACAGGTTAAACAATAATGAGTTTCATTTTCTTTTTAGTTCTATAGATTACCGCACTTGTTGAAGGAAAAATGACGGCTCATTTCCGGTATTATGGTTATATCAAGAAGCTTTTCAGCATAGACTTGAAAACTTGTATTTAGCCAACACTCACAGCTGATAGATCACCTATGAAAAAACAAACAATTATATCAACATTCCGTATTAGAATAGCCTACATACATAATTATTATTATATTCACGCATTGAAAAATTCATGTTATAATTCCATATATTGGGCTTATAAAGAAGATAATATATAATGTTGCAAAGAGGGACACACTCTGAAGAACTTTTATTCTAGGGCATTGACATTGTTGATATGGGATAATTATGCAGATATGAAATATTGCATGAGTAGCACATCTGAGAGGAGGGGCAAGGGGTGATATGTCAATAATTTTCAATAGGAAATGCAGCATATGCATTGTAAGATGAGCAAGATTTGATATGAAACAAACTGAAAAGCTATAAAGTATAAGCACACCTTGATCAAGAATCTATCAACTCACTATCTTCGATTCTGTTCCACCATTTACAGATGGCTCGCGATAATGTGAACACACCCAAAAAGACAATGCGTTCAGTTGGTCATTTTAGATGACAATTGTGATGACTGGAAATGTTTGTGTTTACAACGCTTAACCCATTCAATGAAGAATATAATCATTTGTGCATCACTAGCTCATTCCATACTGATAAACCTAATTTTGGTAATCTATCATTATTATATAAACTCATGTAAAACTTGGAACAAAATCTTTGTCCCAAATTAGGTCTAGAACTTGGAATAAAAACTTGTGGCATCATTCAACGGGGCATCACAAGGAAAAACTCACCTCTTCGAAATAATATTGCATCAACAAATTAAAATATAGACCTGTGCCAATTATATTGAAATTTACCTTAGCTGCAGGATCATCTACGCCTATGGTGTTCGTATCCTACACAAACAGGAAACATTACACAATTAGAACTAGGTCAAATGAGAACAAGGTCAAATTAATATGGGAGTTATTCATTCACAAATTCAAAATATATTCATATTGAATAAATTATATTTCTACAATATGATATGAGATTATAGAAAGAATGCCGTCCCAGTGGCTAAGTCAATTATCGCTAGCGGTAGTAACTGAAGTCACCGTTGGGCGTGGGTTCGAATCAAGCATGAGGCATGGGTTTTTGTAAACGTACATTCATCTATCATCTCTTCATCGTTCCATTATCATCCGCTCATTCGTACTCCCATATAACCTAGCTGTTGGTGGGGTCGTTAACCAACATTAAAAAAAAAAGATCATGGAAAAAATATTCCTCAAACTATCCCTATTGAATCTGAGTCAATAAATTGGAAGAATTGATCATTTCATGTGATTGAATGGATCATTTGTTTCACTGATGTGGTCTGGCGTGGTAATTTAGTCGAGAGATGGCCAAAATTGTTATAGTAAATGAAAAACCATTTACAAACGATACTACATTTTACACTGAGCCACAAGGAGAAATTAATAGTGGCACAAATATAAACTCCAGAAATAAGTAATTCTTACAGTCAGTTCATCTTGGGAATTTTTCAAAGCCTGTCAACTGCTGTATATTATTTAGATGGAAAAAATTACGTTTTCCACTCACCCCAAGTTTCCATATGAGTATATCTTCATATCCCGTCACAAAACATGAAGATTGACTCCGGGCAACTGGAAATATAAAACAAAAGATTGAACCGTCTATCGGTAACTGTGCCTCAAAGTTCTCTGTCAGCTAAAGGAGTTTGCAAGAATAATTTCCAGACATGTAAAATCTGGGTAAGCTTGCTGTTTCTTCCTTGTCTTATTCTCAAATCATTCCAGACGTACAGCCTAGCGTTATCAACTGAAATTGATGCCAAATATCGATTAGAAGATTGCCTTCCTAGTAATAATAGAATGAGAATGTCATTTGTAAAAGTGAAATTTAAAAAATCCATGCATCATGTGAGATTCAAACTGAAGCCCAAGGTGACTTCAAGTTCTAAAGCGATGACGCGTTACGGAGGGGGCACAATTACCAATCTATCTGCTCCAACCAGTGATCAATTAGAATCAATCAATATAATGACCATTGTAACCTTGATATATTTATTGATACGTTTTGATACGTTCCAAATTTATCGAAGTGAATGACAGAGCTTAATAGGAAGGGCGTAATGTCGCCCACATTAGTTTTCTCAAACAACATCATTGTTTGACAGATGAGTGTTAGTGAAATTATCAGTGAGTGAATTTGTGAGATTGTATCATTATGTTTGCCAATCATCTCTTTGACTAATTAAATAATGATCATTCATTGACTATCTACATTTTCAGTGATATGACTGATCATCGTTCAATTCAATTGCCCTAAAACAATTGGATTCCTTCAAATGAACTGGCTTCAATAGTTAATTTATCAAGATTCAAACTTTCAAAGAATTTCTTACCGGACATTGCTCTAGCATCTTTGACTTCCATAGTCGAGACAGCGTCCTCAAATCTTGAGTTCCACACCTTCATCAGACCGCTGGCATCAAGGCTGACGATTTGTGATCCAACAAACACACCGCAGATGACGTGACTGTCATGGCCGACCAGAGTCTGGAATGAAAAACCAGTTTTCATTTATTTTCTATAACATTGTATAATAATCCTTACACAAGCCATATAGCCCAAAAGCCACTGACAAAAGTGTTTCCTCATGAGATCTTACGTTCTAATTGGAATCAATGCGCATCAATGAGTGAAAACACAATATGACTGTCTTACAAGCCATCTGGTATCTTTTGATGTATCATTTCATGTACAAAAAACCCATTTTGAGTGAAACGCGTATGGGCGTTTTTCTGTACAAATTGGCGTTTTTTGAATTGATTAACCTTCAGGTAAACCTGGGATGTTTTTGGGCCCTTTTTGTAGTTTCATGTTTAATATTAATGTTGATGTGTTATTCTGAATAGATAGCTCAGATTCTATTTTATGAACACAGATTTTGCTTCACTGTTGAATGTTATGATTAGTTCTGTAGTATTGCTTTGTGAAAGAGCCTTTATATTTCACATACTCACTTTGATGCAAGTGAAGTCGGTAGGTGACCACAACTTGAGTGTACAATCGGCGGACGTTGTAAGCAGTACGTCTCCAATGCCAGGTGAGAAGTTCACGCACAGTATACTGCTTGTGTGACCTTGAACTATGCCTAGCAGTGACAGACCTGAAGGCGACCAAATCTACAACGTAATAATAATAATTAATAATAATACAGTAATAATAATGATTGTTTATTGACTGAAAGGACCATTGGGCATGGGTTCGAGTCCCACATAAGGCATGGGTTTTTGTAAACGTCCTTTCACCTATCATCACTTCACTGTTGTATTATAACCCGCTCATTTATACCCCCGTTTAATCTAGCTGTTGGTGGGGTCGTTAAGCAACATTAAAAAGAAAAAAAATTGTGTACTGGCAGTTATGTCACAAGTTTTGCTTTGTCGTTATAGTACAGGTTATCACAGTAGGTCAACAGTCGTCAATAAAGTACAATTCTTTTTCTATTAAAAATCTTTTTACATGAGATTCAAAAGAGTACATGTTTGATATTGATCGGAATTCATATGGTAAAAGATTACAAAATTTGACACTGTTGTGACCAAATAAATTCAAGAAATCAGGGAAATTGTGTTAATGTAGGAAACTATGTAGGCCTACATTTGTATCAAGATGTTATGAGTAGCTGTTATGAGTAGTTGTCAACAACGTTGTGGTTAAACGTCACGTCACAGTGTCACAGAAAACCCGTCGAGAAATTAATATAAATCCTTAAGGAATGTGTGCATGCATGAGTAATTGCAATATTCAGTGTGGGAAACTGCTACTGTGGCAATCTTATGATGATGGTGAAAAATGTTTCCACAGAAAAAGTAGAATCAAGAAATATCAGCATTCTTTTGAAATTTCAGAAGAGGAATATTGATTCCCACACATCGGAAAGCAATATCAAATTGATAAATATCAACATATTCATATCAGAACATCGATATGTTATGTCCATCCGTACTTTAGCCGTCTTATCCTCCCCAGCTGTCGCAATCATCTTGCTGTTTGGCGAGACGCACAGTGATGTCACAGGCATTGAGTGGGCAGTGGTGGAAAGTTTGACCTAGAAAAAAAAGGGTTAAAACTCAATCCATTTTCCATTTTCTTCATATCTAGAACGTAATCATGCTACATGATTATGACGATCAAGATTATATTGTATTGTATTGTATTGTTTATTATCAGTTGTTTGTTCAATTTACATTTTGTTGACCTTGTCAGAAACTACATAGGTACTAAAACATATATTTGAAGTTTAAGAAACTTAAAATATAATTAACATATAGTATTTTAAGTATTTACCAATTATGAATCATTTCATGTTTGGAGACATAATTTTACCACGCTCATTTTAATTTTACACGCACAGAAAGATTATTCATTAATGAAAAAATTATATGAAAATTGACTTTCTTCTGATTGGTGTTCAGATTATTGAAGCAATGTCAACCTTCAGGTATGGATTAGGTGAAATTGTAATCTTTGATAACTTCATTGGAACTATTATCATGAAAATTACTGGACAAAGAGACAAGATTATCAACCGACAGAATGATTATCAAAACTCGAATAATTGTAGAGAAACCCTATGCTCCTTTGAATATATATTGCTTTTGGAAGATGTTATTGCGTTTCTATCATCAAATCGTGAATATGGTTGTGAATAGTCGTTGACGCTTCAAATACCACAGCTATACAAATATAACCATGATCTTCGAGCATGTTATGTTGGTAAACTACTTTCTTCTCTCATTGGTTTTAATTGAGTATAAAATTATTACAATCATCGTTGCGGTATCATCTTCTGCTGTGCTCCTGTCAATGGCCCAAACCTCCAGACATCCATCTTGGCTCACCGTCACGAATAGTCCTCCCTTCATTCTAATGGCGGCCATTGCCACGACCGGGCCAGCCTCGCGGGAACCAATACCGCAACATGTCATTTCATCGTTTTCGCAGTCGATTCCCCACAAACGGACAGTCCCATCCTGTCAAGAGGAGCTAGTTTTATTATTTCTGCAACAATATTGATGTATGGTTATCTAAATTTGTAAAGAGATTGATAAGCGTTTGATAGACTAGTATTTGGAGAACAACTTGGATACAACTTTACATAACCTTTTCGAGTATTGTCTTTAAGTGCATGTAGTGTTGACTGGGAAAAAAATGATGCGATCACATCGCCTGCAATGCAACTACAATGACTATCGGGAAACTCGATATGCGCAACATTGCGACATTGTGAACCAACATCTGGTTCACTCATCATCGACCGGTGAATGAATGAAATCCATTCGATCCTCCCCCGGTCCTCTTCCTTCAATTATGTCACACAGTGAAAAACATCCATTTTAAATTGTGAAGAATTATTAATAAAAATCTTGTTACATTTCATTTAAGATTGAGATGCTTAATTCCCAAAATGCAAACTATTTCAACATTTTCAGCAAATTTGCTCTGTAAAAATCGAATCTATTTTCTCTCTGACATTGATACATTGTTGTGAGAATATACAGTGTTTTATGGATCAATCTTTTGTCATTTGGTATTCACAACACACCTTGTACATAACATGTGAGAGAAGGTCTATGCATCACATAAATGATCAATGATGAACATGTCACTCAAAACAAATTGAGAGAACTCACTAGTGGTATATGCAAATTGAATAGAATAGTCCAAAACATCTAGACGCAATCAAGAGTCAAGAGAAAGGGAAGTTCTTACTAACCAGCAGCTTACCTCAGCAGCCGATAACAGCAAGTACGGATTTCCGAGAACCATGGCCAATGCGATCAGATTCCCAGTATGCCCGCTCACCCGAATGAAAGATTCATCCAAGAAATTATATAATTTAATTTCTTTGCTGTTGCTGGCAACAGCAAGATGAGAATCGTTTTCCCCAACGAAAACGATGGCAACGATTAGGTAATCCACCACGGGTGGAACCACCTGGAAATCTCCAATATTATTACTCACTTTTGTAGAATATTTGGACATGTTATCATGTTGTCGATGTAGATAACGCGTCTTCGTTATCGTCAGTAATTTCTAGTATCTTCCAATCTAGCGCTAGAATGTATAGTGTGGGCCCTTTGCCTGTTGTTTGGTTTGTTGATCATGCATTGAGTTCAGTATGTATATTCAATACAAATTCTATATTGACATAAGCCTAGCTTTGTCTCTCAAAAACAAACTGAATTAATTACCGGTAAGTGTTAATTAATTTGCAAACTTGTTACCACTATATTCCTTGGTTACCTGAGTTACATTGACTATTAGCTATACTATAGTGGACTCTTCCCCGAGTCTATTATTCAGCAGACGTAATTAGTCTGCTTCGATATAATTCAAACGTTACAATTACAATCCTGATCACGGTAACTGAGGAAAGTTTCATTTGTTTGGCATATCGCATTAACCAGTAGTGTATGAACTCACCTCACTGTAGACAACACCAAAGGGGATGTCTTTCGATTGGGGGACCACACTTGGTGGATCTTCCTGAAAGACAGGACATTAAAGTTTTCATTAAAGATGTTGCATATTCATTGATCGTTTTCATACGAGTCAGATTCTACTTTTTAATTATCATCATAAATACTAGGGAAATGCAGCATATGTGATGTAATATGAGCTAGATATTTATATGAAGTAGGCCCTATAATTGAAAACTCTACACACGTTGAGTTATATAAAATACACTTGACATGGCAACTATCAAGTCTAGAAAGCCGTGAATCTCGGCAACATGGTTCTGCTTTATTTCTATTAATCTGATAGATGAAAAATATCTAATCAATTATTTTCTCAGAAATAGTTGATCATTTTATCATGTCAACTTTTTTATACGCCAATCATTTCAATACCGTATTGAGTTATTTAATTATGGTTTACGATATTTTTCCATGTATTTCAAATTGACTGTGAACCTGTGCACTTTGGAGTCAGGGATCAATAAAGATTTATATCGACACGTCAAAAATATATTCAGTACATTCAAAAACTGATTTTTGAATAGTCCAATTCTCGACACCCAACTAACCTGCGGTTTCAACGGAATATTGGCAAACACGTCTGGTGTCACAGGCATTCTAGGATGTCTTTCGCTGCGTCTTCGCGGAGTGGCAGCGATTAGTGTCATCGGAGGCGGTCCCGACTCTTTCCTCATCTCATGACTGGGCTTACGGCACGGTGTCAGAAGTGAACTGTTGTCTCTTTCCTCGCGGTGTGACCTTAAAATTGGAATAATAAAAATTGAATGGTTAAAAATGGAATAATTATCGAAACCACTGCCATATGAAGTGATCACATAGTATTTTATTCCACTGGAATCTATTGAATTGATTGAGGGAGGTAACCAATATGTATTGCGTTAGTCAGCTAACTTCTCAAGAAAGAGGGCGATCAACGCAATTCCATCCTTCAAAAGTACCTCCAAGTCCATGTCACACAGCAGAGAATATAGTTTATTCCGGTATACGGCTTACAGCATTCCTATCGATATCAATTGGGAAAATTAAAATAACTGGAAAATGACTGGATTAGTACCAAACCAATCCCAGAATTAATAAAATAATATCAGCACATTTTTTGTCTGTCAGTGTAACATTGTAACTTTCAATTCAATTGAATATTATGAAGATTGTTTTTTGTTTTCCAATAACATCGAAATTTGATACAACATCATTGTTCCCCATCAAGGCTGAGGATGGAAGTAGGATTGTTTGGACGGGGCACCACAAGAGCGATCTTATGGAAATTGTGAAAAAGTAACAAATTTTTTTGTTCATATAAGATGTTACAAATCCTAAAGCTCGATCATTCCCCCTTCCCCCTACCCCCTTCACCCCACACTTAAAGGGGTAACTCCATGGATGCAATAGCGCCAGTAATTTCAATTTCTCAATTAGGCAGGTAATGCCATATAGTTCAAATTTTATTACCAAATTTTGCAACTTCAAAAACACATTCGAATATAGAAAGAAGTACATGTAATATCAAGAAGTGTGCCAAGGTAAACTCTTTTTACCAAACTCGCGTATTTTATATTTAAAATATTCATCCGATAATTGGTTGAATGATAATAAACCTGAGGAAATTTCTGAAAAAAATATTTTTGGCATACTGTTTCTTGAGATAGATTTTCATATCCCAAAAGAACGTGTGCATATGTATATATATATATATATATATATATATATATATATATATATATATATATATATATATATATATATATATATATATATATATATATCAACTCAAATTAAACAAATAAAACAACACCTATCACATGAATAAATGAATATATCTCAGTTAAGAAAAACACTGCTACTGTTGTACTGTATTACGAAAGACAAAGGTCACCTAACACCAGAAGGGACAAAAATATAACCGCTATATTTGTATAGCAGTGACATTATCATAGTATTATCACTTCAGGAAAAAGTGCAAGATGAAATGAAATTGCATCTTCCAATTATTGTGTCAACACCTGTAAAGTGTACAACGGAATTCTCTCGTGGGTACAAGTGTTGTAACTGATATTTAATAAATGTATCCACTCATTACTCACATTCTCTCATACAAGTTGATCCAGGTGATAGTGTGAACCACGTGGTTTGAACTGAAGTGACTGAACCACGGAGGACTGAACCAGAACTCTGCTCAATTCGACAGATACCAGCTGACAAACGCTGATGATACCTTACAGCAAGTCGAAACAAGAACCACTCAAATATTGTAGTCCAATAGTGAATCGAGTCAGTGCACAAAGTACTTTGGTCCATTAGTCACCAAGAAAACGATATCCCTCTCTATGTCAGTAGAATTGTAATATTTATGTTCACTTTTGACTCGAGCATTTGACGTAATATACTGAATACCAGTCACAATATGAACTCGTAAACAAGAGAGAGGAGCCTGAGGGTGTTGTCAGACATACTCCGTTGAAAAATAAGTTTTCAGAACAAAAGGTTAATAAATGTGTTTGACAAATTGAATAATGAAAATAAACTCTTGTAATTGATGATGAATATCGGAGAGTGATTATTATACACTGTATAAACTTCAATTATAATTGAATTATAAAGTATTCGTACATAACAGCTGTGAAATAATATTTTTAAATAATATTTCACTGCCTCCTATGTATACAGTATAAGCAAGATTCGTTGAGTGATGTAAGCTAATACGAGAGACAAAAAAGATATCATGATGATTGTTTGCACAACGACCCCACCAACAGATAGGTTATACGGGGGTACAAATGAATGGGTGATAAAATGTAACTAAGAATAATTAAACTGCTCAAATGAACATCAAGAACATCAAATAGCTACATCAAGTAGCTATATGCTCAAATCTCCGGTTTAATTATTGGTTTTCAATGCATGTTATTCATTATTCATATTATTCATATCTTCAATTATTCATAATAGATTCATCGCCTCACTGTCAATAATGACTGAGATCTATTGGCGTCAGTAATCGATCAAGAAGGTGATGGACAATGATATGAAAAGTAATTATTATCATTTGTTTTTTGAACAGTGGGAAAGCAACGGTAATGTCCTGGTGCTATTTAGCCACGGTATTTCTCATACGAATGACAAAAGAGGACCATGAAAAATATCTGTGAAGATGGTCAAACATGGTGAGGGTTGAACCCTGAACCCTTATACCGCGATTGCCACTAAACGTCCAGGCCTGGCTAGCTCCAAGAGATTAGGACTCGGACTGGTTTCTAGTCACTAGTAGAGCTCATGTACCATGGTAACATGTCTAGTATTTGTGTATTTTCATTATTGTTAGCACAAAATCCTAGCACTGCTCTTGAGGTGGTCTAAAAATAGTTTACAATTTTTGTATTTTCCCTGAATTTTTTGCTATCTCGTATTGTCATGGTATTTAGCTCTCCTAGAGAACACTGTTCATTAAAAATCCTCAGCCTCTTGGAGCTAGGACAATATTCCAAGTGGCCATTGTGGTAAGGGTCCATGGTCTCACTATGACAGTTCAAAAAGCCAGTTACAGATTCCATCTTCCCAGTTTATTGGTTCTTCTAGAATAAGTCATCTTCATATTGTGGTGTATTCGACTCTTTTATCAGTTGATCTACTCATCATTATCATATAAATATTTTTGTGATTACATTCTCGGAGTGGATCAAGAAATATGTAGCAAGTACGCTCATTTGATCATTCGATCATTTAAATACGACTTATATCAGGAAAATGTGAACAAAAAATTGTGAAATGATTTCAGTATACAACCCCTCAGTGATACCAACACAAACCAAGTTGAAGAGCATTTCTAAACTTTGTCTCCCATAAATTTCACTAATCTCCATATTTATGCTAATTAGATTGTAATGTTTACCTCATTTAAAGTTGGTATAACACAAAACTACAGGATGATACATGAGTGATTATGTTAAGTTTTTTTCTACAAGTGTGGTATAAAGTTTGTAAATGTGAGACGACATGTCTACGTTCCAAGGAGTAAGAAGGAGGTGTAACGTGGAGGTAGGCAAATGGTGATGCAGACTTTGCAATGTAGATTAAGACCGTCTTTCAGGTCTCACCCCTTCACCCCCGCAGACCCCATCCCATGTGCATTACCATGGGAATAGTGTAGATTATAACAAGAAACTCAGTCAAGACCTAACTCTTAGTCATTTGTGGTTGTTGTACTTGTAATGTTGTCTCGCTGTATCCACCCCCTCCCCTCCCCCTCTACATTCCCACCCACTCCCATCGTCACTAGACCCTCAAAACACCCTCCTACCACAGGCAACAACCGCCACAGAAGACCAAATTTATGATTGGAGTACACAGTCGTGGAGAACGCGATTATATATTCCTGTATGTTGCTGGATGTATAGTCAATCAAAATTAAACTAATGTACGATTATACATTTTGAACACTTATTTTGTACATTTTTCAGAGCCGGCTTTTACCAAAGTTTCAATCTGAGGATTGCGAACAGACAATTAGGATTACTTCAACCATAGATCAAAGAAAAACGTCATCACTACATGGTTTAACAAGCTGACCAACGACTTCAAAAATAGGTTCGAGGTAAAATTCAAGATTGAAGAGGATGGTACAATCATGGACGATACTACCGAAATCCTTTATGGTTGAACAAGAGTAAATAACCGCACATCTCTCCGCATACGTCTGCAATACCTAATACCAATGCTTGTCACTTGAATATCAGCCATGGTGACTGCTAGCAGCACAATCCAGCATGCCCGTAGAGCTTTCCAGCAGTCTCTAGCAGTTGTCACGTGCGAGGGGGTGAAAAGAGAGTGTAGATGAAAGTGGGGGGAATAATTGAGAGGTTGGTTTCATTCCAGCATTGAGTTACAAATGCTCTAAGAAAGATTGTGATAAAAGTCGTTGGTTGTTATGAAAATGATTGTAGCTGTAGTGCCAACTAACGAAAATATCGATTTTAAGATCTTCAAAAACAGAGAAATGTCAATCTATCACACATTCTTGTATTTATACAACAATATTTCCCAATTTCCCAAATTGTGGTATTGAATCTCACCTTCAGAATGCCCTTATCTTTAAGGGCAAGGTGGTTTCATGCCCTTATGGGGGTTTCAACCACCTTTGCACGGTTAATCAGAGGTTTTCGTGTCCTTATCTTTTCAAATTGCCATGATAACCTGATCAATACGCAAACTTGTTATAGGTATTCTGTCAAAATGACATATTGTTATGAAAGAATGACAGCAATGTCCACCAATTGATGTAACCCTTCACACTATCTCAAAGTTATTCATTTTACTGTGTTTCTATATCAATGATTGTTCGTCATGTTACTTGGTAGAAGTCCATTATACTGAGGTAATCCAACAAACTATGCCCCGCTATAGAAACTCTCATAAGTATAGTTTGCCCCATACATGTAAATGTGCCGAGCTTTACCTAGTTACCAACATAATAATAATGACCAGTTTCATATGTAAATTTTCAATATAATAGATCGTTAGATCTCGTCAGAAGTTAGTGTTGCCAACCCAAACCTGGTTCATCACTATTCAATTATTTGGTGTTACGTAACTTGTGAAATGTGATGTTACGAATGGAACGGTGTGCCGCATTAAGCTAATACGCATGCGTATTGTGCTATGTATGATCTTGTATTACGAAGTGTCATCTCGATGAGTATTTCACTGAGACGCTGAACTGTCATTCAGGAGACCGGAGTTCGATTTCCTCAATGATCGATCCATCCTGACAGAGGTCTTTCGTGGTTTTCACAAATCATAATAACATAAAACTTCTTTTACTATATGCCCCTGAGTCCTAGCTAAAGCTGTTATAATTATTTAACTATTTTTCGAATTTTGTAGATTTTTTTGGCACGATATGATTGCCAGAGATAAGAAAAATCAGAAGTTCGCTCAACCGTCAACAGCAGCATCAACTAAGTATTTTCCATGATGTGAATGAAATTTCTACTTAGTAACTTTTAAACCTATTATGTGTAAAAGAAAAAGATATCAAGCTGGAAAACAAATCCGAACTAATTTAAATGAGTATACACCCGAGAAAACAAACACCCCAAAGGTATTTGTTATTCACATTTTTACATTTTTCATTCGGTAGAGTTGAACAAAATGTAATTTAATCAAAACGTAAGTTGGTGTTTGCTTGAATTTTGGCAATGCGTATACGCTAGCACTCGGTAGATTGACTTGCCCGGGGATAACTTTCTAAGAACTTTTTTTTACACATTAATACAGTATGGCTTACACTGTATATATAGTGATGCACATGCTTATTGTTTCTGTATATCCTTGGTTTCAGAGCTAAGGTGGTTGAATGGGATAATGGAATGTGTGAATATAATAAAAATAATGACGTAAAAAATGTGTTATCTCAATATGAGCATGAGCATAATGGAGATATGAAAATATTGGAATTTTCCCTAGCGTAACGTTGAGGTAATTTGACTGGTACTCTAAAAACTTGAAGAGACCTAATTATGTAATCATTGAGATTATTTAAAAGGAATTGTTTCGATTTTTTCACGCTGCGATGGTGGTTAGAATGTTCACTCATCACTAGTATAAGAAAACCTACGTTATCTCATTCATCTCCAATTTTATTATATTGTTTCGTGACTTATTTTCTAAATAATTGACTATATTAATATGAAATACGTCCATGAGTGTTCATTGTTATTTATCATAATGTGTCCTCCATAGTCAAAAATGATGATTTCAATTATAACGAATGAATGGATGAATTTAATGAATGGATATTCCGGATAAGGTCAGAAGTTGATGTTTGGGTTTTCCAATCAACCCGTGCTTGATTGGAAAAATAACCAAATCAAAATCACTTTAGCAGAAAACTTTTCAATCGGCATTCATCAGTTTGTATTTGGTATGTGCTATCCCAATATGATGCATATTGTAAAAATTATAACTGTAATAATTCACCAAACACAAAATATTATGAGTCAAAATAGTTGAGACAAGTATTTCAGGCATTAATGAAACATGATGAAACTATGTGCATACAGCCTTCGAAGTGGCCACTAGATCTATTTGTGTGTTATTTCTCAAAATAAATGTGTTATGTTCAGGGAAATGGTAGACAGGTAATTCAACAATGGCTTCTTGAATCAAATTCTTCTTTTCATAAATTGGAAGATTATACTTGGATTACATTTTCGTTCATGTTCTGGATAACAACGTTTTGTTTATTATTGTCTTGAATGTACTATTTTCAGGAATAGTAGTTAAGTCTAGTCGGTTGAGTGAAATATCAGATCTTATGACCGTATGAAACAACATTTTATTTCAAATAGTTAGGATGGAACAATAAAGTCACACGTGGCGGCATATTTTCACAATTTCTTCGACGTATTTTTCGAATCAGGGACTTTGAAAACCTTAGGAGATGAAGATTTTTCTTTTTCATTCTCACATTTACAGTGGGTTAAGAGTTGAAAGTTCAGTAATTCATCCAATCACCTTATCATTTATGATGTCGCTCCGGTTTCGACACGAAAATATCATGCTTTTTCCTGGAAAATAATCTTCTTCTTCCTCTAAACAAGTACACTGTACAGTGTACACTGTTATACACCACAGGAAATGCACAGTTTACAACATATACATTTACATATACATATTACACATACATCTTACTATTTCATTGTTATCAATAATTCTGCGAAATGCAGCATCTGTGGTGAGACGTATATAGTATGATAAGATCAAAGATAAGTTGGCGAAGCGAGACACCCGACCGTTTGTTAGAGACGGTCGATCGGTTCCAATTTTCAACATTTGTCCGCCTTTCCCAAGTCACCTTCGCGGGCGCACGAGCAATCTGCGCCCGCGAACTGTTTCCCATTGCCGGACTTTACAATTTACCACAGCGATTTGGATTTGGGTTGTGAATGTGGAATGCAAGATTAAGTATATAGTAGTAGGAATATGTTGTAAACTAGACATCGTATGAAGTGAATGTTCAGAATGGATGCATGCATGCACAATATTCAGTGCAGCACTTGAATATAACTAGGAAAAAGCAAAATATGCGTTGGTGGATGAGCGATGTTATCAAATTCATATGGAATTTAATGGTTATGAATGGGAAGAATGGATAGAGAAGGAATACTCATCATGATGGCCAACCATGAATTGGATGCCTTCTTTCCACCTTCTTTTCCAACACCTTTCTCATTCATCAATAGATTTTGATTTATATATTTATTCCTAGATTTTGTGCCCTTGTGAGTTCCTTTTCATGAGGATGATATTTGCCTACTTATTTGCATGTCGTTTTCTGATTCCAATTGACTTTTGATCCTGTCTCTTATAATCATAAGCTTGAAGAAATTCAGTGATAGATTTCAGTCAGTCTCTTTCTGTTGATTGATGGAAATAGATATCACACGTGATCATGGTGCTAACAACAATTAACTGCCATTCCCACAATTGTCATCCCAGCACTGCATCAGATAACTGTGGCAACTTATACTCTCACAGAATGCTCAGCCTCATCCTCAAATCTCAACTCCATAATAACAAACTCTGGAGCGTACATGAATCATGGAAGTGAGTAGGAAAAACACAAAAGAAAAATCCTGAAAATGACTTGCATTTAATTTTAATGAAAAATAACTCTTTTACTTCAATTTTGAATGGAAAAAACCACAGCTACTTAGAGGTAATCACTGTGCCGTAGAAAACGAATTTCGTCACTTTTCATCCAATGCAACAGATGTTCACGCACACACATAAACACACAAAAAGAACTAGAAAAGAAAAGATAATCGTCCATTTTCTTTTGTGTATTGAAATACAACCAGTCTCTCGAAAAATGAAAGAGAAAAATAACCAGTCATAATATTCCTCCATTTTCATCTACTTTGAATTTCTTTTCATCTTTTTTTTCATGTAGTTATATTGAACACAGGCAAACATTAGCTGCTATTATGAGAATATATAGAACGAAGTGTAGATCCCATAGTTTTGTACGTACATATTATCGAGAAAAAAAACGTTCGCATTTTCAGGAAATCATCTATATCAAGTCATATTTTTATTCTCACTTTCCAATTTTATATCAATTTTGTATACAAACTTGGATGACTAATCATTTCTATCATTTTTATCATCATTTATTATTGATATATATATATATATATATATATATATATATATATATATATATATATATATATATATATATATATATATTCGATAACTCTGAATTGATCAATATTGATAGGTTTTTCTGGAGTTCTCGACGATGAATTGATGACAAGATACATGATTTAAATTTTTCAGAAAACGTGAAATTGTACTTGAAAAAAGTGAAGTTACAATGTTCGAATCAGTGTCATTTTCCAACGATTTTCAAGTGTGCATTCCATTAACAATGTACAATCTTTCTACCAGTTACCAGTTCTAGCAGTGAATCTTTCTACCAATTACAATATATGAACTTCTGAATTGTTTATAGCTAGAATAGAATTAATAATTTATTATATTCCTTTTCAATTGACCCTTGTCTTTTCACAGGAAATACTTCCGCACCACCTCCACTAAATCATCGATCTATTCATTAATCGGTATCCACGGAATATTTCACTCGACCGTCCCTTCATCCCACACCACCAGCACAATGCAGGTTCTCTTCCTCATCTTTTGTGGATACAAAAGTGGAACAGAATATACACGGGGATCTGTTGTGTACATATATATCTTAGCACGCAAATCTATTATGTTATCTTAAATCATCCCTTGCGAGTCAACATGAAAATTGCTTTTGTCTTTGATAATTAAGCTCAACAAAGAATAAGAAAAGAACCCGGAAGGGGTGTATCGTTGGGAAGGAGGAGGGGGGGGGGGTTGAGTTATGACCATGATGAGATGAAACATGGGCTGTGTGGCGAACTCTGAAAATAATTGCGTGGTTACAATATGTAGGCTATACGGGCTGAAAAGCCTTGGAAAACTGTGAGGAAAAATATATAGATGTACCGGTACATGTATAAATTGAATATATAATATATTTATATATATATATATATATATATATATGTGTGTGTGTGTGTATATACGTATATATTTCTGATATCTTCCCATTCTGACTCATTCTGTCGAAATATATCACTGAACAAATTCATTCCATGAGATTATTTGACTTCATTTCGTGTCCACAAATTATTATGCACGTGTTGCTCTCTGGGGTTGAAATGTAATATGTCCTAACAAAGTAATTACAAAATGGTTTTGTATACGGATACGTTTTGCTGTTTACATTAATATATACATATATATAAAATATATGTATCCGTCTGAAAAGAAGAATTTCAATTAGCTTCAGCAAGTTTCCGAGTGGGACATGAATTAAAAGTTGAAAGTAGAAAGTGAACTGTTATTAAAGATGAGAATTCCGAATCGAAACTCGGAACTATTTTTTATTGAATTTCTTGTGTACTAATATTACATCATTTGAGTTGATGCACGTATTGAATGATGAGTGATTTTTCTATGTACAAGGAAGAGAAAGATCGTGTACCAACAAAATATCAGTAAAAACTCGTGGTTATTTAGTAAATTTCGCTGCTCCATGGAAAACATGGAACTTCTAAAAGATGTTCATGAAAGAAAATCATGATACATCAGAAGACATAAAAATAAAACAAATAGAACGTTGACATTTCTGTTCGATATGCTGATTAGACGAGCTTGTTCTTCATTGGACACAAGTAAGCCCTATAGGTATCTACGTAGCTTCAGCCGATTCCAATTGTTAGTATTGGATTGACCTCAATTTGTAGCGAGTCATTTCTAATTTCGAAATGTACTCGGTAAAACATGGGCCTAAAAACAATTAAATGAAGTGAAACAACTTTGAATCTTCGCAATCGTTATAGACACGCCTTCGTTTTTTTTCTATCAGTCTTCATTCATGAGAATTAATAGCGCCATAGACCTATATTATATCTAATTTACTATGTGTACTGTACATACAGCAACTTAATAGTGAATCATATATGTTATTAATGAATTTCTATATTTTATACTAATTGACAAAGATGTTGAATTAGTAATCAGTTATATGCCACCTAATTATGCCATGTGATACATCAGTGGTGTACTGAGACGGTGGCCGAGTGGTTAATACATTGAACCGTCATTCAGGAGACCGGGGTTCGGTTCCCGCGATGGTCGACCATCCTGACAGGAATTGTTCGTGGTTTCCCTCTGTCCTTCAGGTCAATAGTGGGATGGTTCCCTGAAAACAGGCCACGACCAACTTCTTCCCACTATCCAAAAACACCTAATAGAAATATAATAACCTTTCATCTCAGCATCCCATTATCTCATTTATATATATCATTCACAGACGCCAATAGATCATAGTCATCAGTAGATCGAGTGCGTCGTTGAACCCAATATGAATAAATAAAAATCGGTGGTGTACAGAGACTAAAATAAAATGAAATAAACCCAGAACTCAAAACCACTCCTAATGAGAATGTAGTATAGGCCAGGTCGCTCGACCAAATGGAAGATATAACGAAATAAACGATAAAGCTGGCCTTCCATGAACGCGGTATTCGCTCAGCGAATTCGCTAACCTTTTTTTTTGTAGCCGCTATGTTGAAAAACGACCAATCAATGACGAGAGCGGTGCATGGCGGCACGGTATCCGAGCTAAAAAAAACTGCTTAGCAAATTCGCTAAGCGAATACCGCGTTCATGGAAGGCCAGCTTATCTCATTTGACCTAAGTAGAATACAGTTTAATATAAAACATTTGAACTGAAATAAGTGAATATAATACGATATCTCTTGACGTGCTGAAAGTCGGAGACGCGTCATGTTATTGTGGTTGCGTGACGCTGCTACAGATGGCGTGCAGAGCGCTAGAACCGCATATCATGCTTCAGTGTACACGTTGCAGATAAAACAAGAAGTGACAATGGAGGGTCGAAACTCCACATAGTTCGAGCTGTTGTGTAGAGGAGACGGTCGATCGGAACAGGCGATGAGAGAAAGAGTGTATGACTGACTGTGGAATATAGGGCAGTGGATAGTAGCAAACACGTGGTGTAAAACGATTCAATTTCAAGCTGTTTTATAAAAACCGGCACCTCCACCAAAAACTAATTGTTGTATTATATTTCGGGAATTTAATGAATGTATGATAGAAATGATCCAGAACAAGATTAAATAATCATATTTGGATCAAATTGATACTAATTCGGAATTTAAAATCTCACGGGTGTGGATTAGATTCAAGATTTAAAGATTCAGAATTCAAGTACGTCCTCTAGAAACCTACCTTAACTAGTCACCGTGACTTTACATTATCACCCACTTATTAGTAACCCCACACAATGCAGCTGATGATTTGATAAGAAATTAAATTTGATGATAAATCTATCACGTTGTTAGGGACTGATAAAAACGCAAATTTGATAATAATTCCATCACCTTGACTCAAAGTCCTCATTCATTGTTTTGGTAAGTCTCATGCACATAATAATTAACAGAGCATGTCGGAGAATTTGATACTACGTACCATTCATTCAATTAGTTTCAACAAAGTTGCTTTTTTGAATCTCATCTAATTCGAAAAATTGAATTATATTTCAATTTGAATAGATTTCCAGGACCCTCAACAACGTCGTGTGTAAGGAGTGGTGTTATGAGGAACTGTAGGAATGGAAGGGGGAAGTAGTGTGAAGAAGAGCGAGGAGGGGGAGGGGGGGCGGGATGTAATATCCAACAGCTCACGGGAAACTGCCAGATGTTTCTGTGAAACTGCTAACTGCCATCCCTTACTCCCCTCTACCTTAACCACCCACTGTCTATATGTAATAAAAACTAATATTCCTACTGTATAACGAAGTAACAAGTAGTCTAATATCAGGACAAAGACGCGATTATTGCTTAGTCAAACTTATAGTTGGATCTTTATTGAGATATTGCTTTACATGTAAGAGATCTCGTTGTTGAGTTGATCAAATTGACCGTACATTTTATTTCACATTATTTTAATAACACAGAGAATGTTCAAATTCATAAAAATAACTCTGAATATTACTCAAGTTATCATGATTTATGTAGGGAATAAATATGTATCGAATGGTACACTGGAGATTTAATTAAAAAAGATTCACTTCCAGAACATTTTGCTACATTCAGTTTTCAGTTCACTCTCCAATAAATTCTATGAGAATACTTTAATGGCTTCGATTTTGATAGTCAGACTTCACTCGCATTACCAACGAACGGAAAGTTCTTCTAGTGAAAGAAGAGAAAAAATAAACATTATCTAAATAACTTGAGTATTTTCAGGCCTTAAGGAGAATGATAATTATCATTGGACAAAGAATTTCATTTTTACTGAACGGGGAATTGTTGAAGATGCGGCTATAATTCACCAAAACAAATACCGACAGTTCACGATTAATTGGTTGGTAGACTATTCGGTTCTTCCGTGAATATTTGTTTTTCATTATATACCATAAGGTCTTCGATTATGATGTAGAATGGAACTCAATTAAAAATTTTGTGGTTCTCCACTTTTTAAGTATGCGCATCTTTTTGTAAACGACACAATCTACTTAAAAAAGAATTACATTCAAAGTATTTGCAAATGTATTTACTGTTTGTAGTAAGCTTAACAATGTAGGATATTGCAAAATAGCTTGTTCTACAAAGTTATTGCTTAAGCTGATTAGTGATTATATGTTTCGTAACTGGTTTACAGTTCGAAAGAGCATTACTATTATTATTGTTGTAGACTGATACTGGTTTTCTCCTTCTCTGCTGCATGAACAAAACATGAAAATGTACGAAAATAATAGAGGTATTCTATTTCATTTCTTTTTTTTTAAATCGAAAAAGTTAATTTCGGAAAAATTATAAATGTTTTTAATTATCTCGACTCACGACGAGTATTGTGTTACGGTTGGTTGAATGAGGGTAACGATTAGCTCGGCAGTTTTTTAAGCTTGCATCAAAGTTAGTCGGTTGTGAAAATGGAAACAGTGTATTGCCATTTGCGAGTGTTTTAAATCAAGAGAATGAAATATGAGGAGCAATGCGTTATGTGAGTAGATTTGTGGGGGACTTGTTTTGTAATTGTTAAACCAATCATATTGAAATACTGTACGTATGTGTGTGGTGATGAAAGTTATTTTGTTTCGCACCTGAACTCAATCGGGTTGAATATCAGAATATAATTGTTTTTGTTGTGGTATTATAAAAACTTGTGATTCAGTTTGTTTGGTATTCATTCATCGTTTCATTTTATGAAAGTAATTGATAATTAGAGAAGACTGAGTGTACGTTCTCAAATAAATATTATATTATTGTTCGAAATAAGTTTCTCGGATGATTTGTTAACATCAATATTTTGAGATCGATATTTTGGAAAACTAAAACTCGACTAACTTTTCTCAAGATCCAAAAATTGAATGATTGAATAGTTCAATCATGAAACAACTGAGAACTTTATAATACTATTATTTAAAGTTCCAAATCATAGTTTTTTCAGAGATTTTTTCAGTTTCGTTACCTTTCAAGCTGAGGATTTTGTTTTTCTTCATAGCCCAAAATATATTCTGTGGAGCCTTCCTTGGTAGCTCAGTCCACTGAGGCACCGCTTCAGAAACTGAAGTCACGGTTGGGCATGGCGTTCTGCAAATTTGATGGCAGTAAACCACACTTTAATCGAAAAATACAAGTTCAGTATGCTCTGGACGATTTAGACCACGAACTCAATTCGAGAGTCTTCATTCTACCTGGCTAAATCAATCAATCTAGTAGTGTTGCACCTAATCTGACAGGTACCAGACAAACAGAAAAATGTCGCTCACTTTATGTTGAATCTCTATACCCTATACTCGCAGTCGTACAACTTCAATCAAAAACATCAAAATCATTTTTACACGTGACTATACATGTCAACCTTGTCATATTCCACAGGATTCAACTTACATCAGGGGAACAGGAAACGACGTCTTACTTCCAGTTCTCGATGTTTTCAATCAAATTATTCGATGATTTCGTAACTTCTTAATCCATAAAAATAAACCTAGTCTACAATTAATATCACCCCAGACTGAATGAACTGAATCAATGCATTGTTAGGTTAGGTATTAGGGTAAGTACGGTGATGGGAGGGAGGGGGGCGGGGGCTTGTATCCGATTACAAAAGTAAGCGGCTATAAATTCACTAACTTAGAACCTCTTTATCCGGTTAGTTTGGCTTCGGAAGTCGAAACAACAGTCGAATTGTAATCGCGAATGTGAATCTTATACCTTTGCAGTTTACACTGCGTATAATTTCGACTAACCACGAATGGAGATGTTACCCATCGCCTAAGATAACATTGTTGTTAACGGTGAAAATATCGACGAGAATTGGTTGTAGAGGAATTCCGGAGACACGAAATATATGAAGGTAAGATCAGAAACCATATAGGAAATACCAATGTAGATAATTAAGATGGGAGTATGAAATGTATTTAATGTTTGTACAGAGAGAATATGGAAACTCGTTCGTCTGTTTGGCTCAGTCAGTGAATTGGCTCTGACAATGATTTTCACCGTTAGTTTACCGGTCCATCTATGGCTGTTCATCTCCTTATTCCTCCAATTATGATATGAACTTACAATTTAAGGAACAAATCTTTGAACCTACCAATCGTGAGTCATTCAGTAGGGATACACGGAACATACTTTGTTCACAAATGCAAGCAAAATTACGAGCATGTTCGCTAAGATATCTGAAATAATCTCTAATTGGGGAAAATAGAGTTAATGTTGGGGAATTATGCATTATTTGAATTGTGAAGTAATTCATAATGAGGCAGGTTATATTGCAATTAACAATCACGAGTAGATTATTGAAAAATGTAATTGAAATTGTGTGAGAAGTCCGCATATCTCAAACGGATAATATTGAATATATTCAAATCTTCATCCTCATTATCAATAAATGGCCCAAAAAGATGTAACGAGTTACCAATTTCATTAAAACCTTAAAATCATCAGGACTATTCAAATCATCATATAAGAAACAGTTTTTGGTTGAGCAGAATTCAGAGATGATTGAGAAAAATCATGTATATTTTAGTTTCAATCTGTTATCTGTTCTATTTCCTTTCCAATTTGTAAAATTTAATTCATTTTGTTCAATTTCTTCACATTTCAGATACGAGGTTAGGTGGAAGAGCAGATGCTCTTGTATCCGAACCTCACCGATTTATTTTTGTCTCAATTTATTGTCTCATTTTGAACATTATAATGTGAAATGTATTCCTGTATTTTCTTTTATGTTCAGACTAAACTGAATGCAGTCGTATGATAATAATTGAATTGAATTACCATAAATTATGAACATATTGGACATTATAGGAAGAGCAGCGATCGGCAGGTTCGAAGACATTACTCACGGAAAAAATACTTTCGAGAGTGAGGTGAGAAAATCAGGGTTAGCCTCGATACAACTTGCCTCCTACTCAGGAACTGATGTCAGATCGGGCGTGGGTTCGAGTCCAATATGATGAGTGGATGTCTGTGAATATTCTCCATTCAGCACCCGCTCATTGGTACCCACAAATGAGCTACCTTGAGCTAGACAGTAGAAGCTAGAAGTCATTCAGCAAAAAATAATCATCATTACATAAAATTGGACTATTGTAGTTTCAATTGAAAAATGAAAATTTCAATATATATATATATATATATATTGTTTGCTTGAGGCTTCTTTCCTGGCTTAATTGTAGATTCATGATGATTGAGGAAATATACCAGGTTTCGTGGTGAAAAAATAACTTTAATTGAAGTTACCACGAACCCTGGGTTTTTTCACCACGAAACCTGGTATATTTCCTGAATCATCATGAATATATATATATAATGCAGTTGATGGGATATATATTAGAATTGCGAGAACAGGAAGGGAGGAGTACAGGCGCCTCACTGTAGCAAGTATAGCGCCAAGACGCCATTTACGGTCGGAAATTGGAAGGCACGTCTGTAGAGGCGATAGGAAGCTCGAGTTCAAACCGTCTCGCCTCAGGGTGGCTGAGGCAGGAGGGTTGTGGGTGGCATACATTCATACTTGACGGATATCGTAAACTTGACAATAACAACAGAACGATGATTGAATCGACAATGATTTTCTCTCACCTCTCTCTCTCTCTTTCTCTCTCCATCTCTCTTCCCCTCTCTCTCTCTCTCTCTCTCTCTCTCTCTCTCTCTCTCTCTTTCTCTCTCTCTCTCATGCATATATATATATATATATATATATATATATATATATATATATATATATATATATACGCATAATATGGAGAGACATTTCTGGTGAAATGATAATTGAATTCAACTGCTCAACAAGGCAGTTCAATATGACTAATTGAGAAATTTATGTTGTGAAACTAGACTTAATCCTTCATATAAAATCTTATTCGTATGTGAATATGTATGTATATATATATATATATATATATATATATATATATATATATATATATATATATATATATATATATATATATATATATATATATAGGTAAATGGTGAAAGAATAGAAAGAAATGGAGGGAGATGGTGCAGAGAGTTGAGATGGAAGTGGAGGAGGAAGAGCAGAATTAGACAGAGGAGACGTAGGAGGAAGAGGACTTGGGACTGATAAAATCAAGTTGATATGTTGTGCCCTTGTGAAATGAACTCACTCAACTTTGTTAGAAAAGTATTTAGGAATAATAAAAAATATATATATATATATATATATATATATATATATATATAAATGTATATTTATACATATATAATAAGTATACATATGTTTATTGGTGATGCCGCATTCTAGAGTATTCAACCAAATGACAGAAAGAAAGCCGAATCATTCGCTGTTAGTATGGTTGACCATGGTAATCATCGAACTTCGGTTTTCTGAATAACGGTTCATATTGTTAGCCACTGGACGGCTGAGACGGGTGTAGCACCCGTCCCTGTCACAACTCTGAGTAAGATATATTTCTATCAATAATTTTCATTTTTCACTCGTTATTGTCTTTGTAGCTATAACAAGAATACTTATTCATGAATCATGTATAGTTTTTTTTCCATGCCTATATATCCAGGCTGCCAGCATATTCACTGAGGAAAATCCTGACTTTTCCATAGATCACAGTCGTCACCAGCACAGTACGAGACGCATATTGAAGGCTTGAGGCAAACTCAAATTCCAACCAAAAATTGAGTGATCCATGCCGGCAAAATACTCTTCAACCATAGTCCACATGAAATGCAATGCTTGGAAAAAAAACAGAAACAAAATTCAAAATGCATCAACGAGACATTTATAGAAACATTATCTCTAAAGTTAGCAGACGAATTCTTTCAACAATGTGATGTTTTATTTTTGGTTCGTTTGTTCTTTCATCCTGTTGACTAAAAGTCTGACTTATTTGTTATCATACTTTAGGAATAGGTTCTATTCATTCTCTTTTCTCCATGTTTCATACTTCACAATTATATTTGTCATCATTTTAATAATTAATCTTATCATCCTCAATTGGTTCACTTTATAAAGTCCCTTTTTTCTCTTGACCTGTTTCGAACATTTTTTTCTGTGTCCAAACCGTGATACAATACAAGACAAGACAATACGAAACAATGCCTACTTATTAGGTAACTTTAGCGCTACTTTTTCCACAGATGTTTCATTTAGCGAAACGTGCAACTTTTAATCATCGTTCATCCAAAAACAAGAAGTCCAGTGGTGTATCAGTGCTGCCAAACGTGAGAAACAATATATATTTTTTCTTGGCTGGACTTGTCAGTTTTATAAGAGAACGTTACATAAATGTAATGACAGAAAACCGATAAAAAGTTACAACCTATAATTCGATAAATAAACGGAACATTTTGAGCTGAGTCCTTACCCAGCGAGTAAGTTTGCTGTTTGTTTATCACGTTAAGCTAGTAAAGGAGTGAACGGAAAGTGGTCTGTTAAGGAAGAGGCAGTGAATTGGTGTTTTTATAGTACGGAAACATCGATGTTTATATATATACTGATACGAGTGGTCGAGTAGCTATCACACTGAACCATCATTCAGAAGATTGGAGTCTTATTTCCGTCATACTCGACCATCCTGACATAAGTCTCTCCTGGGTACGCGTTTTTCAGAGGTTTTGGCATGGATCGGACGACCCTAACTAAACGAAGTCAATACAGAATAATCTGAATTACCTTGTTATGTATTTACGTACAATTTTCCGACAGTTCTGTAATGATTTCTTCTGTGTGATTATGTTGAACTGGAATTATGATAGTCATACTGCATACATTGTTTGATGAATGTAAATTGAGTCTCGATTGATATATACCTGAATAAACATGGGAATCTTATTTCTTTTCTCATTAGTAATCAAATATGAGATGAATTCAACACAGTTATTCACATCATAATAAAATCTTTGTCTGGTTTTTTGATAGAATATAATATGCGAATAGATTCTAAACTACATTCTCATATATAAAAATGCAAACAATTTCGAACAGAAATTTCTCCACATATTTTGTGTGTTTATCATCGAAAAATCCTAACCTCTCACTGTTGTTCGTTCTTATCAAAGAAACAAGAGGTACGTACGTGTATAAGAGAAAACTTATTGCGCATTCACTTGTAAAATTTCATATTTTTACCTCTTCAAGATATTTTTTGTTGCCCGTCTGACATAGATTTTCAGCTTTCTTTCTTTCTTTTACCCTTCCGTTTAGCGATTTCCCTGCAGATCTAAGAGTATTTCTTAACAAGTCTCACAGTGGAGAAAGAGATAAAGATATAAGTAGTAAGTGAGAGAGAGCGAGAGAGAGACGGAAAGGGTTAAGGATGTGATGGGGAGGGGAGGAGAAGAAAGAGAGAGAGAGAGAGGGAGAGAGTTGGAGCATACAGTAGATAACTTGTTCGATCTTACGACGTTTTCGTCTTGCACAATTTTTGACGCATCAGTTGGCAGTATTGGATCGGTGTTTGCTTTATATCAACCTCATATTTCAACCCACCAAGCTATATGCGGTACCAACTCAAGAATACTGAACATGAAAAACATGTTATTGACAAAACATTTTGACGAAACTAGTAGGATATACTATCATCGAAAGCCATCCAGTCTCTAATATCTATTTAGATCCTAATGAATATGAATTGGTCAATTTATTATTTAAAATTATTTCCCATAACTGTTGTATATCTCAATTGAGGACAAGAATTGAAAATACATCCCCTTCGATTTTTCCACTGATCTCCAGGATATTTCCGATTTCGCCGTTTTCGAAATTTCAACAAATTCATTGCGTGGATTATAGTTCGAATAAACGAGAGTGTCAAGATCGCCTCCGTGATGTACCGTCCGAACGATCCTACTGTGTCATCCCCTATTGACGACTGGAGATATATTTGAAGATTATCAATGATTCATTCAGTTCTATGCAACAGGGAAACATTCAGAGATGTACCGAATAATGATTTTTCCACACCACCTTTAAAAAAAAACAGCTCCCTTGATCGGATGTCAAGTTTTTTGATTCTGAAAGGGCGAAATAACAAAAGTAGGTAATTTCCTAACATGCACCTTGTTCCTTATTTCCGATGGTATTATTAGTGATGAATATATTTAATATATTTTCGTCTATCTAACAACGACTTTAATGTCGTTATGCGTCATCCCAGTCTTGCAGTCTTGCTCTTACCTTGTCCACCAGCATAACGAAGTAACAGTGACTACTGCTAAAAGCAAGCTTATTTGCACTGGGTTGCAGAACAATCATACCAACCCTTTAAGAACGTTAACAAGTTATATTCAAGTTTTGTTGGTTTACCGAACTGGGAGTGAAACTCTCTCTCGGTCCCAACTTTGAAATATATTCCAAATGTGCACCTACCCTTAATTTCAAGCACACCTCTTTCTTCTACATATTCGTAGACACATGAGAAACTATCGTATTAGGCGGTAGTGTTTATAACCCATTTCAACCCCATTCATATAACAATGGTGTCTATAACTAATTCAGGTTGAAGAGAAATAAATGTGACGCATTTTAAATTAATTAAAGTGAAGCTTTCGAAGATGAAATATGTATTATAATGAATACAAGTGAGGATGAGTATGATTATGAAAGAATGGATAGAATAAGAATAGAAAAGGAAAAATATAGGAATATCAATTGGAAGATCAGAAATTCATTTTATTCCAACTTATATGATTGTATCGTTCACTAAAATAGCGTCATGAGATATTTTTGTGGACTATTAGTAAGAACTATACACACTTTGCCTTACTGGAAATATACCAGATAACTCTATAGACATTCGTTGAAACTGTCAAGTCCACAAAACCGTGAATCAACATAAGCGAGATACTGAATAAAGAATTACACTATTCCAAGTTACTTCATGAGAAATGTATTCATTATATGTACATTTTCCTGAAAACGGATGGTCCTAGATTGGTGAAAATTTCTGATAATATGTGCGTACCATACTTGTATCGAAGTCAGTAAGAATTCGAACCTTCTTTCATGATACTTTTATGTTTAAATTACATTCTCTTCGAGTTCAGTAATTGAAGAATGACGTTGCACGACAAGGATTTTACATTTTATAAAATTCTAATAACCGAAATCAAAATTTAAAAATGAATGTATTCATTCGTTCGAAGTAAAAACGGGACGTATATGAAGGAATAATTGGCAATGCTGATCGCAAACAGACTGCAATATAGGTTGGATTATGAAATAGATTAGTTTACAAACAAAAAAACTAGAGATTGCAAGAAAAACGTGTCAAAAATTTAATTATACACATAAATTTGACTTTCAAATGTATTTTTTTCTCGATTCCCAGCATCCGAGACAGCATCATCATCTCGCATAGCATTCAGACAGAATTCAGTTTGCTGAAGTGATTGTTAAAAGAATAAATTACAGAGTTTATTAAAAACTACGAGAAACTTATTTCAATCAATAATCTGTTCCACGAATGACAGGTTTCAATATGTTGTATAATCAGCATTGATAGAGTAGTGAGATGTCCAATAGAGATGGAAATATACCCATATGAGATAAGCATACAGAATGTAGTGTATTTGGGGAACGCAGCATATGCGTTGTAGGGTGATAGAGATATTCAGGCCTACATGATTTGATATACAATTATATGCACCTTGATTCAAAAACAATCACTCGATTAACATCAAACTTCTTGAAGATGTCTTTCATTGTTGTCCTAACAACGACAAACAAAATAGTCAAGAATACAAAATTCTTGAATGCTATTGTTTTGTAAATTTGTTACGTTTCAATACAATCACTTCTGTTATTATCAAGAGAAGATATATTTTTCGCATTTTTATTTCTCCTAGTATTTCCTAGTAGTACGGTGTTTTCTAATTCTGAAGAAAAAACATAAAATGTGCTAAATTGGTACCACTGGAATCAGTTTTTACTCATTTTCACCCATACTATTACGCTCGTCTAACAACGCATATATGGCGTTTTCCTAGTTATACTAAATGGCATTGTTGAGATGTACGCGCGCTTCATCTTTTAACTTCACAAGTTCCTCTGTTTGCTACTGAGAGTGTACCTTCTACTTTGTATGTTGAATAGAAACATGGAAAAAAAATCTAGTAATGTCTAGGTCAAAACTCCGGAAAAAGGCTAGATCCTATGGGATGAATAAATGAATCAAAATGTTAAAAATTGAGATGGTGATTTCCAGTTTTCTCTGAATTTGAGGAAATAAATATTATCATTATTCGTTGAAATCTAGTTTAATGGTTGTGATATCGTTCAACAATTAGGACGATAATATCAGAAATAAATAAATGATTACGTAATAACCATAATGTGTTCATTATCTAACATCGAAACCTATTCAGTGTGTAATTTGCAATAACATAATATGGAAATTTTAACCATATTAGTTGAATAGTTGATACCAGTTTCAGAAATAATAATTATTCTATGTGTTTATTCATCACCAATGACAACTGTTAACAACTTGTTCTCATATTCATATTGAATAGAATAATGTTATCCATCCAAAATCATACGAGAGTCGATATACCATCCTAGAACACATTCGTTCTTGTATTCATATTCATATTAAATGATGTAATTTAAAATTATACGAGAGAAATATCTGAAGAAGTTACTATATTCAATTTATAATGTTATTGCGAGATGAATGTTGAGGACTGAGTCAGGAAGAACGCAAAGAACAAATATTAATAGTATATGCAAACAGAAAATTAAAGTAAATACCAAATCTACTTTCTTCACTTCTTTTTCCATTTCCTTCAAAGTTCAAGTAGAAGTACATCAAACAATCTGGTGAAACGTAAAATCTTCCGAAAATATACATGCTGTACGTTTCTTCATGGACGACTCATATATTTTGACTTTGTTTGGATGAAGTACCTATCATGAATGTGATAACATTTTTCTGTGACTTTGTCTCATCCGATTGGTGTACAAATTATTGAGAATGCATATGATAGTTGTTTGCATATTATTCTGTATAAATTTGAAATTATTTCAAAAAACTTCGTTTTTCAAGTATTTTCCCCCTGGGATATTCTTATGGGGATTTTCCGAACTTTCCTAATTTGTTCAAGTAAAACCGTTCAACTGATTTTTCTGAAAAACAATCTCGATCTATTCTGACGTGAAAACAATATCCTAAAACAGTTTGCAGTAGATTGGTCAATTTTACTGACCTGTATGCCGCGCACAGAATTACAGAAAAAAAACATAAAAACGAAACCCATTTATTTCGGTATGTGAAATGGAAGTCGTCTCTACACTCATCCAATCAAAATTCGTGCGTATATATTCATTTTTGTTTGATATCATTATCGTGAAGTCACCTATTTTTCATTCTTGATTTATATTTGCTGATTTTTGTTGTACTTTTACTCGAATAATCTCATCGCTGGAGCACAGTAACACCACACAATTCACTTGCCCTGAAGTGCATGTGTAACTGATTGTATTTCCGTTAGTCAAGTCATTCTGTAACCAAGTTGGTTACGGTACACGGTTCTTGTTTCGGTTCATATCAGTTGAACCAATATCAATAATGGCTCACGACAATCTCACTAACTGTGTGCTGGGACTCGCATGTAGAATTGTTGATACATAACATATGATCTCCAGTTGAGCATGAAGGTTTTCCATTGGGATAAAGAGATTACAAGAAAATGAGATGTTTACGCTCTCCTGAATCGTGAGATTTCTCCAGCGTATGACAAATTTCTGTATTTTTCAACGTTTTAAAATGGATGTAGTTTGTAATTCATGATGATAATGATTTATCAGATAATTCGATGATTCGACTGGAGAAGATTTACAGAGAATGACATTAAGTTCTGTGAAAATGTTCTCAAGAATATGTATCGTGAAAATTACAACATCAGGAAATGACAGTTTTTTCATATTAGGAATTATATTAAGTTTATTTTCATATTTTTCAGAATCCCAAATCAACACGAGACTTTTTCACTTCAGGAACTTCATATATGTAATCGTTTTCTATACGATTATTAAAAATGTTGAATTTTCCTCATCTTCGTGAATTACTAAAAGTACGTCACCTCCACTTATCTTTCACGAGGACTATACTCTACTCTCTTCTCAACAACAGTGGAATCTGCGATCTGGAATTAATTTACTCCAGTTCATGATTTGATAACTATCATAAACAATAATAAACAATTTGCCGTCGAGGGGATTCCTATTCTTTAAACAATCAAGATTATCTCCACATTTACGTGTGGACAATTTCATGAACAGAGAACCAATTATCTGAAGTAAGCATAATTCGTTTGAGCTATACACACAAAACTTCCAATTAGAAAAATGATATCTATTTTTCACATCTCAAGTTGAAGCCAGTGGTATATGTTATCTTATCATCTCGGTGATTCTTCTTCTTTGGACAGAGTGTTTGTGGAATGGTGGTAAGGGGTGAGAGGGAGAATGATGGTATGTGGAAGAGGGAGAAGGGGTGATAGGTGCGAGTGTTGTTCGGTAGTAAAGAAAAGAAATAAGGAAATGCGAACAAGAAGAAAGAAACACACATATATACACCGTGAAGAAATCTCAGCAAAACTTACGCGGAAAACAAGTGATTTGGAAAGGGGGTGTAGGAGGGGAAGGAGGTGGTGGTAGCGGTGATGGCGAGGAGGAGATTGTTTGTCTCTTGCAGATGTTTGCCATCAACGGTGTTGAGAGAGATACATCACAAAACATCTTTCTTTTCTACTCTTTTTTCTACTTTCTTTTCTATTCTCTATGACTCTCTCTTTCGCTCTCACCATGATGTGGAAGTCGTATAGGAAGCTATGTGTGAGAGATAGGGTGCTAGAGACAAATAGTGAGAGGAAAAGAGAGCGAGATCAAGAGAGAGAATTAATGTCACATCAGTGACTCGGTGACTTGACGAACACACAAATAAGAAGTACATGAACAACTTTTAACGAATTAAAAGAAAGAAAAAGAACAGTTCGAGTGAATGAAGCAGGATGGGAAGGGTGGGAAGTGGATCTAGATCATCAAAGAAGTATACCAAAGAGAAAGAGTGAGAAGCGTAGTCTATAATAGAATTTTAGTCGTAGGTTTGGAATGGATTAAGGGTAAGGGGGTGAGGTGGGAGAGAGAAGTTTGGGAATAGAGAAGATCAAATAATGGAAGGTAGAGTGCGTCACTGGAATCAAAGAGTACAGCATCATTGTTTGATTGTTCTGATCGGGAAGATAATTAAACGCGTCTTGCATGAAAACGAAGTTAAATAAAACTGAGTGAATGAAAATGTTACTAATGAACTGAGCCTTCATTTTGGAAACCGAATCAACTCCAGCTAACCGGTGTTGAAATCCCGACTGATGCCCGTGACTAGTTACCCGTGATATGATGAGGTGGTGAACGTGAATACAAATATTGGATTGGTTACTGAATGGAAAACTCTATAGTCTATATAACCATCGTGGATGTTCGAGATGATACAAGAGGGGTATGAATGACAAAAGAATGTTTTTCTTCGAAAAGGATCAATGTGATTCAACTGTGATTTTGAAAAGTATAGGCAAAACATTTTTGATGAGGATGATGTTGCCAATCCATTCGAATATCAGAAGTACTACTTGTGACAAATATCGATATTTTGAATAAACTAATACATGACTTGTTCCGATTTTTCCATGTTCCAGCAATAAAATCAGAAATCTCATGACGTTTTGAAACAATTCATTGTCCACTTGAATTTTTGATATCGGGCAAACGTCAAGATCTATGACTATTTCAATTATCTAAGGACTTGCACAATAATGCGCACTCTAATTGAAACAAGTTTCAAGTTTTCATTAGTCTTTTGGAAACTTTCTGAAGACTTGGGCTCCTCTGAATATTTGGCCGGTATACGAAAAAAAGATGACTTCCCATTTTTTTAGTATAATATAAATTAACACTTCACATTTCAGTAATCGTCAGAAGTAGTGTATACGTTCTTTTTGGATGGCATGGATAGGTTTGGATATGAAAATTGTTTCAAAAATTATATCAGTCAAGTATGTGAAGATGAAAAATGCGCTTCAAAAGTTTCATGTGTATCAGATCGCTTTAAAAATTGCTTTGAGCTTAGATAATACGAGAATACTCTATCTGATTTCCCCATATGACACCCATGGCTACTGCTCATCCAATTGAATATCTCGATTATTTTCTGATTGGAAATAATTATTCCAGCTTTGAAGGTTCCCGTATTATGAATAGAGAGACATATACTATTTTCTCTCAATTTTTCCACTTGACAGGTTAATTTTTCATCCTTATCAAGTTCTCGCAATTATAATTATGGACTCAACTCCTACAAGGTTTATATCATATAGAATCGACAGAATACAGTTTCTTTCACCACCAAATTGAATCAACTTTTTTTCGCGTGAACTACTTGAAAACATACATTTTTCATACGTAGAAATGTATTGAAAGATTAGATTAACTATCACATACTGATCCTACCTTTCAAATATTCGACATTTTAGGATAGAGTCGACGCAATAAAAGTTTCAACAGAAAGATAATAGATATACGTTTTTCGCACAAAAAACGGAGTAGGTTATAAGGTACGTGATAAGAATAAATAATATAGCCATAGAGAAAGAATTCCTCTTCAAAAAAAAATATTTTTAAGAAAAATGGTTTGGAGGAAGAGATAAATATATTTCGGTAGGACACGGAAAGGAATGAGAAAATGTGAGAGTGTCATAGAGCTGATTGATGTGATAAAATTTGGTGAATATAATTCAAATTGGAAGGAAAAAAGCATGGATGAAAACAAGAAAGGAATACAGATTGGGTTTGAAAAAGATAACGTCTATAAAGATAATCTGTGGGGTTAGGGCCTATAGGTTTTTCGTGTTTTTCAACCAACCACTTAACTATCCTGCATTATGGAAACGACAGATTCTAAAAATAGGAGAAACAAGAGTAGCACGTTTTTTATACTAAGTTGAAATCGTGAAAAAAATGTTAATGTTTTGTTGGAAAAGTCGTGATTTTTTGTTTTCACTGAGGAAAGCGATGAAAAAGTTTGACAATCGAGTTGCTTTTACGCGTTCATGAAATAATGTATATAATGTGAAAGTTGAAAATCGAACGACTCATGCGATTTACGCTAATATTGAAATCATGAGGAATATCTCTAATAATTATTGAAACGAGAATATAGTAATATTTATGCAATGAAATGATTGTTGGGAATTATGTATCTATTATTATTTATTGAAGACTATGTCATAGTACACATGATTGCCGTTCGACACATAATAATGATCAAATAAAAATTAATGAAGTAGAAAAAAGACACAGTAATAATTAATCAGAAAATTATGATTGATGAAAAAATGATCTGATCTTGAATAAAGTATAATTGGAGCTGTATTCCACCTCGATACACTGATGAGAACAAGATTCAGAATTGAATACGAATATCTCAATATTATACACTTGTTCCAATTTTATGAATACCACATCAACCTGGCCCTTCCACCAGAACCTTCACTGAAATAAATTATACGAACGATTACACGCTTCACTAGCATTATAAGCTGGAAATCAGATTCTTCCCAACTTATAAGACGTTTTCGATTATTTGTAACTCACATTTCAATTGAGACTTTTGATCAAGCGATTCGACGACATACAATTGTGACCAAATATAAATCTCCTCTATTTTATGATCACGAAACTAAACCAATCCACAGGAACTTTTTCGATGTATCACTTATTTTCTAGCGTATAGTTCTGTATTGCCCAACAATCGGTCGATTCAGAGACTTTTGAGGGGCTAAAATTTCAGCAACACAATCATCAATTTTTGAAATGCATGCATGGACAATTCATCGACAAAAAGCGTACTCTCAGGCAAAATTATTCTCGAATATATATTATTATATGAATATAATATGACATATATGATGTATATCATATATATATTATATATTATATATATATATATATATATATATATATATATATATATATATATATATATATATATATATTCTGCAATTACTATCAATACCGGTATGTAATAATATTATTATTGAACTCATTTCATGCGCTCATCAACTCGCTTATCACACCCATAATGGTGTCCATCTTATACATGAATTAAGAAAAACATGATTCATTATCATAACTATTATAATTTTTGTTTTCCAACTTCAAATCATATAATATGAGACGGAGTGCTCATGCATTACATTGCCACCAACTCTATTCGAAGAAATCCCCCATTCGGGAAACATATAAAGCGGAATTTATGTATCAGTATTTGTCAAACCATAAAATACTTTAAAACTTTGTAAGGTTTGTGAAACTGGAACAAGAACATTACGTGGTTTTCCCGGATAGCTTTTTCATACAATAGTTTAACTGCAATGTCAATAATAATTAGCTTTATTCCATTAAAACTAGTTTCACAAAGACGTAAAAACATTACATGTTAGTTTGAAATAGTTTGAATAACTATCCGTTAGTTTTCTATCTGGTTTCTTGTACGTGTCAGTTGTAATGGGTTTCTTCACATTAGTAAAATGCACTCTATTTATTCTTTTCATTCTCGCTGTACCAAATGATTTTTTGGTAGTTTTCGTCAGTTATTAAAGTGCATAGTGAGATGCTCCTTCAATATACTAGACCACAATCATTTTCGGCCGTCATTTTCGGCTTTGAGCGGATTGGTCACAATCAACACATACAAAAATATGATGTCAGAAATTAATTGTTCAGGAGGTTTTGAACTAAATTGAATTCAAAGTTGAAGTTATCATGGTTATGGTTCAAACAAACTCTCCACAAACTGAACATTTTTGTAGACATATAGCACACATTATCTGAATATATCGAGGATCATTAGTATTTCTATATGTTCTGTGAAGTAAAATGTACAATCCAAAAACGACAAAAACGGATCACGTTCTTCCTTGAGTCTTCGCTTATATTATCATCTAAATAATATACTAATATCTATCATGTATAATATTTTGAAAGGCAGTGACGTCTAAGCTGCTATACGTAGGAAATGAGATACTCTGCAGTGTTTTCCTACTTATAGCTCTTCGTCCTCATTACTTATGCAAGATATAGTACACCCATTCCACCGCTAGGCAACGCGTTAAGTACCACTTGCTAGCGCTGTCGACAACAGTGAGATGACAGGTGAAACACTACAGGCTTGTCAAATACAGAAGGGGTGGTTGGGGGGTGGGGGTGGGGAGGGGGGTTTGGATGGTTAAAGTCGATAGATTGAACAATGGAAAATGATGAGAGCAGTCAGACGGTCGGAGGTCTAGTCAAGTGATTCTGTTTTATGTTTCATCAATTTTTTTGGGGAGTACTTTGTGTGGATAGAAACAATATTCAATTATTTTGTTTAGAGATGAGGTAGTTAAATTCGTTTAAGGGTGACATTTGATTCAATTTTGAATATCGAAATGTTTTGATGATAAGATGAACGAAAATGTATTCAACAAAGAGAGGAAAAGAAATTGGTGATATGAAGTTATTGTTGGAATAATTGTGTATTGAAACACAATTGGTAATTGGTGAATACAATAAAGAATATAACGGAGGGAAATCTGAGGAAATAACTATGAAATTCAAACTAATATCAACCGATGGAAAAATATAATTTAATAATGAAAATACTCAATTCTGAGTTTGTGAGACCATCCCTTGGTGTATAGCTTCTCCTAGTCGACTTAGTAAAATAGTTCCTCCAGGGTTAATACGCCTATATCTCGAACTAGTTCCTCTCTAGATATTATGTCAACAAAAATGTTCATAATAATCATTTGCTTCGTAGAATCAGCCGAAGGTTTGTTGATTCAACCATGACTATACTCTACATAGGAGTAATATGGAAATGGCAAGTTTACTTTATATTTAATAATAATATGTATTATTGATGTGTGAAGTGAACGCTCCGCAGGGTGGTAATCACAGAACGAATTTCTATAATTATTAAATCATGCCATATCGTATAATGTAATATGATGTGTATAATCAATGTACTGTGCTCGATAGTGAGTGGGTATAAAGTAAACACGGTGGGTCTACTTGTATCACTTTTTGTCATTATATATATTTATTTTTATATTGGGTTTACCGACGCACTCTACTGATTACCTCGATCTATTGGCGTAGGTGAATGATATATGAGGTGATGGGATGATGAGATGAAAGGTTATTTTATTTGGTATTTTTGGGTGTGAAGGAGTCGGTCTTGGCCTGTTGTTAGGAAAATATTCCAGTATTGACCTGAAAATAGCGGGAAACCACGAAGAGGCTCTTGTCAGGATGGTCGACCACGGCGGGAATCAAACCCCGGTGTCCTGAATGACGGTTTAGTGGCTTAACCACTCGGCCACACGTTTCAGTCTTTTTGTTATATAATTAATTAATTACTGTTTTCATAATACATTTCTATATTCTATCAAATAATGAATAAAAATCTCACATAGGTATGCATGACAAGCTACTTCTCACGGAACAATAATTACAAAGAAGCGAACAAACAACTGTCACAAAAATATTTCACAAGTATGCATGAAAAGATTTTCAACATTTCTCCGCCTCATTTAAATTCAACTATAACTATGTACATATATAACAATACGTAAACAACCAATAACAGCTCATGTAGTCCATGCTCACCTTATGCCTAACATCGACAAATCATGTAAATTCATGAACTATACCCTTTGGCAAGCGTTAGGTGACAGTAGGCATTTTATCATTGTCATAGCAGAGCTGTGCCTTTACAATTGTGAACCCCTATAAATGCGACCAAACTGGCACTGTTAGCATACCACCATAACACTATTCAAAACAATTCAGATATTCATATTAGTAACACAGCGGGGTATGGAACCCAGTACTAAATGTCATTATTCAAATTCATCGAGGTATCCAGGACAAATATATTATCCTATCTATAATGATATGTAGCATTGAAAGGTATTTGGATTTGGATTGTGAAGTAGAAATGTATAAAATATTGATGTGCCATTAAACGATATATTATATAAATGAATGTTGATAAAAGAAAGACAATGTGATTTTTATCATTCGCATTGTACTTCAAACTCGAACTTGGAGTGGGAATTATTCTTGTTTGTTGGACAAAGAAAAGTTGCAGCAAATTGTTTCTCCTTTGTGTTGGAAATAAATTTCTTGAAGTGAGACTGTTCCTAACTTGAACTGAATGAATTCAAGTGAACAAAGTTGGATAAAGCGAATATTCATGGAGGTGTTTTAAAATATCAGAATTACACTAATACTACATCTTCATGAGAATTCATTTTTTTGGATGATATCCACTGAACAGTTTATCTCAATTTCTGGAATATATTTGTATATTTGAATATATCAAAATATTTCTGATATTTTGACCATTTTTGTGAGAGTCAGAATAGAATATTTCTAAAGGAATCTCAGACTGAAGAAATAACAAAAATAATATATGAAATCGGAAACGGAACCTGAAACCGAGCATGACATAATTGCCTATATCTGGAAACAATAGGTTATCATACAGTCATCATAAGTATAAGTTATATCAGCCATCATCACAAATTATATCTTCACGCGTTATTGATGATAGGTCATTTAACACACCATATGGATTATTTTCTGAAGCCGCGTCATAGAAACCATTCTGCATGCCTGGCTCAGCCCCATCAACGGTCCATTGTATTTCCAGGATAGATATGTATCCTAATATGTGTGCCAGATATATGGGAATATTTCCGAATAGCTGTTTGAGAATCTTTATTTCATCTCTATGATCGGTAGCGTAATGTCCACGTAATGCTCCCTGCTGGTTAGGCATCCCGCCATGCAATACAGGGGTTAACAAAATAACTCTCACTGTCCATATAATTGTATTGTTTATTTCAGATTCAGCTATTTGGAATTGATATTATTCAATGTGGATTTCGAACCAACAGAAACGGCCCGTTTCGTGTTTACGTCAGAGTTTTCAAAGCGCATGCAATATCGTAAGGTTGATACGTTTATCTAGGTAGAAAATTGACTTGAACTTTTTGTTAAGGCTGTACACCGTATTTCAACGGGTAATTGTTATACTGAAACTCCAATAGAACATATATCAAATTTATATTCTCACTCCATTTTTCGATATTACTGATTATTGTCATCATATTTTGTTTGTTGTATTTTACGAATGACTTCCACCTAGCATTTTCACTGTATTTTACATTACTGATTTGTATATATAAATGTCCCACCGTGAGAAAAGAAGCCTTGATAACGGATGAACAAGTAAATTGTACTTTTCATGCCCCGACAAAAAAATGTCACTTGAAAGATATATGTCATCTTTGTTGAAGATAATGCAAATGGTAACGAAGAAATGGTAACGAAATGGTAACGCCGATTTGGATGTATACTGATTGTAACAGTTTCCCATACTTCTGATGTGGACTTCCATTTAATTACCCAGGTAGTCAATCGTACTTCCTCAATTTGTAAAAGCTGATTCAATACCGAACATGTGAGTGACACTAATAATAAAGAGCTTTCTTGGAGTGAGAAAATAAATGGGAATCATTTTCTCGACATTCACAGAAAAATGTGGACACGATTCAGTGATACCTACATACTTTATCATAATATAAAGAAAGTGTACCCACTCGCGTTTCCCAAGTGAAGTATTTTCGGCGTCAGAATCTGAGTCGATCCATGTAGGCCTACTTTCCTGTAGCGCAATTATCGCTTTTATATCGAATTATATATAAAATCTCAATGCTCAACAATGCTATACACGGCTCAGTAGAATTATTATATTAGAGGTGGTATTTGTTTTTCACAAAATATATAGATTTTGTAACTTCGACAATGTCACCAGTACCGTAGCCATTCTCATCCACATCTATAGTTCATGAGGGAATCCGCTAAATCGCGACAGGCAAATGATACCGTTGACTCTTATTTGACCAGAAGAAACCAAAAATGCCTCCCATATCATTAGTATTGGAGTCAGTACACCTTCTTTATATTATTATCAAGTCCGTTGGTATCACTACATAGTGGCTGAGATCTCTAGTAAACTTTCTGAAGATACCATACATCATCATAGTTCTCAGGTAAGTAGCAACGCGGAGTTATCCTGCAACAATATAGTCTACAGGATCCAGTTATGTTCTAACGTCAATCATGATTAACTTCTCAGTCACCTACACCAAGAGATTACCGGAAGCAATCAATATATATATATATATACATTATTCTGGGAAAATGAGGCTCTACACCATGAATTTCAAACACTGGAAAGTGCATATCTTCTCAATGCAGATCCTTCAATGGATAATTCCACAATATCAATGAGCCCGACAATGAAGGATGTAAGGGTGCATTCTTAGAACACCTATTCTCATAGAATTCACACTACCTGTTCACATTTTTTCTACTATAACGCCTCATCATGCTTCTGTTTTCAGTTCAGTACTGGTAGTAGTTCCGCAATAGTTATTATTACAGGGAATTGGTTAGGAGACAGAGAAGCTATATGGTTAGGGTTAGGTGGGTTATACGTTTGTGTCTTTTTGAATGTTTCTCCCGTGTATTTTTCTCAGATCAAGTTGATCAGATATTATAGGATTCATATTATACTATTTACAACTTCAATTACATATGAATGTTATGATGATAAAGGGAAGCATACGGGAAGCATAGAAGGGGAAAGAGGAGGAACAAGTTTGTAGGCGTTATGAGAAGAAAAAGTTAATCGCAGGTAGTGTAGGTGTTATAAGTATGTTTTATAAGACTCAACCGATGTGAGTTGTGGAGTTATTGTACATCCCTGTCATATTCCGCTCTAAAAGAATAGATAATCGACAGGATTGAGCCAACCGAACAAAACTAACATCCCTACGCAATACACGAACAGAAGGTTCAGGTTGGTACACGTGAACTGACACTGACAAGTAGACAAATTAAACGTTCACACAACAATGCAGTCACGTGGTTACTATGACTGAGAGAGAGAGACGTATGTGTGTGTGAGAGAGAGAGGGAGAGACAGAGAGAGAGAGAAAGAGAGAGAGAGAGAGAGAGAAAGAGACAGATAGAGATAGAGAGAAAGATAGAGAGAGATAGAGAGGGAGAGATGGAGAGAGAGAGATAGAGAGAGAGAGCCAGAGAGAGAGAGAGAGAGAGAGAGAGAGAGAAACGTAATATTCAAGTACTTTTTGAATACTTTATTATGATAAGTGAATAATAGGAGATACAGTGCTTTGTTTGAGTATTTTCAGCTGAAATAATATATAATGTAGTGAAAACCCTTCTCACAAAAATGATATTGTTGCGCTCAGTTCATCGATCTCACGTTCAATTTCGTTTTCATCTCTTGGGTATTCATTTTTCCAAAATTTCGGTTCATCAATCACTTCATCGACTTTCGATTGGAAATTGAATTTTCTTTGATTCTCATTATATGAATATACAGTCTCTTTCACGCTATCCAAGGTCTCCATCTTCTCGTTGTTCCAAAATTTTCAATTACGTCGTTTCCCTTGTAATCGCCCAAATAAACCAAAACCAAACCACTTAAAACCAAAATATACAACTCAGGATAAGGTGGAATAAATGACCATAGTGTATAACGGGAGATTGAAAAATAGTAGTCGTATAGCTACATCAAAAATTCACGATGTGTATTTGTATCCAAGCAATACTGTTCTGAGTTCACCGCAATAAAATTTCTTATTCAATAAAAAAAGTGAACAGAGTCCGTTAAACACAGCACTAAAATGATTTCTGCACAAAGTTATACCCACAATAACCGAATAACCACTAAAAGCCATCATAAAAAATATGAACTTTGACATTGTCTACACTAAAACCTGGAGGTATAATAAAAATTAATTGCTACGGCCAACATATAAGAGATACATATATTTAGGAAAAACAGGTTCGCCCAAAATAATAAAAATAAAGATAAATACAATTAGTAAATTGCATATTGCGGTGCACATCTATTCATGCCTTTTATGGCATAGCAACATCAGAATTAAATCAGGGTCGATGAAGAAGCATACCCAGGATGGACGGACTTTTCACTCTTGCATGGTGCTTCACGCTCCCACCAACAGTTTGGTATATGGGAGAAAAGAGATGAATCGTCGGGTATAGTCGATATTGATGTGAATTAGTTGCAGCATAGACAACGACCTGCTTCATCAACTCTGCTTTGGGTGATTTTTGTTTTTTTGTTTTATAACATCGAAACTTGATACAAAATCATTGTTCCTCTATCAAGGCTAAGGATGGAAGTGGGATCGTTCTGAACTATTTTTGAGGTATTATTATTTTCAAGATTGATTTTTGAAATAAGAAATGCAACTGCATCATTCAAATAAGTTTAATTCTTGAAGTTGCAGGAGATTGATGTTATTGCTGAAGGTTTTGCAATCAATTTATTAATGGACGACCTTTTTTATCGTGGGTATACAAGTATTCCCATTCAATCTAGGCCAGTGTCACTATAGAAAATATAATCACAATTACATTTAGGAATATATGCTACATGTATAGCTATAGCTATATATATATATATATATATATATATATATATATATATATATATATATATATATATATATATATTGTGTGAAATTTTCCAGAATAAAATGTATCATCATCATTATGAACATGCAGTCTCCCTTATGATTTTCCTGCACTTCTCCACTCATATTATTCGAAATGCAGTATAACAGTAAATTTGTGAAAGAGTTAACAAGAAATCATTTATTTATATTCAACACTCTAACAAAATAAAACTAAAAAACATATAAATGAATACTACAGGCACATTGGTATCTTTCAGCTAGCAGTAACGAGATCTTTCCATGCAATATATAAACCGTATTTTTGTGGGTTGAAAAGCATCATTAAGCTCTGTGCCTGGATGGAAATACTTCCTGCTGTGCATTTCACTGAAATATGTAGGAACATCCCGTATCCTCTGTGTTGTAGATTATAATTGCCATCATTTATAATCATGAGATCAGACTTCACATGAAAGTATTCAACGAATAGTGAATGTATTAAATTGAGAGAGGTTGATGGTAATAAGGTGTATGGTATAAAGTTGTGACAGTGTAGTCGTCTGGTTAATATAATTCAATAATTATACAAAGCGAAAACATTTCTATGAAATTTTACGAAAATGAACGTGTTTTTTTGTATTATTTTAATTTTCTCTCTCTCTCTCTCTCTCTCTATATATATATATATATATATATATCACGATAGAATTTGGAACTGAAAATGTATCGATGATTTGAATGAATTTATCGAAATTTATCGATGAAACTTATCGATGCTTCATGTAGTATGTGGAAGGATGAAATATCAAGGCCCAGTTTTACGAATCTTAATTGATATCCTCTAGCTATTGGTTAAAAGATCACATATGACGTATGTGACCAAGGATGATAATAAGTTAATCCGCTAACTATTGCCACAATAAACTAACTAACAATTCGTGAATCTTGGCCAAACTGAGATTTTCTCAAATACATCCAAGGAGAACACAAATTAATTGCGATCAGTTTATGGTTTTTATGAGCCTAGATCAACATTTTATTTTATGTTCATCTTATTATTGTATTCATAATCACTTTACTTGGGTTGATAATGAACGTCGTGATGGATGTTTCGTATAAGGTTTCAAAATATCTCATCTGTATACACCTGATCCATCAGGTGTTATGAAGTATTGTATTCCACCAAATTAGAATCTCAATTTAATCTACCTCTGAGAATGTTCGACTTCAAAACATTCATCCAAAGTCATTATGATGACAATCATTCAGGCCTAAAGCGTAGGATTGTTCGAATGGAGCAACAAAAGATCGATATCATCACCCTAATCCTAACCACTATAGAAAAAGTACAAATATCTTAAATTTTTTAACTTTTCTTTCTATTTTACTCCAGTCTGTAGTGTATCATTGCACTCACCCATAGATGTTTATTATAGAATATTCAATACCAACATATTTATATATATTATTTCTAAGCTCCATAGCCAAATTCTGAAATATATTTCATAATATAATTGAATATTATCAGCAGAATGTTTCATTGTAGACAACAAAGGATAACATATTCCATCCAGACAGGTGAATATAATGAAATATCTCTGGTATTTCGAATATTGATAACATAAAATATGTGAGTTATTCAACATTTGAAAGTGCTTTTCTGTTGCAATTCGATGGTTGTAAACTACTGACAGACAAGTCAGATATGTCTTTTATTAATATCTATAACAATTGCAAAGGAATACCTGTCATATTAACGTTTTCTATCCTCAAAGTTTTCTCTTGTGAAATTGTGCGCATCGTTTCAAGAAAATGGTATTTACTCTCTTTGTATCGAGTTCAATTTCAGATACAAATGTATATTATGGTATTTAGTTGAGTTCAAAAGGACATTCAATAGTTGTGGAATTTCTCATATTTTATGGTCTGAGCACTGATTAACTCGAATGAATATTCTGATAAAATTAACAAATGATGATATTAACAATCCCGAACAAAAATTTCAAGAATATCAACAATTAATTCGAATCTGTCACTAACTCTATTTCATCAGATCTTCCTTCCTCTCCTTTGATACCAAATTCCAAATTCGATAGAATTGTTTCTCCAAATTAACTGTGAGCAAGACCTTAGTGCACTCAAAATTACGAGCTAAAATATAACTATAAACTGTAAATATTATTATACTTTGTTTCATATAGTCACATAATTCTTCACGACCGCGACGTATATTATACCGTGTTTTACCCCGGTTTCTTTTCTATCATATAAACGTGAACATTTTCCAAGATTTTATTGTGCAGCAAATCTTGTTGACTGTTCTATATTATGCTAAATTGTAGCTCAAACAATTTAAGAGGCCCTATTTTCTATGGTAAAGAACAGCTAAAGGGGGTTGTGGTGGCGGGTCGGAGAGTGAGGTAGAGTTTCGAGAATGAAGAACACAATACATTTAACCAAGTGTGAAATAATGCGAATTTTCTTCTTCAGCTACGAATACAAAATAGAAATGAGAATGCAACTATTTTCTAATTCATTATATTGTGTCTTATCTTTTACTGTTATCTTGTTCAACACAAAGAAAATCGTGTCTATTGTTGGAAAATTGCTATATTTAGAGTTAAGCTCAATTGTCGTGTGTGGACTTTGATGTTTCTTTTCAGACTTCAGTACTTGCTCGTAACATATTTGGGAAAGGGGGATCGCCCTTGTGGTACCCTGATCGGATAGTTCAGTATATAGCGTCGTTTTTATACTCAATTAGAGATATATGTCATTCTGTCGACTTGATTTGAAATCCTACTAATTTCCTAAGGTCCAGTTTTACGAATCAATAGTTAGTGGATTAGCAATAGTTAGCGGATTAACTTGTTATCACCATTGGTTACATATGATTTTTTCGTACCTTTAACAAATAGTTAGTGGATTAGTACTTGACTAAGATTCGTAAAACCAGGCCTAATGAGATAGAAATGCGGGCAGACAATCTTACGTTTAATCAAAATGACAATGAATTGTATCTCAAAATGCCCCAAACTTTGATGGAATTCTGAAAATATTGTTGACACATATTTAGAGATGTATCATATAATCTATTGTTTTCGAGTACATTTTGGAAATATAATATCAATAAGCCCACTCACTTCATGTCACGAGAAGATATTTATCGTTTTCCTAGAAGACATCCTATATTTCCCAACTTTTATACAACACATACTTGAAGAAAAAACTCGAAACTCTGAAGAGTATTTCTGAAGGAGTTTGAAGAGATTCGATTCGATTTTGAGAGTATATTTTGTCCGGTTTTCTAATACATATACAAGAGGCGGTGACTGATTTTGATATGATGATGGAAATATTACCAAAACTTTACGATACAAAATAATGGCACAAATAAGCAATCAATCATTTTCAACAATACTTCTCTCCCCTTTTCGTTGGTCAAGATCATGACATGATCAACATCGTTACGTCATAACTACTCCTCTATACGCATTTTTTTTTCTCAGAAATATTCTCTTTCTTCTGAGCGGAGAAAGATATGAAATTCAGCCGCCCCGCCCGCTAGCGGTAGTAACTGAAGTCACCGTTGGGCGTGGGTTCGAGTCCCGCATAAGGCATGGGTTTTTATAAACGTCTTTTCACCTATCATCACTTCATTGTTCCATTATCATCCGCTCATTCGTACCCCGTATAACCTAGCTGTTGGTGGGGTCGTTAGCAATATTAAAAAAAAAAAAAAACATTCAGTCATATCTTTGTAACATGAATATGGTATAATTCATACGAAATTTCATTCGAGTCTGTAAATCTTGGATAAAATGTATAATTGTGATTCAAAATGCCCTCCTTGAATGAAAATATTCAATTCATCAACAAAGTCCAGTCGTTGGTGAGGTCGTTAAGCAAACAATAATCAGAATCAATTATTATAAATAATACTCAAAAACCAGACCACGACGTTGCAATATTCTTCAAGCAGTATAAAACAAACATTATCGTCATCAAAACATATGTCAATTATTTTGTTCATGATTTCATGACAATATTCTATAAAATTACAATCCGTTTATGGTTTACTTAACACCTTTCATGTATGATTTTGATTGACACATAATCGCCTTATATACCCATTCATTACCCGCTACCCCCCTCCCCTACACCTCATTTCTATCCCTCACCCTTCCAATTACACTTAAGAGTCCATGGGAGTCGATTAAGAGGAATATCAGGTGTTTAGTGATAACTTTTTAACAGTGAAAGTTATGGAAATTCTGAAACCGAGGACACACAGACATTTTCAATACCATCAGGATGTTGCGAGTAATAACTATTTGCCTCACATCGCCTGATTGTCAGACGTATCACTGGGTCGTTTCCCTTATCCGCACTTCATAGTTTCCTAATCACCCGCTCATTTGTACCCTCATGATGGTGGGGTCGTTAACAAACATTAATCATATTGTTTTACGGGTTTTACAGGTTTTACGGTTTCTCCACTCACTTGATATGCTCCACTCTCGCGACGTTTCGGGAAGATTATACTTCCCATCATCAGGCTGTATAATGTATATGATGGGAAGTATAATCTTCCCGAAACGTCGCGAGAGTGGAGCATATCAAGTAGGTGGAAAAAACCGTAAAACCTATTGACAATATATATATATATATATATATATATATATATATATATATATATATATATATATATATATATATATATATATATATATATATGCATCTAATCTTTCATTTATAGAAATATCTCGCTCATTTCACCGCGTATGCTGCTTTTGCCTAGTAGTCCAACTGATCGACTATCTTGCTCTCTTAATGTCACCGTCAACCCCTTTCACTTCGCTGCTCGCAATTACAGTAGAGATGTTGACAAGTAAAATGGTGAATAAAGATATACATGCGTCGTCAAAGCGTATGGCGTATATAGAATTTAATGGCACTATCAAAACTTCTTTGCCGGCAGTCAATTATTTACAGCGTGCTCTAAATAATTTGATAGCAACGGAAAACTACTATAGTAAACCAACGAGAAAATTGACCAATGAGATAGAGAGAAGAGGGGGATTCAGAAAGAAAATCTAGGAATTTTGTTTCTTAAAAAGGGAATTTGTTTTTCAACATTTATTGTCTATGAATATTCCCATTTCGAAGCATAATTTAGAATGTCTCAAAGTACCTCATTTTCAGAAACTATTCGGCATATATCGGCATATAATCGGCATATAATATATATATAATTCGTCATATAATATAACTGATCGGCATATAATATAAATCGATTCACTTCGCATGAATGCTTTCAACGAACATACCTCAATAATATATACACCCATCCATTACTATAAACACACGAACCAAAATTAATAACCTAAATACTGATGCATTATCATCCCAACAATTAGCTGCATACGATTGTAATTCTGATTATAAAATAAACACAATGCGTTATGCTCAACAAATAACATATTGATCTAATGAAATCTGATTAGAAGAACGATTAAATGGCAGATTAATCATCATTAAGTATGTAATCATTGATTTATGTATACAATCTGTTTTAATTACCACGTTTTATAGGTTATTTTAGTGGATCTACCGTGTTTTATGGTTGACCCTTGTATGACATTATAAAAATACTGAGTGACCTTTAATAATGTTTCAATATGCTGATGAAAATGTTATCCCCAGGATTATAGTATAATGGTGTATGGAAATAACATATACTGCTGGTACCACATAAAACCGAGAGGGAAGTTCTCACGGTGTATTATTGGATGAGTGAAGCAAAAACTCAATTTTACCGTACTCAAAAAAACGATCATAGGCCCATATTGTTTTGTTTTTTTGTTCGCGCTTATGTTTATGTTTATTTTTCAAAGATTTGTACATGATACAAATATAGAAAATACTCAAAACTAGAAATGAAAATGAGTGAATAAAAAGAGATAAGTGAACAGAAAGAGATAATTGAAAAGAAAGAACGAACGGAAGAAATATTTCGAGGAATCTTGGCATGCAAGTATTTCATCAACCAACTCGACATTGTGAAGTTTCATGGTACAATCGATTTTTAAAGAACTGATTTCCAAATTGTATACAAACTAATGAGAATAAACCATGGAGGTGAAGTTAATTTGGACGAAATATTCTCTCTGATCAAATTCAAATTTTAACGGAATTTGAGTATTCATATTACTAATATATGAACTTGAGGGTGTACAGTTTTTGGTGACGATTGGTTCGGTAAATTCAGAGAAATTACCATTGAATTTCTGGAATCCCATGAAAACAACGATGAGAAGAAATGAAAATGATCTTCATTTAAAAAATGCATTTTCGAATTTTGTGAGGAAAAAATGACGGATAAGTTAGACAAGTCGTCGATACTCAGTCGAGCAATTTCAATATCAAAATAAGAGTAGATTTTCATTTCCTTTAATATAAATATCTCGCTCATATATTACAACACAAATATTGCGTTTCCGTTATATTCTATAGAAAAAATCATATCTCTTAACTCCTTCATGAGTCAGTTATCAAAACCACATCCATTATTAGACGAGCTTTAGCGAGGATTCAATTTGACATACTGAAAAAAATTGGTGTTCGTTTTTTTTTTTTTTTTTTTTTCATGTTATTTTGTCGGTTCTCCACAGGTCAAACGGCTACATCTATCAACCTCAAACTTTTTTTCAATATGGTTCCTCATCTAACTTAGATCTGTATAGTTTTGTGGCATTATCGAGCAGTAACTTTTTTTTTATGAATTTGAGAAATTTCAAAAATTCTCATTAGAATAACATGGCGGAAAAAAAAAGAAAATATTTTTATTTTCAAAAAAAATAAAAAATCGCGTGAAGTTGAATAACATTTTGATACACATTTCTAAAAATTTCAGCAAGATCGGGTAAGCCATGTTGAAGAAAAAACATAAAATGTAACAAATTGGTACCACTCGAAGCAGTTTTTACCCATTTGTTCCCATACTATTACTATCCGCTCGTCTTACAACGCATGGCGTTTTCCTAGTATCTATAAAACTACTCTCCATAGTTTCGATCATCAGTCCAATCTATTCTGTTACCAGGTAACAGTCGTCGACTTCGTATTAGCAGATGTAGATAAAGTAGTTCCACATGTATCTATGCCGTTTTTACCGACTGTCGTATAAGTGAATGTTTTTGATTGTCCGGGTCCTGTACGTGCATGTAATGTGCATTGCATGGAGGCGCCTCAGAGTCCGGGGTGGAGTCAAGAAGGCTTTGGCCAAGGTTAGATCGGTGTGCAGTGGCGCGACATAGACACCCCGGATACGACGATTTAGGAAAACGAGATATATAGTTGTGTTATGAGATGAGTGTGGAAACTTTCGTCATCACATGAATAACGGTACAGGTACTTGGGTACTTGCGGTACTTGGACTTCTGTAAAAATTGGATCATGTTTAGGGGAGTCGAGGCTCTATAACTTTCATGAAAGATGCAGTTTCGTTCCTTATATTGAAGTTATTCTGAAAAATAATTTCACCCTGAAAATACGTTCTGCTAGTGAATTTGTATACAAATTGTATACAAATTTGTATTGTGAATGTGTATTTACTATGTTGGTTGGAACTTATTTTGTTCATGGGTACACCTAGGCCTATATACTATGATCATGTTAATAATTGGATGAACGATAGCGAATAGACTACCGTTTCGTTCATGGCGTTTTCTGTATATGCTATACATCAGTTGGGAGAAATTGTTTGATAAATTAGACAACTCTTGTAGACAAGTACGCCAATCATTAAGTGATTCTAAACACTTTATCAATGATTCTAATGATTGCACATTTGTATTTGAAGCCGCTTCTGATGCGTATATTTCTACCATGAGAATTTTCTTTCGGGATAGACGACCATGAGGAGAATCAAACCCTGGTCGCGAGAAAGATTCATGTTGGTCTATTTTGAGTTCATATTACTGTGCTTTACGATTTTGAAAAGTAATTGAATCTACAACAAAACACTTACCAACTTAACTAACAAACGTCACCAAGATAATTTACATTTTCGAATGAATATTTTATGAGTCCACATCGCGTAAAATGTACAAATTATAGTCCGATACGAAATTCCGTACGTTGCAACAACTTTTAGTGCCTGTTCAGAGACCGATTTTACAACAATCATCGTGGATCTACTCACCGACAAAAATATGTGTACTTTTATCCGGTAAAGACGAAGATTGTCTGCCAACATTGCGAATTTGAATAACACCTTTGTAGGTGCGATATATTTCAGAGTCAATGATTTTTCAGAACGGGATTTCTGAAAAGAAACACCACTACTTTTCTCAAAAGTGGTGAATACATGCGATGATAAACTGTGATTTCATCTACAATTACCGACATTTTCACAATTATTGATTTGGTGAGTGATTTTCTTTCATGGACACACGTATACTGAGACGAGTGGTCGAGTGACTAGCAAACTGAACCATTTTTCAGGAGACCGTTGTTCGATTCTCCATGGTCGACAACGCTGATGTTTTTTTATTGGTTTTCTTCTGTCGTTCAAGTTTTTACTAGGATGGTTCCTTAACATCATACCACGACCGACTCCTTCTCACTATCCAAAAACATCTGATGAAATAACCCTTCCTCGCATCATCCCACCATCTCATATATCGTTCACCGACGTCATTAGATCGTAGTCATCAGTAGAGTGCGTCGTTAAACACAATAATAATAAATATATATTCAAGCGTATCGCCATTCTTCAAATTATTTCTTTGCCAAAAGTGTGTCCCTATATTAGCATTAGATCCACCACTGGTCACGGTAAAACTAAATGCAGATGCATGCACATGTGTGTGTGTATGTGTGTACAAGGTGCTTTAAAACCCGATCTAAGATATGTTACAAGACGTATCGGAACCACTGTTCGTTGATATCAACACATGGAAGGGACAGACGATCGTAACATGTGACTAACAATCGAGTTTAGTAGCCTTTCGAGACAAACGCTCGTTTATAATGCAAAACGTGAAAGGTATTCTAGGTCGAGCGAGAGTTTCGATAAAAAGGTTGTCGTACCAGTAGTCAACTAATTAAAGATCGGTGGAATGTATTTTTATTTGCATTTTTGATTGAGACGGATATTAAAAGTATTTTTACATATTTGTCATCGCTTTAAATCTTTGAAAAGATCGAGGAGTTGCATATATATATATATATATATATATATATATATATATATATATATATATATATATATATATACATATATATATATATAAATGTGTGTATTTTCTGAACCATCTGTTTGATTTATGGTGTTTTTTGTATGTGGTCCACAGTAAGGAATAGTTGTTCGACGAAGTCGCACATTTTTGTGAACACGCACATTAATATTATCGAACTTGAATTCTGTATTCATGTGGGTTTTGTGCCATTTCGGGTTTACCACGATTGAGTAGAATTAGGCTCAGATAAATTTTATCAATTCAAGGCTTTTCGAATGCAATTTTCAATTTTTAACATATCTTTTATATGAGGCCAAACTTGAATTCATTCATTGTAGAATCACGTTTGAAATTACTCTCCGACTCTGCTGATCAAACAATGGAAAAAATTGGAGTTAGTCCATGATCAAGTTTCAACAAGTATGGTGCGTGATTTCTCAAGTTTGTGAAGTAACATTCCTGAATGAAAAAAATTGAAATAATCTGACACCCAATTTTTGACCAATTGTTGTGAATCAAAATATTCTCACATGACAATAATTCATCCACATCCCAACCAAATCAGTTAAATTTCAAGGATCTGGATGAAAATGAGAAATAATTGAGACATTCTATTTTTCAAAATATTTCAACTTGAAAGTCGATCAACATGAGATGACGAAACTCGTGATCGTCCAATGATGATTATTGGGGCACTCCGTGCTGGGTGGTCGATTACGTCATCGAAACTGACAATCGTTTATGTTCGTAATTCATCCTAGTACCAGCCTAAATGGATTCGTGAACATTTTTTCAAGAACTTCAATGAAATAATACCTATTCATTATTATGTGATTATATAGGGTTGAAACTATGGTACAATCTATATAAATATGCACTAGCTATTGTAGACTTAAACGTTGTACTCTAATATATGCATTGTTATAAATTGTAATAGATAGCATGTATGAATCTTGTAGATATGATTTCAGTCTTGATAAATTGAATGATATTTTCAACAGATTTCGATATTATTGTAGTCGAAAAAGTCGAAATCGGAAAAACCGACAGGAAAATCACCAATGGACAGAAAATGGCATTGATGATGACTAAATCATCCCAAACGATATCGATTATATTATAAACTTTGTTTTTGAGAGGTTCTATCTTCATAAATATCACTTGACGAGGCCTATTGATATTCAGCAGGGAAAATCCAGACGTATCAGGAATATTTTTTTTCATAGTTTAGGAGAAAAATAACAGGGAAAATATTATGATAATCAACTATATTTCCCAATTGGCTCTTCAATAAAAAATACAGCCCATATATTTGCGTGGAGTATAACAAAAAACTATGACAATAACTTTTATATTAAAACCATAAAAAAATTACGATATTGAAATTACATTCATAAAAACTTGTTATTACAATCCCAATCACAATCAACTTTGAATTATTGTTCTTGCCCCCTCACACCTCCATTCACTTCCCCCACACCAATCGATTTAATCATTTCAATAAACGTACAATTAAACTGAACACTTTTATAAAGATAATCTTTATTCAAGTGAAAAATAATTATATGCTTTCCAGACTCAATATAAATTACCGAATAAAATATTCACACCTATCTACATACAACTAGGATGCTAATTTACAATTTACATCAAAATATATATTACACAGAAAAATGAAAAATAAATATTCAGTCCTTGGTATCTTCTTCTATACAACCCGTGGTTAATTTACATGAAAATAGTTGTCCATAAAACAAATATGACATTTCGTGATTCATGTTATGTTGATCTTCTAATTATCTAATACCGGTATATACCGGTATCACGGTATATATGCAAATAATGGTTGCAAGCTCAGTGCGACATCCTGGTATACTCGGACTGCATTCTTTATTTGATCTGTCAGAGTGTGTACACTCGACTACAAAACCATATTATTGGTTAGTTATCATGTATAGACTAGGACAAAATTCCTATTATTGTTGGATCTAGAACGCGTTGCTGTTTGTTCATTCAATTCCAAATATTCTACTAACAGAGTATATATTTCGGTTCGCTGTACTCTGAAATGAGATTGAAATTTGAACTCATTATGTTTGTATTACAAGTATTTTGAATGTATTGAATAATAACTTCAAATATTCACTAATCACGAAGAACGATATCTTCAAAAGTTTTGTCGATCAAATATACCATTAAAACTATCTCCCACAATGTCTTATGAAATCATTCAATTCCTTCATCTTTCATTCAGTATAAAATGGTCATGAATAAAAAAAATCCAAGCTATAAGTAATATAACTAATGGTTTTGATGATACCCCACTAAATCAACAGATTGGTAGAACATAGTTCCATGATTAACATAATAAAGCAAACGAATAACCAAGTGCAATTAATTACTTCACATTTGACATTTTTGAATAAGTTCGTTTCTGTTCTGGAATGAACTGTGTCCATACCATTCTTGATCAATTATAAATTCTAATCATTACTGATTAGATAGAATATTATATTCGTTCTCTACTACTTGTAACATATCAATTTGACTCATAACTATAGTATAACGTAGCAGCTCTTGATCAATTATAAATTATAGTCATCATTGAGCAGATAGAATATTCATTCTTTTTTAATTGTTATACATATTAATTTGACTCACCTATATATGGAACGAGATAGTGACTTAATTATAGTGAGAGCCCTCGGTTACGAGCTATTTTGCATAATTATTTCGAATAATTTCATGAGTGTATAATTATATGATAGATCCCCAAGGATTTGATGTCTATAAAGATAAATGAATATCGGAAGGAAAATAGAATGGAAATAAAACCAAGTGGATAGCACTTCTCAATTAATATCTGATCGCAGGAATGATTCACATTTGACTGAATTGACTCTATATATTAGTGATTGTTCACGTACAGTTTGGATTGAATCAGATTGTTTCAGAAGAACTGCAGTAAATATATTCAATCGCTTCTTGTGGAGGAAATGACACGACATTTAAGGTAGGCTTGTTTTTAAATAACTAAACGTCTCCTTGATCATCATTGGACGTTTGGACCTCGAGTTATCATCCACACACACATATATATCAATTCAATTTCAATTTTAAATATTTTCATTAATTCAGAACATATTTCAAAAATACAAAACAAAACACAATAGGTTACATACAAAATCGTAGGTTTCAATTATTTCTTTGAGATAACACAATATCCATATTGAAAATAAAAAAATAATAACCTCTATTTTTACCAGCATACGGAGTACATAAAAGAAAACAAATGAAATATTGGTAAGCTTCTACTATAGTAATAAGTACATTTTTTTTTAATTTGAATTAATAAAACCCACATGAGCCAAGGCTTGTGTGTATATATATATATATATATATATATATATATATATATATATATATATATATATATATATATATATATATATATATATATATATATATATATATATATATATATTTGTATGTATGTTCTTTCAAGTCGAATGGCCAACAATTTAGATTTTCTCTCGAAAGTACAATTTTCCAGATATCTTCAATGAAATGATCATTCACAACAGACATAAAATTTGTGATCAAATTTATGAATCAATTTGTATTCATCATTCGTATAATATTCAATGACGAACCGTGAACGGTGTCATAGGTTATGTCCATCAGTAGTAAAATCACAGCGAAATTCAATATCAATCAGAGAAAATGCAATAATCCATTCAAAAATGATTCATTTCAATTGAACGAATACAATAAATATCCCTTCATCAAATTTCTGATTTAATTCAAAATATTTCATGAATGCTCGCTGGGATAACGTACGTTTTTCTCCACATCATGAAAATTATCAGCAATCTATCAATATTTCGAACACTAACCATTCTCTAAACACGTTCACTATCCAATCACAAAACTCAACACTTTGAACTTTATGAATGCATCAACCTGTGAGGTTTCAGATCGTTCATGTTGATAGAAATTAGAATCACTAATTGTGAATTGCAAATGAGAAACACACACACACAATAGAACCTCAGCATCGTATCGAATTAAACCATAATTCCCTCGCAAAGGACACATTATTACAAATTATTTTAGGTTCGTAATTTGTTTAATCTAAATTGCTCTAGGAATATCAACTAGCCTAGTTACAATTAACTTGTGTAACTATATACTTGGTACAACTTATTTTGGTGGGTCGAAACGCCTGGTCGATAGAGTAATGGATACAAAAGACGGTCGATCGGGACTATGAACTGACATCAAAGTGGTTTGAAATTTGGACTTGAACTTGCGTGAGCTCGATGCTAAGTTCTAGATCAAGTATGGTTAGCATGAATCGTGGATGATGATTCTTTTGTTTTATTGATTAGTGTAAGCAAAAAGGTAATCATGATGGAAGTTACGTTTATTTTTGTGAATTTGTCGTGTGGGGAACTCGGTGGTTTGAATTCTATATGAAGCGTGAGTTTTTGTGAACCTTTTTGGTATCATTTGCTTAGCCATACTCCCAAATAACATGATTTCTGGTGGGGTCGTTGAACAAACAATAATCATCATTTCTTTGTGAATTATATGTGTGTGCTACTTTGGTTCTTACGGATATACCAACTGTTTTCAATATTCCGACAGTAAAAATCTATAATGACGTATTTCTCATTCACCTTGTTAACACAAACGTACATTTGTGAAATTCGAAACCACACAGTTTAATCGAATACGGAAAAAACTGTCAGCAGTATTAAATGTGATTTTTCCCCAAAAATCTCAAAGTATGAATTGAAAGAATAGATTTCGGCCAAAGTCTGTTGAGCAAATTTGAGAAATTGGATTTTTCATCCTACAGTGTTTTCCAATTTTCACATAAATTGTGTCAATTTGAGTTCAGTATAGAACTTGATTCATAATAGCACGGTTGCACGTTTTTCCGTCCCGGTAAATCGAGTGAACCAGATATAAATCCTGCAGAATGTTTTCGACTAGTTTACGTGACTTAACGGAACGGAAAAAACCGTATGTACGTTACTATATGAAACACGTGTTATCAATCGGTTTTTGTGAACATCAGACATAGGGTAGATATAATTCGTACATATTTTTTTCCAATTGCCTTACGTAGGTGAGGTCATCAGGGGCAAAAAATAATCATGTATAACTTTACATAAGCCCTATATATTGCCAGCCATCGTCCTAGATCGTCCTAGAGGTCCTAGATATAACGATGATTTACCAACCCTCTGACTTACCTCTCTCTGATGAAATAGAGTGAGAGATAATTATGTTTTCAAACTCCTTTCCATCTCGGCACGATAAGATCGCTGAAAAGTTGAGCGTTCCTCCCTAGTAGAAAAAACTATTAGTTTTTGTTGAGGCTTCGCACTTTGACATGTTTCAGTTTCGTTACTGTACAGATCTTAGATATCTGTCTTATATGATCATACCTCCTCGCTACTTGGACCACTCATCCACCACTTCATTGTTTTCATATTAATGATAATTCCAAAGGTGACACCTATACGTAAGTACGTAAATGTGTACGTACAATATTGTGTTGAGATTTGTATAAGTTGGACCAGTAACATCTAGCATATTTGCAGAACTGATGTTAGTAATATTATTTGGTGTTCAAGATTATATTATTAGGATAGTTGTATTATCAATATATTCGGTTTTTGATTATGATAAATGTTTTTAACTCCTTGAACGTTTAATGTGATATTATCATACAAGTTAATCGATGTAACATGAAATGCTGATAGAAAACAATAACTTTTCGATCATACGAATATTGAATGCATCACAATCACAGAATTGTAGGTACCAGCCAAAAATATAGAAATTGTCATTCGAATTTGATATTATCTACGATGATAATTCCGAATGAACTTTTTCCTTCATCATATTGTTTGATTTCATTTCAAAGATTCACATTTTTTTTTTAATTACATAACATCATCCTCATGGAAAAAAAATCTTCCCAGAATAATGGCAGACTATACCCAAATTTATCAAACATTAGTACATATCTTATACATTTTCTTACACATTTTAAGTAGTACGGATGTCAGAATGTTTTCATGAGATCATGAAAGTCAAGAATCAAGAAATCATGAAAGTCACGCCAATTGTCTGATTGCTATTCTATTCTTCCTCCACTGTATCAACCACATGTGATTCGAACGTTTTAAGCATTCTACATCTGACTAACACTGAAGAGGTACATATCTTTTACACTACATGGTTTTCCTCTGTAGCCTAGGTGAATGCCAGAGTGATTCGTATAAGATACAGGCCACGACCGCATCCTTCTAACTAGCCTTCCCAATAACTAGCTAGATAACTTCTCATTTCATCAATTATCTTTATCTTTCTTTTCTTATGAACAGTATTAAAATTTCATTTGAGTCCTTATGCTTGTATCCCATATCTATTTTCATACTTACATGTATGAAACTCGATGTATGTGTTCGGAAATAAAATTACGTACAGACAAAAAAAAAACTATCCGACGCCAATAACTTTTCATTACCAGTCTCTTATTAAAAAATCCAATGTAAATGAAATATGCTTCCTCTTTTTACTTCCTCTTATTCCTTCTCTGGAAGTTTATTCAAACTTAATATACCTCTTCATCCCACTTTCTTGTCGTCGTCCATTTCTTGTGTATGTTATTTGTTGGCATATTCATCAGGATGTGGATTAATTTGAAGTGATTTAATCAGCTCTCCTCAGGATGTGTATGTTGTAATATTCTCTTCACTTGTTTCTTGAGGATATTTCACTTTTACTCCAAGGAGACGAAGTTAAAAAGCAATCTTTATTTTCCAAGGCTTTTAAAGATCATCCCAAACACTTGGTGGTGCTATAATTAGTTATTTCCTTCCTCTCGCTCTCGATACAGAGTACACCTACTTAAAAGTCTTCCCCCATCCCTCTCTCTCTCTTTCTTTCTCTCTTTCTCTCTCTCTCACTCTCTCTCTCTCTCTCTCTCTTTCTCTCTATTTCTCTCTCTCTCACTCTCTCTCACACACTCTCTCTCACACTCTTTCACTCTCTCTCTCTCTCTCTCTCTTTCTCTCTCTCTCTCTCTCTCCCTCTCTTTTCTGATTTCTCAAATTTCACTCCATATCATACATTTTTAATTTGCCCCCCTCTCTAACTGAATCACTCTTCACCTCCTATCTTTCTATATATTTCCGTCACTTTGTTTTGTATAGTCTTTTTGAGTTGTATACTCTTGAAGTCAGACATCACTCCATTTTCATTAAAATTTTAGAAGAATTTATTATTCAATCAATATCTGCAGTATGTAAACAAACAAAAACTTAATGATTACAGAGAAAAAACGTGTGAATTATATATAACTTTTGCTATAGGCCTATTATATCTCCGATATGGACACGGTCATTATCAATTGAAAATGCTTATTCATATTCACTTATTGATATTCTTATCAAAATAATGAATACATTGGCAAGTAAATATATTTTTCTCAAATTTATCATGCCAATTATTGATGTAGAAGAGGGACTTGGAACAGGCATCACCGACTCAACCTCAACCTATGCATGCACAAGTGAAACAAACTCACCTAACTTTGTTAAAATAAGTTTCATAAATATGAAGAAAAAAAATCCCCTATGCTCTATAGCTTCACCAAACACTCGTGCCATATAATTAGTTATTTCCTTCTCTTTCGATACAGCAACAGAACTGTATGACACCTACTTTATATCCCCTCCCCCCTATCTCTCTCTCTCTTACTCTCACGCCCGCATGTCTGGCGCTCACCCACTCGCACTGATCGGGCGTGCGCGCATACTCGCGACACTTCGCGTGCTCACCACTCACTACCGCCGCTCGAGGTACCACGTTCGAGGCTCGGTGAGATCAGTAGAGTTCAGTTAGTGGCCGACAACCGACTTGTGCGGACACTTGTCTCTCTATCTCTCTCTCGCGCGCTCGCGATATACGACTTTGAACCGGTATTACGAGGGACGTGTGTGATTATATTAAAATGTGTTAAATGGTTGAAGTGTTGGGTGAATGAAATATTAATATAATAATAAAATAATAATAAAATGTAATTATTTTGAAAATGTGAATTGTGATATATTTAATCGAACCGTATTCATTTATTTCAATTCATGGACTTTTTTTCGTGTGTAATTACAAATATCATTATTGTGGTTTTTAATATATAAAAAGGTGAGGTGATAATATGTTATTCTATTCATGTTTATGAGAATAAAAAATGGAATAATTTTTCCAACGATGGGCCAACATGATTAAAAATTCGTTCTACTCCGTAATTTATTTTTTGGTGACGGCAAGTTGTGGTGTGTAGGTTGATTTTTGTTCATCAATTCTGGGTAAACTGGATATAAGTGTTTGCGTGTATGTATGATGTGCATACATATATAGACTAAACATAAATCGATCAGGCGATAAAAATATTTCAGAGTTTAAACATTTCACTCTGGTGACTGTTGTAAGTTGAGTGAAATTTTCAATACAAGTTAGAACCGTCCAACAAGAGGAAATAGATTTGAATGATATTAAAAAATATAAATTCATTTTAGTGAAAAGTACTACGGTACAATACTTCAAGCAAAACATTATTTACGATATGACTATCAGTAGGCCCGATAATTAGGAACCAAGTATTTTTATGAAGTGATCAAAAAATAGTTTCGGTGAACATTGAGGTACACCTACCTAATTCAATCATGAAATATGATCCAGTGTATTTTCATTCAGTTGCATGAAGGCGTTATTGCAATTTCTTGAATCTTTTGAATTCCTACAACTATCGGTTATTGAATGATTCTCATACGTTTCACACATGGACTGCTCAGGCCCCTAAGTGCCAAGAAGCAGTAATGCATTACATTCAGCTTAACTACATAATCATGAAGATAAAAATGAAATGATCACAGGGTTAAATGCTAATTGAAACTTCCAGAATGTTGAAACGGTCATATCGCAGAAAAACTGAATTTAGTAGTGCATGGTACTGCGAGTTGATTTAATGGAATGTCAGTTTTTGATTTTAACTTTTGAACATTAAGAAATATCAAAACTATAGTACTGGGAAACCGCAACATCAGTTTTGGATGCTAGCTTTTGATAGCTATGATATATCAGAATTCTAATACGGAGGCAACGCAATTTATAGTTGAATTATTCACGGTTTCATCGATTCATCCGGGAATTCATGTAGCAAAAATTATTGTAGATCAAAATTTTGTGATGAATTCATAAAACAACACCTATTTTTATATATCGCCATGAGATGTTATTATACTCTTGAGAATGACTTCATGAATGATAAATACTTGAGAAGAGTCAAGTCAACAGTGAAGAATTGGTTATAAGTAGAGAAAGATACATCATGATAAATTCAAAATTTGTTCGTGAAAAATTGAATTTCACATTTGATGATTTCTTTGGAATAATTGAACAATTTTTTTCTCACGATTTACTTACGTTCTTACTTACGAAATATTGAATGACGAATTTATAGTTGTGAATAACATGCATTTATGGTATATATTGTTGCATACTTATGAAATGTAGAATCAATGATACCTGTTGGAAAACAGACCTGAGTATTAAGATATAATCTCGATCACATCAAAATCTGTTCGAAATTTAATCGAATATATTGAATTTTCAGCTGAGTTCTTCCTTTCAGTTTATCCCTTCCAGTGATATTTCTCGAATATTTGATGAAATTGGAAAAAAAACGGAATGGAAAAAGATGAATTAAAATTGAAAAAATATAGCCTACATTGATTGGATGTATATGTGCACGAACATTGTACTCCTGGCAAACATTGGAATCATTCATTCAAATAATTCCAAAAATATCTCAGAATATTTCAATTCCATATACAAATTAGACATTCAACACTTTGATGATTATCATCATAATAAATCATCATTTGAAATAATTGCTCAAAAACATCAACGATCTAATTCTAAAGCTTGACTTGACTTCTTGACTCAAATATAAGAATGAGAGTTCATGCATCGTTTGCATTATATGTATATATTATGAAGTGAGATTTCATATATAAAAATCCTATTCCTGAAGTTTTTCAACATTCTATTTCATTTCATTACGATTATTCAATTTCAAGACATGATGCTTCCAACAAGTTGAATGTGGATATTCAAGCATATAGACATACACGAAAGAGACATAATCATCTCAAATCTAGTTATACGAAAAATATAGAATCAGTAGCATTTCACCAAAAGAGATTCCATTCACAAATGTTTACCTTTTAAGGAGGATTTCTGTCACACGGAGTTATTCAAAGAATTCAAAACATTTTATTGGAGAATCCCAAATTGGCATATAAGACATTTTAATGGGGCGTTCAGTCAAGTAATGCAGTTCTTGTGAAGACGACACAGGATTATTTACTCCAGAAAAAAAGGCATTCGGGGACGGAAATGAATAGCTGAATTTGTGTGTATACGAATAAAATGAATTTAATAAAATGGCAAGTAGGAAGTTTAGGCTGCTGTCACGAATTTGACTTTACGTCCGATGTAGGTGGACACTTTTTATACAGTTCATCTTTTGTCGAATGGGTATGTAATATTTATAGCAAAGCCGATTCACAAACGTAGTGGAATGAGTGAATTTGTATAAGAAAAACTTTAATCTGATATATAATAACGTATACTTCACACTATTCTATATTCGTATAGGTGATACAATTATTAGGCCTACATTGAATTCATAATTCAATATATATATATATATGTATGAATATACCGAGTTTACTCTATCTTTTGTACATTGAACTTTACTTTGAACCGTACAATTGTATAGGCCCACTCATTTCTTGGTGCTAATTCAGTGGGTTCCGATATTGAGTGTTCAGTGTCCCTAATCATCAGGAATACATGACAATGTATATGATGAGAATTATATCATGAATAATAAAATACAACATTAAAAGAAATTGTTGAACAGAAAAAAAAAATGTGGAATGTCTTGTTATAATTCATGTGAAAAGTTTTCCATTATTAGATCAATTAATTGGAAGAATGTGTAGAATTCTATAGAGACTGTGATACATTTATCCGAAGAACGAAATACTCTGAAACAGCTATTAAAAGAACTTGGAGTTGTCGGTAAAAATAAGTCACCGCTTCGAGAACGTGTCTTAGAATAACTAACCAATCTACCATATCGGCAATCAGTTCTTGGCAGTCGATAGAGTACCGCATACATATATATATATATATATATATATATATATATATATATATATATATATATATATATATATATATATATATATATATATATGAATATGTGTGTATGTGTGTGTGTTTAAATATAAGTATGTCCACAATGAGTTTCTCAGGCTATTTTGTGTTATCATATACAAACCGAAAGTTAAAACTAGAAATGTTGGAATTTTCAATTTATATGTATATGTATATATATAAATCTCATATATATATTTATGATATATATTGAGACGGAGATCCTCGGGGCTGAAGGATGACTGAAGTTTGAACAGAAACGAATTATATCTCACGTATTATTGAGTTTTCAGAAGTTCCAAGTCACATTTAGATAATAAAATGTATAGTATGAAGACATTTCGAATCATATGAGAAAATCTCATCTCTATCAGCTACATACTCATTCCTAACTGAATAATTGTCTCAGCAATACACATATATACATATATATATATATATATATATATATATATATATATATATATATATATATATATACATATATATATATCCGATGTTACTGAAGTATTTTAATTGTTCATTTCACACCTACCTCACGACAATAACCAGTAATAATATCTTCCATCACAACTTTATCTTCAAAGATTTCATTGCACATTCTTGCATGTCAGTCTAACATCCACTGAAGAAGTTTCCGAACGATCGTTCTTTCTACCACATACCATTGCCGCACGGTTGGTTCGCACCTTCAACATTCATAGATACAAAGTATACGTAGATTTAATACTGACGACTGAAAGATCGCAATGTTCTTTTATTGTGAACTTCACGTTCCAGAGAGTACAAAACGAAGAAAAGAAAACAAAACACAACTGTAATGAGCACGTGGAGAAAGAGATTATCTCACCGACTGTTGAATAAGAGGATACAAAAAAATGAATATTGGAATTACAAAGAGTGAGCGCGATGTTGTATTCGAGTACGCGTGAAGATGATGATTCGATAAGTGATCATCGAGGAATGAATTGACTGACCATTTAATTCATTGTTGGAGATAATTCTGATTTGATTTGAGATTTTGTGTGGTTTTTACAAATGGTTGAATAAGTGGATAGATTTAATTAGCACGTCTTGATGGGTAATTGCAGAATAATAGCTTCACTCAATTCGTATATAAGTGTGAATATGCTGATTCGATGAATGAAAAATGCTCCATTAATGAAGAGTAAATAGTTCGATTATTTCATCAATCGATGGAGATGGTCACGTATGGGGACGTACATTTGAGATCATGCGAGAAGTTTTCGGTGATTGATTCTTAGTTCTGAACAATATGATTTGATAAACTATAAATTTGTATTCCGTACGAATTTGGAAAATTATATGTTATGATGTCGTTCATACTTGTTCGTTCCCCATGTTTATTCTGTATTGGGAAAGATTTGAATTGAAGTGATGTAGTGATCATTCATTAGATATTTTAGATTTTCTAATTTTATTTCTAAATTATATTGAGGAAGTCAATTTCCAAATTCAGAATTTTTGGGAATGAGAATATTTTTAAAAATATATCTCATGCTGTAATTCCAATAGAATGCTTACTCATGAATAAAACTATCGTTCCATGTATTTCAGTGCGAAATTTTCATAAGATAATAGAGAAAAATTTGAATTACTTCGATTTTAACATTCATCCAACCTATGATGAATATATTCGCTATTCATACAATAGGACTCATTTACGCATGCTTATTTGTGAAGTATTTGTGCGTAAATTGTTGGTGATAAAACATGTGTGACGTCAGAGCAGCACCGTCCTGTTTCACTTTCATGCAACCCTGATGAAATAACGAATTATTTTAGTGCTTTCTTGAGAGACAAGCTTGCTACTAACCGACAGTAAAAAACGTAAGGTGCTAAAAACGAAAAATTTAATTAAATTTTTGACAGAATTGCTTTGCTAAACGAAAGAATATATATACACACCTCTGAAAGCATATTAACAAGCAGTATCGTAAAATTCTGATTATTTTTATTTGAAACAAAAACAGAATAAAAAGTGACGACGCGTGGTTGGGAGATTTACGACGATAAGGGGGTCAAAAAATCAATCAGCCTCAGGTTTCATTGGCTCTTCATCATAATGATTGATGAATACATTACTTGATCGACGTACCTCGTCCGGGTTCTGAACCCGGATCTTCAGATCACGGAATATACTATGGGCGTGTACCATAGCGTACGATATAGACACAATGAGTATTCGATATTATTTAAATCATATTTTAATTTGTAATGACAATATTGGCATTGTTATGAATAATTCAAACAAAAATACTCACATACAAAAATGATTAACTATTTTTTGTATTGATATTTGTCAACGGTACACAAATGAACAGGTTTCATTAAGTATTCTATGAAATAAAATTCATTCTTGTTCAAACTTCACTGCGTATATTGCTGATGGTTTCATAGAATATTTTTATTAAACGTTCACCATATATTTGAATTGACTACTGCAGTTCTCATATACTTTAGTAAAAGAAATATAAAAGAAGTCAAAAGCGGTTTCAAAATGTTATCTAATTAAAATGTATAAGAACCTGTTCCCCATGAAGCAAAGCCATTTTAAATATTCTGCATAGATATATAAAACCAATGCCAATAGCGATAGTATATAACTGAAGTATTATATATTGAATCAAAAATTGCAAACATGATAAAAATAAAAGTGAAATACGTAAGGTACATTTATGAAAGAAACAATGAAATGCTGACTGGAATATCTCTGCAAGACTGACAAGACTGTGTGCATTCTATGGATTATATACCCTCGCGACTTACCCTGATCGTATTCTGTAGTCTGGTGTTTCAATATTTTTGATATCGTACTTTTTATTGATACAGAGAAAAATAATTTAAGGGCTATGAACCAAGGTTTATGGGGCCGTAATTTGCATCAAATATAGTCAAATTTGAAAATAATAAGAAATGGGAAGATGGATTTAATTTTGATTTGTACAATAAAGTTGATGTCCATACGAACTATAAGCTATATATGAAGATATTTTCACAGAAAGCGAGAAAAATGTGAGGCTGAACTTTGAGAATTTCATGGATTTCAATCATCACTGGATACAAACTTGAGAAAACCAAATCATACACTAGTAATCTACTACACAATGACCATATGCAAATTAAATGTTGGTAGTGACAATCCAGTGAAATAAGTAAATATATAAAACAATATTTATTAAAAAAGTATTCCTATGGAAGTCGAACGGTAGGAATCATTTCCGTGGAATTGCTTGTATATAATATTATACGACATAAAAATCAAATATACATACAATCCTTACTTCGTGTGAGAATGTGAACGTGGCAAACTCTGGAACACAATAAACATGTGAAAAGTAAATAACTTGTGTCAATATATCTACTATCTGGTATTAAAAGAGATAAGCTGGTAGTGTAATGTCTATGTTGTATTGTTGTACTTTAGAACCATACACAGTTTTAGTCACTTGTGTGAGGAATTTTTTCGATGTCATAAATATCCAAGATTAATGATAGAATTGGGACAATTTTCTGAATAAAAAATTGATGGTGGTATGAAATGTGTTCCGAATACAATTTCAAATACGATCCGTTGTTACATTTGTTAGACTTATTTATTCACTACATTTAATAATGAATCACAACTCCAAACGCTTCTTTGAATGTTGAGTTTATTTGAGTTCAATTGGTTCTATACAGAATTATACCATCTCGAAATTGATGTTAAAATTATACAGAACCATGAAATGATTCCAATTTATTGAACCTTGTAGGTGGAAGTAGAATGAGTAGCATGGTTCAGACATATTGACCATCCCAGATGAAAAAATCAAATTTATGAATGATATAATGAGCCGTGGGATTCATGTTCTTCTTCGAACATTACAGAATATTTTTTGTACCTAGAAACTGAAACATTCAAAAAACGGAAACGTCCTGAAAGATATCATTTTTCTTCTGTAAAGAAATTCTGTATGTCTGACTTTGTGAAACTTACAATGGGCATACCAGCAATTTTTTATACGACTGCCGAAAGGTCCAGGTTCGATATTTATTCATATTTTACATGTCCCTGGATGTTCTTCAAGACAAATCTACTTTTCTATTTTTTTATTCCTTCCATTTTTATACCTTGTTGAACACCCAAGGGAGTTGAACGTAAGGTAGGAACCTGTCATTTCTGTTCGACCGACATGCATCAATATGCATCATATTGTAATGAAATGGAAACTTCTTTACCGAACATGCGGGACCGACTACGGTTTCTCTACGTCACGCATTTCTCTGAGGTCTTTTTGTCTTTCCTTTTACTTGGAACCAAAACCAGATGTATTCAATCAACTCTTGGCAACTTTAAATATATTTCATTTCATACAAATATTACATTGTGATTGTGTGTTCGCAAAGCCTCTTCCCTTCCCCTTAACCAGTATGTTCCTCCCTACCGACCCATTTTAAAAGATGTAGAACATTGTTTTTATTGCCATGTTATTTTAGGACGTTTTTTTCTTGTTCTTAGTTTGAAGCATTTTGGCACGGGAATATTCTTCATTCTCTTGACTGCTTACTGACATATGTAATATGAAAACAGGAACACAATCAACATTTGAGATTTGAAACAATTCATACGTACCTTGATTTTTAATTGCATATAATGTACTGATGCTCATTTTTATATTGATGCTCCTCACTCATCCGGGAATGATATCAGAAGTATCGCAGTGAGAAGTATTGAAATTCGATACACATTCTCGATTGTGACTTATCTGATAGAACTAGAACTATTTGATTGTTTTAGTATGGTAGTATATTTGTATTCACGGAGATAGATGGTTGTCTGTAAGCTAAGAACGCGAGAAATTTCAGAGGCTCATTATGAGGTCATATATTCCACGGTTTTGGGGGTCGTAGTTGTGTTCATGACCGTCAATTTTGACCTGAAAGAACAATAATTGCAATCGAAGCCTAAATATACAACTATATAAAGGTGATGTGTGTGTTCATTTTGCTGCTAGACGACCTGTTTTCGTGGATACAAGTTTATATATATATATATATATATATATATATATATATGTTATACTCGTACCAACGAAGAAGGGAGGTCGTCCAACAAACTTGATAATTGTGAGAACTTCGGTAATTATACTTAGTATTACTGCAATTTAGAAGTTTTAATACTTTTGGAAGATGTAAGTGCATTTCCCATCGTAAACCTTGCACTGAGGAATCTTGATGAACTTTGAACACCACAGTCATGAGGGTGAATATAAGAGTGATTGTGTTGGTCAATCAGGAATACGACCTTCTTTCTTTTGTGAATATACAAGTATATAAACATTCGTCTGAAGTTAATATCTTTCATAGTCTCACATGATGCTTTATTATCGTAGTATTGCTTCGAACATATTCAGTATTTTTCTCAGCAGTGGTAAAAAAAAATTGTCTCAAAATCTCGAAGTTCTTACTGTATATGAGTGGTCTTGTGGAACAACTTGAAGTTCTACAGGATTTTCCTTCACACATGTAGAGCAAATGTTGGACAATATGAACTATATGAACAATATGACAATATGAAATATCTTACTTCAATATTGAAGGATATTTATACCTATGAACTCATGATTGTGTATGAGACTGCACAATATTTGAGACAGAACATGAAAAAATCGAATTGATGGAGCACCACAAGGGTGATTTTAACACAACAAAGGAAATAGCCAATTATGTATGTCACAACAATTCAAATGATTGTTATAATTGTTATATTCATATATATATATATATATATATATATATATATATATATATATATATATATATATATTATATATATATATATATATATATATATATATATATATATATATATATATATATATATATATATAAAATATATACATATATATATATATATATATATATATATATATGTATATATATATTCAAGTAATGAATTGAATTTATTGGAATCATCAAACTAACAGATACAAATTGACAAATTCAATAAACCATTACCTCACACAGATACTACTCCTTCATATCATTCACACACATAACAATAACTGTATATTTTGGTTCCAGATTGGTATAATTGTTGACACCGGCAAGTTGGTGCCACAACACATGCTCCCGTGAGTGTGAAACCTTTCACATATCTCCGCGAGTAATCAGAACGAATCTTCTCGCCGAACGAACATCGTGGATAATGTAATTGAAAATAGTGGTTGTTAATGTACAATAATGGGGCTGCAGGCGAATACATGGCAGTGCTTAATAGAGTTATCTAGTGAGCAGTGAAAAGACAGTTGATAGCGATTGCAGAGAGCGGGAAAGGTTGGTGAGCCAACGAACAGTTTGTCAGCAAATCACAAGGTAATGGTTCAACGATTTTACTTCCCATATTTATATAGACACACAAACACACACACATATATATATATATATATATATATATATATATTCAAGTATAATCAAGTAGGTATATAGATTAATTTTCAGCATGTATTTGAACACAAAATATTCATGTATGATATTCATGTAATAAAATGATTATGTAATCGAATAGAATGAAGAAGGTGCTCATAAAATAATGCCAACAGTGTTATGTTCTGATGATATTCGTTGTTTGTATCATGAGTGCATAATGTCAACTCATCAGCTTGTGCGCAAAATGATCACGCTGTCGACGCACCTTCAACACCTAGCTTTCACTAATTTATTCGTTGTTCCGTACCTTTTTTTTCACTGACAGCGTGCTTTACATTTTTCTGTCAAAAGAAAATGTTTCTCTTGGAAGAGTCTTGAATAATCAGTTGAAAGTTCACAAGATTTTCCAGTAATATTATCTCTTTATATACTGTTCTATGAAGAACTTATTTCATTACATTTTCGTCGTTATTATTCTCAGAAGTGGTGAAACAAATTTCACCAAAATTTTACAGTCGTTCTTTGGTATGGAAGTAATGTAGGTACATCCTTCGATGTTAATTGTTCCCACCATCATCATGATTTTCATGAATTATTCATTACAAAAAAAAACAAGTAATAATAAACTTCAAAATATGAACTCATCCAATGTGCAAAAGTGTTCAACAGAAAAGTTTTTCAACATGTCTGGGGGATTCTTATATTCTGTTATCTGCAGAATCATAGCTACTAACTCCTCGATGCGTGATGGTTGTAATTATCCAAATGTCTGCCCAGTAGAAAATTATTCACACAACCATCAGTTCGTACTACTGCTTCGTACGAACGAAAACGTGAAATGAAATCTATTAATTTCAAAATGAGCCCATTATTTTAATGTGAAGGAGGATATAGTAAAAACAGCTTAATTTCTCAATGGATGAATGGATAACGAATACATGGCATACAGGCATATATGAGTCTGATTCGGCCAATGCTTGAGTATGCTAGTTCAGTCTGTGATCCACATGAAGTTGGACTAATAAAGGCTGTGGAGAACGTCCAAAGGGTTGCTGCAAGAAGGGTATTGGGGAGAGAGAAGCGCTGGAAGATTATCAGGAACGATAAGGATGTGGTTGAAAAAGTTATAGGAAGACCTAGTAAAATGATTGAGGAATTGGGATGAGAAAATTTGGCGAAACGTAGACAAATAGAAAGATTGTGCAATTTTGTCAGAGTCAAGAATGAATATACAGGATGGGATGAATTAAGCAATAGAATTGGAAAGGGATTACTAAGAAGTACGAGGGGAGGGGTAAGAATGGAAGTGGAAAAAGTGGATAGAGAAGTAGGTAAATATGGATTCATACAAAGAACGACGCGGGAATGGAATGAATTGGAAGAAGATATCAAGAATATAACGAAGATTGGTGATTTAAGAAGAGAGCTAAGAAAAAAATGAAGTATAATTTTATCGAGTATGTTTGATTGTAATTTCATTAGGTATAGTAACCATTACCACCTGTTTTATGAACAATCTGTAATGAATGAATAAAATATGTAAATATGTAAATATGATCAATTTTGGAATATGACTCTCTAAGTGAGAGCTGTATCAGGATTGACTTGTTGGATAATTTGCTAAAACCCTTTGACAAAATATCTGTTCAAGAGAGTTTGATAATCAACATTGTAGCAAGATGTGGAAAAAGATTTCAAGAGATGATGTACCGGTGTAACGGAATGAAACAAGACAGTAAAGATCTTCCAGATTATTATTACCTATCTGATAATTGACAGTAAAGTTCCGCCGGATTAATTTTACCTCAGTATTTCGATTCACATTCATGTTTCACACCCGAGGGAGTAAACAAATGCTGGATTCTTATTACTACTGTTGTATGGAATTCAGTAAAGATCCGCTGGATTATTATTAATCTGGTCACATAATATATCAGTTTACAAGCATTCCATTGGTGAATACTTAACATATCATTATATGCTTCACATATATGCTTCACATGATCATTCACGTATAATAAAATCCATTCGGTTCATTCATCGAGCTTATATTTCAACTACAATATTGGTGCTTTTATAGTTAATTCAATGTCAGTCTGTAATGAGTGTAGTACCTATAGTGATGTATTGAAATTATATACTTTTTTCCAGTTATATAACAATCATTGTCACAAAATAGGAAACGAACAATTCCGAAGATGATAGAGAATACGAACATTTTAGAATGATTCGAATACAAACTGATGTTAAAATTCCAGTTTATAGATACATTTTTAAAAAGTTTAAACTACATACAAAATGTCACGCCATCTTTTAGATTGTTTTATGATTGAAATATTATAGCAAATTACCTTTTGAAATCTTGGAAAGTACATGTAGGCATTATCAAAAGTCAACATGCGATTTGTTTTTATTTATGATTTGCCGAATTTTGCATAAACATGACATTTAATCGTATAGGCCTATATTTAAGTAGTTTATGAACATATTCGCGTGTATTTTCACAAAGAGTTTTACTTAATCATCTCTTTCCTTGGTCGGTCGAGACGTACTAACTAGTACATTTTGGACAAGAAAACCCATATCATATATACACAATAACATACAAATATACAAAAAATATTTAAATGGATATATAGGAAAAAATGTATACCGTACATAAAATATAATGATGATCAGTATCGATGAACAATTAGAACAATAATAATATATTCGATATTGAAAATATGTATTCATGAAAGTATATATAAGAAATATTTATTATACAAATTGAACGGTAGAGGACTGGATGAACTTGTTGGCTATATTTTCTGACAGGACGGTAAAAATCAAGATCTGTACGGTACTATATTTTTTACATTTTTTTCTGTATTCTTCAGTCTAATATAATGAGTCTCCATGCTCAAAAAACTATTTGAATTTTGATTAGTTATCTATTTTATACCTCCACTTTCATCCTGGATCTGTAACTTCAATGAAAGAATATTCGTGTCCGGGAGGTGAGGGTATATCAAGTCTCTGTTCGATTTCCGTCATCCTTCATCCTCACATATTGCATTCTTGGTTTTTCTCATTGGCTCAGGACAATCCCAGGACTGTTCTCACAATGTGAGCCACGTCAAATTTGTAAAAAACTTATATTCCACCATCTCACTACTCGTTTATCCGACGTCAATCATTAAAGTCATCATTAAAGTGCATCATTCAACCCAGTATGAATCAATAAATAAAAATTAAATCAGAGTCCGAACTCAGGTAGTTGTCAATCGAAAGTTCCTCCAACTATATCATTCACCCACCTTCAAATACAATGGTGTATTCACCCTACAGGGTGAATCTAATAAAACAATATTCGTAAAGAAAAAAAAATCTACACCAAATCTCGCGTGAACGAATATCTTATCAGTATACAGTCTTATTTTAATTGCGTGTTCTCCACCCAGTAATCAACTACCAACCCGACCGTACTGAATCATCGCTACAAATTGAAATTCCGTTCTGTTTCCTAGCAGGCAGTCTGTAATGTTGGTAGTGGTGTAAATCTTGAAGACAAGGGCGCTACTCGTTGGTCGCGTGTATTGCAGACACTATTCAATACTAAACCAAGAAAGCCGTTAGTCTTTAAAGGCGAATTCACGCGATTCTCAACATTGGCAGGTTTTCTTTAGAGAAATACACGAATAGCTTTTTTTTTGATGGAAGAAAATGTATTTTTTTAGTTTATTTATATCAACCACATGCTGTTTTTTTTTATTCCATACAAAACCGTGAATACTTTTCTCAACGTATTTTTTTATATTGAAATGTTGAATTTGATGGAAAATCTTCGGGAGGAAAATGGAGGATTGAGGATGATAGAGCAGGACCTTCTGGATGAGGTTGTTTCTATAGTACACGGTGAATAAAATTCTGCTCATATTATTTCTTATTCTTATTTTCTCTTATTTCTTTCTTATTTCATATTCTTTTGACCTTTTTCACAAATCAAACCACAAATACAAATATACGTGTGCAATCTGCGAGAATACTGGAGCATAATGTCTTGATGGAACCACTAATATGATTCATTCTTATTCCATGATGAATATAGAACATTGATGAAAATATCCAAAAGGAAAACATCTATTCGGTGTAAGATTTTCATAGTTTCCGTCGGTAGAATCTTTATCAATCAACTTGAAAAATCTCATAATACTCTTTAGTGTTCCAATGATTGGAATGTGTGAATAATGAATGAACTTACAAAGATTCTCCGTGACATCAACACATGTGGTTTCTTCACCAAATTAATTCAGTGATGGTCGTAACGATTTTTATCTTCTATTATTTTAGACCAGCAATATCCAAAAAATATGTTCACATCTTAAAAATACTTACATTTTTCATGATTACTTTTTTCTAAAGCGTATCCTATAAGTAATAACTTGGACTATATGATAATATAAAGTAGCACAGCTGTCGAGTTTTTAGGGTTTTCACCTCTCGATACATTATTCAATGGCATAGAATGACAACAAGATGCAAAAAAATAAAATCCTGATCAGAATATGAACTCTGTGTATACAAATTGATTGATAGATTATTGTATGTTTTGCTTCTATTCATTTTTATTAAGTTATTGTGGAGGTTAATAATATTATCCAGTATTGAGAATTGATCTGAATACAATTTCATATAATATATCATGAAGATAAATTCGAAGAAATTCGGTTGCACATCATAAATCGGTTTCAACAATCACGTCAATTCGATGGTGAAATGAAAATATAACTTCGTTAGAATAAACAAAATAGAACAATACATGAATGTGATGGTGTATGATGGAACAGTATGATATCAAAATATCTAAAGATATCAGGAGAATAAAAAAGATATCGAAAAAAATCAAATATTAAATATCACCGTATCAAAATTTTGTAATCTCATACTATTCAAAATGTATCATCAAAAACTAATATTCCGCTAAATAAACTCCCATACGGACTCCACCCACTTGAGAATGGGAAAACACTAGAGAAATTCTCATTTATAAAAATAACATCCCAATCTTATTAGTTGGGACGGTATAAGTGGCTTAAGGGATAGCTGTTGTCCAATCCCTGTTGAGACATGGATATTGGTCCAATAAAATGTTGAAGACACGGAAAGAGTATAGTTGATTGCAACTCATCTAAATCGAATTACACACGGAAAATGTATTAAATTGCAATCCATTCCACACGAAAGAACAATTGACTGCAACATTTATAAATGTAATGCACAAGGAGAAGTATGTAATTGCATCTCATTCAAATGTAATACACATTGGAAAAGTATCTCATTGAATCTCCTTTGAATGTAATACACGTGGGTTAAAGATTACATTTCAAGTCCTTTAAATGCAAAACACACGAAAAAGTATCAACTTACAATTAAGTTGAATTTAAAATAGTCTGTAATTGTTAATTGTTGAAAAGTTATGTCTGAGTGAATGGTATTTAGTGTAATGGACCTCATTAGTTGGATATAAATCAGATGTATCATTAGCGAGAACGTGACAACTTAGTAAAGTTGATTAATTTCAAGTTCTCGTCATGTTGTGTCATTGATATGTCACGTTCGATTAAAATACTTTCATCCACAAAAAAAGGTCGTCTACCAAAATGGAATGATTTAAAAAATGTTAGTTCATAAAAATTGAAAAAATTGAAAAATGAAAATTGAAAATCAATCATCAATTCATGACAATTGCATCAAATTGTTGTAATTTTATGATTTTTGAGGCATCTGAAATGAGTAGTTTTCTTTCTCATTCTGTATCTCATACCAAAAAATCATGGCCTTAAACATATCGGCGTGGTTACGAAATTATACCATAAAGTGGTGTTATTCATTCTGTTCAAAATGTACGAGAAGTATTTGTCTGTTTATAGGCATTATAATTGCCTAGCCTACCTCCTTCTTTTATGAATACAAGTATAATTGTTGATATTTTTTCATCATATCCTGGATTATTATATTTATTATATTCTAATTCATCTCAACATAGATTACACAGAACAAATATTCTCCCTACTCTCATCTAAATGCGTATCATTCGATCTATTCACTGTCATCCTCCCTATCATCAGCTTTGAAGAGTGCGTGTCTCTCTCTCTGTTAACAAACATGCGTATCCCCACTAAATCACGGCTTACTAAATACCTACACTGAATGCCTGTGTGTCTACATCAACACTTGAACATCATTATCAATATACTAACAAGGTAGGCATGGCAATACCACCACTCCCCCAACAAATGACCGTTACACGCACATGCAAAACAATCGACTATCGTAATGCGATTGCAATATTGAATTCGAATAACGATTTATTCATTAGTTCCCATATGAATTCATTCAAGTCTGTATCAATTCATCACGTCCGTTTTTAATTCTTTCATAATTTCATCTAATTAATTGAATATGCTCCAATGTTATACAACTCTCAAATTATTCAATGGGCTTCCGCACTCTAATAGGTTGGAAATAATCAAATTATATTCAATTGTGACTTCTAAATTCTTGACATTGTGGTTTCCAATAATCTAATGCAATCCACTTAGTACTTAGTACCCCTTTAAAGCTGAATTTTCGTGAATAAATAAAGGTATGGATTCGATTAGTGTCTGGAGAAGAAAGGGTCTAATGTAGGGATACATAATTTATCCTCATTTAGTCATGATAGTCATGATTATAGAATAGTTGATCATAATGACGGTAAGCGTTTATGAATCTGTGAGAAGGTTTGATCAGAGGTGAGAAATCAAATGTTCGATCAAATTCAATCTCACCAAGTCATTATCGTAAGCAAATCAGCAATTCGGCAAAATATATGTAAATACGTGTAGAAGAGATACTTAATAGCATTAACGATTCCCATTGTATTCTGAGTTTATTCCAAATTGAATATATCAAAGCGTGGGAGTTATAGATCTAATAATTCATCAATTTCTTATATGCTACTTTCTTTTATAAAATTTCAATTTCGTTTCGTCGCTTTTTTGAAATGTACACATTATATGGAACTCTGGAGTTGTTGCGTCATTCTCTTTCGTGGGGGAGAGGTTAATCAGTTCAGGTATACCGAAAACACACCTCAGCCCCCACTCCCACCCCCACCCCCACCCCAACCCCCACTCCCACCCTTCTCCAAACACACACACACACTCACAACTACACATACAGGATCGTCTTGTTGTGCCTATTCTTACCATGAATTACGTATTGATTTATTCTCTGTTGAGTGGAAAATCGTGGGAAAAAACATGTTATTCAAAGATGGTGAAAATATTGATTGATGAATTATTGTTTTTCCTATGAACATCGTTTAGTGACATGAACATTGGGAATGTATCGTTTTAACTGGAATGGAAGATCAAACAGAATTTTCGAACCCTTTCTATGCATATATTCCGAACCAGCTGTGAACTGGTAAACTAAGCATGTACGGAAAAATAAAGGGATAGAACGAAGTATTTTCTATGTAATGCTGAACGGTATAGAAGCAACCAGAAGTTTTTTCGGTATTTTAGTTCCAGTGACTCTTGTATCAATTCTGAATGATGACTTTTCGTAGCTCATTCCCTGAAGACTAATTCACTGTCCTTCCTATTCATTGATACTTGAAACGTACATTTTTCGGTTTTCCCTCTCCCAAATTTCAAAACCATTCGAATATCGAACCATCAAGCTGATTAACTGGCTCGTAACCAAAAAGCATGTTTATTGGATTAATTGGTCGAGAGAAAAACAACTGAAGAATGAGTTGAACAATCAGAATGTATGAAAAAGAGAGGAAAAGTGTTGATGAAAGTATAGGATATCCCCCAAAAAGCGGAATATTCTCTCTACGCTTGTTTCCCCTTCAATATCCTTATATGTGTCAATATTAAATCAAAATTGTCGCGTACAAATTCAAGTTCCCATGTGATCCAATGATTTTGTACGATCGGAATCCACGAATTGATAAAATTTAGGTTCACTTTTTGCATTGCTCGAATAATTTTTCAATCAACCGCTTATCACTGAAGGTACTCCATATTGTGAACATCACTAAATCAGTCTACATCTTTCTATAGAAAATATTAGCAGAGCCAATTCAACAAAAGGGCAACTTCGAATCGACAGCTGACTGTTGAAATAGCATAATCGCATAACGCAATACACAACGCAATGCGTACTAACAGTATAAATCAAGTTAATCACCCTTTAAATACCAGTAGTCCGCTTATAGCATTGCCGCACAAACGTACCGGACAGGGTTTTGTTGCGAGGATAACTTGGCTTCAGGAGGAGGCTGTGAAATACTTGGCTTGACAGGCGTTTAGAAACTAGGAGGCTGTGAGATGATTTATGAGGTGCAAGGATAATATGTGTTTAGAGGGTTGTATGTGGATGAGAGAGGGACATTAGGGGGTGTTTGGTGTAGAGATGCTTGGATCAAGATTTCAAAGTGAAAGAAAAATTATATAAAAAAAAACAAGAGTGCTATTTTTTTGGGGGGGGAATATCGAATTGATTATCAACAATGATCTTTATACATATTGAATTTAAATCAATTCTCTCCATTGTGACGCACAGTTTCAGTTTTCTTGGCTTGGTGTAAAATCAATTTCTTGAAGTATTTTTCTATTTTATTTCATCAACATCGAAGACGCATACTCATTGTTTCCCAATTAGTTGCAGGTTGACAATCGTGAGGAGATTTTTTGGGACAAAGTACCACAAGGGCGATCTCACCCCAACATCGAAGAAGTAAACAATTGTAAGATAGCTCATACTCGCAAACTGAATATCGAACTATTAAATAGAAGTTTGGGGGAAATGAACAAACGAGAATAGGTTTTGTTCAAAATGGAAACTTCAATCTTCGACTTGTTTTCAATCTTCCTTCTCTAGTGAATGTACAATGCTGAGAACGATGTGGTCTTCACAAGTACAAAATAACAAGTGTTCATTTATGCCCACCTACGTCACGAGGCAAGAAATCAAGCCTTCCATATCACTAGCAATATGAACAATTGTGTTTACTAAGTGCAATTGAGCTCATTAATGTTGTGCTTATTTTAACCGACGTAGGAGTGCAATTGAAAATCCCAGTAAACAATATAATTCCTATATCAATAACAAATAGTATTTATTATTACTGTGGAAAATTCCATTGATGAACAACCAGATTCTCTTTGAATTTCCCGAGTCAAAAATGCCCTGTGCAATTTCCTACAACTTGCATCACTTCGATTGGGTGAAAGAAACCGCTTTCAAATCGGGTCCGGTTTTTGCGCTCCACAGGTTGGAAGGAAATAGCGATCCACAGAAAGAAAATGCATAGTAATCAAATATCATAAATCTGTCTCAATATCAATTTTTTCGTTAGAATCGAGCAAGCAAATTTGAGGAAATTTAGATCGAAATATTCAAAGAATATGTATAGCCACGTGAATAGAATGGTGAAAGAAAAACGGAGAAACGTTTTCATTCGTGAACGTGGTATTGTGTAGAATTCATTGAAACTCCACAGCGCTCAATCGAACATTCTGTTATCTGATCATAATTGAGCTCGAGTCAGTTGATTCTCAACGCTTATTAATTGGTTCTTTACTGACAGTCAGTGTAGTCACAGAAAAAACTATCCACTACATTTCATGATTCACTCCCATTCAGATATTTTATGACCCTTTTCAATAGCGAAAACGATGGTCAAGTTTTATGAAAATCAGATGAACATCTACAAAGTTCAGTTCTCATAAAACATCATACACATCTCTCGTTCATTTTAACGTCGATACATAGTAATAGGGTTACACGGTATTTTACGTCCCGGTAAATAACGTAAACCATATAGAAATATAACGAAACATTCCAGACTGATTCACTTGACTTACCGGAACCGGAAAAAAAGTCCCGTGTTATTATGAATAAGACTTCACAACGCATATAATGCGGTTTTAATAGTTAACTCTTCATCATTAATTTTCAATCAATCAAGATGTGTATTCGTGATCAATCAATACTTCAATGATTCTATTTTAATTGATCTATAATTTCACCTGAAGCCATTATACAGCATTGGATCTTCCACATACATATACACAGACACATCTTCACACAATATGACGTATGCATCTTCTTTAAAGCCGCTAACAAAGCCATCTCATACGGGTGAGTTATGATCAATTGTCTATCATATAGAAGGCTGTGTGTGTCCATATTTAGCACTGGAATCATCACTCAAACTACGTTATATTCACCACCTGGCTGTCAGCAGTCGCACTATGGCCGGAGGTAGCATATTAGACAAAAACAATATATGGTATTCATATATATATATATATATATATATATATATATATATATATATATATATATATATATATATATATATATATATATATATATATATATATATATATATATATATATATATATATATATATATATATATATATTCATCCATAGATGTCAGTCGTAGGTAACACGGAGTGAATTTATTTCTGAATAATGTGCACTATACATGGTAATTAAAATATAGTCTCGACTTTTTGAATTTATCTCAAAATTCTTCATGAGGAGAGTATGATGACAAATTTAAATATCATAACTATAGAATCAACTGTTGATAGAGAGTCGATGTTATAAAATCAGGTCAATATGAACGTTGAAACTACATATTAATTGGAATGGAGACCGGGAATTGTTTAGGAATATATATATATATATATATATATATATATATATATATATATATATATATATATATATATATATATATATATATATATATATATATATATATATATATATATATATATATATATATATATGCAGTATGTACAGTGTATATAAATGAAATAATAATTTCTTTGTCCTCAATTTTTATCCGTCTAAAATATCTGCTCTAATTTTCTCTCAAAAGTTTCTATGACAATAACGTCAAAGAGCGTCGTTTATTTCCTGACGTCACTTTGTCACGTGACATATTCCAAACAACAATAACAACAACAAGAGTATAGTTTTATCACCCGTCGAACTATATATTCTTCTTGATGAATATTCAAGTTTGCTGACGATTCCGCTCGACCGTCTTCTCGATGTAAAAGCCATACCGTGTGGTAGTTTCGAGTCGCGATAAAGTACTGTGAGAAGTTTTCTATGTAGCTTTAACATGACTTGCTGTACCAGTCAGTACATTATGAAGTGAGCCAATATAGAAAATACTCCGCCAGATAAAATACAATGTGCTTTTTATTTTATAATGTATGAGGAGTATAGTCACGGTAAAACTTGATATATGAAATCGTTTTTGTCATTGCAAGTATTTTTTATTCAGATTACGATGTTATTGATGTTGTGGTGTGTTATTGATATGTTGCATCAATTTGCTCTTGTCCCTAGTCTTGAAGAAAGCTTGATATAGAATAATATACCATCAATATGGGCCTATACTTACAATAATATATGCTCAGACTCAATAATTTATGGATGAAAACTATAAAATACTCGCTTATTATTCAAAGTATAATGTACTGTCACCATTCATTCACACCTATGTACACTGTGGGTGGATTACAAAGACGAAGTTTAAACCCCGGCCTACCTCAGAATTACATTGCAGAGGCAATGCAATTTTGAACCTAGATGGCGTCTAAGGTCTAGGCCGGGGTTTAAGCTTCGTCTTTGCAATCCATCACGTATTTGTATTTATATATGCCACGCATATGCCCTAATGAGGCTTTGGTGATATATATATATATATATATATATATATATATATATATATATAAATTAATAATGATTTAATCACATGTGAATGGGAGGGTTGGTTGGGTGAGTGTGAGGGGGGTGATGTTCCTTCACTTTTCTTGATAATGCATTACGAAATATATTCGAATATCTTCTACGTATTTCATAAAATTGTGCAGAAATGTTTTCTGATATGTTGAATGTGATAAAAACTGTTTCACTTCATATTAACAATGTAATATACATAAAACTGTACGAACGAGCTTCAAAGCACATGCAACCATTCTGGCTTACATCAAAAGATAAAAGAGTGATTTTTTACGGGCTTTTACCGCAAAAAAAAATCTTCACTATTCTCTTATAATGAAATATCCAGTCTTTACGGATGCAGAGTGATTTCACTAGAAAACAGGTATCAGAAGCACAAGCTAATATGCGTCGCTAGATGAACAAATTGTGAACATTTTCTATACTGTATAGATTCTTTTATTTTCAAAGTTCTAGCTGGTTAGTCTGAACCACATGGAGCTCTTTACTTTTGTTTTCTATGCCTGAATTATTCAGAATTGTTCATTATCCAGCAATTCATTTGTTGAATATTCACTTTTTTGCAAGAAAAAGATATATTCATAGATTCATAGATATATTCATCAACACAACTTCTGAATGTTTCTCCTTCTTCCAACTTAAACACTATAATTTCCACAATTTGTTGAATGAGCTTCATTCTATCCAACTATTCATTTGGGGTGGTGAGATCACCCTTGTGGTGCTCCGTTCGAACAATCCTGAACTTTCATCCTTCTTTTCCGATATAAAACAATAACTTCATGTCAAGTATTTGCTGTTGATAGATGATAATTAATTTATACATATTTCCCTCAATATATTCTGTATATTTCATTCATTTATATGATATAGATTTAATATATGATATAAATTATTTGAACAGTTCTTCCCGCAGTAACTTTAATTTTTATTGCTCTTCCTTCTTTACGGTTACTTTATATTCTACGTAAATTTTTCTCTCGTTTTCTGATACGATGACTTTTGCTGTGTACTATTATTGGTACGATCATATTTTGTTATTTTAGCAATAATTGGAGGAGTTTTGTTTCAGTGTTCCATAGTTAAAGTACAAAACTTCATTGGATTCATTCAGTTTTACACGTATACGATCACTGTTATGATTTTAATTGAAACGCATTTAAAAGAGTGAAGTATGGGCTAGAATCACTATCATGGGAGTAGCTCTAACTGGCACTCAAGTGTTGCTATGCTATTTGTTCTCATTAAGGGGATGCATACACGGTGCTTATAAAAAATAGAGAAATTCATCTTTACTATTTTTTTTCTTCATCACAAACACGTGTATTTCAATAAAAAGTGCATCGAACCCAAGGTAGTTTCATGCTCTTCAATTATTACGACATTCTATTTCTGTGAATTCAACCAGTTTTAAGATAATACGTCAATAAATATCAAGAAAGTGATATGATGTATTGATGTATTGTCTTAGAACTGATTGAAGTCACAGAAATAGAATGTCATATTAATTGAAGAGCATAAAATTATCTAGGGTCTGATATACTTTTTATTCGAATACACTTGTTAGTGATGAAGAAAAATAATAGTATCTCTATTTTTATAAGCACCGTGCATGCACCGCCTTAACTCCAATAATCATGTACATACTGGACGCCAGGCACAAGAAAAATGTGAATTCATTCAGTTGAAAAATAATAATGAATCAATTTTTTAATACCTAATTTCCTGGAGACTAATGGTGGAACGTGAAATCATCCAAATAATTCAAGTCATGAAATGAAAACGCTAGAAAGACCACATTTCCATCTCACTTCCAATGTATTTGCATAATCATGGTTATTTTTTGACGAAATCACCAACATCCACGTAAATGTGTGGATATAAATGAGAAGATGATAATATATTTTGTTTCATCAATATCGAAACTTGATACCAAATGATTCTTTCTTGACTAACCTATGAATGAAATATAGAATCGTTCGAATGGGACAACGATCTTATCACCCCAAAACGTATCATAACAATCGTGACTAGACATTGTCGAAGAAATATAGCACGTGAGTTTCCTGTTGCCAATTTCCATCCGTTACTCCGAAACTTATTTTAGCTCATAACTTGTCTGTGATGTTCTTGTCTGCCATCACTCTAGTTGACGACAGTTAGAGTGAGCCAGCATCGTGTATGTTCTGCTCAGGTGACGTCGACGTCGACGTCGAGGTGACGATCATCACGCCGTGACAAAGATGACGACATCCGTGATGATAATAACATATCAGTAAAGGGGTGGTAAAATAACTTATTTCAACAGTGTGTAAATTGTATTGATATTTTTGAAGATCGACAAAAAAAGAAGAAAAACAAAAAAAGTCCTGGGGCTAAATCGGCCCGACCACTTTTGAGATAAACCATCATGAAATTTGTATAAACCCAATAAGATTGGGCCGGGCGAGCAAATTTGAACAAACACATCTATGCAGATAGGATATACATTCTATATCGTATATCTATATATATCTATATATAGATATCGTTTATTCATTGAACTTGGCATTATAAAAATTTGGACTGGAAGTTCTATCGAATCCTAGTACTTTCGAAATTATGATTATCATTGCCAGAGAAAACGTGACACAAGATGTATTGTTCCGCATAGTCAATGAAGACAATGTATCAGATCGTTTGGATGGGGCACCACAATTGTGATCGTGCACCTCACATTAAATGAAAATGTAACTGAATCTCTCTTTCGTATGGAGAAGTTTTAGAAAATAGCATTCTCCTATCTCACGAGTTTTGTAATTCATTCTGTAGAGAATTTATGCAGCATTCACAATTTCAACGTACTGTTGTGATCAGTTTACCAGGGAAATATAGAAAACGTTCTCCCTTTCGGAACCAAAAACACCTGTCGCCAAATTATCAGATGAATTATAACGTATTTCTGCTACATCATCACTTAGTCGACGATATTCCTACATTTTCATACTTACTAAATCGCATTTATCATCAAAAAAATACTTTCTCGAAGATAAAATATTCTCATTATCCACACGATGTCATAAAGGTAATAGATCTCCAAAAAGTGACGTCACATTGCCATATTCAATGTCGAGTCGTTTAGATGTCTCTTTTACACATAGATAACCATCCTCCCGTTCCATTAACCCTCCCCCCCCCCATACCCCGGACCAACCCATCTCTCTTAGAAACCAGCACGGGTCATGTAAGTTTGCTTGCCTATACGTTACGGGGCCACCATTAACGTCGTGTATGGCTTATACCTCTATTACATAATATATTTAAGATGTCAGGGTTGCATAAAATAGGGGTAATTGGTATAAAGAGATATATGGACCTCTAATACACTTTGGTTTACCTTAGTGCGTGTATTTACAAATATCACACCATTTCGTAATAGCCTATGTATATGGAGTATTCTATATCGTCGTCATTTAATTTGCGGGTTTTTAGTTTCAAGCGGGTATTGTTCAGGAAAAGCTAGATACGAGAGAAAAAAAAATAGTAAAACACTGATAGAGCTAACTGACTTTGGTTTCATTTTTCTGAATATCACATTTTTTCGGAGTTTAGTGAAGCATTGAATCACACCTTGCAAATTCAGATAGAATGGTACACTTGTATTCTCTAAAGATGAAGAAGTGAACGAGTCCCGCGTTAGGGCGATGGTCATTCAGAATCTTCATTAGTTGACAAAGGTATACATTTGTAATGAATTTTGTTCACCGGAAAACATCCAATTCAATCCATTTTCTCCAATTGATGGGTCGGAGCAAAATGACCTATAGATGGCAACGCGCCGTGAGAACAAAATATATATTCATCGAATTATTAATAACAAATTGAATTTAAATATTATGAAAAAATAGAAATGATTCATGAAACATAGATACCCGTCTGACTGTCGAGGTATCGTCTTGGAAACCGAAGTTTTTCCGGGAATGCTTTTCATCCCACAGTAAACAGATTCGAATGAATTTTTGTTCAACTATACTAATTATTGAAAAGTATATTTCATCTGATGCTGATAATTATATTTAAAACCAGAATATTCAATCCATATGCGTGATGTGACCTGACCCACTGATACCTAACCTCAACAAGACGATTATCGATTATCGATTATCGAAATATCAGGTTTGTGATGATAACTTTCGAAGAGTCGTGTAACTGTAGATACACGGATATTTTGAATACCTCGATATTTCATAAGTGAACACTATTCATTGTATTCAGGAACAATCATTATTCAATAGTTATTTGATAACATTACACCGCCAAGTCTTCAAATATATACAGCCGGAATAACACATCTTCAGCCGGGCTTATTCTACCTGTACCTCTGAAAATGTTAGAATCGAAGACTTAGAATGAAATTTCACGTCAGTTTGATGGTATATGAAGTATCCGTTTTCCTCCTGTATCAGAATTTGCATACCTTATTAGACGAGCTTTAGCGAGGATTCAATTCGACATACTGAAAAAAATTGGTATTCGTGATTATGTTTTTTTGTCGGTTCTCCACAGGTCAAACGGCTACAGCTATCAAATTCAAACTTTTTTCCAATATGGTTCCTCAACTAACTTAGATCTGTATAGTTTTGAGGCATTGTCGGGTGGTAACTTTTTTTTATGTATTTTAGAAATTTCAAAAATACCCATTAGAGAAAATCGGAAAATAAATCATTTTCCGAAAAAAAAGTAATTTTGCGTGAAGTCAAATTACATTTTGATACACATTCCTGGACATTTTCAGCTTGATCGGGTCAGCCATTTTGAGAAAGGACATTAAATGTGCTAAATTGGTACCACTCGAAGCAGTTTGTACCCATTTTTACCCATACTATTACTTTCCGCTCGTCTATATATGGCGTTTTCCTAGTAGGTTATAACAAAAAAACTGATACCCTGCTCAATATTCCATGGTTTATTTGTACTCTTTAAGACCATTTTATTAGACAAATATATCAAAACCAATGCTATTCAGTTTCTAGCCACGTTAAATGAGAATACTTATACACCCCAACAAGGATTATTTGAACAAACAAAAGATATCACGCCACGCTAAAGCAGTCCATGTAAACATCATCCATTCATCATCCCCTCATTCGAACTCCCAAATAACCTAACCCTTACTGGGGTCGTTAAACAAACAATAACCATCAACAAATATTTCCATCTAAACAAATACAAAGCTCTCGCATTCTAGGAACCATTCTCATCCTAGATAAATAATAGTTGAGTTATTTCGAAACTTTCCGATCCCTTCAGTCGAGTTCACCCATGATCGAATATATCGCATTATAGCTTCAATATCTGAGAAAGTAGTTATAGACCTTTTCAATCCTCTCATCCTATTGGCTGAACGGCTTCCGGCGGTGAGCTCGAGTGGAAATGAATTGTCGTGTTTCTCAACTAAACTCACACTCACTGAAGAAAACATTGCCTTATAGAAATTGAGTGAATGAATGAAACTGAAGAGGTGGAAAGAAACCCGTTAAGAAAGTTGAACTAAATTCCAAGTAAGATGCTTGTATATAGTGATATATATATATATACATATATGTACACACAGAGACATGAATATATATGTATATATATATATATATATATATATATATATATATATATATATATATATATATATATATATATATATATATATATATGTAATATATAAATAAGATATAGAAATATATTCCACGAATTCAACATGTATGATGAAAACACAATATGAACCTTATATACGGCGTGTGATGCGGGAGGCGAAGGGAATTTCGAACCCTGTTCGATCCCCGCCGCCGACTATCTTTACGTAGGTTTCTCGTGGTTTCCCTCTGTAGTCTAGGTTGATTCCGGGATGGTTCGCACAATATGGGCCACGATCGCTTTCTTCCCACTATCCTACCTATTAACTAAGAAACCTTCAACTCATCATTCCACCATCTCATTAATCATCCATCCGACGCCGATAGATTTTCTCCATCATTACAGTACGTCGTTGAGCCCGATATATATATGAACATATATGAAAACATATATTATTATTTATATGCAAATTCTCATCACTCGCCAAAACCGCAGCAATACGTTCGAAACTTCCATCATACATTTCATAAAAGCACTAATCAAGAAATGAATACGCTCACAGAGATACTGTCCAACCAACGGGTTCCTAGACTCTGTAATATCTCAAGCAATTTCCTGGAAGATTGTGAATCGTCCATTTACGGAACGGAACGCTAGGGATAAGAAGATGTAGAGAGCCTACCTATCTTAAATCCAAGGAACGACGGACCGTTCAGGTGAACTTCTATGGAAACATAATATCAATAGAGTCCTGTATATTATAATGATAGATGTTCCGAAAATGAAACTTGGAAACTATTACTATGAAAACACGAGATGATTGACTGAACGTTCTATCACACACGGAAAAATATAAACCGATATAAAGCTAAGTAATGTTTTGAGAAGTGTGAAGGGAAATGAATTCAACAGGAACAAAGGAGTGTACGAAATCTCATCAGATAATTGTGAACAGTCTTTTGTTGGCCAAATCGGGTGGAAGATATCCAAGCATATTCAACAGCACAAGAATACACATGGAAAGAATGGACGAAAGCTTGTCATTGGTTCAGCATTTACAAAATATAAATCATTCCATCGATTTCGATAACAAGAAATCTCCAGCATCTATCCACCATCTCACTCGTATATGCAGAGGCAATCGAAATCGCGAAGAGGCCTAATAATATGGACCATTGAAAAGATGGCTCTCACTCACCAACTTCGTGGAAACCTGTTCTGTCGATGATGCATGTTATGCACGAAGAGAAAATGTAAGGATGATTGCATCACATTTCCTGCTCCATATTACTAGATTGAAACTTACTTAAACAATCGATATTCCAACAAATACACGTCGGTATTATGTTTTGATATCTTTTCATGATGCTTCATGGAATCGATTATTATTTTCACTGATTTTTCATCATTTTCATTCGAATCTGTTATCATTTGATTTATGCATTGACTTTGTTCATTTCATTCATTACGTTCATTGCTCCTGGATATCATTTCAATGTACAGGCATTTTTTTTTCAAACGGCTGAATTTTCATCACATTGATTTTTCTTCCAGCCATTTGACAGTGAAATTGATGTTCAGTGATGGTTCTGTAATGGCAGCTATGTTTTCATTATCTGATCAAATAGTCACTCATCATTATCATTCTGCATAACTATACTCTGTAGAAGGGAGCCACAAGACTTCGACCTGGAAATAATGTTCTGATCTGTCTATGTGTTTTATTATGAGCGTTGAATGCCTGAAAGATAGTTCCATACAACACTGGAAGCAAAATTCATATATATATATATATATATATATATATATATATATATATATATATATCGTTAGGAGGAAAATTTTAATAGGTTAAAAGGATGCCACTCACGCGGTAAACTTGAGTCCTGGATGAATGAACAGTTTTCCAATGTTTGATATGGTTTGGCAGGAAAGAGTGAGAGATAGATAGAAAACATGAAAAATAACAAATATTGTGACATAATTCAGTTCACAAAAGCGTATGAGAATGGTGCTGGTGTCTAAGATTTGAATGAAGCGTTAAGTGGAATAAAACAAATCCATCGAAATGAAGATAACGTAAAATGTCCGGATATTCAATATGAAATGAAAATCCAACTTTTTAAAAGTATATTTCGAACTTTCATAATTGGATGACTATTAACATCTTAGTATGCAAAATACGAATGAAATTTGTCATCTCCATGAAGTTTCATCAAGATAACAATTCAGCATAGAGATTGAGTGACTGAGTCGAAAGAAATCCGTTTCCACAAGAAGATCGTATCATTTCAGTAAAATGGTTGGAGCTATCTCTCAGCTTCCATTTTGTTGTTTTTATCTGTTTTTAGGGGTTGTTAAACATTGTTTATGTGATAGCATAGAAAGAAGTTATCAGTTTGTTCATGTTGTAAGATTAAAGTAGGACGGCGATTCCACTTACAGATAGTTTCATATGGTAACTGAGTATAGAAAGACAAGGACGGAGTAGGGATTGTGAGGGGGGGTTGGATTGGGGTTGGATTGAGGTTGAATGAGTGGATGTGCGTTAAATGCTGGATATCCCAAATATATCGCTCTTTTGTTTAATATTCTGATTATTCCTGCAATTCCAAAATGTTGAATCTTTGTCTCCTCAGAACAGAATAGTTACATTCTATTTATTATTTCATGTTTCTTCCTCAATTGAAGTAAAAAAAATATGTATTGGAATGAATCTCCATGTTTAATTGTTTTAATTTGATTTACATAGTTCATGAGCCGTTTTCAACTTCTCAGTACCACCAACAAAAATATCCACATCAAAAATGAAGTAAGATGAAAAACGACGGGTTATGGTAATTAAAAAATGCAATATTATTCCCATAACCAATATTTAAGAGTACGAATTGATAGTTAACAATTATTTCGTCATGGATGCCATCATCAGTGATCTGTTGTTTCGAACAAGTATTTGATATCATCACAATTAGAAGGTATATCTCACTGATATGATTCAATCGGTTGACGATGACTCGGTAATTCGAGGTTGAATTTGTAACAACATTCAAGCCAACGATATTATTGGTGGAGGTGCCGTGTTTTCAAATCAACACGGAATAAGGAATATTGAGCCACTCTAGCAATATTAGATGAGCTTATGTATGAATACTTGTCAGATTCATTGATCCATTATTCGATTGAATCGATTTTATTCTTCCATTTCCGTAACTCAGAACTGTTATTGGATAAATGGAGGTTGACCATTTCTAATGTGTTTTCAAATTGAATTCTGGGATAATTAGAGTGAATATTCACACAATTTCTCATTCAAGTTAATTATTGAACCGCGGTGATTATTCAATGTTACATCAATATCGAAAAGATGTTTTCTTAGTTAACGTTATACAATTGATAGAATAACACACACACAAAAAATTCGAAATATTACTCCATGATTTTTCTATTATCTAACATAATCACTTACCGAGTAGCAGAACTATTCATTTACTCTTCAACACAACGGAAACCAAATAAATTCCCAAACATCAAGAAAAATAAAGATTTTAGTAAGATTAAAATACAATTCCAATGTTCTAAGAAGAATTAGATGGATACAATAGACACCACAGACAAAGGAATAAGATCTTTGGAATTGGTGACGAAGATGGAAATCTTCTGAATATTCATTTTTTTTTCGAAAATAGAAGAAGGAATGAAGTTCATGAAAGGATTCGATTCTTTTCAATGTTTCGTTTTAAAAACGACTTGACGCTCAGTCTTTGGAAAATAATACAAGTTTGGCAAATCGTTATGCTGAGTGCTGGAGTTGAATAAGTGTGAGGGTTTTTGAAAATGAAAAATCATTCCGATGTAGAAAGTTGATTGTTGTTAGCCACGCGTAAAAGGTATTTCAAGATATAAGGGACAACAATTGAAAATCTGACTGCAGCTGCAAATGAACCACATACAATTGTTAGAATTCATATTATATTTTTATAATTATTGTAAACCGTCAATAGAAAAATGTTTTCTTCCCTGAGAAATGAAATAGCAATTTCGTATCCAAACCATTCAAGCTTCGAAAAGTGATGTGATAATTTTCGAGGTATCCTTATAATGGAAGGATCCGATATATGGCGGAGTGATTTCAAAAAGTTCAATCTCAAAGACCTAATACACCAACTCTCCAGAGTAAATTTCAACTCCACTTGTTTCAGGATAATTCAAAATTGAAGCGACTTTGGGTATGACTTACCAAAATAATGACCGGTAAATTGAGTCACAATTTATCACATCAACCCACACACTACCCTCATATATCAATTACATTTCTGTATCCCAATTGATATTTAATTTGATCAACAGTTTCTCATTTCCTCAAAAACATTATTAATATCATTCACAGCGATTTGCTTTGGCATAATCCACTACTTTGAAACGAATGAAAAATATCTATATAACCCAGATTTCTAACTCATAACATTATAAATCGAAATCTCTTATATCCCATCATTTCACTCTGGTGATTCAGTTCGCGGAAAAAAGAGAGAAGGATGAGAACGCTTTCATTATCTTATATTAATATTCTGTAAGATTACACAAAATGTTATGATACAGATCTATTATAATAGACTGTAAAAGCCTTTTTTAATTATAAAAATTCCCTTAGGCATCGGAAAATATATTTACACAATTCAAGATCTCCATCTTTGATCTGAAGATTTCAAGAATTATTCTCCTTGTTAGAAATGAAAGCTTTCATTCCCAACATTCTCTACGCTCCATAGCGATTATCATAAGTTCACCTCGCGCCAACAGTGTGGTTAAAATATCAATAAATGCAAATGTTGTAACGTGGATTGCATACTTTCAAATCCACACGGGGCACGCTATATAAGTCAGTTGGCTCAGGAAAGATTCAGAAATGGAAAGCGTATCTGGTTGAGATTTTTATTTTTTCAGTGGATAGTTTTACATTGATCCAATTTCAAATTGTGTTTTAATTTTTTTGAATCGAGTCGACATTTTCAGTTTTATTGATGATAAAAATAGTGATAAGTGTATTCATGAAACCTAATCTTGATTTCCTCCCAGTTTGTAATTAAAACGTCAATAAATATAGCGTCCATGAAATTGGTACGAGAATGTGACCGGCTCGGTCTGGTATTTTAGATATTCGATTTTCGATTCTTTGCCTTATCAATGTTCATATTATCATTCTTGTTTGTTTTGAAGAACAATATGTATGTTTCATGCAACTAGTTCCATCTTATAATGGTATACAAATTACTCCTCTCAAATGAGTTAAAAATGAACGTGGAGTAGTAATTGGACCTGCTATTTGTTCATCGTATTTCCGGAATCTACTTTTTTAATGAAGACTATGAATGTATGAACATCAACTTAATGTGCATTTCACTTCACAATTCCTCCAGGTTATCATAATATAATTAAATGATAGAAAGACTATCAAACTTTAATCAGCTGATATCTTGTACCACATTTCGTACAGTATATTTTACAACGTCAAACTGTAAAATTTATTCACCAGAGTAGTCAAACTTTTTTATATATAATTCTAATAAAAATCTCAATTATAAATTTCAATTTATTCATGACATTTACGCGTGTCTCATCACGGAAACAACGACAATATAAAATGAGAGAAAAAGAAAATCATGTTTATTCTTCCAAATGGAAAACCATGTTGTATTTCTGTTCGAAAAGTATATATATAAATATCTGAAATGTCAGTCAAACTGTCAAAGCAAGTAAACTCGCTTTAGAAGTTGTCCAATTTGTTGATTTTTTCTCTCTCTCGCACTGACGGGGAAGAAACATCGTAAAGTAGTGAAGTGCTAAGCAGTTTTACAACTCGCGCTTTTGCTTCATGTTCTAGGTTAATAATTTGCATGTCGAGTGAAAAAAACAGCAGTCAGTTGTCAGGCATTTTTTCTTGGAAATATACACACTTGAAAATATAGGAGAAAAGAGAAATTGTGATACATTTTCCTCTATTTATAATGCGTGAGATATGTTTGATCAATTCTGTCTATCAATTTCTACTGAAATATCACGAATCATGTTTTGTTTGTACTGTGCATAATCATTGTTGAATGAAGAATCTTCAATAATGATTACGATGCATCAGTTTTTGAAAATATATTTCAGAAATGAATTTCAAATTGAACGTACAAACATGAAAATACAAACGAAATATCTATTATGAAGTTCTTGATCTCATTGTCATCGATACATGACTCAAAATCTATGTCCCACAAGCAAGCCTGAATATGTTAGTATATTTTGGATAGGACCCAGACGGGGTGATCTCACTATTCCGAATCAATTTTTAAATCGAAGGAGATTCCTCAATCATTTTACATCCTCAGATTCCACATTTGCTTCCCCCGAATGGATTTCTGGGAAATCAAATGAGAATTTCGGAGAATAATGGTCTCTTCAAAACTGAGAGTACATACACATACAATTATATTCGGGAAAATGAACAATGACACCGCGCTTACTGCACTATACTGAATGAAATCGAAAACATCCAATGCAATCTTATAATTGTTCAAAAGATTCAATTATTTGCAACGATCTGTAAGACGCTTCTATTCTTCAGAAGATGATATAATATGATCAATTACTGTGAATGCTATAGAAAGAATTCTTTCCCTCATTCACTTTGAAAATACAATAAAATGAATAAAGTATCCACGAGCACAAAGCATCTTCATTACACACGTCAATTGAAGACTTACCTAATATAACTTCCTGAGAGTCTGTTATAGAATGTAATCAGACAAATTAATCTTCCTAAAATCTCGGTCAATCTAAAATCTTTCCCCTTCAAGTGACGTCAACGAACCGACTGACGTCACAAACAAACAAACACAGCCTTCTAGTGTCGATACGATCGTCTTTCCAACAGACCCACCACGGTCCCAAAGATGTAAAAGGCTGGATTTGTGAACAGGTGTTGGCGAATGTATCATGAATAATCTGTTTGGTTGCGTTCCTTTCGAAAGCTTTTCAATGTTTGAAAGCGGAGTTTCACATCGAATGGTATACGAGCAGACGTGGTACTCTCGTGACAGCTAAATACATCCTTCAGTGGCAATATTCATTTAGGGGTAGGCTGTAAACTAATAATGATAGAAATATGTTGGAAGGATCACAAATTAAGTATGGGTGAGAGCAATTATATCGAGTTGAATAATTAAGCTGGATATATATATATATATATATATATATATATATATATATATATATATATATATATATATATGATATGTATTCCCCAAACAATAATATCACTATAATTTGGCCCAAAAATCACATCAATATCGTGATATATTATCCCCAGTTTGTATATGTTTCGGTTAAACAAGTGAATATGTTGAACCATTTTTGTACATTATACCTACTACGTATGTCAGATCATAATTGAGTGAGTAAAAATTATGTCATATATAGCTATAGGCCCTACATCACTTGTGTATTTTTTACACGTTGTTCACTCATATTACTCGAGAAATTTTGAATATCTGTTTCGAAAAAGTTGTATTTGTATTTAAGTTGTATTTAAGTTCATTATTTGGCCAAAATTATTAGGCCAAATATTAGGCCAATTATTAGGCCAAATTTACATTTCCGATCTTTTTCCTCAAGAAAGATGTAAATTGAAAAAATACAAACGAAATCCATGAGATATTGCAATCTTATATACGATTATGTGCAGCAATTCCATTTGTTTTTGTTTCTACATAATGCAATAATTTTAAACATTTTGTAAATTTCTCCTTTTCATCCATCAAAGCTTGCCAATAACCGATTCCCTCGTATTCTCCAATAATAATCGTGATGTCAGCCTGAACTAGTTACGAGTATACATTGCGGACGCTCTCTTTGGACGTCGCCCAATTGGCTCTCTTCAAAATACATTCTCAACTGCTCAATTCCGACGTAGTAGAGAAAAAAATAAATATAAAAAAAACATTTTACATCTTTTTACTCTCATTGTGAGAGTATATACACACACAGTCATCTACACCTCAATTCACAAATATTGGTATGAGCGATCGACAGTCTTTACATATGTGACGTCACTATCGATAGGAAGTTTCGATTTGACAACACTTGTGTGATACGAGGTGTACAAGAGGAAACTTTTCTTCCGTTGGTTGGTGAACCTTTATTTGACATTTACATGTTGGTACGTCACACCTGCGAAACAAGCACGATAAACGAACAAAGTGGTGCCAACGTCAACGGATATATTGACACGACGTTCGTGTGAAAATCGATGATTAAAGAGGTTGACAATGTTGGCAACATTTTTTTTTTCAGTATGGTCGTGGTATTCACTAATGTCCTACGTATGTTGACAAGTAATTGATGTAAGTGGTAGAGAATTACTAATGATTGAAATTCGAACATCTGTTACAATTTGTGTTGACAAAGCAATTTTTATTGCGCTCTTCGATGTATTTATTTGAATGTTTCTTTTTTTATGTTTGATGAATTTGAAAAATGACGATCATATCAAAAATCGTGGTTGATCACAAAATTATATCTGAATGAATGATTAGATATAGTGCGGATGAATTTCGAGATTAAATATAATTGATATATTCGATAATAACTAATCAAATTAAATTGTTTTTCATTCGAAGTGTACATATATTCGAAGAAAAAACATACTTATATTGATGGCTATGTACTGAAATCTGAGTTCGTGGAGTAAAATGAATAGAGAAGGGAGGTTGAACTGCTTTACCGACTATACTAAATTTAAACAGTAGAATATCAGGATACCGAAGTGCAATGACAACTGGGTTATTTTGCGATTCAATCATATTTTTTCAACAGTCAGTATTTCATCACCATTCAACAATTCCTGTGAAATAAAACTCATGATATTTTATCCGCGAAATAACAATACAATTATTTGAATACGATTATTTTTAACTGGCTTATACGAGCTCACCAGTTCATTAACGTTTATTGGAATTGTCATATTTTGATTGCTTTCGGAAACCTTTTCCAACAATTACCGAAATAATCACAACCACCTATTAGTGGTAATGGTCAACCAATACAGGACGTTGAACGGTTTTTGTTTACATTTATACGGTCTTTTACTTTTTAGAGATACATTTTCGAGGATTTTGAATACGTAAATCGACCAGCACATGCAGCGCAGTGGTTAACGCGCTCGCTTCGTGTGATCCGGGAAGCGAGGGATATATCGAACTCAGTACGATCCCCGCCGCCGACCATCTTTACAGGGGTTTTCATGGTTTCCCTCTGTAGTCTAGGCTAATACCGGGATGGTTCCCACAATAAGTTGGCCATGACCGCTTTCTTCCCAAGAACCTTCATCTCATCAACCCATCATCTCATTAATCATCAGTCCGAAGCCATTAGATTTGCGCTATCATAACAGTGCATCGTTGAAGCCAATATATATATATATATATATATATATATATATATATATATATATATATATATATATATATATATATATATATATATAATAAATAAATCAATCGTTCCGATATTTCGATGAAATATTTAGGGCCCACATTTGAATGGAGAATTCTTATATTTCAATGACATAAAATAAAAAAACACAGTATTATTTGTAATATAGTTCAAATAGCAAAAAGTGAAAGTGAATAAAAGGCTGGGGAAGGATGGATTGGGGGGGATGGGGTTATTACTAGGGGTGAGAATGTGTAATACGATATTTGTGTATAGGATAGGATGTCAAAACATTCTGGCATTTTCAGCGGGTGCTTATGATATTTAAATGTAGAAAGGTGAGAAGAGTATTACTCTGCTATAGAGAGAAGGTAGAGAGAGAAAGTGAATGAGAGGTATGAGAACGGTAGATGGAGAGAGGGATACAATTTGAGAGGATTCGATCGAGAGAGAGAGAACGAAAGAGAATATAAGAGATAGGGAGAAAGTGGGAGAGGGAAAATGTGATAGAGAGAGAGTAGGTAAAATAATTAATAACTACATTGAAAGCAGCAAGGCTTGTTTCTGACATCCAATCCTCATTAAACAGACGGTGAATAAATACATGCTACTAAAAATAGAACATATTATGAACATATCAAGTGAATAGTTTTCAATATTCTCCTCCCCTCAGGAGTTTTTAATTGAATAAGTTACACACGATCGCTGTAGATACTCATTTTATTCAGTAACTATTTATCAAATATAGGCCTATATTCACTAAATATAAATTTGAAATCGTCGTTTACAATGTAGTGATACCAACAGATCATCATAATATAAAGAATGTGTACCAACTCGCGTCTTCAAAGTGATGTATTTCCGGGATCAGAATCTGGGTCCATGATCCCACTTCCTTGTAGCGCAACTACTGATTTTATTTCGAATTATATGAAACAACAATGCCCAACAATACTTTACACGGCCCAGTAGAATCATTATGTTAGCAGTTGCATTTGTTTTTCACAAAAATTATAGATTTTGTAAGTTCAACAATGTCACCGGTAACATAGCCACTCTAATCTACATCTAGTTTAGAAGGGAATCCGCCAAATTGCGATAGGCACTCTGATTTGACTTCAAGAAATCACAAATGCCTGCCATGTTTTTAGTTTGAGAGTCAATATCAAAAGACCTTCTTTCTATTATGATGAAGTTTGTTGGTATCACTACATCGTACTCGTTTCTGATCAACTTAATTCTCGTAATGACTCAAGTCATTGTTGAACGAACAACGGATAGCTAGTCCACCGCCTTCGAGAGTAATAAACACTCATTATTCATTTCGCTAAAAGCTCATTCTTGCAAGAACTATGAATGGAAGTTTACAAGTTATTACAACTATGCTCAGAAAATTGGAATGATTTGTTTTACGTTTTACAACTTCAAGTTTTTTGTGAAATGTTTTTACTTATTTATATAACTACTAAAGTTTTCTACTTGAAGTTTCTAAAAGATAACGTTAACTGTTTATATGTATTATGAACATAAACTCCACTATTATTGAGAGTATAATTCAAGACAATATTGAGTTTTTCTAACAATAAACTTGGAACAATATTATGTTAATTCTCAGTGCAGACATTGTAAAAATATTCCTTACAGAAACGTGATCAGTATGTGGTTTATAAATGATAATACAAAAACATTAAGATATTTTAGTTGTAGATATATAAAAAACATCATGTTTGATATCATTAATGTTCAAATGTATCACTTTTCGTGTGTCACAGAGGAGAATGTAACTTCAATTATTCAACGCATTTTTACAATAGGGTTTTCCACAGTACAAAACAAAATAGGATTCATCACAAATCACTTCAATCCCTGGGCATTAACGTTTTACACGCTACACACTCTTTCTCCCACATTTTGTGGCAAAGTCCCATTGTTTTGTTGTGTACGAACATGGGAATTCCTCCCTTGAAATACATTCAAAATATCAATCGATAAACCTTTCAGATTTTGAAATACGAGGTGATTGTGCGTAAATCATCCCTTAAATCGGGTGAAAAAAACACCCCTCACCCACCGCTGCCACCCCTAACCAGCTCACCACCCCCATTAAGCGAATACAGCAAAGCTGGAAACGCTATCATCCCCGTAGCATTACTGCCCAACAGTTCGGTATACATGCTCATTATTAAGGGATGATGATATTTCCATTATCTTTTCAACTACACATTGTTAAAAAAGAAATAAAAATTCCGATCGTTGAAAATAAGTACTTCAATGAATGAGATATATTGTTTTTCGATGGCATCGGATTACAATTCAAATAGTTGAATGTTTTTTATATTTCTTTTGTGAATGTATTTAATGATTCGATTTTTCTATGATTGAAGTTTTTCTACTATAAGCATAATAATTCGATTTTTCGGAGTGATCATTTATTCATCCAGATAACTTATAATGATCATGATGATTTCAATGTATTATATTCTAGACCTGAATGGAAAAATCCAAATTAATTGCGGAAGATTCAAAATGTCCGTAATTTATGTTCCGTTTGGATTATAATTATAACTCACTGAGAATTGAATTGAAAAAGATTCCGTTGGAATCGAAGCTGATATTTAAGACAGTCATTCATAAGCTGTTGCATTGAACACAAATTCCTAACAGTTGAGATTGATTTGAAATGATTTGAGAATCGCTGAACTTTTCATTCGAGAAGATGTACTTTCTGTGACATATATGGAGACCTATATCGTTATCCCAAGATTAGTTCACCGGTGAATTCTAGAATCCAGAATATACTTTTTAGTCATAATATTTCATATATTCGTCGAATAAATTCAATACATTCGAGCTCGCCCTTGGAGTGGCAAGATCGCCCTTGTGATGCCATATCAGAGCCATGACCGTATACCGTATCATACCCTACATGAATTGGAAGGCATCATGTATATCAATTTTCTGTATACTGAATTAACCAAATAACCAAATTTGTATCGCTTGTGATACATTGCCTTGATAATTGTTTTTTTAACGTTGCTTAGCGACCCCACCAACAGGTTATACGGGGGTACGAATGAGCGGATGATAATGAAACGATGAAGTGATGATAGGTGAAAGGACGTTCACAAAAACCCATGCCTTATGCGAGACTCGAACCCACGCCCAACGGTGACTTCAGCTACTACTTTTAGCGATAATTGACTTATCTATTGACTTAATTGACTTAGATTTAGGCTTTGATAACTGATGTATATGGCTTTTAACATTATTGTTTCCAATTAGATGACACCGAATCCTTCCTGTTTTGAAAATATCCCACTGAAATTCTAGAAATCGAAAAACATAAAAGTGCTTATATAGAATGAAAGAGATTCTGTATATCAGTTTGTTGTTCACCCTGTGCGTATACTCATTAGTATCATGTCCACTGATAGTCCCATTATCTCGCCGGGTATTTGGTATTAAATCGATAAGTGGTTTGTGTGCTACTAAACGTATACGAGAAGAGTTGGTTCATCGGTGGTTTGACCACAAATTATCATTACTGGACTGTGGAGAAAGCGCTAGCAAAGAGCTTATTTTCTGTTGAGAACTGTTAATGCCTTTCGGATTTATATAGAGGGCATACGGGAATAATGTTTGATTACGAAGATGTATAATTACGTTCAACAATTAGATTAGCCACATGTGGATGACTTAGAATTCTTAGTTTCAATGGAAATTCATGGAGAACATATTATAAATAGCAATCTAATTGATATGTAATGTGAATGCATGACAGAGAGTGAGCTCGATATATATATAATATATATATATTATATATATATATATATTATATATATATATATATAATATATATATATATATATATATATATATATATATATATATATATATATATATATATATAACTGATTATGATAACAGTGTCGTCAACCATGATGATTATAGAAATGGAGATAGATTTTCATTGAGTGGAGTATAATTCCTGCGACCAATAAAGCTCATCAGAGGATAAAGAAATGTTCAATATGAATGCTTGAATGAATGCGGTTTGTAAGATCGCTATTTGGTGCTCCAACCGAACGATCCTACTTTATCCTACTTTTATTGTTGAACTAAATTTGGGAACAATAATTTTGTATCAAGTTCCGATGTTGATGAAAAACAAATTGGAAAATGAGAATTTGAAATTATGCGATTATGTCATAATTTGTGATTATTAAAATTTAATGAAACAACATTCAAATACCTTGATAATCGAGTGAATGTTAGGGCTGGGCCCGATTTTACGAATCTTAGATAAGTACTTATGCACTAGCTATTAGTTACGGTACGAAAATAACATATGTATCCATAGTGATAACAAGTTAATCCGCTCACTATTGCTTAATCCAGTTTCGTAAAACCAGGCCCAAGATCAAAATGATATGATGATGATGCATATTAAGAGTGGGTGAGGATAAAGGAAGGCGAATATATAGGCCTACTGTACTTGTTTGATTATGGGTATGACCGTGGTCAATTCGAAATATTTGGAACAGCATCAGCTTTGATGATCTCCTTTGAACAGAAGGGACAAGATGGCGACGGTCGGTAGTACGCAGTTTATTACCTCCGACAACGAAGTCGATAAAAAGTGTATAAAATGTTCAAAAAAAGTTGTGAATGGTGTTAAGTGTTCACTATGCAGTGCTCCATACCACTGGAGATGTGCAAATGTGGAAAGTTATCAGCAAATTGAGGGAATTATTGAATATAGTGACGCGACGAGTAAGTGGGTGTGTCCAGACTGTAACCTGGTAAGTGATGCTAGGCCTAGGCCTGCCCTTAATATTTCGCCAATAGAAGAAAACAAATTCCTTAGAAGAGAGATTGAACTTCTGAAACAGTTGTTGACCGATAAGGAAGTAATCAACAAATTACTTACTGAAAAAGTGCAAAGATTGGAGATGAATGAATATTGCGGTGACGTCACTGATCCAGAGACGCGGGAAAATGCATCTGACACAACAGCACAAAACAAAAGTGCTGTAAAAAATAGAATTACCCAAACAAACGATGCTGGAACAAGAGAGAAGAGAGAAGAAAGAAGAAAGAAGAAAGAAGAAAGAGGAAAGGAGGAATGGAAAGAAAATATAGAGAAATTCAAAAAAATTCTGGCGACGGAAAAGAAAGGTGACCTATGGGTGACTGAGACTGCCACACGTGACTTAATTTCACCGGGTGAAGTTACGATCTTGGGTGATTCCATGATACGATTAGCTGGTGACGTGTGCGTTAAGTATGGGTGTGAGGTAAACGTTTACCCAGGTATAAGAATTTCTGAACTATCTAAAACCATATCAAGACAGGACAATGTAGCTATAGACCCAAAAGTGATAGTTCTACATGTTGGTACCAATGATATAAACAATCGTGCAAAAGTTCATATGCTAGTTGAGTTAAATGAACTTATCGATGTTGGAAAAGAGAAATATAAATCGTCGAAATGGTTAGTAAACGGGCTTATCTATAGGGACGACGTTCATCATCAAACGATTGACAAACTCAACGATGGTATCAAATGGCTATGCAAAGAAAAAAATGTCAAGTTTGTGGATCCTAATACGAGACTATCGAATTATGAATCAGCAAGTGATGGCATTCATCTTAATGCCAGAGGTGGAAAATTCTTAGCATCCCTTATGTTAGAAAATATATTTGAATTATTGGAATCAAAAAACTAAGTTTTGTTGGGGGCGTGTTATCTATACGAGGCAATAGCTGTAGGCTTACACAGGAAACGATAGGCCTATTATATAACAATTTAAATGGAAGTGGAAGGGATGTGAACTCGTGTGACAAGATGGGTTGTGTTGACCCAGTTATTCAGTCCAAAAATACTAAACCAAACGTTAAACTAGGTCAGTGGTACGTACAAAACAAAAATAAACCCGGAAGTAAACATACTTTTACAACCCTGTTACATCAGAATATCTGCAGCCTTCCGAACAAGGTCGAAGAACTAGAGTTGTTTCTAGACACAGCTGACGAGGTGATTGACATTTTGTGTTTGACTGAGCACTGGGTCAAACCTAGTCAGGAAAACGCAATAGCTATACAAAACTACGATAAATTAACAATGTTCACGCGACAGCGATCAAGTGGAGGAGGTTCAGCTATATATATAAGATCAGGACTGAAATATGAATTCAAAACTAGACAAGACATAAACACTCTGGCAAAAGATAAAACGTTCGAAATATGTGCAATGGAAATAGTAGGAGATCCATCAATTATTATTATATGTTTGTACCGTACTCCGAATAATTCAATGTTTAAAATTTTTGTTAACAAATTAAAATCTCTATTGGATTTAATTCAAAATGAAGGAAAATATATAATTATAGTGGGTGACATTAATGTGGATTTTTTGATCCAAAATTCAAATCAACAAATACTTGAAAACTTGTTCCTAGAATATGGCATGACAGATAACATTCGATTCCCTACTAGAGTTACCAATGTTACAAAAACAGCAATTGATAATATGTTCACAAATTTTAAATTAAGTGTAGAGCCTGTATGTGTAGTTTCAGGCTTGTCTGACCATTATGGGCAAAAAACTTCGTTCTATGTTAAGAACCCTCATTTAAGACATAACGATAAAAATAATACAAAATACTTTTACAAAAGATTTTACAGTGAGGAAAAAATAAAAACATTTGCTAGTGCTATCAGCCAGGAACAATGGTTAGCAGTAAGACAAGGCTCAACAATTGATAGAAAATATGACGGATTTGTTTCAACTTTTCTCTTTCATTTTAATAATCATTTTCCTTTAAAGAAGGTAAAAGTTAATAATTCAAAAAAGAATAATGAAAGTTGGATGACAGAGGAGATACGAGTAGAATGTATTAAGAAAAGAGAATTATATATTAAATGTAGGCAAACTAGGAATAAAATGTTAGACATTGAGTACAAAGAGGTAACGAAGAAGGTAACGAGACTCATCAGGAAAGAGAAAAGGAGAATCAATGATAATATTATTATTACGGCCGAAAATAAATGTAAAGCAACATGGAATATTATCCGGAATTGTATAGGAGCAGGAATGAAAGAGAGTATTGTTAACACTGACATTAAAATTAACAATAATGGAAGAGTAGTAGTGAACCAAACAGATGTTGCAAATGTTTTTAATAATCATTATATTACTCTAGCAGATTCACTTATAGATAACAGCACTGACACGCTAAAAGAGTGTCAGGAGCACTTAACTAAAATACTTTTACCAACTAAGATAGAACCAATGAACTTAGAAGTAACTTTTGAAAGTGAGATATTGGATATCATTTATCAGCTTAAGAATAAAAAATCTGTAGGATGGGATGAAATTCCTTGTAGTGTCATAAAGGGCGTAAGTGTGTTTATTGTAAAACCTCTAGTTGAGATTTGCAACTTCTCGTTCATGGTTGGTCGTTTCCCTCAAGGAGCAAAGCTAGCTATTGTAAAACCATTGTTTAAAAAAGGTAGTCCGATGGAAGTGGAAAACTATCGACCTGTATCCTTGCTTACAATATTCTCTAAAATTTTGGAAAAACTTTTCTTAACACGATTAAGTGCTTTTATAAGGCGTAACAATATACTTTGCAATGAACAACATGGCTTCCGAAAGGGGTTTTCAACGATGACAGCATCCTGCAATCTCGTTCATATTTTAACCAAGGCTTTAGAAAACAGAGAAGCTGTTGGAACTATTATGTGTGACCTATCAAAAGCGTTCGACACTCTTAACCACAAAATCCTAATACATAAATTAGAGCATTATGGAATAGGAAAGATCGCTAGTGAGTGGATTCAATCATACCTGACAGGGAGAAAACAGAGAGTCAAAATAAATTTTAGCTATGTGTCAGGATGGGAAGTAATAAAACATGGCGTTCCACAAGGTTCAATTTTGGGGCCCATGTTGTTTAGTTTGTATATAAATGACATTGCATCTTATATGCCGGCTGATATAAGCAATACGGTGTTATTCGCGGATGACACTAGTGTCGTTGTTAGAGGTGCTAGTGATAATCACCTGGCTGAGAATATGAAGGTGGTTTTTAACAATCTAAACAACTGGTTCACGCCTAACAAACTCAAACAAAATGAGGACAAATTCAATATTATGTGTTATCAGTCTATAGGACGTTTTAAAAATAAATCTCTCGTGAATGGCTCAAGATTATTTGAGACTAAAGAATATTGTACTTTTCTAGGTCTGACTATAGATCATAGACTTAAATGGGGAAATCATGTAAATGCGCTTGTAAAAAAGTTGAGTTCATCATGCTATGCATTGAAGACTATTTCTTACCAGGTTAGCGATCAGACAAATAAAATTGCATTTTTTGCTACAATTCAATCTAAAATTACATATGGCATCATACTATGGGGGGCTTCAACTTTTGCAAAAAAAATATTTGTTTGCCAAAAGAAGGCCGTAAGGATAATTGCACGAGTTAATTCTAGGGTGTCGTGTAGAAAATTATTTATAAAACTTAAGATCTTGACTGTTACCTCTTTATATATTTATGAAATGATTATGTTTGTATATGACAATCCACAGTATTTTAAACGAATTGGTGAGCACCACAGTTTTAATACTAGACGAATGACCGATCTGCGTGAATTAGGAGTTAGACTTACTGCATCAAAAAATGACCCAATTAACTCAGGACCAATAATTTTTAACAATTTACCAGAATCACTTAAAACATTTGGAAATAATAGAAACACCTATAAGAGGAGGCTTAAAGATTTTTTAATAGCCCATGGATTTTATAACTTGACAGAATTCAAAACAAACCAGGATTGTAATTGTGACCACTGTAATTTTTAGAAGTTATTTGTGTAAGCTTCATAATTGTTTTTTGTTCTTTATTATTGTATTCTATTTTCAATTTTTGTATGTTTATATTTTATTCTATTTTAACACTGACGTATTTCAAAACTCGTGCAATCGCTCTAGATTGCACACATGAGTAGAATGTACATTGCAATTTATAGTGTATGCTTTGTATGCTCTGTAACATCAACGAAATAAAAGATTACTTACTTACTTACTTACTTACTTAAACATTTATCGAAATATTTGATATGTGATTGAGAAAATTATATTCACATCGATATTATCTATTTTATATATATCCGTGGGAGAATAATGTTATCGAACGAACCGGAATGTACCAAATTCCTATTGAAATACGTTTATCTTGATTATTGGTGGAGGTGCCGGGTTATAAAGAAATGAAGAAACTTTTGGGGGGCATGGTTATTCATCGAGTAGGTGATTATGACTTATTTAAAAGTATATATGACTGAAAAAACTATTCGAATGACAATACGTCACAATTTTATTACAACATATCACTGTTGATTTTAAGTAACATTTTTAGAAGTACAATTGTAATATATGCATATATATATATATATATATTACATAGAACTGATCAGATTGTGGATGAAAAACTCACTATGACGAATAGATCAATAATGAACTCAATATCGAAACGAAATGATTCAAGAATGTAGAATAGTATAGAATATTATAGTATATAGAATAGTATAGTAAATGAATACTATACTATCTATAATACTATAATATCGAAAAGTATAGAATATAATTAATGATGATTGAAAATTGATATTGTTAGAATTGAATATTTTCACTCATGCCTCCCAATTTCTCTACGAAAATGGATCGAGAAATATTTTATATAGAATCATTGAGAGTAAAATATGATAGAAATATATTTCTCTACTTTTCAATCCCTGAGAACGAACACTCAAATGAGAATGATATTATCAACTTTAGAATATATGTGTGTGTGGTTAGATCTTAAGAAATGGCTAATTAAAAGTAGATGGAGTACTCTTAGCACTCGAGTGAACTCGGGTATTCCAAGTACGAAGACTGAAAAAAGTAAAGAAAACTTCCCTCCATGGCTCAGCTTTTACTGGTGACTTCTACACCGTATCTGTTCAACACTTGAACATCCCTTTAATAACGTTCCAATTTCAAAACGAATATCTTTCTCAGATCTGTCAAAGTTGCAAAGAAGAAATTGTAATGACGTTTCTAATTTAGAAAATCCAATTATGTGAAAAATTTAATTCCTTCTTTTATTGGAGGAAGATGTGTAAAATGAGAGCTTTTCCTGAACTTTATTGATGAGTGTTTCGAAAAGCATTGCATTTTGAGTGATGATTATATATTTATACTGAGCTTGTTTGGAGAGTGGAATTAGGGAAAAGAAATGTGCTATGATCGTTCTTCCATCAATAGGTTTGACGGAAACGCTTCACGGTTTTATCAAGAATCACGAGAGCTTGATGTCCACTGCTCAATTTTCATCGTGATAATTGTGTTTTTGTATGTAACTTTTTGTATACGATCCAATATCGAGATGTGTGGAAAACTTTAGCCATGCCATGTCGAATTGTTCAATTCCCGGTCAAGACGTATCTTTTACGACATTGCTAAAATATTCCACACACATATATGTATATATATATATATATATATATATATATACATATATATATTCATGACTTCATTCTACGACGATTGAAGTTGTACTAATGCAAACAATGTCAGATAACTTCTTATTTGCCTTCATATGATATAATATTCCAAAAGGATCGACAACAATGTTTATTTACTTTCACTGTTAGTTACTGACTTCTGAATAAATATATACTTCATACAGTGGATTGATTTATTCGGTAAAACGAATGATCTTTTTTTCTGAAGAATTCAAATGTGCCAACCAGAAAAAAGTGAAAGTTTTTCGATATAATTCGATTGATTTAGAAGTCGAGTAGAATATGTTCAGTAATTTTATCATTTTCAGTCAGATTAAAAAAATTGAACAATGCCAATTTAGTTGATAATAATGAAGATGATATCGCTATCATGATTTCATCCACAAAAGTTGGAGATTATCTACCAATACAACAAATACAAATTTCACCATCATGTCTGTATATATATGTGATGTTTGATGACATATGAGTTTAAATATGGTGTCTTATTTTCAGAACGATATTGAATATTATTATGAGTTCCAAAGTCAAAGCTTAAGTTCACGATTGAAGCTGCAGCTGAATTATCGGCAGATACCGAAGTTTCTCAATGTGTCCAGTTGATAAGTCACCTGAGTCTCTCATGGTTTCATTTTTGAATACAACTTTTTTTCTCTCATAAAAATTTGTTTTTCAAATGTTTTTGAACCAATGTTTAATCAAGATGTGAAATGTTATAGACCGGTACTCTTTTATCATGAGGGACTCAAACTCATGTCCAAACCAAATTCGTATCTTGAAGAATGACTTGCAGCTTGTAAAGAACATTTTGACAGTATATTTTGTTTCTATAATATTAACATTTTATCTGGGTTCAAATCCTAATCTTTACGCTTCGCCAGAACTTGCAACAAAAACATCAAAATCGATTGTTCTAACGTTATGTTAGTAAGATTGATTACACCTACAAATCTGATTAAATACCTGAGGATATATGAAATGGAACAAGTAGATGTTTTTACAGACTAAAATGAAGACGTATATCATTTTTTTCATTTTATCAAAATCTAAACTGGCTAAAGAATCATTGTATCACAATTGAGGCCAAGTATGAAAGGAATTATAGTTTGGACGGGCTACACGAGGGCAATCTGTATACTCTCACTATTTCCAATAATTATGATTCAAAGAATGATATACGATATTGAAGAGAAGAAAATCAACTGGAATCGAAGGAGAAGAGGAGAAAAGATTTCTTCACGATATTATATTTGGGTTTGGTTCTGCATAAATTGTGTAATGGCAAATGATTTATTGAAATGTTGAAATCTGGAAATAAAATACAGACTCAATTTTTCGAGATCGAAAAATTTCAACAACAAGTGATTTTTCCCTACCAAGTCCGTGTCTGACAGAGTAGATCCTTCTCTGTAGAATTTCCAGAAATTCTCCGGAATTTTCCGAAATTCTCCTCCAAACGATCCGTTTGGACGAAGTACCAAAATCCAGGCGATCTTGACACCACCAAAATTGTATAGCAATAAATTAACACAATAAAACTCTGCAATAATTTTCGAATTCATCACTATATGTAGCTCTGAAAATATAATTCGGAAAAAAAGATTTCTCACCAATTTCAACGGATTGTAACTTGTATTACGATTATTCGCTGACATTAAGTGCGCGGTTGCGTTTTCCTTGTCTTCAAGTGATAACACAATATTCTTATTTCACGTTGGATTTATTGTACGACACGACGGATGGCAACGTCGCGACGTGATGTACGACCACCAAGGGACTAGACGGGTCAACACTCTTGGTCGTCAACGCCAAGAGATAGAACAAAACACGCGATCGTTCTGTCGTGCTAGTACTGAGTGGAGAGACGCGATTTCCTTATCTCAGAACGTTTTTTCAAGAAGACCTCTTCACACTTGCGATTAAACTTGTATACGTTTGGAGGTTTATGTATATTTTATTTTTCTATTTTCTTGGAGATGAATTATCCTTCCGATCTCCATGCATAGATCCGATGTCATTCATAATGGTTTCGTATTTATTTTCATCAAGCTGAATTCAATTCGGTTAGCTGATTATATAGATTTTCTGACTCGGTAGTCTTGCATATAAATGAACGTGAAACGTGACCTATAGAATAAATTCAAGTTAGTTCAGATCTTACCTCCATCAAATCAGAAGAAAAAACAGAAAAAAATGAATGAAAAAGTAGATCAACGAGTCCATTTTCTCAGCTGACAAGATTGAAATTTTCAATATATCAATATACGTATCATCCTATTCACAGTGTATCAATTGAGTTACAATACTCACAAGTATTTTGTGAGGATGGAGAAGATCACCCTTGTGGTGCCTCTACCATGTCATCCTGTCCTGCTATGTCATCCACAGCCATACTTAAGATGCAATGACTCGATATCAAGTATTGAAAGGTGATGAAAAAAAATATTTGTAACAATGAATCGTGTGAACATGCCTAACTCTGTATATTGTCAAGATAAAAGTTAAATTATACGATTTTTTTAAGTAATTCGAGATAAACGCATGCGGATTTGTTGTTGAACTAATGTTGATTCCGTGTGAGGATGATTCAGGTTAAAAAAATAATCGATAGTTTCAAGAAATCTTCATTTTATGATAGAGTAGAAGAACCATACAAAATAAGTTGATGTGGGACATATGCCCATATTCATTCCAAGAGACCAATTTGTAAAAAATTCAGTCATATCAATTTCATAGCATTGGGATACCAGGTTTTTTAAATTGGAATCTTCATCTGAAATCTCTTTCATTTTTGGACAAAATTTGATACAACATACACATTGATTGGTTGATTGAACTAACTCACGTAATCGTGAGTGTATCCATTACGTCTCTGCCACAAAAAGAAATCATACGTATAATTCCCTCCGTAGCCTAACTATCAGACATTCACGATTGGAGTTCCATAGTTTCATATTAGTTTCATTCATCTAAGACAACTGAAACTGAAGCCAAGACAATCCTTAGTTCGAGTTCCATATGGGAAGAAAAAAAATCGGTATCCATAAAATACCACTCACAGATCATCAGCTGATTCGTAGTCGCAAATGATTCGGATGCCGCCCCCGTGGCTCAGTCAACTGTCGCACTGCGGTCCAAACTACGAAGTCAGGTCGAGTGTGGGTCCGAGTCCCGCATAAATCATGTGATTTTGTAAACGTATTTTCACGTATCATCTCTTCATCGTTTCATAATCACCCGCTCATCCATATGCTGTTACCTAGCTGTTGATGAGTTCGTTAAATAGCATCAAAAATCAATAATACAAATTCGTCTATTGTTTGGGGTGGTTCACCAAACTACCAATCATTTAAACGTTCAACGATTCAAACAAAATACCTAGATCGACTCTTAACTTTTGACCTTCTCCTTCTGTTTTAAAAAACACCCCCTATTACTTTAATGCTCCCCATTTAATTGCATAGTAAGTTATACACACTCAGCGCTATTATTGGGGGGTAGCTAGCTAGATTATACCGTATAATCTTTACTTCATTGCCAAAGAGCTTTGCAATAACAACTGTTTACTAGGGTATTTCTAATTCCACTTGTTAACTTTGTTACTCGTTTTCGAGTGTGTTGTTTTCAGAGGGGGTGGTGGTGGGTGGGGTTGTTTGGGGTGGGGTAGGGGGAAGTGGAGCATTAGAAACGCATGAGCATATTAGCTTAGCCCGTATTGCTGATTTATATACAAGAGGCAAACATACACACACAATTGTTGGCTAATTATTGCGCACGGTACGCTCGTTGTCAAGGATTTTGGAGATGAATCTTCGTGGAATTGTTTCTATATGGCTTTAAATAGAAGGCATATAATTAAAATGGCTTTGAAATTCAGTGTTGAAGGGAAAGAATAATCTACACTTATATCCACTAACGGAAAGAACGTCTCCCAACTGAATAATTGTGAGATCTCCGGTGAATAAATAATCTCGCTGCAAGTTTATGGATTCAGTGTTTTCGAATGATGTAGTGCCGTTTCTTATCGTAAATCCCGTCTTGAATAAATTCATATTGTACTCTGAACTACCAGCTAATACAGAATAGTATTGAGTTGGTATATGAGATTCTTCTTCCGTGAATATAAGTATACTCATTTTATATTGTCGTTTATACAATTGTATAAGTCTGAACTGTTGTTCCGTGAATAACTTTCGGAAGTATGTTGGGATTATGGTAAGAAGACGGTCGTTGAATACAAGTTATTATTGTGATATTCTCTCCAATGACTGAGGAAAACCACGAAACATCTCAGTCCAGATGGTATACAACGAGAATCGAACCTGTAATAAGGAAGAGAAAGAGAGAAAGAATATACTTGCATGCGCTTTCTGAAAACAGTTAGACCAGTATTTTGGAGGTGGGCTAGAAATTTGGATTCAAATTGTGCAAGTGTTGGCATGTCAAAATGATATTCATATGGTGTAGTGTGATTTGAATCGTTCAAACTGCAGAAAATGTAGATAGTTATGAAGAATTTCATGAATGTTCAATGTGAGAAGACCTCCTATACAAGAATATCCTGAAAATACCATAACTATAAAAATACAACGGCAATAAGTGTATGTTTTTTGCATTCGCTTTACAACGCCTCCGTTGCTCATATATAATTTCTCAGCATGATATACTTCTCAGCATTCTCAGCATCATTCTCAGGTGAAGCACTGAGATGTATCCAAGTACAGTGAGGTCAGTTCTCTTATCGACGAGTATACGTGTATTGTTGAACAACTGATTAGTAATTCTCATTCAAGGAGGAAAAAAGGTTAATAATCGGTATACTGAGGCTGTCGGGATTAACATTGTAATAATTACTTCACCACTAAACATGACCACTGGAAATGTATTTCTTGGCGTGAAAAAACCTGTGACACATTATATGCATATATATTCATTCATTTATTCATTTCATGGTTTGTCAAAATAAAAAAATATGCATAAACCAACAGGTCAAGGAAAAAAAATCAGAAAAAATCACATAATTATATATAAAAACAAAAAAAACATGATATCGAAGAAAAATTCTTCCAAACTGTAGAAAGAGTTCTTCAATAAATACTTCTGTAACGTCATTTTGAATTTATCTTTCTTCAAACACGGCATTCCATGTGGTAGATGGTTAAAGAGTCTTGGGCTAATACACTTTCGGAGACCGATGTTTAATTCCAAATTAGTCTACCATCTTAACAAAGGTTTCCGTGGTTCGATCACGCATTATGGATTGGAATAATTCCTTCTCAGAACGTAACTAAAAACTTTGGGTTGGTTTGTCAGAAACAGGCTACGCCACTTATTTTCCACTGATCAAAATTTCGTTATGAATTATATTTTGATCTTTCATAAAGCTATGTATCTTTACTATCATGAGAGTTGTTCGTTTACACAATAAAAATTAGAGATGAAATATAAATGATGGAAAACAAAATGTATCCATTCCCTGAAACCAATATCCTAATATTTCATTAATGATTCATACCACTCCTTCCCAACACTGACATGTGATTTTATCAATCTATCTAAATCCACTGAAAAAACACAGAAGGCTCATATATATATATATATACAAAACCATGTCGAAATCCCTCAAAAATTCACCGCCCCCTATAATTTCACCATGTTTCGGGTCATTCCGTGATGATTCGGGTCGATACGGGCCTACCCAAATTACCCCCCATACCCTTCCCCCAACTTTACCCGCTACCATCCCAGTGAACTCGTTGTACTAACCCAATTATTGTGACTGGTAATTAGAGAGTCGGGTGTAATACACGAATGGCGTAGGGTTTTGTCAGTGGTCTCAACATGACAACGTGAATACGTATATACTGAGCTAGCACGGGATTGCATGGCATATAATTGAGCTTTTTTTTGTGGTCACCCGTCCGAAACTTTAATTAACACAAAAACAACGAGAGAATTGAAGAGAAAAAACTTTGATAAACTTGGATTTACTATGTGATAGTTTGTGGTTGTTGTAACTAGGGTGGATTAAGGGAAGTGTTAACAAGGAAAATATAGTTATATGTAGGCCTATAAATTTAATATTTTGTGAATATTTTGGTATACATTAATATACAAACTGATATGCACCATACATTCTATTTTTCTTGGAAATAAGTGGGAACAGAGAAATGAAACCTCGAGTCCTGCATAATGCGTTAGTGTTTTAGTGAACATCACTCCTTAAATCTCATTTTCAACCTCGAATAACATAGTTGTTGATGGAAGGAAACGTTTTAGTTGAGAAAACAATCGCGACCGTGATAATGAAGGTGTACCAACAAAGCATTGTGAATATGTTTCAAATTCAGCTATAAGAAGGAAAGTCACTGTAGCTACAAATGTATTCTTTTAGAGATGAAATTGTGTCAAAAATCGTGAATCTTGATTCGAAAAATCTTTGATCATCGAAATATTACTCTTAGAAAAATGTATCTATGATATTTCTTTTCGCTTCTTTGATAGACATTCACTATCTCTTGCGAACACAAGTATTGCTATAGTTATATAATTTCGTGTAACATTATATTACACCCAATTTACTTATAATGACAAATAGCCAATTAATTGTCGCATATATTCATATAGAGAAGTATAAAATCAATATTTTATCAAATAACTATCACGGCTCATTCGAGTGTTATATTATGTCAACCAATATTAGTTTAACGTGGATCCATACATTATTCCGCCTGTCGAATAATAGTATTATAATATGCTGTAATTATTCAAATAGGTGAACAGGAGCACTAGTTTGTTGCATGAATAGTGAATATATAATTAACATAACAATAATGAAACTTCCTCGAGCAAACAGAATGTCTTAACTAGAATTCAGAGAGCGAACAAAATTATAACAAGAAACATTCTTACGGAAGAATACAAAGAAAATTACAGTACTCTTCAGGTATTTTGTATTTTTTCTCTTCAATGTTTTGTGTAATATTTGTAATTTCTTACCACGTGGCATATTCAACTAACACACTGCGTTAGACAATCTAGTCAGGTGGTGAGTTTCCGTTATCGTTCCAAAACATTATCGTTCGATTATCACATGCCATTTATTTCTTCATTCATTTTGATTAATCAATTAATTTTATTTATATTGGCTTCAATGACGTACTATAGCGATGACTGATATATATATATATATATATATATATATATATATATATATATATATATATATATATATATATATATATATATATATATATATATATATATATATATATATATATATATATTGGCGTCGATCGGTTAACGATAAATGAGATGATGGGATGATGAATTGAGAGGTAAATTATCTCGTGTTTTTGGATAGTGTGAAGAAGTCGGTTATGACTAGTTGTTGACCTCAACGACAGAGGCAAACCACTAAAAAATACTTTCAACTTGGTTGACCAGGGCGGGAATCTAACCCCGGTCTCTTGAATGGCGGTTCAGTGTGCTGACCACTCGACCACTCGTATCAGTCCGCTTATTCATACTCCCGATAATCAGCCTGTTGATGTATTCGGTAACTCATTTGATAAAACCACTAAAATTTCCATATCTTCTCATAATGTTCATCATCACCGAGATCAGACTTCACTTTCAATCATTTCTTATTTATAATTCAAGAATTAAACATGCAGTTTAATCATGCATCCAGGTTTCATCCCAGTAAATTGAACACGTAAAAGTTTCAAATCTTCACAACATGTACAACATGTCAGGAGGTGGCTTTACCGACGGTTAATATAACCGTCTATTGCTTGTTTTAAACAACGTAATATGGATCTAAGATGTGAATTTTATTGTTCAAGTAGTGTTAAAATTACTCACAATTGATTATTCTCATTTTTCACTTCCTTTCAAATGTATATAGTTTTCATGTTATTTGGTAATATATTATTCTATAATATCTAATTACTTTACACTTCAACTTGCAAGTGTGTTGGTTGGTGGTTACAGTATCTTGTCTGAAAATAAGAGATTGATTAGAAGAGATGGATAGTTAATTATAACGCTGTGATAATAAGCTTGAATTTAATTATATACGTCACAAGTATTACATATCGAGATTAACTTCTCAGGATTGTAGTGCTTGTCTCACGTGAGTGATTTCTTTGGTTTGAAATAAGGTGGATATAGTTTGTTGAATGTGAATAATGTATTGACTTATAGGATAGCGCAGTATATTTGTAGTGAAATAAGTGATACATTTGTATGATCTTTGATTGAATTCCACACACATTGGCTTCAAGATTTACCCGATTATTTCTCATGAAACTTGTCAAACATATCTAAATTCCCGTCCTTACAACATCTCAACAATTATATTCATTTGTTCGAAAATATTTTTGAATAATTATTCATCCTTCCTTTGATCCTTAGCCTCTTAGACTTAATAGGGGAATAATGATCAAGTTACGATGTTATTTCAAAAAAATCATCATCTATATTATTATATCATATTTTTCCTATAATTCACTCAACAGTTACTCAGATTTTGATGGACCAATTGTTATTAAAAATTATTCTTTTCCAAGTTGGACCTGAAAAAGGTTCTTATGGATCGGTTTATACTGACGACATGTACAAAAAAAAGAAAACAATGGCGCGATATCTCCACACGCTTACGACCATATCATCTGGTAGAGCAATTTGACTCGATAATACAGCAGACTCGAACTCTACGATAGTTTATATAGCAGTACAAAACTAACTAAGCTATTCGGGTGGTTATAAACTACGGACTTTTCCTATAAATCAAAGCAATATCAGTGTTGATAAAATGGCATAGCTGGACGGAAGGTAAAACTGTTTGATCGACTCTGTCGATACTGCAGTTATGTTGTAGTGTGTATAAAATGGTTTCAGTGATATTTCATTATATCACTCACTCATATCGAAAATATAATGAAGTTTAACGAAACATGATGAATATAGTTAATAAACCATTCGTATAAAACAATCGTATTCATTTTCAGACATAACAATTTATATAATTTGGTATACCATATAATGATTCACTAATTTTTATTTCATGTCAGAATGTACATATTATAATTGTCGATGCGTTCTCATGAACTGATAGCTGATTTATTCGGAAAATTAATCGCTGTTTCATTCTTCCTATTAGTACTAGTTTACTCTTGACAGTTTGTTCCGTGATTTCTATAATGATAAATCATTAATTCAGAGAAAAAATCGGGGGGGGGGGGGGAAGGGATTTTGTGTGCATCTATCAAAACGATCCCACCTTGTGTTTACTTATTTGAAAACGATGATCTCTTGTCAAGTGTTAAGAGTGACTGAATGGAGAATTATCATTTTTACGAGCACCGGAACAATATGTTATTCAAATATTTTATAATTATAAAAATGAAAAAGAATGTCAGTCCTGATTTAAAACTTCATTGTTTTCAGTTCTTGATAGTTCATGCTCCATGCTTGGTACCAAGACCACTTCAAAGTCTCGTATAACGACAAACAATCGGGAAGATTTCATCAATCTTTCCTCATCCGTGCGTGGGAAACAATGATTGTACATCAAGGTTTCGATACTGATAAAATCCTACCCAATATCCAACAATATCGAGTTGGGGGTTTAATAATAAATCAAAATCTTGGACAAATCACATGCGAGCCAGCCATCACAACACCCCCTCGCCATCTTCAACTTCCTCCAAAGTTCCAATCTCTCCACAAAACTCCTCCATACATCTCTATACTCTTCGTCCTCCACTCTCTTCCACGATTCTCTTCTTTCTACCACATCCTTTCTTAACACTTTTTACCATCTTATTCTTGGTCTTGCTCTTCTCCTCTCTTTCGAGAGAGAACTCTTCTCTCCTCTTCTCTCTTCCCTCTCCTTTTCTCTCTTCCAACAGTTCCTCTCTCGAACTCACGCCGTGGTATTTGCTCACTATACATATCCTTCTCATGTGTCCGTACCACCGTATAATATCGATATTGATTCAAAAACGTTGATATGATCAGTCAGTTAGTTGGTCAGTTAAGTAGTAGTTGGTTGGTAATAGTTAGTAGTTTGTTTCTTGAACAACCTCTTCATTATCTACATTATACAGTCTAAACGTTCTACTTGATAGAGACAATCTAAACCAGTCGACCAAGATAGTTCTCGAAACTACTTCGCATCATGCATCTGATCTGCAGTGTTCCTGTATACATTTTGTATGCATGTTATGAATTAGCATATAAACTGTTCAATTTGTTTGTTTTTTCTAGAAATTATACTTGAACGAGGGTTTCAGTAAAATTTTATCGTTTCAATGGTGACTTCCTCTCTCTCTCTCTCTCTCTCTCTCTCTCTCTCTCTCTCTCTCTCTCTCTGTGTTTTTTCATTCAGTTTTTCTGTTATCATCTGAATGATTGGCTTCATGTTGAGACCCGAATATTTCGTATACACATCTACACGTTTCTTCTAATTTTTTCTCTCCTCTAGTTGTTTCCCAAATCTTTCAAATATTCACCCAATTCATTATCATTCAAATGAATGATAAACTCATTGATATGAGCATGTTTGCTCAGATATTGAGACACTTCCCAAAAACTTGAAGTCAGATGGGCGCGTGTTCGAGTCCTACTGACCGGATTTTGTAAACGTATGTAGTTTGTTCATTACGTCGTTTCATCATCACCGTGTCATTCGCACCCTATATAATCAAACTTTGGTAGAGTTATTGAACACCACAAAAATACTGCATGTAGCAATGCAAAAACCCTATGATAGAAAAACTTTGCCAGTTAGTATGCTTGCACAGTGCACTGTCATTCGTAAGAACGAGGTTCGTTTACCGCCATGGTCGACCATCCTGACCATTGTTATTCTTAGTTTCCCTCTGTCGTTCAGGTCTTTACTAGGATGGTTCCTTAATAGCCGACCACGGCTGATTCCTTCTCACTATCCAAAAACACATACTAAAATAACGTTTCAGCCCATCATCTCATATGTCATTCACCGACGCCAATAGATCTATCATCAATAAATTACGTCACTGAACCCAATATAAATAAGAATAGAAAATCTGTTTGTTGGCTAGAGAGAGAAGTAATGTGGTGGGTAGTTGGTTTTGAATGGATTCGTGGGTAGGGTATAACGTTGTTCATATATAACACACAGGAATGTATTTTAATTGAAGGTCTGGAATTCGTTTGACTGTGTTTGTAATAATTACCGTGAGTCTCTCATGAATTTGTCGCGTTGACGCTACATTCAGTGTTGAGGTTAGTTGCAGCTGCCATATATATATATATGTGTGCTGCAAAATTCAAACAATTACATTGCTACTTTCAAACGGTTAATCTTTGTCCAAATACACAGAAAAAGTTCAAAGCAGGTATGTGATGAGAATGTTGAAAATTTGTCAAAAGAAAATTAATATATATCATGAAGGTTTATATCAACTTGTTGATGGAGGCGCCGACCAGAGTGGACCGGCACCTCCACCAAATTAAATTCATCAGGTAAAAGTTGCATTCCGACGATTGATGAGAGAGTATATTACTGATGATTCATAATTATATCATACCTATATGATCAATTTGATCCATACATGGATTGATAGCAATGTATCGTATAATGTATCGAATATATTATAAAATATGTATAAATAGAATCTATCAGTATATTCGACATTTAATAGAATTTATATGAGAGATATATTTATGATGATCGTTCTGTAACAACTATCTGCATGCATGGAAAATTTTATGGAGCAATTATTCAATCAATGTTTTATAATAATACCAGTAATTGGATTGTATTTAGGCGTAATAGCCCAGAGTAGAGTTGATTGATAACCCTATGGCTGCTGAGACCACTGGCATGGGATACCATTAGGCAACCATCTCAGTGTTCACTGCAGAAACGACTGAGAATGACCACGGAAAACTTACCAAGGATGTTGTTTTACGACTGGAATCGAACCCCGGTATCTTGAATGACGGTTTGTGACTGCACCCTTTCTTCTTGGAGTAAATGTTGCTAACGTTAGATATCAAAACAATTTCAAAAACGTCAGATAATGTAATAAATTAAAGGAGGGAAGAGAATAGGAGAAAATTAGATTGGGAGAGAGTGGGAGAGAAGAGGGAGAGAAAGAGAGAGAGAGGGAGAGAGAGAGAGAGAGTAGTCACGTGATCTTCTGACCTCCATTCTCATTATAGAGCAGTTATATACAGTTCATTACATTGTGGTAATATGTAATGGCTGTGTAGGGCTGATGAATATAGTCCAGCTCTTTAGTCTTTGGAACGATGGAAATAACAATCTGATACTTGATTACTGTACAAGACATGATGCTGCCTTGGCTGTATCAGTACATAAACTAAATTCTTATGAAAAAAGTATCTATTACATTGAGTTGAAATTCTTCAATCATTTACCTCATACAGTGTCGTCTATTAGTGAGTCTAGTACTTTTAGACATCGTGTTGAAACAATATTAAGAAGTTATTAATGATGTAGAATACTATCTCGAAATGTAGTTTGTGTGGAATTTTGCTCTTGTTTTTCTTTATGTATGTCGAGTTTTTTTGTTGATGTTCAATCATTCAAGTTATTGATAATGATTATGACATTGGTTTTAATGACCACCTGTGATATACAGTGGACAATTGAATGTATGAAAAAAACAATTAAAACTAACCTGAACTGGAGATGCTCGGGGCCCAATATTCAAGGAACCATCCCAGTCATCATCCCAAGCATCTAATCGACAGAGGAAAACAGCGAGGAACTCTGTCATGATGCCAGACCAAAGGGCGCATCGAACCCCGGTCTCCTGGATGACGTTGATTATCTGACGTCACTGTCATTCGATGCATTAATAGTTTGACGGGTTAGTAAACTTGGCGCAGGCTAAGCCAACCGTTAAAACGTCACTTCACTTCTGAGAGTGTTTTCCTCCGGTTCGAATCGCGTCAAAGAATCGACAGACAATATCGATAACGATCGATAAAGTGGGTAATCGCGTATATGAAAGTCGTTCAAGTTAATCTCGTGAATCAATCATTCTGGTTTTATTTACGGATGATGAAAAAATTCAGGCAAATCGCATTCCAGAAAAAAAGAAGTGAAATTCAACTTAGTTTTAGTGTCATAGTCGATTTCCGAGATACAGTATGCTGAAAATCGCCTGGAAGCACTTTGTTTGAACAGCGTAGCTGGCTTTGCACGGGACTTGGCTTCCGTCGAGCTGCTTCTCGACTAGATTTGAAACTGTCCGACAGAATATTACAGAATTTCATGACTGATAACGACAGAAATTTCTTGATGATGAACAGTAAATGCCAAACACAAAGTGAAATATCAAAATGCTCATATTTTCAACAATATAAATATATATATATATATATATATATATATATATATATATATATATATATATATATATATGTATATATATATATATATATATATATATATATATATGTATATATATATATATATATATATATATATATATATATATATATATATATTTATATATGTTCTCATATATTGTCATTGTATTCTTCTCAGTATTATAATATTGTAATATTTTAATCTTCTATCCATTCCATTGTCATTCTCTGAATATATTGTCAACTGGCCCTATAAACAAATCATTCAGTAAAATTCAACGTTATCAAATTTTCAAATATACGGTATATGGTCAGTGTATTCACATCTTATATTTTGTATATATACAGTTCTTCATTGTAGTGTATATGGTTGATATTAATAAATTCAACAACATTGTCTCCCTTCGTCATTTCATCTGTCTCTCTCGGAATCCATCTTGAACTTCTTTTTTACGAATTCACTTTCTTTCTCAATTGGGAATAATTGATTGTATACCGTGATTCTGATGCTGCTAGAGAAAATTATTGTAGATATTCTCCGTAACCCGAAATTACCATATTCATAGTTTATAGAAAGAACTATAGATTATACTCTACATCATATCAGAGACACAATACACTCGAGTAAATATGTTAATACATGATAATAAACGTTTCACAATTCCAAATTATTCCATACTATATTTTATTTTAAATCCACATCTTCTATTATTATCTTAGAACTTATTATGAATCTTCACCCATTACCAAAAAGAAAGCTTTTGATAAGCATTATGTACCATGTACCGGGTACTATATCTATAGGTATTAGAGTGCTAAAGTGTAGACTCATAATCTGGCTTATAGAGCAGTGGATGCATAAGTATGATCGATAGTCATCGCAGTACAAAAAAACTCCATTACCTTCTGGATTTTATAGACTCTGCTCGAAGTCACGTATTTGGCGGTTGAGAATCAACACAGAAGTTGGAAATATACATATGCAATGTATTCACATGAAGAAAATTGAATGAATGGATTATTTTTATGATATCACTCAAAAAAAATGTACAAAAAATACATTGATCGAAATATTCATTGAAATGTAGAATCAAAATATAGTTCAGTTTTCTAATATTAATCATTGTTTAAATTGTGGAGATACGTGATCTCGCATGAGTGGTAGTATACTATATTTATAATACTACGGATTAAGCTCTGATTTTTAAGTGATATTTTACGTTTTTATCTGTCAATGAGGAGGATGGGAATATGGAAAATTATTATAAGCTCAAGATTATCAGATTTGGCATACGTACTTGAAATAAACTAGCGGATCATTTAACAGTCTAGTTTCATATCTGAAAATATAAAGCGCACATGTTTGAACTCGAGAATAAATTGCTATCAACAATGAAATCTGTACCTGAGACCGATTGTTTTGAAAATTAACTTGAGAATTACATTGATCAAATATGTTCATATTCAGTGGGAGAGTACATCGTGAGCGCCTGTTCTGAGAACAATCTGTAATGACCAACTAAATCAGTCTAACCAACTAATCAACTAACCAACTAAATCAGTCGATAACATACAACAGGTTTTTCCATTGTGATGATCCTACTGTGAATAGTATAATCATTACCAGTCATTACTAATCATGATCATTACCAATTTCACTACATTACTATCTTATCTCACTTAGGGCCCATATTATCAATAGTAAAAATGTGTGAATTAAGCTAATTAATCAATTGCAGTACAAAAATAACATTGGTAACCAAGGGTAATAACAAGCTATTTACACTAATTATCGCTTAATCAACGAATGTATTATCCGTAAAACGGGCCCTCACATTACTATCATCACTAATCATCATTACTAATTACTTAATAGTGTAATCATACTGTAATACTGTAATCATCACATTCTTATTTTCAACATTGACAATCTAACAATTGGAGTTTTGTTAGCTCCCATTTCCATTATAGTCCAACTGTGATGTATTATTTTGTATTGTATTTTGTATCAGAGGCGTATGTAGTATTCACTAAGGAGTTAAACATGATTCAAATACAAATTTTTTCAAATTTTTACTCTGCTATCCAGACTATGTAGATGAATCTTATAAGTAACTCAATTTCATTTTTAAAACATGCAACTCACCGTTCTGGAAAGAATATCCATGATTCCCCTCATTCAATGTAACTGCAAACATGAAAAATATATAATATAGTACAATCAATGGACCTAATGGTCTTCATTAAAATTCTCAAAATATATTTTGCTCACAATTAACGATTAGTTAAGTATAATTAGTGTATATGTAGATAATAATAAATACAGCAATATTGTGCAATATTAACTCATGACCGGATGTAATTCATAAACCGTTGAAATGTCTGGTTATATGACACCCCCTTTCCCTCCTCTCACCACTAACCCCCTCGCCAACCCTATTAAGCCTATTAACGCCACGGCCTCTTGTATATCTATATCACCTATTCTAATAGGGAAACGGTGTTGTTGATACACTTGTAAAATGAGACAGTAGACGAGGACATGACGTCATTTAAACAGAGAGGAAGTGAAAAGTTGGAATATCAGTTGATGGTAATTTATTTTATGTATGGAAGTTATGTGAAAATTTTATAAAATAGTGAAGAAGGCTTATAAATATGATATTGAATGTGAGTATTTTCCCATTTTATCAATATAACAGTGAGCATACTTTCTTGATGAATAAATGCTAGGTATAGACATATTATATTGACCTACTTTCTGCTCTATCCCAAATCATAAGCAAGATTGTGATGAAATGACCACGCTGTCGGTGTCACAAAAAAAAAAAAAAAGATAGTGGCTCTCCCCTTCTTATTTTGTGGCACCAGAACGGTACTACCATGGACGTGAGAGTGAGAGTGAGATCGGTACTATCATGAACGTGAGACGTGAGATGCATAATTTCTTGATTTTTTTTTTGAAAATTGTAATTGAAATGTTAATTGTAGTTTGAATGGAAACGATTCAAGGAAGACTCGGAACATTTTAATTCATTGAACTCATCCAAATAATTTCGAATATAAACTTTATAAGCGGCCCTAACTTCGAGACATACGTTAGAGGAAGTATAAAAATAACACTCCAACATTTTCTGTCTCTCCAATTTCCAGAAAAACCCCCATTCTAAATTATGAGCTCCACTTATACGTTGTTTTCCTCCTTGTTTTATACTACACGCCGCAGCACTTTTCTTCACCCATTCCCCCTTACCTAGATAGTGCGTATAATTTGTTGCTGCGGTGTGATACAGGTTGCCTAAGCTGGTTGGGGAAGGATATGCTTGTAGATGATGTAATTTATCATAGTGGTAGAGGTAGGCTTGACAATAATGGAATGAGTTCAACATTAGCAATGAGGTGTGAGAATAACGCTCGACCGTTTTTACTACATACTAGCATTGGTGGTTGGAAGCTTCGACCCGTTAACAAATGAAAATAGTGTTTGTGGTAAGCTAGGAGGACTGTGTACTTATCTATTCCCATATTTTTGTGGTGATGTTTAATTTTTTTCATTTTCATGAATATATAAATAGACAATATATGAGAATCAACCCAACGAAATTCATCAAGTTTTTGGTTGAAGTCAACATAATGTGGATACACTACATTCAAATCTTACGAACATTATTAAAATGAATTTATTGAAAGTGTCTGGTATTCATAACAATTCAGTAGGAGCATTTTTTTCATGACATATTTTTGAAACATATACTGAAATATAACTTGAGTTTGACAATGCTCAGAATTCGCTGAACAATTATTTATGGAAGGAAGGCTTTGTGACAGTCGCATTCATATTTAAAATGTGCTTCTTAAACACATAACAGAACAAAGTAAAATAAAATCAGGAATTAAAGTAACCCTAGCAACACTCACTCAACAATCCTTTGAAGTTTGCACCGGAATACCAAGCGTGAAGATTTAATCTCACAAATTGCATCAAAGAGTGCAAATCAAATGTATCAGTGGTACATAAAAGTACAAGAGCTCCATTATTTATCACCCATACCTAAAACTAACAAGAACACAGTTGGTCATCACAAAAGTAACTCTCTTCTTTCACTGTTGTCGTTCCCTATTTTTCTTTCTTCACTACTTTCATCTTTTGTCCTTTTTCGATCATGTGTGTGTGAGTCTGTATTATTATTACGTACAACTATTACATTCATCCAAAGCTTTTAGCTTTTGGTACGTTTCTTTTTGACGACAGAACTTCAGCTCGGCTGCTCATTGGTCAGAACATGTCATGTGACTTGATACAGGGGATCAAACTCATGACAAATGATGTTGGAGGCTTTTTTGTGTTAACAGCTACAATGAAAGGTGTAAAAAAGAAATACGATGGGAGGTTTGTTCCGCCTGGATTTAGTAGCGTATATTTTTATATGACGTTGTTCTTTGTGATTGAGGACAGATACTTGACTAATATTCGACGTGATTATTCAATGGGCGACCTAAAAGAATCACGACTTAGTTGCTCAGCTAGAGAAACAATATTGCTTATCACCAATCACGAAGTCATTTTTTTTCTGATAATATTGAAACTTTATACTTAATCATTGTTTCTCGAATACAGTTAAGGATGAGAGGTAGGACAGTTCAGACGGAGCATCGTAATTATTGATTCTGGAACTCATTTAATAGAACATAATTTTGATGATAACAGACAAGGGATAGTGAACAATGCGAACATTTTCATTTAGGAAGAAAATCTACGATTTTATTATTGTCTTCATTTTTTTCTCAAATTCATCCTTGATATATTCCTGAGTCTCATTTCATTCTTGTATTCATCACTTTATTGAAAATTTAAATTGATATTTTGTCCTCATTGATTTGATCTGTTTTTGTCATCTTCAATAAAATAACCGGAAAGGATTGAAATTACATAGGTTTCAATTCAATCAACAACTTCACATCTCCATTGAGTTGATCGAGAACTGAACACGAGTAACATTATTTTTTGTTGAGAGTTATCACAATATTATTGATTGGTCCCAAGTATTCGAGAGTGCATTGATGCTCAGAACCGACTCGAATGAAAAAATTGCACAAAGACTAATAAAATTCCGCCTCTCTCCAAATGGAGTTTGAAACTAGAAACCATATGAATATGAATATATACATATATATATATATATATATATATATATATATATATATATATATATATATATATGAACGAATTATAGAATTTATACGATCGCTAATTAAATCGTTAAACTCTCCTTAAATCTTATGTTCGTCCACTTCAAATAGCTTTGTCACGTTAAATGCATATAACGAGAGCTTATAGCCTTTTTAATTGGATTAAAACATAAATAAGCATTAAAAATAGGAACTCATTGGACTAGTTGGACTATTAAATGTGATTAGAAATAAACTATATGGAAATTAAGGTGCACAATATAGAGACGATGAATATGCATCTGGATGAATATATAAATTGCTCTGAATTTGGTATGGACAGTAAGATGAAATTATTCATAGTTATTGAAACTCATCAATAGTGTTAATCAAAATTTTATAGAAATCTCGAAATCAAATATGAATGACAACTTCAAAATACGAAGGAATGAGGATGCTGAAATCGGAATCAAGAAACTGTAGAACAAAAAATCTAATCTACAAAAGTTCATAAAAATTTGAAATTAAAGTCTTCACCACGTCCCTGCTATAATTATGTAGAGGTTGTTTATGACAGGGGACACACCCTTAAGCCCTTAACCTACCCCCGTGTTTTGTATATTTGTCTAAGTGCTCTCGTGCATCGATTTTCGACGCGTTATTTTAAATATTTATGAGACGCGCTCCTTCTTCAGAGGGGCGGGGTGCAGGGAGGGGTAGTAGAAGAGTGAGGTAAGGGTTGCAATTAGTAGTGCACTAGGCTCATCGTTGACTTTACATATATACCATATTTCAGACTTTCTAGAACAAATTGAAGAAGCTCGTCCATAAATTGTACAAAAGATATTACTCCTTAATTAATAAGTATTATCTTTTGACTTTTTTTTTCAGAAAATGAAAATTGTTGACTTCTTTTTTCTAATTAACATCGAATAATTGGCACCTAATTCTGATTCAAGAGAGGATTTATATAAAGAGGCCAGAACATGAAGGGTTTGACTTTCGCGATCGAGGCACCAGTCTCTACACCAATCTCGAATCCTAGAGTAAATTTATATAATTATCCATAAATGTGCCTCATTTGGAGTGATACAATATCACATTCATCAATACCTAATTTCATATGGTCACACTATATTCATGAATACATATATAACGAACCAATATAATATATCAAATATATATATATATATATATATATATATATATATATATATATATATATATATATATATATATATATATATATATATACATGAACAACATCGGAATCTCCATAAAATAGAAATGTCATCGTTTCCCAATTGATACTAAGGGTGGCAAAGTAGAATCGCTCGATCAGAGAGATCTTTCCACCCGAAAAGGACTAATCAATAATTCGAGAATATATATGGTCTACCAAAAACTTGACCTCAATTGTTAAAAGCACTGTACCCATGTCCACCTAATTATAAAATGAGCAGCTCTCTTCGTCGAAATAGGTCAAAACGATTATGAAATTCGTATAATTTACCCATCACATTCATCTATCGAATCCTTCAAATTGTTGACACAATTTTTCACCCAAATTTCGTGAAACCACACTGCAAACAATTCGAATTTCCTCTTCATCCAATTGAGAACGAAAATACATTCCACTTCCGTACATTCCATTTCCCATGCATTCATGGTGAATATGAAATCCATGCATATTAGCTATTATCTACCATCTAATCGCTAATTACATGACATACCAGAGTCATGTAGAATACACACATGTGTTCCATGCAGGGCACAGTACATTCGTATCTCACTGTATGTATACGTACACGTACTCCCCTGTAGCGTGGTACAATGTTGGTACTACAAACGGTGTGGGGTGGTAAGGGGTGGTACTAGAGGGACCACAGTGGCGTTGATACTAGAGTGGTTTGTATCAATTCTTTGTGATAAGGTGAACATCTAAATGGCACGGATTTTTTTTTTCTCTTGTGAAGCATTGAGGTTTGGAATGTTCAGAAGGTGTATGTACAGATTCAACTGAGAGAGAAAAGTCTGTAAATACACTATAAATTGAATAATTTCGATACAAACTATGATATCTTGTAAATGGCACCCAACGTGGGGCTATGAGAAATACATTTTTTTTAATTACATCAAAAATTGATACAAAATTATTGTTTCCCAATTATTGCTATGAATGAAAGACAAGATCGTTCGGACGGGGAACCACTGATGAGATCTCACCACATCAAACAAAATTGGGGTACTGGAAAATACTAAAATAAAATCCACAAAAACTCTAAGAAGAAGTGTTCCAAGTGGAACAAATATTCAATCATTTTCTAGCGATGTGTGTGACGGATATAAAAGTTGAGCTGACAGTACGAAGTCTCGATTGATCTGGAGTATATATACTGGTTGTTAAGTTATTTGATATCCTGAGAAATATGTCTGAGCTGGTAGAAGTGACGAGTTTTACTACAGTCGTGAGCAATTGAAATTGCATTGATTGATTGGTCAACTTGTATTCACGAAAGATGAAGATTACGATCGATCATCACATCTTCCCAATATAATCAGCACAGGGGTGGTTTACATCCTCAACTCTCGTGAACTCTAGTATACTAGTCTTCTTTGAGGTGGTAGGTGATTAGGGTAACCACAGCTGTGTACCAGAGTAGTACGTTCTAGTATTACTGTTTGGGTGATTCAGGTTCAGTGCTTAGGTACCACAGTGGCGTGTACACTTGATTGAAACGTTGTGTATAGCTTGAACCAAAAGTGAAACTCCAGTTTCTGTCCGTCTGATAGTTGATAAACCCTAAGTAATACCACAAGTTTGAATGGTTAGACCAGTTAGAAATGATAATTTTACTTCTGAATCACATTGTATTCTCAACCTACTTAACCTAATACCCAACCTCGACCTCAACCTAATGAACTCTTTGTCAACTTTGAACTAGTAAATCGGAAATTCAGAACGAACTGAATTGTACAGCTACTGCACAGTGTAAATGGAGTATACTCAACTAATCAAGCTCTACTTTAAACTTTCAACGTGAACTTTTCGGTACACTCACTATGTTATGATTTATCTCGCCTCAAATAACGAGAACGATGGGCGATGTGTGCATGTTTCAGAGCCAAAATCAAATTTTCTTTAATAACAAAATTACCATCAAATCCATCTTCAAATATTGTTTCCACTGTTGATACACTATTGGTGTATATCTGTATCCAACACGTAAGAAGAAGGTTGTCTATCAGAATAACAAACAGAAATATCGAGTGGTATTTTGAGGATATTCAATTTTGTCGAAACAAGGTTCAGGACTAGAAACACAACGCCATCTTTCTATGATTCAAGTGTCCGGAGCTTTGACGAATTTCGTCACAATAACTGGAGTTTCCATAATTATTCCGATCGCGTACGACCTTCTTCTTTTATGTATAAAAGTATAAAACGTGGATTATAAACTAATTTGATATTTTTCTTGTGCTTCTAGGTAAGCTGCTGGTTCACGATCTCCAACATACGTTTCACACATCCTCCAATCGAATCGGCTATAAGTAAATATGATAGAATTATTTCAAAAACAATCTTGACGGAAAATGAAATGAAATCTCTAAATTGAAGAGAACGTCATATGTATATGATCTTTGATTCACATACGAGGCATGTGATTGTTAAAATATTGACATTTTAAAGAATTGAACGACATAATCCATATTGGAAATTGAGTTTCATTATACGATGATTTCAAGTTATCTCGCTCACAAAGCGAGAAACTTCTCGCTTAGAAACATGTGTGATCATACAATCGGATAAAGTCATTCAGAAATAATATGAAACATCAAAAACTTGACATATGAAATCACTGTTTTCTGTTCCCACTTCTGGCTAAAACTATACAAAAGATGGAATCATTTGGATGGGGAACCACAAAATCGATTGTATGGTATTTCCAAGCGACATTATGACTATTTCTAATAGCAACGCTTATATTGAAACTCTCTGTTAGTCAATTAATGAGTTCAGTTCCACAAACTTGATTGAATTCTTTCAATATGAAATAGTTCCAAAAATACACAAATTATCAAGTTAGTGAGGTAATTGACTCGATAATTGACTTATAACTTGGAAACTTGATACTATTAACTCAATAACTCAATAGCCATCAATAATATATAACATCATGATACTTGGAGCATATTTTATTTGGTTTCAACGATATTCAAAAAGATCATCTCCTCTCAATTTTCCGACAGCGTTTCTGAAATGTCTACATTTGAACATAAAATTCTCTGAATTTATATGTTTCAAATTGGTTTAGAAATAGTATATCAATGAGAAACTTCCCCCTGAGTGGGCCTCTTTTGAAAGTCACGTGAGAGATAGAAGGGGTGAGTTTGGTTGAGGGCAGGTACCCACAGAAGTATGTATGGAAATGTCAACCAGCAGAAAAGGGGAGAAAAGATTATATACCAGACATAAGAAGGCTCAGATTGGGTAAACGATGCTCTGAAATGAATTTCAAACTGATATTGATTTCTTTTATGAAGTTGAGCTTGAATAATTTCTCTGGTGTTTGAGTTATACTTCCATCCATGCGAGATGAGACTGGTACTACCACTTCAATAATAATTGAACCTATGATAATTGTAGACTTCCCGCTGCAGCTATACTTATTTGACGCTTCGAGAATTAGTAATGCTATCCGAATCGTAAAAATCGTCGCTTAAAATTAATGATCGGCAGAATCGACTTAATCGACAGAAATGATTGTCACTCATATCTAATGTCACTAATATTGTCACTAACTTGATTCCGTCAGTTGGTACACGACTTTTCACCCTCGTGGATACAAGTATACCACTGTTTTGGAACTGAGTCGAATGTTTGAGATAAATGTGGTTCAATAACAAAATAGTATAAAATGTATGTTTTTCGTTATAATTGATTGAGTAGCCCAAAACAGTTGTCGGATTCTGAACCAAATCGGGTGTGTCAAGTAATAATTCTTCACGAAAGTTATCAAAACCATGAGAATACTCTGGAAATACGTTCGAAGAGCATTAAAATTGCCTTCCTCCGTCACTCATTTAGTTAAGGCACCGCTTTGAGAACTAGTTATCGTTGGGCATGGGTCACATCATTCCATTGAAACCTAATCATTCGTACCCCCGTTTAATCTATCCGTTGGTGGGGTCATTGAGTAAATTAACAATAATTAGCGTTATAATTGAACGTAATGAATCTCTTGGATTAAATAACAATATGTTTGAGTAGTTTCAGTTACACACTAATAGAGGGTAAACCTATCAACATTTATATCATAATGAGGATTATTTCAATACAGTTTCGAGAATTTACTCTATCTTCAATAAAAACTCTTATTGAAAATAGACATTCATTCCCTAATATCGACTTCAAAAATAACAGCCATCATTCAACCTTACACGCACACCTCCCTAGCCACCCCTATATTCACGCCACTGCTACTGTCCCCAAGGATGTGTATAACCACATGGACTGACCTCAACCCAACTAAACAACCCTCCCCCCTCCCCCCTCCCCCCTCACTCTACCACCCACCTGACCCGCGCGTGAAGAGTCACCCTACTAATGAATAATATCATACCTCTCTCTATGTCTGTGGACCATTTCGCTGTCCGACGACCATCTACCTTACCATGGTAACCCGTTGGTAGTCAAAGGGCTGAGAGAACGAATAATTAGTATTAAAGGAATACGAGTCTCTCTCTAGTGGAATTTAGAATAATATTATTCACCTTTAGGATGTTATTATGCAAAACTCGAAAGTGAATGTGAAATATTTCATATTGCTCGTTTGGTTTGTGGAATTGCGTTTGAGAATATGTAATATTCATTAGGATTAGAATTCGATGCTGATGAGGGTATTTGGTGAATATATTGGAATTTGAAAGTGGAGATATATTTTATATAGATAGATAATTCTATCCGTTGTCTGTATCAACTCGATGAGGTGAAGTATCTCTGTTTTCAACGACTGAGTTCAGGTATTCCGTTCAGACAGTGTTTTTGGTTTATCGTGTTCTATGAATTGGAGAGTTTGTGTAGATATTTTTCTGCGAAAAGATGAACAAACTTAAGATGTTCTATAACAGAAACTTATATATATATATATATATATATATATATATATATATATATATATATATATATATATATATATATATATATATATATATATATATATATATATATATATATATATATATGTATGTGTGTGTGTATATATGATAATTACACTCTTCAGATACGATCCAATATTGAGATATTTAGGATGAAATAGTGAATTCTTCATGTTCCGACAAGACACTGTACTATACTATTACTGTACTATTCTATCACATTCTATTTAATCATAATTATGTTCATTCAAGATGAATATCATCAACTTATTCGTAGCAATATTCAATCTGCATTCGCTCCAATTTTGTTTTTCAATTATAACTATTGAAACGACTTGTAATGTTTCTCCGCCTTATTTGCATAAGATGTACGTATTAAGTATACGATCGACCGTCTTCCGTACTGATGAGTAGTAACGATTGGGTATGTCGATCTACCAGTATTCGTGGCATGAATTATAATATAGAAACAGATTCGCGATTCTGTAAAGAGAAATAGAGGAGCAATGTTCCTAATTCAAATATCTGCAGTGCAGTCAATGGCGTCCGGTAACCACTTATCTCCGCTATCAACATTTTACAACCAGTACGCTGCTTGGTATACTTACTGTGTTCGAGAGGTCAAAGCTTGGGTGCCAATTCAATTCGCTATGGGATGAGATAAAAAACGAACGAATATCGGTTACGTTGAAGATGTAATATATCAAACATAATTGTGCTCAAGTTGAGTGGGGATATATGTATTAAAAATTATTGCGATTTTATATCGGAATGTTCGTTTCAGAGATTTCCAAATTTGATGTTGGTGAAGAAATTTGAAATTCTGAAGATGATATCTCATAGCAATGATAGGCCGATTTCATTCACTGCTGTCAAAATAATCGGCCTTCGGACCCAATAAATGATTTAATACTTTTTCAAAATAGGGAGATTAAATTGAATATAAATACGTCAGTTGAAGTAGTGCTTGAAACGCTTGTTCAGATATATTTGCAGAAAAATTATTGTGTTCATAAAATTCCTATTCGCATGTTCCGTGATGATAGGCCTAACGATCATTATATTTCATTCGTGCATTATATACCTCAAGAGAACAAGCTGAAGTTTTCTGTTATATGTATCAATAATGGGCCATCAAATTATCACTTTGGCCATATCACTTAACCACGTAAAAAAAAAGACATGGATTTTTCTGAAACTTTACTTTCCATCAATTTCTGTTCAATAACTTGAATAAGATTTATTCAAAATTCCAACTTTAATTTTCTAACAATAATTCAAGAAGATATTCCTGAATAACAACTTCACTGTGATGTTAGTTGGGTGGTTACTCAGTTCGAATTACGGAGCTTGCATAGAATATATCACACACACCAGAAATCTTTTCTGCAGTTTATGAAATTGGGATTTCGTTCACACACATGCAATTTTCTAGATTTTCTTATTTATATATTTTTTCTACATTATTTTCGTCCTCTACATAATAGATTCTCTTCACATAATCGATTATACTGGAAAGCAGCCAATATCGGTCCAAGTTTCACTCTTGTACAAAATAGAAAAGTTCTGCCTTACATCCTCTTCCCCTTTCCTCAAACTATTTCCCCCGCACTTTGCGCCTGTCTTACAATCCATTTCCCAAAAACTGCTGTTAATGTTGATAAGAAAGTTCTGGTCAGATAAGCCAAATAAACGAAACTCTTCCTGTTAGTTGGAAGAGGGAGTGAGACAGAGAACAAGAGAAAGAAGAAAATTGAAACAAGATGAGTTTTAGCGTTGTAGTGAAAATGAGAAATGTGTCCAAGGCTTCAAGTTTGAAACGCTGTAGCATCTCAGCATTGGAAAAACACAGTTTTGTCTTTGCGAGTATTTACAATTCTCAAGTATCTTAAATTCACCTCTACATATTCTCTTATTTCAATAAGAAGTCTTGAAATGAAATATACTGAAAGCAAAATACAATTTATTCGATTTATGAACGAATTGTTACATCAAATCTGGCAAAGAGCATTCAAGTACCTATACGTCTGAACGTTATATTTCATAGTTTTATTTTCATAATGAGAAGTCAATAATGATAATGAGCAGTAGCTCGGGCAGAGATGATTTATCAGTTGGAATACACCCCATTCAAAGAATTTTAAACTTATACTTCCACCCGCATTGATTCTTCCGACTTACCAATAACATGCACAGGAGGTATAGAGATTGTGCTTACTGGATACATTCAAACTACTCGCATCAAAATACCACATCATACTTCGAATTAGGGTCAAATTTGAGGAAAAAATAGATTGTGTCAATTACGCTCCTTATCAATCAAGTAAGGTGCAAACATTCCATGAGTATGGCCTAATCTGCTGATTACCGCTAAGTTCACTGATTACAATATTTTAAAATTAACTCCAAGATTCGTATTACACATTCTCCAGAATATTCAGGAACTTTCATGAACGATCCATATGAGATACAATTGATTTAAAAGTATAAGAAATCGTGAAAAAAGAAGCAATATTTCCTCGATTTTCTCAGAATTCTTTCTCAAAGGACAATACTATCTTAAATCTAGAAATAAAATACTTAAGACTTAAGGTTTAGAATCCAATCTCTATAAAACCCAGCCCACCACTGTTATCTGATGGTCAAAATCCTCTATCGTATTAGCTCCCTTTTTTACCCCTACCCCTCCTACCCCTCCATCCATCCACCCCTCTTGCCTGTGAGGGTGAGTTGTGTCATGCCAAGGAATAATATACCTTCTTTTTGTTTTCTTCTGGGTTTGCCTTCATTCGATTCTTTATGTTATTACTTATTTTCACGACTTTTGGACAAATCGATGTGAAAGTTGAGTAGAATGCAATCCAATAGAAATGATGGTCTTTATACACAGGCTTACCAAATGAAGTACCACGATTGGTGCTCAGATGGATGAATGATTTTATGAAGAAAAATATAGTAATTCTGTGATATCACCATTAATCGATGGCTTATGATACAACATCTTTCAATCAAACAATGAACAATTGAAAACTTGTATCATATTTTCATATATTATTATTAATAATATCTCATTGAAAATATTGGATTATACGATGTTGTAGCGTCCATGGAAATGAATGAGGGATCTTCATTCACAGATTCTGGATAGATATAATTCCTATCAATTGTCTTTTGTGACTAGTTTGAAATAGTATGTAATGTGAACATTCAAATGCAGAGGAAACATTTTGTTCTATATTCACAATAACTTTTTCGATGTCTCATATTCTGACGGAGATTTTTCCTGTTTTCCCTCTGTCGTTCTGGTGATCAAAAGGTAAGTGGAAGATCGACTACTATCCACTTTCGAGAAAATTAAATCTCATCATCCCATTTATCATTCACCGACGCCAGTTAATCCAAGTCATCACCACAGTGCATCGTATAATATGAATGAAATTGATTGAGTTAATTCACAATGACATTATAAAAAATCTGAATATTCCCTCAGTATTCTATAGTAGATAAGAGAATGACTTTGAATCGTACTATTACGACCAATGATGATTTCAAATATAAATGGAAGTGATAGTTTCACGAATAATTGAAATGGGGTGGTGAGATCGCCCTTGTGGTGCCCCGTCCAAAACGATCCTACATTTCATCAATGATTTGGTATCGAGTTTATATATATATATATATATATATATATATATATATATATATATATATATATACCACGCACATCCCCACCACAAGTCACTCATAACGTTTTCATCCGCCAACTTATTGAATCACCCATTATCATCCAAGACACCGTGCCACCGCTTTAATACGTATTTGTGCACACGTTGTGATCAGAACTGACCAACCTCCCGGCGTTCTCATAATAGCGGTGGCTCTGTCGTTCGAGTAGTCAGCCTGCATACGAAGAAGCCAGGCACGTCTTCTGACAGTGACCACCGTGATGGAGGATCACCGCAGGCGGAGGCTCATGAGATGAGTCTAAGACGAGATGGACCAGTGTGATTTCATAGGGTGGCACGATCAAGCTATTATCGTCACTATAGAACACAGCTATAAAGGTATATTCACAATGCAACGCGAAGTTTTAGTGGTGATTTCAATGTTAACTAGTTGAATGTGTAGGCTATTTGAATGTGAATATTTCGCGAGGGACCATATAACGATGTTGCCGACAATAATCAAAGGTCACTTCCGTATGACCTTTGTAAGAATTACGGAAAAAACATACACAATGGTGAATTTTACCGATGAAGAACTTTGGTTGGATGTTATATATAAACCCTTGCCTCATGCGGGACTCGAACACACGCGACTTCAGTTTCTAAAGCGGTGTGTTAGCTGACTAATCTGTGGATGGAGAATATAACTTTCAACTATCAAGAATACAATTCACGTGATTGTTTCTGATTATTTTAAATAACAGTTTCCAAATCGAATTAAAGACACATCAATCTTCGGGATAATTAATTCATCAAAACAGATCGTTTCGTACTGTTTAATAACACCCTGTAGAAAATACGGTTGATATGGTATGGTAGGGAGAGAAGGGGGATTTGTATGCGTGCGGCGTGTATATAGTGCTATACGATAACACTACGCATCGTTTCAGGCTATTTGCACGACCAAAACGTCAATATTCGCACGGTGTGAAGTGAATGGCCAAATAACAAGAACGTTCTTCCTATGGCTAAGTTTTTTATTATTGTTGTATTGAAAGTGATGAATAGACGTCTCTTTTTCTGTGCAGTTTTCAATCTATGGAATGAATATGCGATATTCATTCGGAAAAAAACGAGTTTATGTGGAAAATATAAGAGAATTACGGTCGCGACATGTTTTTTTGGGTGATGTATACTCAAAATGGTTTCGTGTTGTATGGACATTGCTGAAAAATGTTCCATAACGATGTTACTCTGAGGACCAGGACAGTCCTTAATTTCAAACATTCATAGTATAACGAGTCAATATGTTTTAGTTTCGAACGAATTGATTCAATTAGACGTTTCCCATGAATAAACTAATGGAGTATAACATTTTCTCAGCATGATTATTTACCGGAATGAAACTGTGTGTCAACTTATTTTTGATATCGAAAGTGGTCATTTATACCAACTTTGATATAAGTGATGTATTAAAAATATGTATTCATACATTTTTTTAAAGAGAAGCGACTAGAAACAGCAAGAAACATCGAGTTGAGACACCGATCGTGTAATTCTTCAGTCTATGAACTGGACTACTCTACATTTGCTGTACCTTCCAGTTATTTATGCGAACAATATAATTTCTCCGAAAGTAAGCATAATATTTTTGAATTAAAACATTCAAAATGTAAAAATTTTGGCGAAACTCAATCAACATCACTTGATCTACATGCGTGTTTTCGAAAAACATTTCCTTATGTTGTCATTTGATTCTTCCGAAGAAATAACTGACAATTTTCTAGATACTGAAAGCTACTGGAATTGTATAATATAGATAATTGAATATATAAATACAAATTATATCAGAACTGATTTAACCAACTTATGATTAAATATTAATTAGTTGATCATTACTTAAGATACAAAAAAGCATTATGTATCCAAAGGTAATAACAAATTAATTTGCTAATTTTTGCTTAATTCACTAATCATCACTTGGTACAACCGGCTCTCAGTATATTAAGGTCCCGTTTTACGAATAATAAATTTGTTGATTAAGAATTAATTACTGGATTAGCTTGTTATTACCCTTGGTTAACAATGTTTTTCATGTACTGCAATTGATTAATTAGCTTGATTAACACATTTTTATTATTGGTAATATGGGCCCTAATAAAAATAGTCTTGATTTGCATGCTCATCAGAGACTGAATTATCACCGCTATTTATGTTTCAAGTATTACCCAAGCCAATCACACTATCGGTGATTGACTAATGTAGTTGATTGTCGAACAAGAAAATCAATATGCCCTAAGGACCCAATCCAGTGCGTCACTATCCATCAAGTGATTACCAATTTCCCAATTAATTACAGCGTATGAACGGATGTGTCATCATCATATTATACCACAAGTTAGATCGATATTTGTGGACGACGACTCTGGAATCGAATTTGTTTGTATCAATATTAAAGTTTTTCGATGATAATATCAATTAATAATGATGATAATGATAATAGATATTAGGAACATATGAATATTACTTGATCATACATTCGGAATTTTCAGAAAACTTTATTTTCTGGTGATTACGAAGGCGTAGAAACTTTATTAGGAACGTATGCCCTTCTCTAAATCGGATTCACATGTATATTTAATATATATATATATATATATATATATATATATATATATATATATATATATATATATATATATATATATATATATATATACTCGCAGAATACCACGGGTGAGAAATTCGTGTCTTAGTACTCAACTTCAAGAACAGAGAAGAATTTGAGTTATTGAATTTATCGGATGAGTGATCGGAAAATCACTACCGAGTATCCAATGATGGAAGAGAATTCCAATTCATGTATTATCAAAGTAGGTATAGAAATTCATTCAATGATTGGCACAATGAACGTACAAAACAATATTCGCAGTCATTCAAGTTCTTAAATATAGCACACACACATTAAATATACACATATATATATATATATATATATATATATATATATATATATATATATATATATATATATATATATATATATATGTGTGTGTATATTTAATGTGTGTGTGCTATATTCACCTCGGCATGATAACTAGTGTTTGATAATTCCATATATATTCTCTTGTCCGCCAATCAATGCGAATGTTCACAGCCACAGGAAATAATTCATAATTCGCATATATATATCTATATTTCCACTCGACTAGACTATAGTCCGGCTCCACGAATTGCGTTATTAACCATTCTGCGATCAACAATTTAAACTCATATATTGAGGTTATATTTGTGTGTCAGTGGAATCAATAATTGACAACATCATCCCCCTGTGGTGATAAATTGCCCCCGTCAATCTTGTTTTGATTGGATTTCGATGAGACCGCAACAAAATAATAACATTCTGTCATTCTAGTGACAAATAACTTTACACAATACGTTGGATGCACACACACGACGCTTTGTTTTAAATTGAGTTTGTATTATAGGGATGGAATGAATATGGGTTTCCATACAAGGTTATGCTAAAGTTTTTTTGTATTTGTTTTTTAAAATTTGTATTTCAATACATTTAATTTATTTTCATGAAAAACATCCAATTATAGATATATTTGTATCTCGTTTTCTGTTGAACGATAAGCATTCATTTTCACTCGGAGAGTAAAAACTTTAATAGTTATCACAAATTTCACATCATTTTTCTACGATAGTAATAATATATATTCTTCATCTTATTCGACTATATTTTATCAATTATTACAAAAAACATGTCATTGTAGATATCGTTAGTATACTTGAATAACGTTTCCTATTTAATGGAGCTTATTTCTGCACCAAGCAAGTTTATTTTAGTTTATCGGTTTAACGAGCGCTTAGTCAAGTATTATACAGTTAACCTACGGTGAGAAAATACCGTATGTAACCAAGGGCGATAACAAGTTGATCTACTATAACTATTGATTAATCCACTAACTATCTGTTCGTTAAACCGGGCATGAAATAATTGGAAATTAGATTATTGTTACTATTTCCAAACAACTATCAAAAAACGAATCGGTATTTGTTCAGTATGATGAGTTATTTCTTATGTGAATTTAGAACAATTCATTTATCATTTGTCAAGATACATAACCTATATATATCCATTTTAACATCAACTCAACCATGTGCAAGAAGAAGTATAGCGTTTATCTCTTCACGCCAATAAAGCAGCACCATCAGACATCCTACCAGTTTAGTTCAATATCAAAAGTGAATAGTAAAAAACGTGAAAAAAATGGCCACTTTTTGTATCGCCAACTTCATGGCTCTCGACGCTTCCAAGTTTCCTAATATGGTATTCTCATTATTACGTCGAGATTTGTATTAGTGACAAGCTGGCTCGTCCCACATCTGTTCCACCGCCACTTTGATCATCTGGTAGTCACCACGGCAACATATCGGAACTAGAAACACCACAGCCTTCTTTATTGGATAAAACAGTCTTTATAAAATAAGACAGCCATTGACACTTATTGAATGACCTCAAATCACAGCCTTCTTTGTTCAGATCATTCTTTTATCTGATAAAGAAGGCTGTGCATCGAACATAATCAGCGAGATGTAGATGGTGGGAATGGAAAATGTCGTATGAGCGACATTTTTTTTCTCTTTTCGTGGCATAGAATTTAGAATGTTATCTTTATTGATGTACAAAGTGACGTAAATGACATGTCGATACATTAGGCGTGGTCATCAATATAATTGGTTGTAAGCGATAAAGATTCTGTACATTTTGTCGTAAGCGCCAACACAATATATCGTGAGCGCCAAATATGCAATGCAATTTACCGATTGAAATAGAACACATTTTGTCGTAAGCGCTGAATAATATGCTGTGCAATTTCATAATTGAAATACAAGTTCGTATATATATATATATATATTTATATACATGGTATGATTTGAAACTGTTCAAAACTCGCAACCTCCCGCGGGACTTGAACCCGGATTTCCAGATTGCCGGTCTGACGCGCTACCAATTCCGAACAGTTTTAAATCATACCATTGTATAACATACTGGTGATATATCAAGAAAGTTGTTGAAATAATAAATATATATATATATATATATATATATATATATATATATATATATATATATATATATATATATATATATACACATCTTGAAAGTATTCACGAAGAATATAGTCCTACTTCCCTCACAATCACAGAGAAATTGAATGAAAAGAACAATTATAACCATTACTAAACTTCACCGATCTCATGTTCTAACACTATGAAACAATTCTTCGTCACTCGTTCTCATTGTTGAGTCGTCTTGTGCAAGTCTCTCGCTTGATCGATTCTTCACGATATAAGAAGATGCTGTATCGTTAATCTCCTGCGACCAGTAACATCTGGTCGTTATGCATTAATAACTATGCTAATCTACGACTCCCCCATCGATACATCGATTGATATCGATATATATATATATATATATATATATATATATATATATTTTTATATATATATATATATATATATATATATATATATATATATATATATATATATATATATATGTTAAACTCTTTTCTCGGGACAACCACGTTCGCTCTCTAGGAAACAATTGTTGGATCTGAAAAGATCCGTTGTTGTTCCGACAAGATGTCACTTGTCATCTTCAGGGATCCGTGTTGATCAGCTGGCTGCTTGTAACCGAACTTTTCAGATCACCAATTGTTTCGTAAAGATCGAGCGTGGTTGTCCCGAGAAAAGAGTTTAACATCCATATTCAACCGCGAGAACGTCCGAAACAACATATATATATATATATATATATATACATATCGCTATAAATATATATATATATATATATATATATATATATATATATATATATATATATATATATATATATATATATATATATATATATCTTCTCCGATAATATTTTCTTCTTCTATTCAGTCCATCCATGAGAAATAATTTTATATTGAGCCACATTCGAATTAAATAATTGATTCAATCTATTTCGATTTTGTATAAATAAATTTGAACAGGAAGGTGAATTGTTAATTCGGTCTCAAAAATAATAGTGCATCAGGCTATACCAGATGATTGAACAAAACATTACATCAAGTACTTCTAATTCTAATTGATTAAACTACTTTGTTAGTTAATGAAAATCGTTCCAAAAACCATACCGTACAGACGAATTTCGGTTCGAATAGATAAGTTTTTGTTGTCGTTACGTTCAACATCCTGTCTAACACGACGGAAGTGACGTCACTACCTAGTCCACGCATCTCCGTTAACTTCAGTGCCAATTCTATTGAATTGCACTTCTTGTTACCAGCACCGCGCCCGTACACTATAGCAACGCGCCATTCAAGCTCGCGAATTAAAAGATAAAAATAAAACTCTAGGCGTCGTGATGCTACCCGACGCCTGAATGATCGCACACTCTCATGTTCAATAATGGGTTCACTTCTCACTCTCTACCCCTTCCCTACCATCCAACCACCCTGTATGTTCGATCACATTCGACCTAACTAACAAATGTGTAGTGTACAGGACAGCGTAGAAGCTATTTCCCCAAGGTAGTTGTTGGACCGTATCACTATACGAACGTTCATCAGCGGTTTATATTGGTCGTGCTCAGGGTTATTAGAATACTTACTAGGGTTGTCTAGTAGGGAATTTTATATTTTTTTGGTTCGTTTGACGTCAGACGGTAGCTATGAATGTCATGAACTGCATGAAACTCACTGTGAATAACATTTAAATTAATTGTCAATCGCTAATCAGCGGATTAATAGCTGTATTCAACCAGTGATACGATAGTCAGGACTCCAATTGACGTCATGCGGACTCGGAAATGCTCGGATTTACGGAATGTGACGATCTCAGAATTGTATGTAGTCTGAATGAGAGTACATTATTGAATAATAAATACCCAATCACTTTGAGTTGTACTTATGAGCTCACTCGATAACTGTGGTTTTGAGAAAATACAATCCGCCGTCTATAAGTATCGAATATAAGTATAAGTATAAGTATATAAGTAGCCTATTAAATGGTTGACAAAAAATATATATTCAACATTTGTCTCACCAATTTCGTGGAAAACCTTATTTAATCCAAGAGTATGAATTGAATCCAAGAAAAGTTATTCAATTATTTGTTTATTGAAGCATGTGTGATTTATCTGTGTTAAAATTTGCATACAACATACAGTGGAAAGTTATCAGAATGTAAACAAATATTGACGTTTCTGTAAAATAAAGTCCACCCTGGATTAAATATTTGTTATGCCCAATGTGAAATGTGAAAGTTATAGGACTGAAATTGTCGTAAATAGCTGAAGATACAGAGAAAAAAATTATAAGACTTTTGAAGCGGATCAGTTTTGATTCTTACGACAGTCTGTTCGCTTGGGAATTCACATGCTGTTGAAACCAATCGTATCCCCAGGTATCTTTGGTTCTAGTGGGGTCGTTAAGCAACAATAATTATCGTTTGAAACACGACTGTCTCTAATCTTTCCTCAGGGCATTTGAAACCCTGTAGGGTGTATTCATAGCATTATTGTACTATACACAGTATATTGTAATCATGTATGTGATCTGACAGAACAACAATATCTCATCGCTAACGAATTGATAGATTTATAATAAAAAATAGTCGATACAATAGAACGATATGAAATACAAATGTGTTATCGGCAAGTGGGATTCGAATTGACAATACTGACTGGTTAAATGGATTCAAATGATTTTTTTTTCACAAGAAAAATATAGTGCGATAAGTTGAAGAACTTCGATTGAGGAATTCACGTCATAGGCCTATACTCACGTCCACAAAAGACGTACGTCTTTCTATCAATATGATAAAACATGAATATTATCATTCCAATTGTAAGATTTTTGTTTCTTCAGGGTATTATGATTCTTAAGGTGGTGCGTGCACGGCGCTTACACGAATTGAGAAATTTATCTTCACTATTTTTGTCCATTTTAAAAAAGGAATGAAAAGTTCTTATAGGAAGTTCTTATAAGTTCAATAAATGTTCTTGTAACCTACATTCGATCTCTAATCAATACGACCATACGACTACACGACTAATTGATACCACTAACCAAGATGAACTTCTCTTGATTTCATCAGACGGTTTCAGATTCTAAAAAATCAATTCCTCCTTCATCTCGTTAATTATAATCTCTATATCTAAAGTAACCCACAGCTTCAAAAATGCTGTGAATGTTCTACTTGGTCAAATGATTATTGGGGTTGATTTGCAGTGAAGTGAAGGTGGATAAGGGTGGGGAGTGAGGGGGGGGTGATTACGAGTACGGTCATGCCCGCGCCAAGAAAATACGATTGTCAATTTTATTGATTGCCTACGTGTAGAATAAGGAATTAACCGTATATATCTATATATATGTATTATATATAGCGAGTTTTTCTCTTTTTTTTAGGGAGGTATTAAATTGTCGAACTAGTTATTATTGCAGTCTACTCGCTGCGACATTTATGTTCTCTGCAACGGGGCAGTGTTTGACCCGACAACTCACAACTATTGCGTGTTCCGATCGACCGTCTTCCCTATCGATTAGCATTAGACGACCGAATGTTTTGAACCTTCAACTTTCAGAACAGATTAATTCATGACTGTTACCTGTTCAGATCGACCGTCTCCCCTATGATTTAACATCAGACAACCGGACGGTTCGAGCCGCCAACATGTTTACTGCTGGAATGAATTATTTGCAAATAGACCTGTGGTAATAAACTAATAGTATCTATTATTCAGTTCGTTTCTATCCGTGACTTTTGGTGAATTTATGTTTTGTTTTTTTATACGTGCAAACTTTGTTCTATTAAAGGTGTGATATTTTCATGCTGTGTAAATCAATCGATATAACTTTTACAGACATGCTATATTTTATCTGAAAATGTAATTTCTGATTCATTATTAAATTAGCTTTTTCCATTAAGGAACAGATCTGGGTCCAATGGAAATTTATTACTGACTTTTAATGTGGTTCGTTGCACAAAATTAATTAAATTTTAATAATGAGATTTTGTATAACATATATTCAACCTCAAGTGTGGACTTAATATGAAATACTTGAAACAGTTAATGTCATGTAGTGTGGACAGTTTTTCTTCACGTCAAACATCATCTTCCTTATCTCGGTCACTTACGGCACTGCTTTAGAAACTGAATTCAATTCGCTCGTGGGATCGAGTCCCGTACTATAGGGAATGTTTTTTTTCCGTATCATTTACACATTTGTATCTCCAAATTACAAATAAATCCCCAAATAACTCAGCTGTTTCTGAGATCATAGAACAAATCACTCTATAGTCATCACAATTATTTATATAATTCCATTATTTCAAATATAACGTGCATCACAAATTATTCCTCATTCATATGCACTGATATTAATTTAATTATATACGAGAATGAAGTCAGTGAACTTACCCAAATGCCAGAATATAAAGTACTATAACATGAATTATTCTTTTGTCTCAATAGCTTTATTACCACTTTCTATCAATCAATTATTCACGATTTCAGCTTTTTTATTCCCGATTTGACACCGACGGATTTTATTCTAAGCTGTGTCAACTTCATATTCACAACACTGAATTAATGAAAAGGTCAGGCCTTACAAACAGCCCAACAAAAGCTACAACGACTATTCATGAGGATTTATTAGTCGATAGTCTTGTCAAAATACCAATTGTTGTCATAATTAACTTTGTAGAATGTTTAATGTATTCATATTCTAACAAATCTCTCGAGATTAGTTAATCGAAATATTTGGATTGGTTTCGATATTTTGCAAATCGAACTGAATTATTGTTGGAGTTTTAAGGCACGTCGATAACGCGGTCATTTTGGTCAAAATTGAACTGTTTCCAGGCAAATTCTATTTGATAATGTATTTATTTATCGGATTGATCAATAGTGCATCGATTTGATTAGTGCATCGATATCGATATATCGAAATATCTAATAATCAATATATTGTATATAATATATTGCCGTCCACCACACAAGAATTGTAGAAAAATGAGGAACTAATATTGAAATCACACCTAGATTGGAGATTATTGTATGTTTTTGAATGTTCAAATAGTTCACAATCACTGAAATTTTAACCTCCGAATTGATCGACTGTGAATTGAATCACACTATGACCAATTCTTCTTCTGGGGATGTTAAGATCGCCCTTGTGTCGTCCCTGCCAAACGAATTTCTACCTTTCATCGTCAGCCTTAATTGGAAAACAACAATAATAACAAACAATTAACCAGAATCACGAGACATGAATGAATGTTTGTATGGGCGCCTGTTATGGGATACGTTTGTACCATGGATCGAAATATCAAAATATCGATACATTCCCAGAATCAATAACCTAAAACGAAATTCTGAAAAAGCAAATGAGTGTAATTTTGTAATGTTTTCATCGCTGTGATGAATAGTTTAATTTTATTGTGATTTTCCTGCAACTCTCGTGATTTTTGCGTTTGGCGTTTTGGTCAGCAAAAATCCGTGCCACTGTGTTGGGGTTGGGTTGGGGGGTGGGTCGGGGGGGTTTTATCTATAATTTACACTCATATACTAGTGAAGCTACGTGTGCATGAAAACAGAATTATCTGACGGTGATAAATTCGATGTAATTACGTTTCCATGTGCGGTGTAACTGTGGATAACGCACTTTTTATGAACTAACTTGTGGATAACGGATAGTGGTTAACTATTGGATGGAAATAATTACAAAGTGATTTTTTTTTTGTAACATTATGAAATTTTGAATGAGAATTGATGGTGATAGGTTTGTTTCAAATTCTATTCCAGGCTTGTATCATGAAATGAAGACCACCTTTATCACAGATTTCGTGAAACAGAAGTTTTTCAAATCGAGTAATAACTTCTTCATTTATTATTCACATTATTCATTACGATTAATACATTAATATTTATTGAATTCACAATTGTTATTCCACCGAGTAATTATTCACGGAAGAAAATGTCGTCTATCAGAATGATCAACACAAATATTACCGTTAGGTTTGAATGAATGAATGCATATTGGGGTTTAACGGCGCGTCAACGACGTTGTTAAATTGCACCGGTGTTAGGTTTGTATATCTCGGATATATAGGGAAGCATTGATTTTTCAGGACGAGACTTTAACGATTAGGACCACAACTACATATCTCAAAAGCATTGAATATGTCAAGTTGCGATTGATTAATATACAATTATCGGAGTCTTCACAAATGAGTGTGTGATTGGTCTTCTTTCTTCTCCAATTGAAACAACTGTATGAGTTTTTTCGAAATATCAACGTTTGACCAAACTGAAAAAGGGATTGACTGGTGTATTTGAATAATATGTATAATATAGGCTATTTATATGCTGGTGAGACACACTTACGTTTGGGTCGAAAGTAGACCGAAGTAGACTTGGTCTCCGTTTCATTTATGTAAAACATATGTATATATTAAATTTTAAATTTCGATTATTCGAATTTCTATTTTTCGGCACTTGAAATTTGAAGAATGTATACTAATCGATATAAAAACACGTCTTGAGAGTTCATGAGAGTCGATTTAGAGGAATATTAGTTATCGAAAGATATCGAAATTCTGATAAAAAGGAGACACAGATCTTTTCAATACCTTCAAGATGGTATATAAGGAATAACTGCAATTTATCTCATATCGCCTAATTATCACGCGGATACGGCTAAAAACACATTTCTGAACCGTATGTGTCTACATCTGACAATTATGAGGTATGAGACGAATAGTTATTGCTCACATCGCCTCGAAGGAATATCCGTGTTTCTTCTTTATTAGAATTTCGATATATAATACTGTTCGAAGAATATCCGCAAAAATCTGATATTCCGCTAAAAGCACTCCCATGGACTCTCAAATCATCACCAATAAGTGAATATTTCTCACATTTAATAAACTACCACAACATCTGATGTTATATCATCCGCATGGAGCAATATCACGAATCACAAATAAAATAATCGAATCCAGTCCCCATTGATATCAATATTATTCCGATGGCACTTTGACTGACGTAAACATGAATTTGTTTGTATTATACCCGAGGGCGTGGCTATTGAAAATACCCTTCCATACCAGTAACAAGGTCAAATACACATTCTATCATTCCATACTCATTTCATTTGTAGTGATTTTGATTGATTAATTAATAAATATTATTGTATGAATGCTCATTCGCTTCCTATTAATCAAAAACGTTCGAATGTCACTCCGTCTTCTTTTTTTCTTTCTCTGTGTTTGTATGATTATGACAATAGTCGATCATTACTTGGCTACTATGTACACGATTCTATAAGGTGAAGAGGACAAAACAGTCGATCGAAAATTATTCTATGATTGACGATTTGGTGTGTCGGATTAGTGTTTGATGTCGCGAAGAGTGAAAAAGGAAAAAATATAAAAATTGACGTCATTTTATAGGCCATATTTAGACACATCAATCTTATATACTCAGCATGGGGGTGCACGCGAATCGTGAGAGAGAATGAGAGAGAGAGAGAGAGAGAGAGAGAGAGAGAGAGAGAGAGAGAGAGAGAGAGAGAGAGAGAGAGAGAGAGAGAGAGAGAGAGAGAGAGAGAGAGAGAGAGAAGGATATATATATAGGCCCCATACATATATATATATATATATAGAGAGAGAGAGAGAGAGAGAGAGAGAGAGAGAGAGAGAGAGAGAGAGAATATTGAACCATGTTTATCGAAATTGTCTTTTTACCATTTTTTTTATCTTTACGACTGATCAATGGTCACCTCTATTCACTCAAATGTGCCGGTCAATAAGTGCTGGAACTATTTGACAACCTAATCGTGATCAACTCGTTTATGAATAAGTGATATGTTAAATATTTAACACATGGCATTTATCTCTCACGTACGTGATTGTTAGAATAATGCTATCAAAATATCTGAAGTGACGTTGTGAGATCTAGGATGAAGATATTGAATTGTTTTTCAATATTAAAAATTACCCAAGCCATGGTCACAATAGTTCGTTAGTAGGTAATCAACCTGTAACTTTTCATCTTTCTCGATTGCCTGTTTTTGTTCCCCGACTATCAGTCGATTAACCTCCCAAATGAACTTGGAGAAAGTGGATAAAGAAGTAGGTAAATATGGATTCATCAAAGAACGACGCGGTTATGGAAGAAGATATAAAGAATATAACGATGATCAGTGATTTCAGAACAGAGATAAGAAAAAAGAACGAAATATAATTCTATTGAGTATGTTTGATTATAATTTCATAATTTCAAGTAATCATCACCACCTGTTTTAAGAACAATCTGTAATGAGTAAATAAAACAACTAACTATCGAAATAATCTAACGAACTATTGAAATCCAAAGCCTGAAAGTAAAACCGGGTGATTATATTAGACATTTTGATATATAAATATAGGGATATACATCATTCCAATTTTTGTGAAGATTGAATTGAAAAAAGGAACATAATATTGAACAGTCATGAACAAGAAACAACAAGGAACAAAATTATTATAACATGCATGTAAGCTAGCAAGTCTGAAAATCGTTGATATAGACCTACTAATGTGTGATGTTTATTGTGTATACAACACTTGAATTAGAAAATAGTTGAATTTATAAAAATAATTGTACAAGTTGAAGAAAAAAAATGTATAATGTAATCACGAATATTGAAACTAATAATCATGTATCCCTTGATACAGGTATAGGTACAAAATAATTCCATCAATTCACATTTATATCAAAAACGCATTGTGAAGTCAAATGAAATCTATTGGCACTATACCAATGCTAGGTTGATGGAAATTGAGTTTTCTTAAGTTATCTAGGTAGTGAGAAGGAAGCGATTGTGGTTTTCACCCTCAAATTCCTTTTTTTACATCCCTGTTTTTCCACCTCAAGATAGCTACACTTTTATTTGCACTTCTTCACTTTTCTCCATTCCTGGTAATTCAGTTCCCTTCCCCTTCCCAACCCTCCTAAACCAAGAAGTTCAACTCAAGAAAGACTTTTTTTTCTTTTACCTCCGTATTTACTCTCGCTGCTTCGTGGCCTGTTTGTTTACGTTCGACGGGCCAATTATAACGCCTTACTCCCCTTATCAGTCATTTATTATCTTATCTAAAGTTTCAGATCTCTACTCAGACGTTGTATTCAACGCCGTTTTCATTGACATCGTTAAAATGGCGTTTAATTCATTGCCATGAATGGTACATACTAAATATGGTTTCTATATTTTTATATGGGTAGAGAGAGTGTATCTACATTCCATAGTGATAAGGGTGAACATGCACGGAACAAAAATGAAACTTCATTCTTACTCTTGGAAATATTTCAATGGTTTATCAGGAATAGTAAATTTTAAGTTTACATTATAACGTATCATACGTTCTCCCAAGTGATGTAATTTCATTGAAAAGAAAATCCCTACCAAATACAATGTGTGTTAGATTCCCGGTTTGCTTTACTGCTATTGGAGCGAATTCCATTAATCTGTTGGTCGGAATGAGCCTTTATATAAAACGATTTAATATGTAGGCTCACGAATTAAAACTTGAAATTGGGATTTCAAAAAAATCCCTAATAGTAGTATCTCTTTAACAATCCTTTAAACTCAAAAAAACTGCACTGCTCATCGCTTTAAAAAACCTAGCTATTCAAATTTAAATACCTAAAACTCCGTCCATTAAGTTTAATAACTGATTTATCTCTACGTCCACCGCGACTAAACAGCTGGGAGTCCTTTTTGCTGTAATCAGCTTACTGGCCACAAAAGAGCAACGATTAAACGTCATCCCCTTGAGCTTATGCAACTTATCACACTGCAATGTACCTACTGGTTGACTAATCATGACGTCGCAGGCGTCCGACTTAACATACAAGTTTTAATAGTAATTTATACGGTATAATTACATTGTGACGCCTTTACGGTGAGATTAGTAATACGTCAGAGATTTGGACATAATTAATAATTATTAAAGCGAGATAGAGACAGGGGTGTGTAGGCCTATTACAATGATTAGCGTTAAAGAACGGAGTCATGCATATGCTGATTAGTGATAGCTATTTAGTTATAAAAATATAATATGCAAATTAAAACGCAGAAACTCTTCGCTTGCGAATTTATACAGTTGAGAATGAACTGTTTCAAACCATAATAAATAGGATAAGAAATCATTCGTATGGAAACGATGATGGAAAGATAACAATTTGTTCAACTTGAGGAAAATTCTGCGAAAGGATGAAAAATATAAAAAGTATTATCGAAAAAGACTTCATATTCATGCACATTCTTTCATGAAATTCGAATGACCGATTCATGTACGATATAACATGGAAATAATACTGTCTTCTATAAAATAAAAATACCATATTTCTATGTAATAGCATCACTTTATTGAATAAGTATTTTCTTGTGTTTGATTTCTCTAAACTAGACTATGGCAACATTGTTTTCATAACTGAATCAATCCAGAGGAAACGTTGATTCTGTGATTTTTATGACGCACAATATGATTGGATGAACCAAGAGTATTACTGGTTTTAAAGTCAGTCCTAATGCTTGCTCAACTTGAATATTTCATAATACCTAGTATGAAACTCACAATCAAAGGTGTGACACAAATGTATAGAGGGCGAGAAGTAGCAAGATCGAGGAAAAACCTGAAGTAGACAACTCATTCATTAAAAAATGGTGGTGTTGATATACGTGGAGAAAAGTGTGAGGATAATACTAAGAGCGCAGAGCTGTTGACAACAGTGAGTGAAATTTCACCGGAGTGAAGAGTTGAATGACCAAGGAGAATGGCAGATGACTGTTCTGAAGGAATTTGAAAAATAAGAGATGAAGAATAGAGAGAAGTAACTGTTGATGTTAAGAGAAAAATGAATCAACACAACACCGAATTAAAAAGAGGCATTTCCTGGAATATTGTAGATATTGATCACATTCCAGTCTTCACCAATTCAATTCAGAGATATATATTCATAACACAAGAAAGAAAAAAGATGTTCATAATAAAACTGTAACTTTAGCCATATCAACCAATAGTCCGATGTTCTCATCAGCTCAACTTCTTAACCATTTGCCACAACATGTCAAAGACAGCAATTCAGCTGCTAATTTCAAATCAAACGTCTGCAACTTTTTGAAGAAGAACATTTTCTATGATATAAGAAGTTATCTGAACTGGATTTGAAATTTGAACCTAGCTGTTAATAACTGTATTTTAATCTGAAATTTTCCACTCTCTCATAGGTAAGGTTAGGTGGTAGAACGGTCGGCTGATCGAACCTCGCCCTTCATGACTGTAATAACATTGTTTTACACGATTAATAAAGACTTTCTATTATTATTATCATTATTATTATTGTCTCTCGGTTCAATTGTTACTGCTAATCTGAGTATTGATATTTGAATTCGTATTCTGTAGATCAAGATGCACACTTATCATATTTATATGCCAGTACTAACTTCAATGAAATTCAGAATAACTATTCAAAATAATCATATACAGAAGAGTCACTGGATAGTCACACAGAAGAGTCGATAGAGTCACTATAGAGTCACTATCAAGTCACTAGATGCGTCGCTTGTTCTGTATTGAAGAGCATTGTTCTGACTTCTGGCGGTGTTCGGGATTGCATGAACAATGCTGGCAATAATGTTTTCCGAACAATAATTTTCCAATATCACAACCGTCATGTCATAACAACAACCTTATATTATAAGCCAATACCAAATAAACCCATCTCATATCACCAACCCTATCACTTTCTCTCATCTCAGGCTAATTGAAGTTGAAACCCTAACTAATTCCTCATCCCTTAATTGATCTTTCTTACCCGAAATCCATTAACTTCTTATCTAAAACGCGATCGCTCATCCCTCCCCACCACCACCCAGCAATTCCCTTTCCAAAATTCTGACGTCTACAACCATCCTTGACCAAACTTCCCGTACCACTATTAGGCTACTTCTTCTACATGCCATTGAATCTACTAAATGGTTATTACACCCTGGTGGCTAATTCATTAACTAAGAACAATGTTATTATGATGTCTTCTTCCCCTCATCCCCTCTCCCTCATCACCCCTCCCTTATGACGTCGGAGCAATATTGAAACTAAGCTTTAAGCTGGTGCGTAATCCTTAAGGATAAAGCCCTGTGTTGACCATTGATTTCATAAGGATTCGCTTTAACTACATGGAAATTGGGATTAGGTCTATTGGCGGCAAGTACTGATAAATGAAAATTGAATGAAAAGGGATAAGTTGGTTTCATTGGGAAGTTATGTGGTCGATGCTTAGCGATGCTGTTATAATGGAGTTTTTTTCGATTGATTTTTCGTTAAAGGAGATAAAGCATTGTTTATGTGGTGAAAGCCAATCATTATTGAGAGGGTTCTTTGATCATAGAGAGATGTGTGGGTTATTTGTGGGGTGCTCACTTCATGCACATCATAGCTAATCAATTTATAATGTTTATAACTGATTTCCTGAAAACATATATCAGGTTAGTTGATCTTACGTCAAATACTATTATCCATGATTATTTTCATATTATTCTGTGGCTCATTGTTATTTCGAATTCTTCCAGAAATGAAATATGCTTTACTTCGTCGTAGTGATGGACAAATATTAACGAAGAAATGTTAGTACGAAAATTGACAAAATCCATAATTTTACATTCAGTGAATCACATCTTGTTTCATGATTTGATTGGATCTTGATGATTTTTCAATTTTTTTCTACAAGTTTCGAATATTTTGACGCGAATCTCTCTAAATAATTTCAGTAAGTGCTGTTGAAGGATAAAACACACAACACACACAAAAATTCGTAATCAAAATATGTATTCTTGTTCCAGAACATCATTTTGTATCATAACAAGTATTACACATATTAGTATTTCTTCATGAGTACAGATAATCAATCAATATTGAGCAAACGGTATGATGATGCTATTTTTGAAATCTAGGTCAAATGGACTCGTCACAGTCTTTTTGAAATCCTTCGTTCTCTCCATCTCAAAAACTGATTTTCTTCTCTCTCCATTCATTCATCTCTTTCTATTTCTTCATTTCTTCCAACCAATGTCTACTTTCTACTTTATTTCTATTCTCTCCTCGTTTTACCTTTATTGTATCTACCGTCTTTTCCTTCAATGTCCAACACTACTAGGCCTATTCATTACCATTTTCAATACTGTTTCAAATTGTCACATCATCTGAAAAATGAATTATGATTAATTGCTATGATATTGCATTATCACTATTCACTATCAACAATGAGCCAAACAAATATTCACTTCTGGTAACGCCATTAGCCATGTATCAGATATTTTCATCTCTTATTATCAGCGAATATTTCCTTCCTCGAACCAAACACACTAGCAATGTTAAACACGGTATAAGTGCGAGAGACTTATTGAGATTAATGTATATGCCTCGTAGCCATGAGGCCTATGTAAATCCACTGTAAACAAAACCCGGCAAAGAATAATGAGTGGGATTTTTTATAACATAATACCCTTTTTGCGAGTAATCTATCTTAGGAAGGTTTCACGACGTATGAACATCAGCAAACAATGGAATGGGGAGATTGGTTTTATTATTCAAGTTAAGTACAGTTTTTGTTAATTTTTGTATTGTTGAGAATGATATTGTTCATTTTGTGATGTATTATTTGTTGATCAGTTCATAAGTAATGTATTGGTTACAGCTTTTTAGTTCAAGCTTCAATCTCAGAATCAGGGAAGAAGACAATGGATGTGTATGACTGGACTTTTATCAACAGCTGTATAATACGCTATTTTGGTTATTTAATTGTTGAAAGTAGAAATGGGTGACATTATATAGCTATTATCAGGATATATATATATATATATATATATTTATATAAAATGAATTTTTCAATTCAAGTTTTCATTTTCCTTGCCATCTTGGAATATCACCATATCAATTCACAAATGTTTGTCCGCACACAAGAGCACCACGTTCTTACGCGGACTTCCCTTTCTTTTATTGCAATTTGCAAACATCATAAAAATTTCATTTGAGTCCTTATACTCGTATACCTTATAAATTGATATACTGTACAGTACATGTATGTTACTCAATGTATGTGTTCGATAATAACAATATATACAAATTAAAGAAAACATATACTGTCAAGTTCTATTACGATCACTTCTGCCAATTACGAGATTAAATTTCCATATTTTCATTTCTCTTCACTCTATCGCTACTCTCACAATACCGGTATTACCAATCTTATCAATAAAAATTACTACTCTGTTGAACAACCAAGATGATAATTGGAAATAAAAATAGAAATAAAAATCATTCATATTTACTGGTAATCACTTTACATTTCAATGACTATGACTATATATCACCAATCGTGAAAAAGCATCAAATTCCCATTCTAAGCTTTAGAATAGATTAATGTTGTTTTTCATAATTACCATGTTGCTTGTTTTGTGTAACGACGTTCTCGTGTATACGACGGCATAAGTGACACTTAATAATACCAAGTACCCTCACAAATATACGGCAAGATTATAAAATATTGATAATCAATTCTCTGTGTTAGACAATGTACAACGTGTATTAGGTAATGGCAGAAATGAGCCATTGATCCGAACCTAATGGTACTGGTTGTGATATTAATATGTTAATAACCAGATTGGCAATGTCGTATAGTGCAGGTTAATTGGGTTAGTACATTCACGCTAGAAGTAAGAAGTAACGAGAATGAAAAAAGGATGTTGGGTGAGTTTATAATTATCTCAATATGGAGATTATATGTAACAAATATTTGCTATTGATTGAAGATGAGAATTTGTCCATACTACTGTTGTTGAAATATGAAAAGATATTTGGAAACAAATTGTTCAAAATACTGTAGGTAGATAAGATCGCTCTTAAGGTGCTTTGTTGGAATTCATACAAATTTACACAATCGCCAAATTACCTACGAAGATAGGAGAATTGGTCAGCTTTATCACTAATTGAAGAATGACAATGGACAAGAAAGTTATAAGAGAAGGCAAACATTGAATGAAAATCGTTTATCTCGTCACAAAATTGAATGCAAATCCATAATGCTCCCGTTTTTCTTCATAACATAGGCCTATAGTTACTAATGTGAAATAATCGTAATCACGATAGACACTTCATAACTATGAACTTGAGTATGTGTGAAATAATTGTAACAACAACCAAATATTCCAAAGTATGTCGCTATGAACACACTGATTAGGACCATTAAATAGAATATTTCTACATCGAATCATTTTCGTTTGTTCAGCGGTCTCACCCATATTCATGTTATTTTTGGAAACAAGGCATATAGCCAATGCAATGTGAATATAATTTCATTAGCAATAATTGTACTAAAATATATTATCTCGAAATTCATAAATTGGAAACAGTGCAATGAATATGAAATATCATGTATATATATATAATTTGAGACCCTCAAACAAATAAGGTGGAATGGTATATACAGTCATTTCAATCGTGCCAATTCAAGTTTCACCCTAATTAATTCAACTTAATTTATGTACCAGACGTGAATTAATATTAGTTTAACCAAGAGATTGTCATATTTGTGATATAACGTTACAACTTATCACCGTAATTGAATTACTTTAACTTGAATATATATCATTGTCTAATTACAAACTCAAGAAGCTAATTGGCATTTTAATTACAATAATGTCAATATCAAACAAATATAACTAATTAGAAGTCACAAGTTATAACTAGGCTATGTTCACATTGGTAAATGTTCATCATTATAAAAAATCAATTACCTAATTGGGATATTACTGGAGTAATATAACAACTAATATAATATGACTAATACCAACTTCTATTAACTACATCTCAATGTTTGAGTTATTCTCACCTCACTTCACTGAAACTTGCATTATTAGTGGTAATTTTGCGAGTGTGTGAATTTGTGTGAATTTACAGGTATATTGGTAACAATGGTGTTAAATTATAATTCATCATTTGGATGGCATGGTTTTGTGAATATGAAAATGTTTATAAAAATGTTATAATGTTATTATTGTTGAAAATGTTTATAATCACTCTCTTGTAGCTTGAAAGCGGGAGAATAAAATATTGTTCCACATAATATATAATATATTTTTGAATAATATATCGATTGATTTTTTTGATTTGTTGAATACGTGGATATATTTTCCAATATTATATTCAAATTTGAGATGATGTGGAGATATTGTTCTATTATATGACAAAATTCGTGATTTTATTTCGAAAATTATAATTTGAATGAAAAATACATATTTGAAGTTAGATTGTTCACTCACAGAGTTTGAAAGAATATGTATGAGGGTGAGTTTTTCTCTTTGATATGGATATATGCATTACAACACTGAGAATTGATGACATTTTTTCAGTCTCGATTTATTAATAATTCACTTTGAGTTGAACGATTTTTCCCCAAAAATTAAATTTCTTCAGATACGCATGACTGATATGCAACTCTTTCTACATCAAACAGGTATTTTCCCATCCATCATGACAATTATAATTTTTTGAATAGTTATTATAATTTTTTAATCCTACTTTCATTCATAATTCGTCTAACGTCATTTTCTATAGTATCGAATTCTCAATTGTTATCTATATGTTATCCATTCGTATTCCGATACTAGAACATTTTGTGTTATATATTAATTTTGATACACCAGGGATCAAAAAAGATTGTATTTATTCATATTTTAATAAGGATGAAAACAAACATATTCAAGCTTCTTTCGCACTGACGTTGTAAGATAGGGAAGGTTGTGAAACATTTTTCTCAACATGTCACTATAATTCGAATGTGAACTATTTCACTCAATCTTCTGAATTCATCAAAATTATTCAGTATTCAATATGCTCCAATTTTAATACAAACTCATCCACATATCTAATTGTTAAATCCTAAAAGTTCCAAAACTTGAGTCAGGTTAAGAAGTTGATGAAATCATGTAATCTAGTGTGGTTTATTCCTATTACTATTCGGAGAGCTTCCTTCTTGAGATAATTCTACATGCCAGATACTCAGCGTATGTATGTGTTTAATATTCGCCATGACTTCACGTGTCTTTTCAACTAAGTTTAATTAATTATATCAACTGATTATATTCAACACACGGAATTTTATTTTTGTGGGTAGAGACTTTTTCAAATTTTAATTAATTACGTGATTCGTATATCTTATTTTAAGCTCACGTAAGCAATAAAGCTACTTCATGTCAAAAGTTTGGTATGAATAAATATTACATATAATCTTGAAACTGAGATATAATTAATTCCTACAATTGCAGAGTACTTGAATAATGTAATTTTCAGTAAGATACTATACCGGAAATTGAATACATTTATGAGAAATATGGATGTATTGGTCGTGCTAGAGTATCAAGTTCCAAAACAATGAAGTCGTGATCGATATGTTTTCAAAATATTCATTACGAAATCACAATCACCTAGTAGATGATAAAGTAAAAGGGGAAGGTGTAGAACCTTTTTTCCTTATTGATAGTCATCACCCATACATTCGTAATAAGCAAATACAACAATAAGCAAGTCCACGGAAATTAATTGAATGCTAACCAATATAACAAAATACGGCGTTATATATAGATGGATAGATCGTTTTATTCAGCATAGTAATCGCAAATATAAATGTCTTCAACGGGATTTGAAGCCACGATCGACTTGACTTGAGGTTTTCAGCTATTGGCACATTACAGTAAATACTAATACTTGATGATACAATATAATAATTAGCTGGAAACATTCTTACCTCTAGCAAATAAAGTCCTACTAAGAAAATCAATAGATGAACATAATAAATTGCCGTTATGGACGAATTTACAGTGATAATAACTTGAATAATTCACAATTTACTGGCAATTCTAAAATGGATCTGAAATGAAAGTGAATCCACCACGTATCCTTAATCGAGTATCGTAATCACAAACAATTATGTGATGAATAATTCATGAATGAATCTACAATAGGATCACATGTTATCATTCTACAACAAAAACCTATTGTTTTGAAAGTTCAAGATCCCAATCACTATATGTTGGAACTATAGTTGACGCAAATTAATTGTTTCTTCAACTTCACTTCAATAGAATATCGGTTTCATGTTACAATACTAATCTTTCAGAGAAGCCACATAAAATGTCGTATAGATTCTATGAGAGAACTAGACAAAGATTCTTCTAATTATAGATTAAATATTCAACAATACCAACTTAATTTTCTCTTTATCCATTTTACGTTCAATATTCACTTGCTTTTAAGACACTTTGACTCTAGCTAAAAGTGATTTTTAAGACACTCAGTATTCTCCTCTACCCATCTCAAATTCTATAATCTTCTTTTGATATCAATTTTAAAACTTTTCTTCCGTTCCACAGCCTATAAGTATAAAAGTTTCAAGTATAACCTTACCTATTACACAAGTTTGATACGCGCATATCCATGAGTATCTAGGGACTTAGTCGTATTTATGTTATGTATTCGTGATACTGTATCTAGAGTATAGGCCACTGAAAATTAATTAATTTTCTAAGCCGAGTGAGTTTATATTTGTCGAGTGTATAGTATAATTGGTAGTCTTGTGGTATATAACGAACGTTGCTTCATACATTATTGATAACTCAATTAGTAGACAGTTTTATATCATGTACGTGCTGTCTCTCTCGCACTCACTGGTTTGAATGGAGATCCCATTTTCTGGCACCAATGTTGCGATTCTGTACGAACGTAGTAGTGCTCTCAACGAAAATGGCGATAGTTAAAAATATATAGGGTTCGTTTGTTTTCAAGAGTCTCTCTGACGAAACAATTTCCAATGGAAAGCAGCCAAATTGGATATTATAAATGATATTGAATTATTTATTTGAGGATTGTTTGAGAAACGAGAAAGGAGATTTTGATTGAGAGCGTTCCGGTGTTGATATTTTATGCAAGATCAACTGGAATCTCATGCCAATATCTTCTTGGATCGATTAGTATAAGTGTAGATGAATTAGATCATTGATTGGAGCATTCAAATGATTTGTTGAAGCATTTTATGTATAGATTGTACGCCACTTCAAGAAATGCATCCAAGTAATTGATTTTTTTTAATATAATTTCAATTCATTGCCTGATTTGTATTCCTCATTTGAACTTCTTCGTTCAGTATAGCAATTTTCGGGTCCTGAGTTGTGTATGGATAATTAATGATATAATCTTGGAAATAAAATAAAAAACGAATTCTACGAATGCAGTAACTGAATATTGTGGATTCCCTTCTTCTCTATCTTCAGAAGATGAATTGAATGCATATTCTCATATCATTATTGTAACTTCTTGTAATGTATTTGATCAAAATCATCATATTCGTCTTGTTCAAAATTCGTTCGTATTTTTTCCACTTTGGTCTACCATGAATATACAACACTGGGCTTCCCAGTGTTTCCATATTTATTGTAGTATATTTTCCGTACATTAAATTCCTTTACAATCCTAATTCGCACCATTTACAAATGACTATGTAACAGCAGTAACAACTGTATTTCAACTTAAATGTTATGTAATAGTTTTCCTGACAGGAAGATTTATAAACGTACCGAGTTTTCTACTTTAATTAGCTTTAATTAAAATACGTCTGCATTACCTCCAGGAGATTGTAATAGAGGTACACTCACGGGGAAACTGAAGTAAATTTGAATCTCATTTCGTAACATACTTATTCACGTTCATCCATCGATCTGCGTCATTCAGGAGACCGTGGTTCGATTCCTGTCATTGATAACTATTCGGATGGAGATTTTTTCGTGTTTCCTTCAGATATTAATGGGAACAGAGTGATGTTCTTTTGACTCTCACCTTTCCCTCATTACAGCAGACCAGAGAGGGTTATTCACTGAACAGAATAGCTATACACTGGTATTCAAACTAGATGAAATAATGTTGCCATAGTGAATTCTAAAGTCGTACTAAGTACACACTGCATATATCTTGAGATGTTTTCGTGGGAAATTTGCCCATTATCAGTTGTTAGACGAGCTTTAGCGAGGATTTAATTTGACATACTGAAAAAAATTGGTGTTCGTTTTTTTTTTTTTTTGTCGGTTCTCCACAGGTCCAACGGCTGCATCTATCAACCTCAAACTTTTTTTCAATATGGTTCCTCATCTAACTTAGATCTGCATTGTTTTGTGGCATTATCGAGAGTGACTTTTTGTTTTATGAATTTGAGAAATTTCAAAAATTCTCTTAGAATAACATGGCGGAAAAAAAGGAAATATTTTTATTTTCCAAAAAAATGAAATTTTGCGTGAAGTTGAATTACATTTTGGTACACATTTCTAAAAAATTTCAGCTTGATCGGGTCAGCCATTTTGAAGAAAAAACATAAAATGTACTAAATTGGTACCACTCGAAGCAGTTTTTACCCATTTTTACCAATACTATTACTATCCGCTCGTCTTACAACGCATATATGGCGTTTTCCTAGTTCTATTAATTTACAATTCTACCACTATATTTGAATCTGATTCGTTTTTACTTAGCGGTGAAAATCTCGACATGGGATAGAGTGTAACTTGCTTTTATGTATTGTTATCACATTGATGTTTATCTCCACTAAATAGAAGAATGAGGATAACTGGAGTTCTGATACTGCCCATTCAGTATAGAGTTGTATCCAGATTTCAGATACATCAGATAATTCAAAATTGAAGAAGAACAATTCAATTATGAAACATCCTTGGAATTATGAAAATTTTTCAAATACTGGCTATATTTCTGAAAATTAACTCCTGTAAGTCTTTCCTCGCCTTCAGTATAAAATCTATGGATTACTCAATTGCTTCATCTAATCAAAGTTTAAATTACATCCTCTACCGTACTATCATCGAGCGCTATCTCCACTAAAACTTATTATCGCACGAAAATCCTCCTTCAGTTCACTTTATAAGCTATTGGTATCAGATTTGAACACCTTCACATAATTTGAACGATATTTCAGCGTAGCGAATTTCGTTTATAAAACGACACAGCATATTCTTTGATATTAAAAGTTGGATGAATTTGATATATAAAACCGACGACATGAAAGATATCCCATCATTCAATTCATTCAATCTGGAAGCTTGTTCCATCATAATTTTTTCTCTGGCTGATGAAAGGCTACATACCTTTCGTAATGGACACTCTAACTCAATTATTAGATGAATGTAGAGCTCTGCATTGATGTAGCAAAGCTATGAGTTCTATAAAAGTGGAAATTTTCAGGAATGTTTGTGTTAATAATATGTTTCTACTTTCTATATTGGAGAAAATTCCTTCTCTTTTTTTGATATTACTGATTTTATTTGACGTTGAATTCATATTTTAAGAGTAGAGGAAAATATGATACATTTTGAAAATATAAACTTGAAATATTGACTTCATTTGATATCGGATTTAGAGATTCAGTTCATTGTTATTCCAATTTTATTTATTTCATTTTATTTCTCTTTTTCGATTTCAATGTCACATCTCATCTCGATCCGGAATAACTATCAATAATGTTTGAACCCACAGAAATTGATACAAAAGCATTGTTATCAATCCAACTTACTCTTAATTTATTATTTGTATTAGATTTTTTTTTTCATTCGTGTGTTCCATATAAGCATTGGTATCACACCAACTTACTCTTCAGTTTTTATTTGTATTAGATTTTTTTCTCATTCGTGTGTTCCATTTTCATTCAAACTAGAAGCATCACGGTAGCAGTGTGACACAACATTAACTCTATATGAAGTGGGAAAAGATATATGAATATAGAAATAGGCCTATAGTTCAAACGCTGAAACAAAATATATATTGTTGAAAATTGATACGTCTCTAAATTTTATGTTCCATATAAACCGTGTGTCAATGCTCCGACACAATGCGGTAATGATATTCAGTTATATGAAAGTAGTATTATCACACATATTACTAGGAGTACACAGAACATGATATCAATGACCATTATTGTCTTCGATTGTTGATAATACAAGCTGGTTATGCAGATAATTACTGGTAAAACAGAACATTTTCTCTTTCTTCGAAAAATAATTGCCTCAATATGTCATAATGTGACAAATACATTCCAGTCCGCAATCATTATCATTTTGATAATTCAGTATCATTCTATATCGATTCTAATTACTCATTTACATTATCATTTGGATTCAAAACATAATCAGTTCAGTTATGTCTCAAGGCTTGAATTTCGAATTCGAACCCAATACCTATAATATTTTCAAATGTTGTTCAGATATTGAGTAATACCATACTCTTCAACACGCTATGTTCTCAATCCTAAATTAGCTACACTTCCTTTTTTTCATCATACCTTCATTTTGAGTTTGAGAGATCTCATCTGTCTCCCACATCTACTTCCACTCTTGATCATCATCTCACTCTTTTCTACTTATTGTTTATTCAAATTGTCAACTACATTCTCTCAAATCTCTTCACGTACACAACAAGATTGTATATCTCTATTTCTACTTCGCAATGTGAATTAAAACCTCTCCAAAAGTCTTCTATGCATGCCACGGACAATTAAAAATCTCATTTTGAATTCAACAAATAAAATTGTCCATAGTTCGTAAACCACTATATTAATGTATACATTTTTAATGGTAATTACATATGTTCTTGGTATCACTCACTATATTTTATAAAGAATATAATATAAATGAGGTAGAAGCGTGTATGCATGTTCACCAACTTTATGACAAAAAACACGCCAACCTCCGAATGGCAGCTGAATTTGACTAATTCGTGGTCAAACTCAGCTGAAAGATTAATATGTTAACCCCATTATGGTATTACTTCCGCTATTACTTTATGTATGATTGTGTGTATTTGTGGCTTGTAAATAGCGGGAAATTGTATCAATGATGTTGAGCACAAATGAATGAGTGACAGGGGAATTGCTTAACGAGTTAATAAAGGAAAACCGTCACGATTAAAATCAATAATCGTTTTGTGGGACCTATTTCGTGAAAGTAGAGAAGGTCTTGGGTGTATTTACCTGTTGGATGGTGAAGTTTCATTATGAAAACGTAAAAACATTTTGTTTCCATCAAATATATATTCATAAATGTATCAGTTTTTGGAATGAAAAGATGAATTGAGTTTAAAAAAATAGTGGTAATATCAACGATGGAGAGAAAAGGCAGAAGACGGTCAGAAATGAGAGTGAAGAAGATACGTTATCATTAAAAATGCGAAAGGAAGTTTGAGATGGGATCGCAATCTTTGAGGAGAGGGATGGATACTTTGAAAAATCTTCCCGAATTCAACAAAATATGAAATGGTTCGTAGCTTGGAAAACACTATATTACCGTATATTTATAATGTATTTGCAATCTGTGTTCGATCAGAAGAAAAACCAAAACATGAATAGAAGAGTTCAAATGTACAAAAAACAAGTGAGTGGGAGAAGGTTAAACTGAAAGACCATTACAGAGGGTGAAAGTGCAGAGATGTAGAATATGGTAGGTGGTAAAAGTTCGAGAGTTATGAAAAATAATGACTAAAAAGAGAAGAAGATGGTGAGAATACGAAAAGTGCGAGGGATGAGATAATGGGCAAGAAGGACTTGGTTGGTAATGATAGAAATTGAGATCGGGTAATTTGGCCATATAAATGGATGGTGACATGCCACGAATCAATTCCTTTGGTTAACTAGGATTAACTAGGACATCTAGTCAACTTTATTAACTAGGACATTTAGTCAACTTGGTTAACTAGGACGTTTAGTCAACTTGGTTAACTAGGACATTTAGTGAACTTGGTTTAAGATGGAGTCGATTTGAGATGGGAGTCGATTTACCAGAATATCAGTTTTTTTAGCATAACCTTTGAAAGGTTTAAGATATCAGAATTCTAAAAACGAGGAAACACAGATATTTTCAATACCTTCAAGATGGTGTAAGTATAACTATTCATCTTACATCGCATAAGTCAGGCATATACGCTTCAAAAATGCGTATTTTTAAGCGTGTACACGCCTGACAATCAGGCTATTCGAGAAAAATAGTTATCATACTTACACCATCTCGGAGGCACGGTATTGAAAATATCTGTATTTTCTCCTTATCAGAATTTTGATATTTTAAACCTTTGAAAATTCTCAAAAACCTGATATTCCGCTAAGTCGACTCCCATGGACTCCAGGCAATATCCCTTCTTCATATCCATCGGAGAGAAAGAGGATCGGATGATAGAGGGAGTTGAAACATAAAAATATGAAGAACTGGATAGAAGTTGACGACAGCTTCTTGGAGGGGAAGATCGAGAGAATGTAAACCATTCGAGAGAACGGAAAGTGTGAAGAAAGAATAGACTCGCAATTAACAGTCACCGATTTCCTCAGTCTTACACCAGCTCACTGCTAATTATTCCTTTATCTCGGTTCTGACAATTTAAAACATTGTTTTTTTCAGCTGACAAGTGAAAGCACGTGTAAATTTAGCGTCGGTTGTGATCTATTTTGAACTGAATAACGTGAAAATGATTAACTCAATTATCATGCAGGATTGACAATTCGTTCAAATATTTATTATGGATCAAGCAATTGAATTGATTGTTGTGTGAGTCTGATTATAATCATGTCTGAGCCTGATGATAATTGAATTATTATATAAGCACCATAATCATCATGTCACTACGATAAATAGCAAAAATATCCAACTTCCAGTAATTTTTTTCCAAACTCCTAGTCTCACCTGGATTATATTTCTTAAATAACTGGATGAATGCACATGTGATCGTTTCAATTAAATTTGTGGATGATTATCACTAGATTAATATATGAATATTCAATATCACATCTATATAGGCAGAATTTAATTTCTGTAATTACAAACTGACGCACGAATAGTAAAATATAAATGCATCCTAAATGCTCACACTCGCAAATTATAATAAACGGTATATAAAATAAGAAGTACAACATTTGTTGCAACTTACAACCGCACATTATAATATTCTCGTGTGAACAACAAATTAACAATGGCAAAACATTCAACCAAGTTCTGTTTTATTTCATTGTAATTGTTATCATCGTTGTTGGAGCACGCGAACATGTTCCTCTTACACGGGACAGCTCGAAACATCCGTTGGTTGGTTGTCTTAGATAGAGAAAACGGTCGATCGGAACATTGAACATGATCAGGTAGAACATTGAAGATGGTTGAAGGTTCGGAACATCTGGTTATTGATGTTTGTTGATGGGGAGAACGTAAGATCGGGAACATCATACCGAAATGTAATGTTACTATGCGCCAAAACAACTGGCAATATTCAGTGAATTGTAATGAGGTGTTTGCCGTACTACAATGAAAACACAGCACGCTGTATTGATGACTGAGACAGAGTCTTTCCTTTTTTTAAAGTTTTCATTATTATTTTTACATTTTTCAGAAAGATTTCTAGATTTAATCAACTTATATTTTGTCTCTCATTTCAATGATATTGCATTACTCTTTTGAGTATTTTATTATTGTCATTTTTTTATGTTTTAATAATTGATTGGTTTTTATTCTGTGTTCATTTGGCAATCTTATGTGTATCTGATAGAATCTTCTTCATCAAATATACATATATATATATATATATATATATATATATATATATATATATATATATATATATGCCTATATAAATGGAGGAAATAAGAACGGACTTTCATACATTCATTTGTCTGGCTAAGCAATCGCTAGATTGAATAAATATTCTAGCTGTTGCTGAAGTCGTCAACATAAGAGGAAAAATATATAGTCGTATTTTTAATATTATTCCATATCCTACTTATTTTTCACAATTTGTAATCGATCATCGGCAGCTTCAATCAAGTAAATAAACATTCACAATATAAAGTTTCGATTTGTTACTTCTTATTATTTCAATACTTCATTGTGCACTCAATCAAAAAAAAATTGCTCTACTTTTTATTTGCATAGAAACCTTTCCATTGGTCACATGAATTAACCAACCACTACTCCATATGATATCGTATGATGGATTAACGTTGATCAGTAACACAAGCAGGTTGATTGATTACGGTATATTATAATGATATTATTAATGAAATCGTATCAATCCAGCTGGCAGAAAACGATAGGTGACAATTAATTATCAGCACTCCACGATAACAAGTTACACTGTACTTTGAAAAAGCTATTGCAACGATTTACAGAAATAAAATGGCGCAATGCATTTATTTATTTGCATTCATGGATTTAGTTATTTAGTTATTTCATTTATTTATTACAGATTGTTCTTGGAATAGGTAATGATTACTCTCATGTAGTTTGAGGAAAAGAAACAAACATATACTTTATATAATTCTGCACTGTTATTCTTTCTTATCTCTCTTCTTTTTAAATCACTGATCTTTGTTGTATTCCTTACATCACCTTCCAATGAATTCCATTCTCGCGTCGTTCTTTGAATGAATCCATATTTCCCTACTTATTCCCTACTTCTCTATCCACTCTTTCCACTTATTCAATCAGATGTACTATGAAGAAACATTGACTTCAGGTCCCCAGTTAAGAAGTTCTCAAAGTGAGTTCTCAAAGATCAGTGAGGAAAAACCACATATGAAATATGATGAGAAAGTTTAAATCGAAAATATCATTTTCAAGACGTGAGGTATTTTAACTAGTATATTATCTTGGCTTTGATAGCCTTCGAATTTTGTGAACCCATCTTATGTATTGTAGAATTGATTTCATCGAAATAGCTCTATCGTAGAAGAAACTTGATACAAAAAATAGACACTGATGATGAATATCAAATACATCAATTTGTAAGTTGGGAAGTATAATAGTGTAGAAATAAAATATTGATCATCTTCTTTTTTTATAAACGCATATACATGCTGCTGGCCCTAGCAACAATTTCGTGGGTAAAATACATTCTTTTTCGTTCCTATAGTTATAACTTTGAAATACAATAAAAATGTATGCATTCTCTTTCTACACGATGGAGATTATTGAGTACGGATGCTCGTTCAACAGGCACTGCCAGATTGATCGATTGTCAATTCTGCATAGGTGTTTACTTGAACTCGAATACAATGAATTCTAATTGATATTTTCAAATTGAATCAAGAAACAGTTTGTTTTATTTTTTCATCCGAGATTTTGATTAATGTGAAGTTTGTTTTCGAGTTTTCACGTTGAAAAAAATGGCAATCTACGCACAATGAATTCACTCTTTTACTTGGGTATGTTCGAGTTTGTTTTGGTCGATTGTTGACATTTATTAACGGTGCCAGTGTGACATTTTGTTGATGGATACTTTCGAATACGTCATATTGTCCCTCTCCCCCTCCTCACTCATACGTACGACAGAAAGCAATTCCAATTGTCTCAAATAAAACACGATATGAAATATATATATATATATAAATTGATGAATGTATCCTGGAGTTCAATTCTAAGTCCAAGTGCTAAATATGCTATCTTGTTCCACACTTCAATAAGCTTCTCTATTCTTAGTGTATTACTCGAAAAATATGAAGGTTATATGAATTAAAATAGCAAATAATTAAAATGATGTGATGATTTGGAAGTTTCATCTCAAATATTTCAAATATGTTTTTTGTATCATCAATAAAAGGTCTAATAATCATTTCTCTATTTTCCAGGTACGTCGGAACAAAAATGGTGGGCTTGAAATTTCATTTGAATTGCGTGAGTAATCAATCATTATTTCACCAAAATCGTTTCTGGATCACACATTGCCTTATTGAATTACGTTTTTTGTTCATTCTGTAAAGATGAAATAGTAAATTGAGAATAAATATATGATTTTATCAGAGTTGACGAGCCAACACTCCTGACTTATAGTATATTAAATTATCGAAATATAACAGAATATGAAGCGGAATATGGCTTATACAATAGGTACATATTTCACTCTTGTTTCATACAACTGGGAATAATTTCACCCTCTATCCTTTCTATAATAAAATATAGCGAGTTCTAGCGAGAGCATTTTGTACTAATATGGATACAGAAAGTGTCTGGGAAATTCGTGTCAGCAACATGAAAGTGTATGTGTGTGGAAGAGGGTGGGGTGGGGGAGAGGAAGTAGAGAAGTTTGATTATTTAATCAAGAGAGAAATAGACGTGAGGGAAAATGATTTATAATTGAGTTGGTATAATTGTCTTCACCTTACGCATACACTCTTCTGTAAATTGTTGAGACTGAATTTCATGAAATGAAATGAAATACACTGAAACAACGTATCAACTCTGGTACGAACGAGAAAAATCTTTTCAGTATAATTATATGAAATGATCTATATGCCCTGAAACGATCAAATGTTTGCCATTGCTATTTTTCTATATCAAATTATTTCTAATTAACAATTAATTGATGAATTTCATCAGGAAATATAAAAGTAGGTGTAGAACTTAGGGATACACAAGTTGGATACTAAATTGGATGATGAATGGATATCTTCAACTTCCAATACTCTTTGGCACTTTTTATTCATTCCCACAGGATACTTGGACATCCTAATTGATAAACGATAAATACTACCAAAAAGAAATTCAGTATGATCAGATGACAAGAAAACCCTTTCTGGCCTGACACCAACATATTTTCATTTATATAGATATAGATAAGAAACGTAAATTACCAACTTTTCATAAATGTAGAGTAGAGGTTCGAATTCACATTTCATTCAACTGATAATCTGTACATCTCCCACATAATACATCATATATATATATATATATATATATATATATATATATATATATATATATATATATATATATATATATATATATATATACATATATATATATATATAAACATATATACATATATAATAAATATGTATACATATATGATATTTTCCATCCATTTTCCCTATCAAAAGTCATTTCACCATGAAAAAATAACTCTCTCAATTCATTCCTGTAAACCAAACACACTCAGTCTTCGACAGATCATCAGAAAAAAAGAGTCAAAAAGAGTCATTTACAGTTGCTGTTTGTTATATACGGCTGATACTCTTACAAAATACATCGATATAAAATAAACCGTATTTCTGCCAAACAAATCCCGAATCAAGTGAGCTTGTTAGAATAAAGCTCACCGAACTGGTTGTGATTTCTCCCGAGATTCCGCGCGTCTTCCCCGCACAACTCTTTCCCTTCCATACTTTACTCCCATCCTCTCTTCCCAGCCGATATACGGACGTTGATTCCTAGGAGATTTAGCTTAATGCTGGACAATCTCCGATGGACTCCAGGACTCTTTGGCGCTTGCTATTTATTCCCACAGGATCTTCTTAAATCCTTGGACACCTCAGCAATCACGTATCTTATACAACTGGCTTTGGTTCTAAGCAACATGCAACTTACAAATACTACGTTAGAGATAATATGAAGGGAAGACTACTGAGAAGATGTAAAGTTTGACTATTATATATATTTTATATATATGTGTGTGTGTGTGTTCTAAAATAATAATATATACATAATCGGAATTAGGGACCGGAAATGCTATCATCATCAACCCAAATCTTGAGTCGACCTGGCAATTTCAGTTTGGTTTCATTGGGAATTATTCCTCCAGCTTGGGTTGGATTATTTTCATTGTGAAGTATTCACAACGAATACATAATGTTGTCACTCCCAACTTTGACAGTTGAACAAAATCAAAATTTAGTGCAAAGGTAATTGAAATTCGATGGAAACAAAAAAATATATAGAGATGCACAATCTTCAAGTATGGAAGCTGTGAACTGGATGGAATCGAGCTCACACTTTCTGGATTAGCTCATCTTTCGATAAACCACTGTTCCATCGATTATATTAATGACATTCTATAACGAGGAATGCAGCTCGGTTTTCCCTTCTGTACTGACTTTGTGTAGATACATACGGAACTATGATTAGAGTCATCTACCGTTGAAGCAACACGTACATTGCACGTATATTACATACTAATTAGGCAAGGGGTGTATTAGGGTTGAATGGAGTCAATAAGGAGGTTGTGGCTTGTCTGTCTGGCAACAAATAGTGGTAATATTCACATGAATGACTGAAGAAAACCACCAGAATCTCAGTTGGAGTAGGCCTATAATGATTATACTTGTATCCACTAAAGAAGGTCCCAGATGCGACTGTCTCTGTTATTATATACCATTAACGCACTAGAGATGCGTGCCTTCTTTCGTGGATACAGTCATACAAGTATAGTATATCAAATCGTAGAAATACAATAGGTAGAAGCGGCCTCCGTACCTAAGTGTGCCAAGGAATCGCTTTAGAAATTGGAACCATCGTTGAGTGTATAGGTTCGAGTTTCGCATAAGCCATGCGTTTTTGTAAACATCTTTTTCCTTAGAATTTCTTTAGAGTTCCATTGTCACCAGCTCGTTCGTAACCCAAATAACCTGGTGGTTCGAGGGATTGTTAGAAAACAATCATATTTCTTCATGGTTTCACTGTCACCAGCTCATTCGTCACCCAAATATCCTGGTAGTTGAAGGGATCGATAGAAAACAATAATCCTAAACATCAGAATTGAGGAAATGCCATGGAATGAAAAATTCCTCTAAACAAATTATGGTAACCTTTTATTGTCCGAACAGAAAAAAACACTTTCTATTTTCAACTTATGTTACACATTGTTCTGCTAAGTACACAAAATATTTTCCAAAATGGGTTCTCCAATCAAAACTATATCCTTTTGTGCTCAACTTCTCTAGAATTTCATAGCAATCTGACAAATAATATCAATATGGAGTTTTGTGTTATCCCTTTGTATTGTGCAATACTAAAATATTTACTCATATAAACGACTGAACACATGTTCATGTAATTTAGACGACGAAGTATGTACTATCTGTCTTTTTCTACGATATCAATATAATACCAGGCCTATTTTCTCTCTCAAAATACAAGACGCAATATTCCCTAAAGAGCACTTACCCCTTCTAGCCCCATGCTGCCCCCATTTCCACCAATCACGCTCGGCAGCCTACCAACCTAACTTCCTCTTCACAAATTATGGTCCAGATCGGTCCTTTTTTTACCTAGATTTCTTTCCGATTGGTACTACTGTACTAGTCGGGAAATCTCTTACAACTATAAAACTGCTTCAACTTTCTGCTTACGTCCAGTTTCTTGAAGATGAGTGAGAAAGAGAGCAATCGACATGTAGTGAGAGAGATAGAGGGAGTTGAAGAGAGAAATAGTCGAGTAGTTTTATTGTACTGCAAGGGATCAAAAGAAGAAGGAAGATCGGAAAGATATTGAATCAAGAACGGAAAGTCAAGTTGTCCGGTTCGCACTCGAGTTTGACCGAAGGGGTTGGTAATGATTGTATTAGAACGAAGCCAGCGTTTTTCTGTGATCTAAGCTTGGCATTTTTACAACTTGATATTGAACTAAATCCCATATTCAAAAATAATGAAAAAAATCCACATATATATTATATGGTGATTTGGAATTCACATTATTCTGAACAATGATTCTGAAAAACAGTGATAGTGAATTTGAATAAGACTAAATTCGAAACTAAGTACTTTCAGATCATGGTAGAGTAAAATTGAATTCCTTCAGAATTCGGAAATTCATAAGAAATTTGAACAGGATTCAGTCGACTAAGAGCCGGTTGTACCAAGTGATGATTAGTGAATTGAGCAAAAATTAGCAAATTAACTTGTTATCACCCTCGGTTACCTATGTTATTTTTGTACCTTAAGTAATGATCAACTAATTAATATTTAATCATCAGTTGGTACAATCGGCTCTAAATGTTGACAACATTATTCCCACATATACCATAGGTACCTAGTAGTAAGTCATTTGAAAAAAAATATACTTTCGATACTTTCGTTCATAATTCATGACCAACACGATTTATTGGTAACTGAAATTCGAAATCTAAGGTAGACAAACATTTTCCGATGAAATTGTTCCATAACTTATTCACACCGAACACTCACACTCTGTGAACACCACTCACAGAAATCAATAACTAATTTTTTATTCATGTTTTATTTATTTTGATAGGTTGTCATATTTTTCAATAAATAGAAGTCACTCGTCACAGTTATCTTTCCATCCGACGATTAGTGTTCAATAAATGTTGGATATTCTATTACAAATAAATATTTGCTGAGTTGATAATATGTTCGGATATATAGATTTCACATTCATTACAGTTGGTCGTGGACATAATTCAACTGAAAGCCGACCTACGTAGCTCAGTAAACTGAGGCACTGCATTAGCACCTGAAGTCACCGTTGGGCATGGGTTCGAGACTTGAATAAGGCTACTGATCTACAAGTCCGAGTTATCAATAAGTTTAGTTCACATCATATCATAGATAACTGCTTGTTGAAACTTTTGAGTGTTTTTTTCTAAGGTATGAAACCACAAAAAACACTCAGTTTAGATTGATTGACCACCACGGGAATCGAACCTCAGACATCTGACTGCTAGCTACTGATTCGTCGATCTCAGTCATTCAGTATACACTTCATATATGTCAAACCATCGAACAACCTATAAACCAAAACTGGAATCGAACCTCAACCATTTGAACAACGTTTCAACTTGCTGGCGACTGATCCACCAGTCAGAGTTATGAATGAGTTTAGTTCATATTACACCATAGAGAGTTGCATGTTGAATTTACCGAGTAGGGCCTACTACACCATATTTTACGGAGAATAAACCACACACAATTTTTTTGTTAACCTTGCATAATCCATGTATGATGGCGCCACAAAACAGTGTTTAACTCCATATATTATACTATTATTATATTTTTACACGATATAAATAATAATACATTCAAGTTATCAATTAATTATTCAGCTAGTTCCACTATAATAACAGGCTGGATCAAAATAACTGATACCGTGTGTGTATGCTATGTTTGTATTATCTTTTATTCATCTAATTTGGGGGCTGGTGGTTCGATCGACCGTCTCTTCTATCAATCAGCTCCAACTCCTAGGAGTTTCGAGCATTAGTAATATTTCACTATATATAAATTTAAGTTTGTTGATGGTTCTGATTAGGTGTCCCTCCTATATTTTAACGATAGTGCTGGGAAGTTTCGGTCAGTTAGGAATCGTGTGATTGATATACTAATGCATTTTATAAACGCACTCGTGAGTCCTCTCGTAACCTAAACACACGACAATTGAATCAATATTTTGATTAATAATACATACATTAATACATACCATTATCTACATGTAACGTCCTGTCAATACGTATATCTTGGTGTGAGCTGTATCTCACTTGTTTTATTCCGTTCAATTTTTTTACTTTCATTGGAAATTGTGAATGAGTTCCTTTATATATATATATATATATATATATATATATATATATATATATATATATATATATATATATATATATATATATATTGGGTTTAACGAAGCATTGTAATGATAACTGATATCGATTGGCGTTGGATAAATGATTAGTGAGATGGTGCTATGATGAGGTGAAGGTTTCTTATGGGTAATGAGAAGGATAGTCGGAAGGAAGCGGTGAAGGGAACCATCCCGGTATTAGCCTAGACTACAGAGAGAAACCTCACAAAAACCTATGCCTTATGCGGGAATCGAACCCACGCCCAACGGCGATTTAAGCTTCCAAAGCTGTGCCTCAGCTGACTGAGCTACCAAGGGTGGTTAGGGGTAGGGGAAGTGGTCGGAGTTTTCTCGTTTTCCATATTCATATCAAATGTGGTTTCGACATGAATATAGGCCTATATTATGCATGCCCTGGCTACTTTTTTATCACTTTTTATAATTGGCAAGGGTACAACTGTGTATATAAATATTCGTTAACCTCTGTTCCTATGAATACACGAACAATTTTGAATTGATGTCATTCTTTGAATTTGTTTCATCGGATGAGCGTATCGAAGACCTCTATTTCACACACCGGAAAGAGTCCTAGCTTTGTTTTCATGTTTTTTTTTTCTTGAATGCGACATGAAAGTTAGGTTAAGTGACCAATCGACCTGTAACATGTTCTCCCACATCGACGTTGTATCAGAATAGTATGAGACTGTTATTAGGCAAAATCGGTTCAAAGGTTTGATCGGTTCGAAAAAAATCGGAAAATTTTGAGAATCCCCTCGAGTGTAGAAATTACGATTTCACAATCTGATCCAATTCGTTGGGACATATCGTTCTGAATACATATTTCTATCGATATCGAAAAAATTTGAGTAGGTCATTTTTGAGAAAATAAATTATTATCAACGAAATATGCCTGATATCGAGTCTTATGATGGTAATCATTCGATTGTATTTCCACATAGTGTCCTAAATCATGATTCATATTCATATTGAATTTTAAATTATTCCAATTGAATCGTACATTTCATTTTTCACCAATCGTATTATCACATTAACTAAAATTTTGATGATATTATATAAAAATTACCATCAAAACCATTTATTAACCTCACAATTCACAAAGTTCAACACACAAGAAACCTACCCTGAATCTAAGCCATTTCATCCCCTTTGAACCTCCTTTTAACTGTTTACCATTCAACTCGAAGACAATGTATAACAAGATAAGACGCTAGAAACCGTATGGTGCATAGAAGATAAACCTTACTTAAGGTCTATAAAGGAATTTGCCATGAAATTACTGAACCTTGTACAAAGGAACCTGAATGTGTGGATGCGAGTATGTGTGTGTGTGTGGAATCGGATGGAGCTATACACGGTTATAAATAGAAGGCAATCTGATGAAGCATGAAACAGTCTGAGTAGGCGACTATGTAATATGGAGTCTTGTCGATATGGATTCTGGATTAAGTTGACCATTGATTGATATCTGGAGCTGATAATTCACTCCTGAAACTAGATTCTTAAGAATAATGATGATAATGATTATAATGATTATAATAATTATAATGATTATAATGATTATAATGATTATAATCGGTGTTCGACAAGAATGATACAATCTTTCTTCCTAGACACTTCCATCTATCTACTCATAAACAAGTGATCTTAAAACTACCCTCGTATACGCATGCGCGTCCTGCCTCGATGGCATTGGCCAGGTCTCCACCCCTAAGCGTCGGGATTCGAACCCATCAACATGCCATTCTGATAATCCTCGTTGCAGATGGATCCGGAAAAACGTCGCTCTCAGTTGCTTATCCATCGAAGTTTATCTATAATCCAGGATATCAGCTTACACAACTGATCATATTTCATTGTTGATTGTTATTATTTTCTCGGATACAAAATTTTAGTTTCATTATCTTACAACAGTTTCGCTATTGTTATCATTAGCTCTTGAGTCAGCTCATTCTCTTTAATTACAAAATATTTCTACTTCTAGACAAGAAACTAACTTTTAACAAGCATCTGTTACAGTAAACCGAGGCGTTGTTTTTACTCTCGTTGAAAATACGAAAATACCTTAAAAAGCTAATATACATTATTTTCTATAACAAACTTAAAATATTTTCGATGTTATGTTTCCCATCAGTTGAAATAGGCCAAAGGCGTGCTCACTTTCCTTGACTATATACACAGTATATAACTTCTACTTTTTAATTATGCACATTCCTTATTATATGAAGTCTTCACAACCTAGATCTAATATATTCTTACTGGAAGCGTTTAGCACGAAGTAGAAGAGGAGGTAAAAAAAGGTGAAGAACTTTTCTTGTATTACATTACCGAAGTTCATTGGAGGTATTATTTCTATGTAAATGTTGTGTATATTTTCGTGTTAATGGATGAATTATATGATAATAATTCGTAATATTATGTAACATAATTACAAGCCTTGCTAAGTGGAACTTAATTATTGTTGCCGTTCTTAACTAGAAAGAAAGTTTCTGTTGCATTATGTATACCTACATTTGAAAGTCACGAAGGAAATTCAAATTACTGGAATAGTTTGAACTACATCGTTTCGCAAGTATTTGAAATATCCATGCATCTGTTTTCATATAACTTTGATATTCAATACCGTTTTACAGTTTAACACTAAAAAGGTAGCCACCCGGTGGCTAGCGGTAGTAACTGAAGTTATCGTTGGGCGTGGGTTTGAGTCACGCATAAGGTTTTTGTATACGTCCTTTCACCTGTCATCACTTCATCATTTCATTATCATCCGCTCATTCGTACCCCCGTATAACCTAGCTGTTTGTGGGGTCATCAAGCAACATAAAAAAATGTATATAGGCCTATCGTTAAATCAATTATCACGCTTTCGAAGAGGTTCATCTGATCGAACCAACTCACTCAAATAATTCATTATAAAATTAATCATGAAATGAATAAATGACCTGGATTATCTGATGAAAATAAGTTGAAGATTCGGGAAGAAGTCGATGGCTTAGTGATAGAAAAAAAGGAATTGCTGATTTTCATAATTTTTCAGCTCAAACCCGACGGCTCAAACTGACATCTCATGATTACGTACGTGCATAATTGATTTGGATTCAAATTATCGATGTATTCAATGATAATTGACCTATTGAAATAACAATTTTCGAAAACTTATCATGTCTCTTTCGGGACGGATACCTATGCAAGCTCTCTGTAAACTATCGTAACACAGACGTGGAAATATTGTGGCACGAGAGAACTAGTGGATGGAAATAATCATTTTAGTAATGAGAAATATTTTACGTCTCGTAAATTTACTATCATTTCGAAATTATAATTCAGTTCATTTTTATGTTGATCTATGTTTCTATAAAATTCAAAGTCCAGTTTCACGAAATATAAATCAATAGGTTGGCGATAATTGGCTGATTATTTTGTTACTACCCTTGGCAATTTGTGTAGATTCACCTTGATTGATCCTAATTGGTACGTATTTATTGATCGAAAAACGTGGTATGAACATATATGCAAAATATTCATACGCTGCATACAAGTAATGCCACCACATTTCACAAATTGTTATAGAAAAGTGGACTATGCAATATCGCAAAATTTTATTTGTTACCACTTTTCAAGTTCGATATTGTAAACCAACCAACTGTACATCAAAGAGATCAAAGATACCTATACGGTCTGTACATGTTATCTACACATTTTTTGATGCAACAATGTACAATATATAACAAATACTATATAGAATATGCTTCTGTCCAGTGAGGTCAACCATTGTTGAAAGAGACAGATAACAATGTCCACCATTTGGAATTGACCAATCAGAATGTTTGGTAGTTCACCAGTTCACCTTGTTGCTATGGTAACGATTTTTGTCATTTGTTACTTGACAGAAGCAATGAATGGAAAAGGTGATTCTCACAGCCCTCTATATATATCTCCCATCCTCACTGTAACCCAGCTCTAGCTATTGTCTTTAGGCGTAGACGGGGAGTAGACACTTGTCAACTAATCAACAAACAATCAACTTCAAACAAAAGAAACAAACCAACAGTCTGAAGCTTATAACAAACATGTTACACCTTTGAATCAGATTATAATAAACCATCATTTCGAAATGTTAAATCGTTAATGTTGAGTGATAGGGAAGACGGTCGATCGGGAACTTCAACTCTCTTCACACGATCTCTATTGTTCAAGTGAACTTCCACATAGTGAACCTTGTTACATATTCAGTATTATTTGTTGTTTGCAGACTGGCAAAAACGGTTCAGCTCGTCTCTTTGATGAATGAGCGTGATGAGAAAAGCAACAAAACAATGGTACACACATATTGCTAAGCTGCTAACGAGGACTAGTATTTGCTCAAAGGCCCCACCCACAGCTAGGTTATTTGGGGATGAGACTGATCTAGTGATAATAGAAACTATCGAGTGATGAAGAGTGAAAGAACGTTTACATGAACTCAGGTTTCAAGTGGGGACTCGAACCCTAGCACGCTTAAGGATGACTTCAGGCGTTTTAGTACTTTAGTACGGTACCTTAGTAGCCGACAGTATCATAGTTGACTGAATTTTTTTTTTATTTTTTTTATATCAGTTTTAACGACTAACTATAATGATAGTAAATATCTATTGGCGTCGGATGGATGATTAATGAGATGATGGGATGATGAGATGAAGGTTTCTTGGGTAATGGTAAGGATAGTGGGAAAGAAGCGAGGTCGTGTCCTATATTGTGGGAACCATCCTGGCATTGGCCTAGACTACAGAGGGAAACCACGAATTAGTCAATTATCCTGAAAATGTGTTCTGACAATCATAGGGAAGGCTCTTTTAGAGCGAGATTTACGAAGGAACACACGAATACATCTTTCAATAGCGTCATGATTATTAAAGTTGCAGGAAGATAATATAATTATAGAAGTAGTTACAATTATTCATTTGTTGAACGACCTCATTACGTGAATATAAGTACATAAATTAATCCACGGCGGGTCCATAATGACAGTCATCTTGATTATGTCATACTTTTTCACACACCTTTCAACTGGTAGTGAATTAAGAATCGATTAGTCATAATACTAAAACCCAACCTTCCATTCATAGATTTGAATAATCTCCAACGACAAGATTCGTTTAAACAGCATTATTAAGCAGTGACTTAAGCCCGGTTAAGCCTGCCGTTAAACCGGCGTTGTGTTAGGTGTGTATAAGCGAACTTGATTAAACATTCAGACGTTAGAGACCTGACCTGACCTCAACTGTCTGGTGTGATATATTGCTATGACGTCATAGAGTGGGTTTCGGTGGTTTAGACTGGATGACATACTGTGGGAAACTATATCGGTGTAATGAAACTGTGGGAAACTTCGTAATAACTGAAAGATGATGTGAGTAAATATAGAAATATATGTAGAATGTTGACTGTGACTGTGGGAAACCTTGGGACACATTTATAAATATAGAAAATATTTTATGTTGGTTGTAAATCGTTCAATGTATTGTAGATACAGGCGAGAGGAGTTGAGAGGGATGGAGAGAGAAAGAAAGATAGGAGAGAGAGATAGAGAGAGAGAAAGAGAGAGAGAGGGAAATAGGGTGGGGTATAATAAGGAGGTGTAGAAGATTTGACAGTAATTGAATTAATTCTGACATCGAAGGTCAAATACAAACAAGTTTACGTATACCAAAGATCCCGATCGACCGCGTCTCTCCTATCAATTAGCACTGAAAGTGGGTAGTTTCGAGTTGATATCATGGTAACACCTAGAGGGATACCACCGCCTTGCTCTTATTTGGTGATGAATCGAACTAAGACGACTATAGAGGGCTCTGGGTTGTTACTAGCTGTAGTTCCAATGTGTACTTCCACCCACATAAAGAAGTATCCAAACAATATTCACTTTTCTTTGTACAAGCTTCACTATTGGTTACTCGTATTTTGTAGATAAATAAAGTGAACTGTGAAAATAAGCCAAACAAACTACGTTTTCGTATGATTCAACAGAAAAATCGGAAACTTTCAAGCGCATGGGAGTCAAGTTTGATTTATTTATCTATGCATGTATTTCCTCTTTCAACTTTTAGCACAATGTTATGAATACGGTACATATTTTGTATTACAGCACAATTATATATACAAATCTTTATTCGATCTCTGCCCATGTACATTGGGTTGCCTTGTTAGACACAGAATAGCAATTCAATTTAAAATTAAAATTGATAAGAACATACAAAAAAATAAATTTTGAAGATGAAGCTAAATTGAGACTAAAATAATGAAGCTAATTTTGACTATATAAATGATTTCTAAGAATTATAATTGAATCGCGTAATACTCTTAATACTATAACACTTCTACAATTCCATTAATATACAAGTTGAATATGAAATTCAATACTATATATCTTCATATGTCGTAACTTTAAAAAAATGCAAGATAGCAAAGTTCTAATTTGGTAGAACACAAATCTTTTTCAAGCCTGCTATTTTTATGGATCAAACATATTATATATAATCACAGTTCTGAGGCACAGTACTCATATGGGCCAGAATTACCATAATGGGAATAAATCAAACAGTTACCTTTTCTATTTGATATCAGTAACTCTCAATACAGGACTAACTGGGCTTTGAGAAATCATTCCAAAGACAATTATATTATTTGAAATTTTATTTGTACTTTGAAATTAAACTGAGATGATTCGCAACATCAATGAAGTCGACGTTTTCTCACACCATAGTAGATTATGGACGCTATAAAAGGCACGTCGCGACGCCCGAACAGACGTTCAACAAAGAGATTGATAGTGAAAACTTTTCTCCTTCCGAGTGTTCCCTCTTGGATACGACGATATACGTCTTTCTAACACAGGGACAAGGAAATAAAGCACAAAAACTGTTCGCTCCCGTGCCATACGTGCGTTGCTACAATATAGTAGTGCATCAACCCACTGATAACAATCCATTATGCCGTGGTATCAATTACTAACTTCTTTGTAAAAATATCGTTTTGTTTTAACCTATTTCCGCCAGGTGAGACTTTTCCTTTCGTTAGTTGTGGTGTGTTGTGAATAAAGCATTCGAACAGTTTTGTTTCGTTTTGGAAATAACAAAAGAAGAACGAGTAATGAATGGTTGGAAAGAAAATTACTTCACGCAAGAAGAGGGTGTTTTTCTCTGTAATTCTGAAATGATTTGTATTAATGAGAAGTGATTAAAAATAGTAATCATTTTCTATATAAAGAAGGATTTTTTTTGGCGATCTATAAATTAATGAGAAAAGTGTTGTAAAGAATGTAATTAAAATGAATTCTCATTTCTTGTGATAAAGATGATTTAGATTCATTGGAAATTACGCCTGGTTGATTATTGTTGAATGTAATTCGAATATAAGGACTACAGTATATTCTTATAAAGTCTTCCTCTATCAGATGAGAGTATATGAGTCTTGTATCTGTGAAGGCTTTTTAGCAATTATTACTTACGAGCGATCAAAGAATTACCTCCATCGTTATTAATCAATCATTCAGAATATAGTTCAGAATCGTGCAATTGTTGCATATATATTGTTACTCTTATGAATATATAAAAAAGTTACAAAATTAATCGATGAGTACATACAATTAGATTGCGGTGTTGTTATACACTCAGCCCACGTAGCAGCCATTCAGAATCTATTGTTTTCCAAGTTATCCTTACTTTAATTTATTTTGTCTGGCAATGAAATAACAATTAAACAATGTTTTCCGAATCTACAAAACATAAAACAAACTTTGTGTTATCTGACATTCGGGAAGTGAAATTTCTAACAAAAACTTTGCCGGAAATTAATTAAAACTCTCAAGCCTTCTACCTATCGGCTTTATATATATATATATATATATATATATATATATATATATATATATATATATATATATATATATATATACATATACTAACTGCTCAAGTACCGGTACGAAAATATAATTGCTAATTTCGAATAGAAAAAACAATCAGAGGTAATGAAACAAGTTCAACATTTCATTATCCACATCGATCAAAATGAGCAATAACTTACAGCCACTTACATCCAACTTGAAATTGCTCAAAATGCATCTATTCTATTTTTGGATCAAACAATTGCAACTACTTGAATTTGAATCATGATTGATGTTTATAAAGAGAACTAGCTCACAAAAATTCTGTGTTCTGTCAACCTGTTATATATACTTATTTCAAACGGTCTAAATACTCCTTCCATATCTACTCCTTTCATATGGAGTTAGATTCAACTTGTATGAATTTTTATATATATATATATATATATATATATATATATATATATATATATATATATATATATATATAATATATAAATATATATAATATATATATATATATATATATATTATTTTTAATTTATATATAATGCTGCTTAACGACCCCACCAACAGCTGGGTTATACGGGGGTACTAATGAGCGGGTGATGATGGAACGATGAGGTGATGATAGATGAAAGGACGTTTACAAAAACACATGCCTTATGCGGGACTCGAACCCACGCCCAACGGTGACTTCAGTAACTACCGCTAGCGATAATTGACTTAGCCACCGGGGCGGCTTTATATATATATATATATATATATATATATATATATATATATATATATATATATATCAATATATGTAAAAACAGAGAGGCGAAAGAGTTTCTAGCCCATTCTCCGTTCAGTCAAGTTTTCCCTTCGATTCGATGTTGTCTCATTTTCCATCTCAACGGTTTGAGAAAATTTAATTATTTACTAATGAAAGGGAAAACGTAAGTTTCTACACAAAAACGTATACTCAGACATTTCCCTTGTAAAGTGGCTGTAAGAATGGAGTATTTTCTTTATACTATTAATTGAACTGAGACTCGCTGTTGAACATGCAAACCAATTCGTTGTGTTAACAATCCCTTTACATTATATATTTGTAGATGAAGAAAACTCATTCACGAATATGATTTGACTTCCTGTCATCTAATTTATAAGTGTCTTGAGGTATATATTGCAATTGATAGGGAATGTTCGAAGTCCAGCCATAATATACATCGTTGGGATTACTTTATTCCATCTTCTAGAACTTACGAAATAAATATTTCAATCACATTTATTTGAGTTGGTATAAAACTCGATTCAGATCGGAAACTAATCGATGAATAAATGAGATGTCCATAGCCCGGTTTCGAAAAATTCATGTCGTGCATCCTTCAACATTCAGTTTCTGAGGTACGTCTTAATGAACGATGTCCATTATTCTGTCATATTATGCGTTCTAGTTAAAGATATATTAAAGAACTGAAATCAATCAATTATAATAAATCGATGATCGATCGAATTTGCTACTGATGAATAATTTCAGTGAAGAAAATATGAACGGAGGGACATGTTTCGATCATGTTGATCATGTTTCGAGGACAACCTCGGAATAATTATATTGTTAATATTCATGTAAATCGGACCAGTGTTTGCAAAGTGAACTTTATACATTTCTACATAATTTCATATGAATGGCTACTCTCATGGAACTCTTTCTGGGCATTGATAATTTTTCAACCTGAAACTGCAAAGTTAATGAAAACTAATGTTTATCTCTAATCAAAATGTTTGCAGAAATGTTTTATTCAGTTCTGAAGACTCACAATGGAATGAATATGGATTGAAAATTAAATGGTAATATGTTTTGAAGATAACCATCAAGGCACTGTTTTGAGAAAATTCACACAAATCAGATCAGTGGTTTCAGAACCAACTGTATACATGTCTACATCATTCCATATCAAAATCTGGCTGACTCTACAAACAATACGCCACGTTTTTCTAGTTTATAGACAAAACTACGCATTGAAAAATGACGTGTTGAAAACGTACCTATAACTCAGAAAGGAATGTACCACCACTCAATTAAAAAGAAATACTTAACCGACGCCTTTTTTATCTGAAAACAGCCATAAAAAAGGTATACACCTCTTTAAATCTATGTAAATTCTCAATCGATTATGCATAAATAATCTTTTATCACCACTACTTACGTTGCATGTCACAAATAGTAACTTACTCGTAGAAACTGGCCAATACAGCTTTCCATATCAGAATCAGAGGTAAGGCATATACAAAAATGCAATGAAGTCATGAGAACAGATGAATGGAGGTTGAAATCCAATCGATTATAGAAGAATGAACCACCGGAATGTTGTCATACAATCATTGTTCCCTATTCGATACTGGAAATGAATTATTAATACGGATTGAAAATTCATAATAGAGTGAGTAATAATGATTGAAATTAAAATTAGAATTGAATCTGATCATTCACAAGAATATCAAGAATTTCAACCAACATAAAATCATGAGTGATGATTTATGGAATATAAATTATATTAGATTGTGCCTATCGAGTCAATAACAGATGGGTTAGTTGGAGGTACGAATTGTACTATGGAGTAATAAAAAGAGTAACCGTGCCTGTCTGGGAAAGATTCTCAAAGAATGAACAATTATTTGTACATCAAATTAGGTCAATATTCATAAAATATGTTGCACATGTTACTTCTAACTATTTACTAGAAAATTACAAATAGGTACTCTCAATAATGAAAATTATTTTCAAACGGGTACTGAAAAAAAAAACTTCTCAGTGATACTGTCACACATTCATCTAACAAAGGAACTCAAAGAGTTTTCCAATGTATTGACAATGACCGAATAATCGGCACCATATAAAATATGATCCCACCTGTATATGTTAGAATAACAGATTGATCTTATGGTGTATATTTCCTACGTCAGCAAGTGGTGGACTGAGGGGGAGGGGGGGGAGGTTATGGAGAGTTAGGTATGAGGGGCAGGGCTGTGGACGAGGTGCTATTGGTTTACTCAGTCCTACCACTTTACATAAATTAACTACCACCCCTGTTCTGTTCACCCTCTCACCCGCCCCTTACCACCCAACCAAAAGAAATTTGCATCTAGCAATAAATGGTAGGATGTGTTTCTAAATAGCAACGATCATGAGCTCGTTACTTCTGTGTTGGTGAGCGCGCAAGATGTCAGTACATGATAGTATCTTTATGCTGGGTATTACATTATGTGAGAATGAATAGAATCGATGGATAAAGATGATATAAAATGAAGGCTCCTCAAGAGTGGTGATTGTTGAATGTTACTTCCGCGATCTAATCTGATAGTAATACGTATATACATATGATATATATATATATATATATATATATATATATATATATATATATATATATATATATATATATATATATATATATATATATTATATATATATATATATATATATATATATGTATATATATATATATATATTTATATATATATATATATATATATATATATATATATATATATATATATATATATATATATATATATATATATATATATATCTTAATCCTAACAAGAACATGATATTCAACTTATTCTTATATTTTCTTAGGTTTATATCAGATTGGTGAGATAGCCCTTGGTCAAACGGTCCTGAACTTTCCTATATTTCCTTTATTGAGGAACAATGTTTTTATGTCAAGTTTTCTAATTTAATAGAGGGAAAAAAATCTTCAAAAAAAGAGTCTTTTTCGCGGAATGTAATATGAAATAAGTTCAATTATGATTAATGAATTTACTGCGAACGAATACAGAGCAACTGTATATATCGGAATGAAATTACATTCAATTCTAATACTCCATTATATATAGCTATTCTGTAGGTTTATAATACTGATTCCAAGTTTTTCGTGAATACAAAAATGACTTCGGGGATTAAATTTCAACTCATTGTTTACATCATAGAATTGCATGATTAGTATCCTGATTATATTTGAATATTATTCCCTATACTGTGAAATATTTTATGAATATTTTCGCTCGCAATCAATAAGTCAACTGTCATTGATATCGCGTAACTAATTCTACCACAGTTACTTATCATTTCAAAGTCTCAGAGTATGGCTTAAGTTAACTGTTACAGTCAACTATAACTTCTTGAAGTTGGACAAATCACCAGCAGGTGGTGATTAGACGTGGTGAAAGGCCTAAGTCACACGTGGGGATGTTAATAGCTACACGCAGCTGTTTTGGTTCATTAGCCACACAATACGGGGGTGACAGTTCAGTAATTTGAATCAAACTTGGGTGTGAAATTGGTTGTGTTTAATATTCAGATACCTGTTCTTATATGCACATTGAAAAATCTTTCCAAATGACCCGAAATTATATATATATATATATATATATATATATATATATATATATATATATATATATATATATATATATATATATATATATATATATATATTAGGATGTCGATGATGATTTGGGAGAAATGTATAACCTTTCGAGGAATTATGCAATCATCATCCTCCGTTGTAGAAATGGTTATTGTCATATAAATTCATCAATAGTCCTGATTATGATAAATTCATAAAAACCTCGCTTTTCATCATCTGCATAATTCCACATTTTTCGGCTTCGCTGTCAGTGAGTTTTCCAACTGACAATCTCAATGACCAATCAAATCGAGCTGAATAAAATGCTACTTCAATTCAGCAAATACTGTTTACTGTTTTCACCGTTACAGCCAGTGTCTACATGATGGGTACATCAAACACAGTAATACCAACCATTAGCGCAGATGTGTTAGTTCTATTGATATGATTCATAACTAAATATTTGTATTTCACGTGAAATTGTGTTGGTAGTGGGCGATCAGTGTCAGATTAATTGACTTTGATATACAAACAGTGGCATGTTGGTATTAATTAGTACGATTGAGTTGGAATGGTTTTGTGAAATTATGCAACGTAAATGGATGATTGGTGTGATTATAAATCATTTTATTATTTGTTATTGTTGTAGGGGGCAGGGGGAGAACAGAGTAACGGGATAGGTGACATTTTCAGAGATACTTGAACGAAAATTAATGACTTGAAAATACATAGTCCTATAGATTTTAGATTTTTCAAACAATCTTTCTTTAAGACGTTTCACTCCACCGAATCTGTTTCGAATAAAAATTCAATAATTGTTTTATACTTGATACTTCCATTCACAGGCCAGAGCCTTAATTGGAGAACAATGATCTCGTATCAAGTTTCGATGTCATTAAAAAATGAATAAAACTGATCGGAAATTCCGATACTTCATATTCTTAACTGTTGATTTAATTATTATCAAAAAATTGAAAGTGTGCTTGTTTTCCTTTTCAGGTAAGTTATCTTGAGATTGGATTAACAACTCAATATGAAAAGCAGAGATCTTCTCACAAAGTTACTCTTGCATAACCTCAAAAATACTGATCTTCGACACAAAAGTAAGTTTATTTCGTTAATTAAAATGCATTATTCATTATGAAGTTGGTGTCAGTGATTAGGTGCCAATGATGACATTACTATCCACTGTATATTGCATCTTGCCCAAAAAAGTAATCTCTGTGACAGAAAATAGTTGAACCAAATTCTGAGTTCAAGATGGACCTAGATGAAATTTTATTCTATAAAGGAAAATATGTATCGTTTATCGAGAGAGCCCATTTATTGCATTATGTAGCAAACCAACAGAGATAGAGGTATACAATCTGAATACAATCCAGAAATCATGTAATTGTAGAAAAAACAATATTGTAACTTCAAATATCGAACGCTATTGTATTCATAGAATACGTGTAGTTGGTTTTACGCGGTACTTGGCTTTCGTTGAGCTACCGCTCCTCAAAATAGTATGGTTATGCAAACCTATCCATAATATTTGTGTTTGTTATATTGGTATAGACAACCTCCAACATTCTCAAATACAGGTATAACCTTTATTGACGAACATCTTCGTTGTTTCAACCTACTAGAAATACACAACCTAAAACAACAAATATTTCAACATGCACAGCACTAACCTAATATTCTAAAGTTTCATGCCGCTCTTCGCCTGAGTTAGTTCCTACTCTCCCATATTACTACCACTTCACGATTGATGCCTTTGTACACCATTACGCTATACACTCTCCATCTTTGCAACTCATGTCTAATGTACATTGTCGGAGTATTGTTCGGGCCGATGCCGTAGCACGCGGATAATGCCTCCCCCGAGATATTGAACCATGGAGGGATCGAACCCAGGTCTTGAGGCCCATTACCATGTATCTTCCTGAGACTTGCGCTTGTCCAGCCATAACCGTCTTCCCATCTCCCATTTCCAACCTTCCCCCCCACCTCCACCCTCCATCCACAATTCCTTCTATACAACCCCTATACATATATCGTATATATACTATTGTCTTAAAGTTAAAGGGTAGCTGCAGAACAATTTCAAGATACACGCGTTGTGATTGGTTAGTCAAGTCGTGTACAGAATTGAATTAAATAAATAAGAACGGAACGACAAATGTATTGTTAGATTTTTTGATATTGTATAACTATTTCTACGTTCTATTTGTTTCAAATTGTGGAAATATCCTTTTTATTTTTGTTATATATACCAGACCGAAGAATAACAGGAGAAATGTAATGGACATAATGTTTGGTCTGAGTATAAATACAATTGTACTGATCCGATACAAGAAGAAGTTGAACTGGAATAATAATACATATACATCATAAGATATTTTTCATGTATAGTTTCATCTTGTTTATTATTATGTTATGCTTACTTGAGAAAATAAAAAAAACTCTGAGAAGTAAAAGTAACCAACGAAGATAATAATCCAGTCAAGTTTCGATATTTTTGTCCAGACCATCGAAAGGAATCGTCTGGCAAATATTTAACATGTAGTTACTCCCATGAGATAACGTTGGATAGAATTCAACACAGTTACAAGTTAATTCATCCAGATAGGGTATTCAATGAGAGACTTCAACCTAAACACTTCGGTTAAACCGTTACTCTATCATGATTGAAGTAATACAATAGAAGTTTAACCTGTTGTTAAGATTCAACTCACTGATAAGTCTTTTGTTGTCTCTATATCAAATGATTGGTGATTGTTTACACGGAGTAATTGATGATACAATCTTCAGCAGCAAGATTGAACGTTAGTACTTCTAACACATTTACATACTATGTACACTTCAAGTGAAAAATGAAGAATGAAAGTTCACTCCATACAATATGTAGAGGAAGTCTCTTCTATTTTCTTGTATTTCTGATAAAGTGTCAGGTTAAAAGTAATGTATTCTTCGAATTAGATTTATTTGTCACAATAATACAATCCTTGTTCAAAATGGAACAAAGTAGATCAAAATGGAACAAAGTAGATCAAAATGGAACAAAGTAGATCAAAATGTTGATGCAAATGCGAATAGAAATGAATGATTTATAATGAAATTCATATTGCTCGACTAAGAAATTGTGGCATGAGAAGTTATTTCTGCATTACTATTATATCGAAACTGTCTTGCATTCAGGGTATGTAGCTTTGTGAAACATTATACTTGTTAGCTGCATAGAGAAGTTTTTTATATCGGGTTCAACGACGTCCTGTACTGATCCTGATGACTACGATCTATTGACGTCGGTGAATGATATATGAGATGATGGGATGATGAGATGAAGGTATTTTATTATATGTTTTGGATAGAGGGAAAGAGTCAATCATGACCTGTTGTTAAGGAACCATCCCAGTATTGACCTGTACCACGAAAAATATCAGGATGCCAGGATGGTCGAGCATGACGGAAATCGAACCCCGGTCTCCTGAATGACGGTTCAGTGACTCGGCCACTAGTCAAGAAAAACTTTCGAAAGAAACAAAAAAGTGATTCCAAGCAATGAATACTGGATGAGAATATATCAATTACAAAAAAAAAACTTGAACTCAAAATTTTCTTTTCCGAGTTCAGTTTACTCAAATAATATTGACATTCAAATTATTCGAAATTTCGAAAGAAACAAAAAAATCATTTCAAACAATGATTACTGGATGAAAATATATCGATTACAAAAAATAATAAAACTCAAACTTTTGTTTTTCGAGTTCAGTAAACTCAAATAATATTGAGATTCAAATTATTGTTCCTTTCACTATCCTCATTAATAACGTTCATTCCACTCAAAAACATATATTCCATTTGTCACTTGATTATAATAACAAATCGTTATGTCAAACGTTCACAAAGGAAATCAACACTACCGTAATAATACCTCATAGAAATTTGGTTATATATTTTTCATGACATTTTCTTTCCCGAAAAACACACACACACAAAAAGAAATAATAAAACAAGTCATACCACCCGCTGTCCTGTTTTTGTGAGAGTGTCAGTCTGTTCGTAAAGAAATATAATGATGACATCATTAAAAAACCTTATCGTCGTTCTGTAAAAAGGAACAAGGTGTTGCAAGTAATTATAATGGGTAATGACGTCACCGACTGACTGAAGCCGCATGTGGGCCAGCTGCACGGAGGAGAGGGGGGAGGGGAGAGAATTTCGTGTTTTTGATAAGGGCTATTTTATTTTGATAGATAGTCGTAGACGACATGAATATATTATTTTGTGCATGGTTGCATGAGTATTGAGAACAATATCGACGGTCAGATTAAAAGGTACAGAAAAGGTGAACAACGTTCAATTTTAGCAGTTTATATATCGAGGATAACGACGCACTGACTACGATATATTGGCGTCGGTGAATGATATATGAGATGATGGGATGATCAGGTGAAATGCCATTTTATTATGTGTTTTTGGATAGTGGGAAGGAGTCGGTCGTGGCTTGTTGTTAAGGAACCATCCCAGTATTGACCTGAACGACAGAGGGAAACCACGAAAAATCCCTGTCAGAATGGTCGTCCGATACGGGAATTGAACCCCGGTCTCCTAAATGACGGTTCAGTGTGATAACCACTCGACCATTGTCTCAGTATTTTCGTCATCTATCCGAACAGAAGTTTTCATTGGTTTTCCCAAGAATGGGAGGTGATTAATAATAATATATTTATTGTCTCTATTGAGTTCACATTACAATAATTATATAACATGCTTTACAATATGTTATTGAAGGATGTTGAGATATTTAATTCAAAACAATGGATTATGATAAGTTGCAATTCTTGATTAAGATAAGTCTGTACATTTGAAACATATCATTCACTGAGTAATTTGAAATACATTCTAGACTTACGTTATCATGTAAACATATATTCATCAGAGGAATAATGAGCTTCTCCTAAAAAAAGTTTTTTCAAAATTAAATTTTGAATATTGGAAATGATTTCAAATTTCTCATAGCTCCTTGTAATTAATTATACAGTTCGAATTTTGAATGACGATTACTGAGATGGTTGTTTGGCAGCATGCCACGACCACTTCATTCTGACTATATTCAACAATATTTCATTATGAGAAACATTCTCAATATTTCACATGGTTCATCATAGAAAATGTTTTTGCTTTCACTTATTTTCCACACAATTCTGAAACAGTGTTTTTGTTATAGCTTTTTTAAAGTTATTCCTCGCAAATCTTTCAAATGGCATATAACTTGAGAGAGAAAAAATAGGACTTTTCTCACTCATAATAGGCAAACGCCATTCTACAAGGTATACGTAATATATTATATGCATACCGTATATATATATATATGTAATAAAAACCACTAGCCATATTTCAAATCACTCCCTCGATACTCATTTTTTACACCAATTTTTAAAAGCTTCTATTTCTTCCGACTCTTCTTCATTGCCTACTCGTATTTTCTCCACATTTTCTTCATCTTTATATAGTTTCGTATAAGAATGTAAAACAGTGTATATTTCCTTTGCCTCCCCTCCCCTTTCCCTTTCAGCTACTTCCCCAACCTTCATACTTTTTCTCAGTCTATTTCAAGGATCACTGTAAAAACTTAACGTACCAAAAGGGAATCCAGTTTAGTACGCAGCTAATATGCCTTTCAAATTTCATTTCACCACCTTTTCTGATAGGTTTTTACTTTCTACTTACTTGGGTTTGGGAAATAGAAAGAAAAGGAAACCGAATAAAATGTTCATTATACAAGAATTTTAAGTGCAAGTTTTGAACATGAATGCAATAAAACAGTGAACTCTTCTCTTTATAAGATGTAATGGTATTATACAAAGGATTCCTTAGAATGTCTGTTCAAAGTAAACTGTATTCACGAAGAACCGAAACAACTGAATTTAGAACAACTGGAATTTTTGTTATGGAAGATGGAATTCGACAATATTCTATAAAATAATTTCATCTGAAAATATATTCTGTATAATTTCATTTGAAATTAGGGAGAATGAAATGAAGTGTTCACTGTTCGTATTGTGTTGTTATGAAAATGTAATGATATTATCACTCATAAATTACAATCACAACTATATTTATCAAAACATTCATACCTCGGTACTTCATGTGATGCTCTTTTTATAAATATATTTTAATGTAAACGCCAAACATTCACAAAGAGCTAAATTTCTACTTCATAAGTTCAACTATATAATACCCATAGCATCTATATAAGTTAGTTTTCAAATAAATGAATGATCATCTTAGTAAATTCTCAGTGTCAAATTACATATATATTCCCTTTGTGACGAGCCAATATCAAAAGTTATTGTGATTCTCATCAATTTCTATTGTATCGAAAATATTGGAGATAATAATTGATTGAAAAGCTCATATTATTTGTCACTTCGACCAAGTATCGTTGTCAGTGAATATACTCTTAGCGCGTGTGCTGTGACCTGATAAGTTGATATCAATTTATTCCAATTTTTCAACTCCATCCGCCTTTCAACCCAATTTTTACCATAAAACCAGAATACATGAATGTAATAAATTAAATTTGTATTCGACTTTGGAACCACTCAAAAGAAAATTTACTATCAGAAAATTCGGAATATATAGAGGAAAAATTGGGATAATGTTTGTATTTAATCTATTTCATGATGAACCTTCACCCGCTCTATTCCCCTATCCCCTCTCATCTTCCCCCTCACCTACTAACGTATTTTATTATGCACTTTCTGTGCGACTCACTTAAATATATACGAACATTCTCCTTCTGTGACGTCATCCGGAATTCTTCTCGTAAAGTCTGTAGTCTTATAAATATATTATTATAATAGAGGAGAAATTTCAATTTCGCTCCTGTTGTTATAAATATAAAAAAAGAGGAATACAACGAGGAAAAAAACACACGGAAGAGGAAATGAAAATATTAAAAATGACAATAAAAAAAATTGGTTGAGTTCATATTTCTTTTTTGGTAGGTGTGACATTTTTTTCTATCGAGTCTTCCGTTTGGAATATTGGCTTGTTTGAAAATGTATTGAGAAACCATTTCAGGAAGAAATTCTGATGAATAGATATAAATTCTTCATTGGGGATATTGAGTGAATTTAGCGAAAGAAATATTTTCATTGTGTGGATAAATCGACTGGGAAAACGCCACACTGAACTCGGTTCACAATTGGAGTTTGTCCTCGAACAAGCGGAAACAAAAGTAAGTTTATTTCTAATTTCACAAATATATAGTTCTCCTATTTTATTTCTCTTTCTATAACATTCAAGAAATTAAGCACTCAAGTCTCCCAAATCAAGGATAAGAATGGCAATTAGAATCTTTTGAACGGGACTCTCAAGAGCGATATTTCAAACAAGAAGAAATCCAATTAGCATACGCCTAAACTCATTCAACGAACTGTGAATGGTATAAATACATACTCACTGTGAATACAACAAACAGAATTGAAATATATTGAAGTGTGCGGATCATTTAATTACGTTACATTTGAAAATAAGTGATTCAAAGTATAGATACTACACAAATCTTTTTCCGGAAATTATCTAGATATACTTCACGTTACTAGTAAATTTTCTATCGTGTTATAGGCCTACCAAAGAATAGATGAATTCAAAACGTGAGACACTGATCAGGTTTCGAAAATTCTGTTTTAAAGAAATGATTTTTCGTTCTCATAGCTCGCTCATACCTTAAAATATATGTAATATATATATATATATATATATATAAATATTATATAAATATATATATATATATATATATATATATATATATATATATATATATATATATATATATATATACATACATACACCGTTCCCTTTAAACAGTCGATGACATCCAAGAACAAATAATCAATTGGTTCATATTTTGATGCCATATTTTGAGATAGCTGAAAAATACCGATAGCTGAAACCGGTACATTATCTGATAACTCAAATGATTATCAAGTATTTTCGCTTTTATTTGAGGATTAGAATATAAGGTCAATTTCTCACATAGGATTATCAATGACATTTCGTCCCGGATCCACAATAGTCATCGTCAATAGCCAGGTTCGACACACCTGATTGTTCAAGATCATTCATAGGAGAGACGGTCGATCGAATCCTGACATTCACTGAGAATTTCGTTTTACAACATAGTAAGCTAATAAATATGATGATATTATATTCTACAGGAAACAAGCTCATTCATTAAAAGTGGTTTTTCTATTTCTGGTGATTTTAACATTGTATATTATTCAAGGCTGTGCATCTGGTCAATGTGTATTATGTGTACATCTTAGAGATGATTGAGCTCCGTTCATTCATGTATAATGATGCAAATAAATTAGACAAGAAACAATTTTGAGAAAATGTGCATGATGAAAAATGTTTTGGTGACCTCTTTCCCTTAGAAATAAACACTCTAATTTATCATAAACACTGATTTTTGGATCATCCAAAACGGTCCTCATTTAAATACTAAACTTGAAAGATTGTGCATTCATGAATTTTGAGTTTAAAATTGAAAATCAGAATTCAACAACAGTACATCAGGATGTAATTTCCAAAAGTCAGAAAATCGAAATAGTACGAATACTTGAATATTCGAAATCAAAAAATTCCTATGGAAAGTAGAAAAATCACAAACTATTTTCTCGAATTTGGAATCGTTCAAGATTCGATATTCAAATCTTCATCTAAAAATGAGAGAATAATTTAATTGGAAACTATTCAAACAACGTTTTCACTCGAAATACCATCATGTCATTGAAATTCGTCTCTGATCTCGGGTCTGATTACAAAACAACTATCAAGACGATTACGGGAATATTTAATAATAATATATGCATCATCAACCGTTCTGTGCAGAAGTTGTAGAACTGCATTTTTTATCCTCTTTCAACCACAGTTCACACTTGGTCCTCACAGACTTGATGGCAGCAGTCAGCAGGATATTATTAGAACACACTCATGATTCATTTCAATTATACTAGGCAAACGCAGAGTATGCGTTGTGTGATGAGCGAGGTATATATATGAAGTAAAATTTAAAACTATACACAACTTGATCATATAAAATATACTTCATTCGATACCAACGAATCCAAGGAGCCGTGGATTTATCACAGTAACATCTTTCTGCTATTATTTCTATCTATTTGATGAATGAAGAAAATGTATTACATTTTTTTTCGAAACGGCTGGTTCCAATTGCATACACATTTTTAATTATGTGTATCACTTCCGTTTCTACATTTGAGGAAAATTTGAATCATTCTGGTGAATTTTATAATCCAATTTTTTCCGCTCACCCTGATTTTATGTGGTTTTTAGAAATTTTGAGATGATGTTTCTGAAAATGGTCCAACAGATTTGAATAAAAAACCATACAGTTCCAAGTTGGATGAGTTTGCGTATACAGAAAAAGTTTCATGTCGATCGGTCAAACCTGTGCACCTGTGCAGTGCCTACAAAAAAAAAGAAAAACAGAGACAAAGCTCCGTAAGAGTGGGTTCTTTATGTTGATACATCTTTAATTTCCGTACCTACAATTGAAATCGTCACTATCTTTATTATTTCAAGATAAGAAGAATTCACCTCCATCATCCTGATCACAAAGATCTAGAGAGGAAAACGATCTAGAAACACTATGAAAACGCCATATGCGTTGTGAGATAAGAAAAATATTCATAAATATAGAATTATTCGTTTCAAAATGCATCATAATTCCGACCTAATATTGTCCCGCTTACCTTATTGGTCTGTATTTAATGTGTTCATCATTCAACCTATGTGGAAATGAGAAAGATACAGCAACACAAAAAACCAACATAACGAATTATTCGATTTATGCTTCTTGAATATGAATATATTCTTGAAAATTTTGACTACATTTTCAAGGTTCTAATTAGAACATATGAATATTCCCAGGAGATATAACTTACATAGCTATTTTACTCGAGAATAATTAAAATCATTTTTTAATTGCGCTTCCAAAGAGACTACTTATATATACTTTTTCAAAAAAAGTTCACGAGCAGCTTGTTCTCTTCGAAACGAAAAATAGTTTGAAGTTGGATAACTGCTTCATACTCAGTGAATGTTCCGTCTTATATTTTCCTCAGCATTAATATTTAATGATGAGTTTCTCAAATACACAGTCATTTGTCTATATCCTACATATTTGTTTACAGTGCAGTCTGGGTGTTGAAGTTAATTGGTTTTGAATTAATACAATGGGGTGGTGGGATCGCCCTTGTGGTACCTCGTCCGAACGATCCTACTTCTCATCCATAGTCTTGATTAAGGAATAATGATTTTGTATCAAGTTTCGGTGTTATTAGAAAAAAAAGATCCGAAGATTGAAGCTAGTAAAATAAGTTCTCCTAACCAATATATTATTACACAAACTCACATAAAAGTGAATGGTTTTAAAATGAATATATCGAAATTGATTTCGAGTACTGCATTTGATAATTGGTATAGTATTATTGAGATCGCTATTGTGATGTCATCTCCAAACGATACTATCTTGTCACCATCATTCTTAATTGGAAGAGTAACAATAATACATTAAGATGCGATGTTTCATTTTGTCTTGGTGAATGAATGAATAGCTCCAAGTCCAGTACATACCTATCCAGATCTTCATTATTTGTTCTTAGAGATAGAAAATCCCATTTCTACATTTTTTTCAGAAACGAAAAAAACGAAAATGTATCCAAACTATCCCTTAAGTGTTGAGTGATTTTGAAATGCTGTTCATAAATAAATTCGTATTTCATTTTGGAGCAAAGAAAACGAATACCCCACACTGTATTGTGCATAAACTCCCACAGATAGATACTAAAGCTAGCCAACAACAACAACAACATAAGCCAGAACACTTATTTCCCACTATGCAGTTAACGTCAGTTAGTCCCTCGGTTAAATTCACAGTTAACTTTTTGGACAACAAGTGTCCTCCCTGTAGTCTCATTTATATCAATTGTACGCATCAATGTTGAAAACAAAGGGCGAGAGTAAAGAGCGAGAGAAAAGTAGGTTAGTATATAAGAGAGAGAGAGAGAGAGAGAGAGAGAGAGAGAGAGAGATATCTGCGTGTATGTTAGTGATAGAGAGTGAGATTGAAGGATGGAGAAATATCGAAAGAGAGAGAGAAAGCAAGAGAGAGAGAGAGAGAGAGAGAGACAGAGAGAGTGAGGTTGAGAGAGGGAGAGAGACAGAGAAGAGAGAGAGAGAGAGAGAGAGAGAGAATATGAAGCAAGAGTAAGGGAGGAAGTGATAGGAGAGAGCAGAGGGAAAGTTTATCAAGCGAGAGAGAAATAGAGATGAAGGGGAAAATGTGTAGCGAGAGTAGAATAGAGAAATGAAGAAAAGAGAGATTATACAAAGCGAGAGTGAGATAGAGTGAGAGGGAGCGATGGAGATAGTGGAAGAGAGAGTAAAATGAAGAACCTCATGTTTATTTAATTATCTAAACCTTACCTTATTCGTGCTTATTATTCAGTTCAAGTCGCCAACGCGCATTTATGAAACCTAGGAGATTAACAATGTTTTACTAGGGTTATACGGCTTACATGAAATATTTTTTAATGATAAACAGAAGATGGCAATTGTGACAAAAACCAACTTCACTTCATATTACTTGTATTCGTGTATGGTACTCTAATAGTTGTGGATTGGTTGTGGGTATTGTGAAGAAGACGGTCGTCTACCAAAATAACAAACAAAAATATGACCCTCACGTTTTCAGCGTTGGTATTTCAAGAGTGACGAGTTATACGATTAATAATACAATCACATTTTTCAAAAACCAAAAATGGTCGAATTTTTCTACAGATAGGAAGGACTTTGAAATTCTATTGTCGATACGACATTCTACCGTGGGTGGACAAATATTGAATCTCGAATATACGTGAAAACAATAATTACATGCTATGGTGACAGATACGTTTAGAGAAATCCATGCCTAATGCGGGACTCGAACCCATGCCCAATGTGGGACTCGAACCCATGCCCAATGTGGGACTCGGACCAATGCCCAATGGTGACTCATGTTTCTATAACGGTGACTTGACTGAACAGCAGAGGGCGACATCAGTTAACGTCAATTACGAAGAAAAACAACAAAAATTACAAAAGAATGTGCTCATGAAGTCATAATTTTATCTGTTCTAAAACGAGAATAAATTGGCACCGAAATATTGACTCGGTAATTTATTGAGTGTAATGAATTATTATTGTTCACTTCCGGTTATTAATGTCGCCGAACTTTTTTAATGATGGAATTATACAAAACAATATATCTACTCAATGATAACGTATTAAAATGCATTTAAATATCACAAACGGTTAATTTTTTGACAGTTTTGTGGGATGTTATGTTGAGAATTCAGTAACCACGCAACTCCAATTATAGCGATTCGCCAGGATTTATTGCTACACCAATGTTAGAATTGCAAATCTCACTTCCTCTTCTACACAATATTTCCAGTTCACATGACAGATTTAAGTGGGTGAGAAATCATATAGATAATATACGACCATCTCCATGCATGTGTAGATAGAGCCAATCTGTGTAACATGGTATGCCCTGAGACTACATTATCGACCCATATTTCTACTATTGTGAATATAGAGTGAAGTTGTGTCAACTTCGACCACAGACTATAGAACTAAACTTCGACTTCATTTTCGACCGAATTGGAGATCGAGACAGAAAAAATTGATCCTACTGTCATTAATAATAATGATGATTAACCACCCCAACATCAGCTAAATTATAAGGGGGTACACATGAGTGGGCAATAATGAAAAGATGACGTAAACGCTTACAAAAGTATATGCTCACAGTGGTACTGTACATCCCGTCTAGCTTCAATAGTCTATATTTCCATAGGTGTGCGTCTTGCTGAAAATTTTTGCATCAAATTTTGAAGAAAGAAACATGTATGAAATATTTTTGACGTGGACACGTCTGTGAAATAGACGTCTCTGACTTTCAGCAAGATGGAGAGATACAGAGGGCGAGATAGAGGGAGAACGAGAGATTGAGGGAGAGTGAGACAGAGAGAGAGAGAGGGAGAGACCGGGCATGTTCATAATGCACAGTGGATTCACAGATACTGGGGCCACACAGGGTAGAAAAATCCTCGGCGTGAAACAAGCGCCACAATCTACGTAATAACCACATCCGACTAAGTTACTGAAGAATATAGGTTGCAATATGATATACTTCAAATAATACATATCAAGTTCACTTGGAATTTTTCTCGTGATTTTTTTCTCGAATAAATCGAGACTTGATACAAAATCATTGTTCCCATTAGGAATTCTTCAAGTAGATGTGTATTTCAGTTTCAGTTGGGATTTTAATGTACCCAGAGATTTGGATGTACATAGAGATTTGGTGGTAGAGATTTTTCAGTTCGATGATTCGACAATGTTTCGATTTTCATATATACTCTCACATTAGTTCTATATCGTAGGAGCCATCCCGATATTCGCATAAAGATTATTCTCGATGAACTGACTAGAATTTCGAAATTATAGTCAGAACAATTATTACAAAGACTACAATACACAAAAATACACAACTTAATACATGAAGAGATGAATAAAATGCTTCTATCAGTTGTACTATTATGGGTAGAAATTTCACAAATAGATAATACACACATTGTTTTCATCTGTAATATATATCTTCATACAATATCAATTATACTTGAGTGCATCATACAGTCTTGAACTTAATTGAATTGTATTTCCTCTCAGCTTTGCGGGAAAGCCGCGTGTCAAATTGCTGTGTCGATAATACAGTCTACTACATTATGATACATTATTGGCGTCTGTTGTTTATGACGTCGCGGGTAACCAATATAATGCGAGAGACGAGGAACTGTGGAAGTGATGTGTTATCAATAAGCTCGCTCTTGAATTATCTGAAAATGGTGTTATAGGTATATTGTTTGAACTGTATAGATAAGCGAGAATTTGAATTGAAAGAGGGGGAGAGAAAGCGAGATAGAGAGCGAGAGAGAGAGAGCCGCCCCGGTGGCTAAGTCAATTATCGCTAGCTGTAGTAACTGAAGTCACCGTTAGGCGTTGGGCATAAGGCATTGGTTTTTGTGAACGTACTTTCACCTATCATCACTTCATCATTTCATTATCACCCGCTCATTCGTACCCCCGTATAACCTAGCTGTTGGTGGGATCGTTAAGCAGCATTATATAAAAAAAGAGAGAGAGCTCTCTCTCTCTCTTTATTTCGCGGCTTTCGCGGGAGACACGTTTTTTGACAAATCACTGACAGAAATTACTTGAACCATATACTTACTTGAATACTTGACCTATTCATCCACTATCCAAGTATACAATAGCTATTACTTGAACTTGAGCTGACTCGATTTAAAAACGAAACAAATTGAAAACCTGAAAACTATTCTCATTTTCTGATGTCAATTTATTCGATCTGAATTGAGAAAATATCATGATATCGTTTACATTAATATTGGATTGGCTGGAGTTCGATGAATTTATATCTGTTCTGCTGTTCAGATTCTATACATCACACTTTACACCGAAATATTGCATACCGATTAAGTATCACTAATACCAGGCTTAACCACAGTTGAAAACTAGGATATTATTATAACTAGACTCTACAAAAAATTGTCATTTTCTTATAGATGGTTATTTTACAACTTATTGATACAGGCCTAATTCCGAATGTTCTCCATTTCTTTCTACCTCAAAACCTAAATATCAACAAGATAATTTTCATTGTATTTCTCCTAATAACTTCCCGACGCCAGTTCTGTTGTCGACGTCGACGCCGATGTCTGCACAAGAGAGTGTAGACACGATAATAATACAGTGCCGCAGGCGATGAGAAGCGAACGGCCGGAAACCGGAAATGCTCGGAACTTGTTTCTATTTCAATACCAACTCAACGGAAATAAGCATCGCGTATTCAGCAAGTACTATAAAGAGAAAAAACGACGTGAAAAAAAAAAGATAAGTAAGTTGTTACTCGGTAAGTTTATTTGATTATTATGATAAATGAAATTGTATGCGGAAATAGCAATTGAAATGAATCGTAAAAGCATACCTGAATGTGGTGGAGGGCTCTTTAGCTTACAAATGTACAGTCACAAAGGTTTTCTTTCTCTTTTATATCCGCAATTCTTTGAATATGTTTTCCAAGTTTCGATATTCATTTAGTGAAGAGTAACTAGAAAGTGGGAAGCAATCGAAGTACCAATCACTGTTATGAAATATCACTTTTATATTTATTATAAGTCTTTCGATCCAACAATGTAAATGAAAAATGAATCTTGGACACATTTTATTCAAAATAATAACGGAAAAAACACATCGTAAATAGAATGATATCTCGAAATATGATGGAATTTCGAAGAAACGATACGACCAACCCTTGAACAGTGGACTAGCAACATTTCCGTGCGACAATGTTTTTAAAGAAATATTGCATGAGTTGAACAAAAAATGAGTTTCATTCATGAAAAAATTGTAAATACATGATATTGTTGATTTGTTATGTGCCAAATTTGAAGTGTATACAATCAGTGTTAACAAATATAGGATTCTCACGTGAGTTCTCCTAAATTTTGAGAACAGCTTCTGTTTAAATAGCTTCTTCTGTAACGAAAGACTCAACCCTCGCCTTATTAGTATCATCAAATAAACTAGCTATAAATGGGGTCGTTAAACAACTGAGAATATCTCGTTGTTCGAAGAAATATTCAAATAGAATTTGTTCTATAATTATTTTAAAGCCAATTATAATTTGAGGTTTTTTCTAGTGAATTTAGTTATTAAGTATATAGTGAATATGAGAGATCAATTTGATGGGATCTTGAACAATTTGATGAATACTCTTAAGAAATTCATTAAAATTCTCTCGCAGGTGTCCTGAAAATAAAAGTTGGTAGTAAAACGAGTAAGTTTTTCTAGTTTTTTTTTGTCATAGAAGCTTTTATTATTACGTTCATGCTCAGAGTACTGTTAACATTTCATCCGGATTTGAATTTTACTTACGTTTGCTTTGTAATTGAAGTTGTTAATTAGAATTTCTAGCGTCATGAGGATTTTAGAATTCACATCTGAACTTCTTCACGTAGAAGTTTTTTTTCGGAAGATCTTCTCATTTATTTTGACTTGCATCACGATATTTATGGTTTAATCTCTTCTTGATATTTTTATTATAGTCTTATTGAGATCGTGTATTGCGTTCTCTATTTTATGTCTGGGTTATTTACCAAATATCACTGCGAAAGTCTAGGTAGCGGGCCTACAACATCTCTGATGTTTTTTCTTCATTTCCAAGATTTATTTATGAAATGATCGAAGATATTTATTATTATTTTCACATTGAATCCCTCTAGATTTCTCAATTTTAAGAAGTGAACCTTGTATACTTTGATTATAAACTTAGATAGTTTGAATGAAATTTTGATTTGTGGTGTCAAAGCTATGGATGAAAATTCATTTCAGGTCATGGTATGTAGAATTTTTTGGAGAATATATTATATAATGTGAAATCCATATTGTCTAATTTCATTTACATGAGAATAAATTTTCGATCAAATTTCACGTATTCCATTGATCATATATCGATCGTTTTTCTGATACTCCATCACAAAAATGTCTTGGTTCATTATTTTCACGTCAAACGGACATGATACGATTCATTGGAAACAAGTGAGAGGTCCGATGAGTCGACATTGATTCGACTTTCAAGTATACTTTTATATTAATGATATTATCATTATTATTATTATTATTATCATACAATTATAATAATTGCAATTATGAAGTTGATTTGTTGAGTAAGTAAAACATTGAGTTCAATATGGTGTCTCTTTAGTTTATTCATAGTCTTCTTCTACCCGTTGACAAATCAAAGAATTCGTTTCAATGTTTCATTAGTATGCGAGTATACCTAATAACGAACCGTGCCGTGATTGATGTAGTTCCCGAACTTTTCATAACTTTCCTTCAATTCGGTGTAAAAAAAAGAATCTTTTTCTTCTAGATCCCTCCTGTTGTTCAACTACTTTACCCAGGAAGGAGTGTGGGCGTATAAAGGGAGGAGAGGGTTGAGTGGATAAGGTAACGCTTTTTGGGAAAGGGGAGGGGAGAGAGACATAGAGGGTGTTAGACGAGAGAATTCAAAAGTGATTTCCATACCAACGAGCTGAATATAATTAAGTTCTTTTCTGACTTTATGTTCTTTTTTGTAAGATCTTTGTATGTGTGTGCTATTTTTTGGGAATCTTTATGGAGTGAAGCTTGTATCCAGAAATGTATTCTTGGGGATAAATAATCGGAATTATATGATTTACAAAAGAATTCATATCAGAACGTAAAACAGTTAATTTTATAGTTGAGATTATATTATTGTCACATATACGGCAATCTGGATTTCTGTCAATACCTCTGAACGATTCGAGATTAATCAAACTTCGAATTTTGATATATTATAATGTGCATGTATTGATTCAGTATCAATGAACATCGGTTGCTATTTTCAATGAGGACTATGCTATTTTCAGATAATAATAATAACAAGAAAAAAAACAAGTACCCGAGAGCATCACATCACTATGGTCTAGATGGGGAAGACAATATATCCAAAATCCCACCTTTCAACGCACTTATGTGACATGGCTATAACGGTGAGCTCGTTAAGGACGAGTTTTGAAAAATTCCAACCTCAAATGAAAAGACGTGATTGATACAAACTCAAGTGAAAATAAATGAACCAAATGGAGATCAGATATTCCTTTTAGTTATTAGCGAATGCCGTCAGAATGCTTTTTGATAACTTTTCAGAGTTCCAAGATTCCTTTGATTCCTTCTTGACTGGTTTTGAAATATTAATTTTGTAATATGTAGTCTATGTACTTTCTGATTCGTCAGGGCGTTTTCCAACTTTATCCTCGTGAAAAAATATGAGTTCATGATTTTTAATTAAATTAAATGAATTCTGTAATAATTTGTCTCGATGCACTACAAAGGATTCAAAGCTATTGAGAGATACGAAAATGTCTCAAAATTGTAAACATGAGGACAATAGAGTTTATCAGCATGAGAAACTTGAATGGGAACACGAGGAACATGAATGGGAACATGAGAGGAACATGAATGGGAACATGAGAGGAACATGAATGGGAACATGAGAGGGACATGAATGGGAAGACGAGGAACATAAATGAGGACATTTAGAGGAACATGAATGGGAAGACGAGGAACATAAATGAGGACATTCAGAGGAACATGCATGGGAACATGGGATGATTCTACAAGGAGTTGGTCCTGGTCTGTCATCAAGAAATCATTCCAGTATCAACCTGAACGTAAAGTGGAAACTTCGGTCAGAGTGGTCTACCTTTCGTGAAATCGAACCCCGTTCTCCTGACTGACGGTTCAGCATGCTAGCTACTGATCCACCTGTCTCAATTTATTCCTCCAATAAATCTTTTCTCCACATGAACGAATATCGACAGATATTGCACCCTAAACAAACACATTTAGAAAAAAACTGCATAATAATGAACTTGCATAATCGTTCTTGACATAAACTAGACTTTAATCTCTACTTGAATTCAACAACCACACCGTGCATGTTGAGTGCATTATATCGACCTCCATAAGTAAATCGTAAAAACGTTGTTTATTAAAACCATTTATCTTGGCGCATTTTAATGAGTGTTTCACTGATTATTATGGTAATTAAAATTTACAAGTAATGCACAAGGCGCTCTGACGTAAGCAGCAAAGAAAAGTAGTTATTTATTAGGCATAATTTCGTTAGATATTTAACTTTATATACGTAGGTATGATTCTGAATTATGTTTTTACATGATTTGTACTTGGATTATTGTGAATTAAATATTTATATGTTGGAATAATATAGAAGTAAATGATATTCATTTGATTATATATGTGGGAAGATATGACTTTTCAATGGGTGGAGTCGACAAGCTCACATCATTTTATTTTTCTTTCTGTCTTCTAACATACGTATATTCGGAATCAAATGAGCCTATATTTATATTATCAAATACATATACACATTTATTTGTACTTGAGTACTATGGGAAGTAATTTTCATGAGAACAAACATTCAATACACTCGAATTTGATCTTTTATAAAGTCCATGAGAGTTGATTTAGCGCAATGTCAGTTTTTTGATGATAACTTATGAACGGTGAAAGATCTCATCACATAATTGTCAGGCTTGTACGCTTGAAAATGTGTATGTTTAAGCGTATACGCCTGACAATCGGGCAATTAGATATAAATAGTTATTACTTACACCATTTTGAAGGTATCTAAAATATCTTGTCTCCTCGTTATCTTATAGTTATACCTTTCAAAAGTTTCAGCAAATAACTGATATTCCACTAAATCGACTTCCATGGACGTATTCAAATAAAGCTGAATGTATTTTTTTAATTTTTTCATTCTGAGTCACATGTCTCTTCAAAGTTGACCTGTTGACCTGACCTACTATTCATAAAGCCACATCAAGCCCGAACATCGATACTCCTGCAGAGTAGCTTTTGTGTCATTAAATATAGGATCAATTTTAATAGCCTGCCATTTCTGTTTAGTGAATCTATATGTACTCTACATAATATATTGAATATTTTCTGAAATATCGACTCGTTTTAATTACAACAGTCACGTTGAATGTTGCATTCAACATTTTCATATTGCTGTAGAAGTCCTGTATGAACTAATCAACAAACTTGGCGATAGTTATGAGGGAAGAAATAGTCACTCATCAAGGCCTTTGTGAATACAATAGACGAGTAGTTGATGAAGTTACTTGAGAAGTCATCGTGAAGTCATATATGAAGTCGTTCATCATTCCTCTACCAAGAATTATGAAATTATAGTATAAAATCATGACTAAACTTCGAAATTCAAGCTGCGTTTACATATTTCGATATTGTAGTTAGTAGTTCTTTATCGCAGATTACCATATCGGAATGGAATGATTCATATTTTGGAATATTGAATAATGACACAAAATAACTTCACGATTTCAATTTCAAATTTCAAATTTCAAATTCAAATTTCAATTTCTCATTTCAAAAACTAATTTGTTCAAACCTGCACCATTAATTCATCTCGTGATCGTCTGTTCCGAAGCTCTTGACTTGAAAACATAACTTTTTTAGAATTTAAAAATTCACATTTATAGCAATGAAAAATCGCGTGTATAATTGTAATATATATTCACGTATAGTTTCTGAAAATTCTCAATTGTACATTATTTGTGTCATAACCAAGGTTTACTCAATCAAGTCGGAGTTATTACGAATAACCGATTGGATTATCACAAAACAAAACTCCACTGCTAATATAATATATTTAAAAGTTTAAAATATCGGCAGTCAATCATGAAAAGAACGGTCGATAATAAAATGACGTGACACTGTTGCCTCTCATAACAATATGGTATCAGCGTGAATCATCCGCACTCGACACTCTAGCAATAGCGAGATAACAATGGCAACCATGTAACATGCTCACAAGTACTGATATGCAATTCAGATTCACATGCATACTTCAAATAGGTACACTTCAGGCCACTTGTAACTCACGACACGTATATAACGAACTTGTATTCAAAAACCTTCAACCACAAAAGAGTTGCATTCGAATTTTTCGAAGTTATTCGTGAAGTCATATATGAAGTCATTCATCCCTCCTCTATCAAGTATTATGAAATGATTGTATAAAATCGTTATATAAAAAAAGCGTTTACATATTTCGATATTTTTGTTATCAGTTATTAATTGAAGATTCATATTCTTCAATTCATATTCTTTCTAACTACAGAGGGAATCCATGAAAAACCTTTGTAAAGATGGTCGGCGGCGGGGATCGAACTGGGTTCGGAATTCCCCTTGCCTGCCGGATCACATGAAGTGAGCGCGCTAACCACTACGCTGCATGTGCCGGTTGAAGATTACTATCTTGGAACAAGAAGGTTCATATTTTTTGTATAATATAAGTAATGACAAAAAGTTACTACACATCTTTGAATTTTCAATCTTTAAACTCATTTTAAACACTAATTTGTGCACCATTAAAACAGAAATTGTACCTGCATGTATTTCACATTGTTAGAACGGTTTCAGTAAACTTTTCAAAATGGAACTCAATTCAACAAAATATCAGGTTTCAGCGACCAGTGTCAAATTCGAATAGTATAAAAATCAGTTTTTTGTGATGCATTCAAGATGGTAAGAAAATAACTATTCAGGTTACATAGAATAATGTTTACGAGTACACAAATGATAGGATACCGTTTTCACCTGTTAGAATGATGATTCATTTCAATTCACGTCATTCTGGAAATCTTCTTTTTGTTCTGTTATTATTTGATATTTCTCATTTTTACTTCTTATCTGGTATTTTTGGGTTGGTGAGATCGCTTTTGTGATGCCTCGCACAAATGATCCTGAATTATCGTCCCTTTCATTAGTTGGGAAACAAATTTATGTCAAGTCTTCGATGTTATAATGAAGAAATGTTCTTCTGTACGAACTCTATTCATTTCAAACGAACCTTCTCTTCATAATTCCAAACAAATCTTGTTTTAACTGAGTTGTATACGCACTTTTCGTTCCCAGATGAGTATTTGAAGGCATCATCCAAACGGCAGCATCATCTAGACAACGTTAACTTTTCAGTCAAAAACCTTCGATTGTTGCTATGTTTTTCTTCCAAGAAGATATCTTTATTATTTAAAGAATATCCTACATATCCTCTCTATCTGTTCTGACTGATATCTCATGAAGTTCCACCAGAAAATGATATTTCATTCAATCGGCACGAAATAAAATACTAAGAGTTATTCTGAAATCTAGTACAGTAGCTAAGATGAGATATAAGGATGCATTCGGGGTTTTGTGATAGAAACGTATAAATTTCACCACATGCTCAGAAAAATTAGCCCAACAAAATAGGCTACGGAGGACGGCGGATTTCTCAACCGTTTGGGGGTGGCGAGGGTGGCAATTTAGGGGTGAGCATTTATGAAATAATTTTTATCTTCAAAGGTGTTTCTGATATACATATACTTTCTCGTGAACTATACTATAAATAAATCATAAAAAAATATTTTCAGTCGAAATCAAATTAGAGGACGGATAAATAACGATTTCATTGACCTTTGACCTTTGTTTGATATAATTTCAATAGGAAATGAAACTGCCCGTGTGACCATTTGTTTGAAAGCTGAAATCGGCCTGAATCAGAAAACATCAACATCTTGTAGGTGTGTTGACCTTTGACCTTTAAATAATAATTTAATTGACGATTTGTATGTAAATACAATATCAATTGTGTGGGCAATATACATGAACTATTCGGGGTTTTGAGATAGAAACGTGAAAATCTCACCACATGCCCAGAAAATTTTTCTCTACAAAATGAGCTACAGAGGACGGCGTATTTCATAACCGTTGGGGGGGGTGGCGGGGGTGGAAATTCGGGGGTGGGTCGTTGGAAACTGATTTTTACTGTCAAAGTGGTGGATGAAAGTTCATAATGTTCGACCCGAATTATGCTATTAATGTAATGTAGAAAAATAATTTTTGATCCAAAAAACCTCTGGAACGTGAGTTGACCAATTGATTAACCTTTGACCTTGCATACGTAATGATTTTAAAACAACAGCAATATGCCCGAGTGACCATTCGTTGGAAAGCTTACATTGCCCTGAATCATAAAATATCAACATTATCAAGCTATGTTGACCTTTGACCTGTAATTATTCATTTTATGTATCATTTTATTGAATATACATACTGATTATGTGTAATGCCAACTTGAGAGCTAGTTCATAGGAGAAAATGTACAACAATAACCAATTATTCAGTGTAATGTCTATGTTTATCACATATATGTCTGAAGACGGGTGTATATAGTGATAACACCTGAACTGCAGTTCATTTCGGGTTGAGTTGTCACCAAAGTATCATTAAAAAATCGATTTGTTATTCCGTTACGATGACAAGTTTTATTGCCACAGGCAATTGTCTTCAAGCTATATATAGGCCTATATATATGTATATATATATATATATATATAGATAAAATATATATATATATATATATATATATATATATATATATATATATATATATATATATATATATATATATATATATATATATATATATATATATATACTTCCTCAATGGTATAACACATTACTATGCAAACACTCGTTACAAATTATTTGATGCAGGGACGATAAAAAAATGTGTTCACAATAAATAAATATAATCTCAGAAGATATTAATAATATTGAAAATCTTCACACCTTCAACAGGCGCATTCTGCTCCACATTTACACGATAACCAACATTTCTGACCACTGATCATGCAGATGCAGCTATCCGTGGAGCAGTCATCTGTGCATTTGCAAACAACAAATTCATCACAGGAAAAGATCGCCTCACGCCCTGTAGTCAACACTGGTCGCCACATCCCTCCATCTCCTTTCTTCCATCCCCATTGTGAAGGATTTGGATACATCGCAAAGGCTTCTAACGAGTTACCCCAGTAACGTCCAGCTTGGAGAGCTGCTCTTAAGGTGTGCAGTCGAAGAGCGTCTTCTGTCGGTGGAAGACTTTCCATTGGTTCATCCATTGACGTGAACAATTCCATCCTAGATTCGTCTACAGACGATAATTCACTCGTTCTGTAACTGAACTCTTCAAAATGCTGGGGGAGTACGCTCAGAATATCGAAAGGAGTTAAGGTTTAGTTATTGTGACACAGAGCCAAGGAATCATCAGGAATGCTTCTGAGGACACCAATGATCTGATGACTTTGACACCTTGCAACCACGAAGAGGCCGATACAAGAATGTTGCTACACATGAAACATACTGAGCAATCTGTCGTTATAAGAACAGTGGACTCAGATGTTGTGGTGCTTTGTGTAGCTTTTTTCCAGATTGCCCCAGCAGAGAGATTTTAGTGGAGTTCGGTGTTGGGAAAACCACCGTATGATTCCAGCAACTGATATTGCATCACACCCGGTAAACGCGTGGAAGAAAGGAAGAGCTCGCGATCTGTTTGGTCCTAGTGTTGCTGCAATATCAGTTTCTGGAATCATACGGTGGTTTTCCCAACACCGAACTCCACTAAAATCTCTCTGCTGGGGCAATCTGGAAAAAAGCTACACAAAGCACCACAACATCTGAGTCCACTGTTCTTATAACGACAGATTGCTCAGTATGTTTCATGTGTAGCAACATTCTTGTATCGGCCTCTTCGTGGTTGCAAGGTGTCAAAGTCATCAGATCATTGGTGTCCTCAGAAGCATTCCTGATGATTCCTTGGCTCTGTGTCACAATAACTAAACCTTAACTCCTTTCGATATTCTGAGCGTACTCCCCCAGCATTTTGAAGAGTTCAGTTACAGAACGAGTGAATTATCGTCTGTAGACGAATCTAGGATGGAATTGTTCACGTCAATGGATGAACCAATGGAAAGTCTTCCACCGACAGAAGACGCTCTTCGACAGCACACCTTAAGAGCAGCTCTCCAAGCTGGACATCACTGGGGTAACTCGTTAGAAGCCTTTGCGATGTGTCCAAATCCATCACAATGGGGATGGAAGAAAGGAGATGGAGGAATGTGGCGACCAGTGTTGACTACAGGGCGTGAGGCGATCTTTTCCTGTGATGAATTTGTTGTTTGCAAATGCACAGATGACTGCTCCACGGATAGCTGCATCTGCATGATCAGTGGTCAGAAATGTTGGTTATCGTGTAAATGTGGAGCAGAATGCGACTGTTGAAGGTGTGAAGATTTTCAATATTATCAATATCTTCTGAGATTATATTTATTTATTGTGAACACATTTTTTTATCGTCCCTGCATCAAATAATTTGTAACGAGTGTTTGCATAGTAATGTGTTATACCATTGAGGAAGTATATATATATATATATATATATATATATATATATATATATATATATATATATATATATATATATATATATATATATATTTTTTATCTATATATATATATATATATATATATATATATATATATATATATATATATATATATATATAGGCCTATATATAGCTTGAAGACAATTGCCTGTGGCAATAAAACTTGTCATCGTAACGGAATAACAAATCGATTTTTTAATGATACTTTGGTGACAACTCAACCCGAAATGAACTGCAGTTCAGGTGTTATCACTATATACACCCGTCTTCAGACATATATGTGATAAACATAGACATTACACTGAATAATTGGTTATTGTTGTACATTTTCTCCTATGAACTAGCTCTCAAGTTGGCATTACACATAATCAGTATGTATATTCAATAAAATGATACATAAAATGAATAATTACAGGTCAAAGGTCAACATAGCTTGATAATGTTGATATTTTATGATTCAGGGCAATGTAAGCTTTCCAACGAATGGTCACTCGGGCATATTGCTGTTGTTTTAAAATCATTACGTATGCAAGGTCAAAGGTTAATCAATTGGTCAACTCACGTTCCAGAGGTTTTTTGGATCAAAAATTATTTTTCTACATTACATTAATAGCATAATTCGAGTCGAACATTATGAACTTTCATCCACCACTTTGACAGTAAAAATCAGTTTCCAACGACCCACCCCCGAATTTCCACCCCCGCCACCCCCCCCCCAACGGTTATGAAATACGCCGTCCTCTGTAGCTCATTTTGTAGAGAAAAATTTTCTGAGCATGTGGTGAGATTTTCACGTTTCTATCTCAAAACCCCGAATAGTTCATGTATATTGCCCACACAATTGATATTGTATTTACATACAAATCGTCAATTAAATTATTATTTAAAGGTCAAAGGTCAACACACCTACAAGATGTTGAGGTTTTCTGATTCAGGCCGATTTCAGCTTTCAAACAAATGGTCACACGGGCAGTTTCATTTCCTATTGAAATTATATCAAACAAAAGGTCAAAGGTCAATGAAATCGTTATTTATCCGTCCTCTAATTTGATTTCGACTGAGAATTATTTTTTATGATTCATTTATAGTATAGTTCACGAGAAAGTATATGTATATCAGAAACACATTTGAAGATAAAAATTATTTCATAAATGCTCACCCCTAAATTGCCACCCTCGCCACCCCCAAACGGTTGAGAAATCCGCCGTCCTCCGTAGCCTATTTTGTTGGGCTAATTTTTCTGAGCATGTGGTGAAATTTATACGTTTCTATCACAAAACCCCGAATGCTTTGCCTTATCTACTGTACTAATTTGTTTGTTCTGTTATTATTTGGTACTCTCATTTTTACTTCTTATCTGGTATTTTTGGGTTGGTGAGATCGCTTTTGTGATGCCCCGCACAAATGATCCTGAATTGTCATCCCTCTTATTAGTTGGGAAACAAATTTATGTCAAGTCTCCGATGTTATAATGAAGAAATGTTCTTCTGTACAAACTCTATTCATTTCAAACAAACCTTCTCTTCATAATTCCAAACAAATCTTGTTTTAACTGAGTTGTATACGCACTTTTAGTTCCCAGATGAGTATTTGAAGGCATCATCCAAACGGCATCTGGACTACTTTAAGTTTTCAGTCAAAAACCTTCGATTGTTGCTATGTTTTTCTTCCAAGAATATATTTTTATTATAAAAATAATATCCTACATATCCTCTCTATCTGTTCTGACTGATATCTCATGAAGTTCCACCAGAAAATGATATTTCATTCAATCGGCACGAAATAAAATACTAAGAGTTATTGCGTCCAGCACTATACTATCCTGAAATGTTGTATCAATGCGCATGCAGTCAGCGATATCAGCAAAAAGGTGAGCGCATGAACTAGATCACGGGATTGTCAAAGTAACTTTAATAACTTTAAAGTTTGAAAAGAGAAAAAACATCATAGACCTGCATTATATAATAATCTCATAGTTGAGAATGTAGAATCTATTTTCTTTTATATCTCTGAAGTTTTTATAAATGTGTTTCTAGATGTCCACGTGCTGATTAGTATGTATTATAACTGTTTTTTTCAATGTTTTTCGATGTGTGGTATCAATATCTTCAGTTTGATAAATCTTGAATTATTTTTAATGTGTTCAGTTAATAGTTAATGTTCAGTTAATGTAGTTCAGTATGTTTTTAAATATTCAATGTCAATGTGACGAATATATATTTTGACTGTCCTTATACTTCATAGTATAATTCATAATCTAATAATTGATAATTTGTACTGATCAGTAATAAAATGCATAGCTGATGTTTACCGTACAGTAATCATCAGCTAGCATTTCATTACTGTAGTGTAATAATCAGCTACAGTGAAGAAATGCCATTACACCGCTGTAAGCACAATTATTATTACCGAACAATAACTGAGACAGATGAACCAGTGGCATTCAGGCACCAGGATATGATTGCCACCATCATGGCCCATGTTCAGAGACGTATTCCCGTGGTTGATGTGAAATTATGCTTTATCTCAATATTTTCAATTATTTTCCATTGAGTAATTAATATAGAGTTCATGAATAGTTCACCATACCTCTTGTACAAAGCGAGAATATAAGCACAATAATGGAAGTTGTTCATTTCTCATTGAATACAAGATCGTCAAATCGTTGCCGTGACCGAAGACATGTGACCACTTATTTCCCTCCCCCCCCCCACTAATTTCCCCTCCCACACTACAACCAATCTCTTATTTCTTCCACATCGTTTTACTGGCAAAGTGAGTTCGATTTTTTTAAAGTAGGAGTAGGTTTTTTAGGTAATTTTCATATAATCTGTGGTTCGTGCTTATAATATTTCCTGCTTGCTTTTCTATTGAGCTTTTTTTTGTATAGAATAGAAAAGCTATTCATTATATTATTTTGTGTAAATACATGAAAAATTAACGTTTCTTTCATGAATTCGTTATTCAACGAAGCCAAAGAATTTCAACGTTAATTTTAAAATATTAATGAAGATAAAAATGCAATCTGTGAAAGTAATGAAAAATTCTTAATTATTCCTGGGTGAATGGAATCTTTTATAGAATGTAATTACGCACTGGGACGGACATACCTTGCCTTATATTGAAAAATAAAATTTCAATCAACTAATAGTACTTTTGATAATGCTGAAAGTATCAGAAATAATCTACACATTCATCTCTATTGAACATTGTTTTTTGATATTGTGTATGTATTATATTTGTTCTACGGAAGCTTTCGTTAAACTCCATAAAATTGCTTGGAGTGAACCAAGTCTCGATGTTTCTATCTATTGCTGCAGCACAAAGTTCTATGTTGGTCTGATTAGGTAGAACCTGGTATTTAAGTTGAATCACTTGCAACGTTATTGGTGAAAACACATATTTCATCTCATCTCCATCTTGAATAATATCAACGCTTACATTTTTTACTCTTCATATTTTCTCATAATATAGAAAAATAAAAAATAAAGGAAGAAGGTAATCCCAAGTAAGCAGATTTACGTAGTCAAGCACTAATCTTAATTAGGATTCCCAATTAATTAAAAATAACCTGATTCCCAGCTTTGATAATGATAATAAACGTATAAAGCTGAGATTACTCCAAGATCCCATTAAAATACACAACTACCCCGTTATGTATATACTACCAGTACTACCACCATGCTGGCCGGGTTGCGTTTAATAAACCCTTTAGGCGCATAGAACGGGTTGACACGATAACTATAAACAATTACCGACACGAACCTGGACACGTGGTATAGTTAAGAACTTTAGAAGGCGGTGACTAAATTTGAATATGGAACACACGTTTTACACGTATCTCTTACTGTTACAAGCTAGTGTTTCAAGTTTGAACAGAAATCTGAATATATTTATTATTTTCTTGAAGTTTATGGACCAGTCATCTTCAGTATTTTAGAGTGATGAAAAGGAAATGTCCGTGGCAATATTTTAAGGAACCGCCTTGGTATTCACGTGAACAACGAGAAAAACCAGGAAAAATCTCTATCAGGATAGTCGACCATGGCGGGAAACGGAAGGTGTAGCGTGCTAGCCACTGGTGCATCGTTATATATGAAGGTATATCGAAATATTATTATATCGAAATATTACATCTACTGAGAAAGTCCGAAATATTCTAGATGGTGAGATTCTAGATATATTCTGGAAAATAATTGGTGGATGAGGTATTCTAAAAAACAATGATAATTGAAGCTTCAATTATTATTTCATCCTAGCTGTTGGTATATACTAGCTCTCTGAATGATTTACGTATACTCAACTTTAATTGTCAACTGAAGCAAAACCTATGTTGAATATAGCATCTCTTCTTGACGAAGGGTTGACTTTAGTGAAATAGGTCGGATATTCAAGTTTGAATATGTAGAGTATAGTTTCCTAAATGGTTACTAAGTTACAATGATTATTAGTTTTCATATCTCTATAATAGTTGAAAAGTTATCACCACAGAACTGAATTCTCTGTCATTTGGCTTGGAAGAACAACAATGAAAAGTCCCGAGTTACGATGATTATTCTTTCATTTATTTTAGAATTGGTATATGTAGTAAAATTGTGTATCAGAGGAAAAGCGAGTTGAAAAGTTCCTTCCAATACTGAAACGTGCAATTACTCGAATGTTTTGCTATACAGACGAATTTCTTTCTCCGATGTGGAAAAAAAACATTTGTACAACAAAGTATTGAAAAATGATGAGAATAATAATTCAACGTTTGTAGGCCTGTAAGCTGGCCTCAAAATGGATATACAATACATATTTTCAATATAAAGAATAACAATTTCTTATTCATAATGTTTAACATATTAGAAATTAGAATAAATAATTAGGATAAATAACGATTCAAATACTCAAGCATCCTTCTGTTTCGTCGAACTATATTATTCACTACTTCGTTATCAGTTCTATTATATATGATTTTTTCAATAAAAATCATGTGCTCATGTTATATAACAAAATGTTAATATATACAATTACATTATGAATAATATTCAATAAAATATGTTCTGGATGCAAGCGTGTTCGTATTTTTACCTTTATTATTTTTCATTATAAAATCAACCTCAATAATTTCCATTCCATGTTTTCTTATCCTCTTGTACGTACGTTAATCAGAGATTGGAAATTTCATCGCAGATTGTAGTAATTATACAAGTCTCTAATAACTCTGATCAATCATTTTTCCTGAAGATATTTTGTTCATGTTCAAAAAAATGTCGTTTTCCATATTGCAATAGACTATCATTCAATTGATAATAATCCAATTAAACACTGTGTACTCAATAAGACTGCGTCGGTACACCCAATACCTATGAATATGTACATTATTCCAACCATATCTCACAGTTTTTGACAATATTCAATTTCATTTGATAGTCAGAGAGTTGTTTCAATTAACACATTCTGAAGATCGTTGCAGTGTACAAAATACATGTTGTAATTGGTTAATATAGCCGCAAACGATTCATTTGAATAGATAATAATATCAAAATGTTTGATGAATTTTCAATTAGGTTCCAATTTGTTTGAAACGCATCCTGAAAATTTCATTATCATTCCAATATAATGATCATTCTCATATCAGAATTCACTCACTCCATTCCAGCTATAAATTATATCATCACACACTCAGCGCTCGGCTGTTTATTTTCACACGAAAGCACACGCTCAATATTCATAAAAAATTACACTCTGTCTCATTATCATTGAATTGAAAAATGGAACTCACTCCCTTTCTCAATATTCGAAAATCGAACGATATCTTTCAAACTCAATATATATTAGAAATTGAAACTCGCTTCTGCTTTATCCATCGGTGTGACAGTAAAGGATTCACTTCTACATTCAATGTCAGCACTTCATTAATTTCAACACATTGTCAATATTGATAGCTTGCTCGTGTCATTGCAATATACAGGGCTTTGTGTAGAGTTAATAATTGTTTGATGACTTTTCTCTGGATTTCCAAAGCCTTGTTGATAACTTCAAAAGAAAATACTTCTTCAGGGCTAGCAAAGGCATTAATTGGTAATTGATTTTCTACTAGCTGTTCGGTGGACGTTGGTTAGAATATTCGGGAGAAAATTTGAAAATAATGTCATAGTTGAAATGTGAGATATAATTTGAATATAATTACAACTCCAAAGTGAAATATGACAATATTTAGAATAATTAAATTGTGATGATTTTCCAGGGGTACCTATACCAGTAAAATAGTACGAAATTGAACAGAGCCAACCTCAAACATTCTGTAGGAATTGGTCTGAAATTACTGACATGTTCTATTGTGTTTCCTCACTCCATGTTGAATAAATTGAAAGATACAATATGTCTCATTCACGAATATTAAATGTACAATCAAAATCTGATGAAATAAAGTGAACGAAAATTTTATAAAATAGTGAGAATATGTTATCGTTGCTATGCTTACCTTTCGGCCATACTGAAGTGACATATTTCTTCCTTGGCTTTCTTCCCATCTTGGTTGGAGTGACAAAGAGTCACATTTTTGTCCTGCAAAAGAGAGAAATTATAGTACACACATTTTTGTTATTTGTGTAGGTTGTTAGGGTATTGATAACACTCGTTTGTTACTATCACATGCATCAGAGTGCATGCAAATGACGCACTGTATGTGTGAATATTTAGATTTCCCTCATACAAGTTTCATCTCATATGTTTTCTCCGTGGTTGGTGGATACTTTCCTGCCCTAGTGGTATCACATATAATCACACACTTTTCACACTCTTAAAATACATTCGACGTGTTTGAATTGAAATAAATCCTGAACCAATTTGGATTTTTCATTCATAAATCAAAACTTTCGGAATGATTTTCTTTCATATTACTAATACTGTCCCCAGTGCTTCAGTTAATTACCATAACTACTATTGAAAATGAAAAATTATAATTGGTGTATTTTCTGTATTACAGGTAAGCTGTTGAACCAAGACTCATGATCAACAATCAGCGAAAAATGTCATCTTGGAACAACGTCAAAGAACACTGACAAAGTCGAATACAAAACGTCAATGACAGAGAGATAATACTGAATGAGTGAGTTTGAGTGGTTATTCATCAGGGCCCGACATACAAGTTACAAAACACAACATGATTATCAAAATTGGAATTATATATTCCAAAAAATACACAAGTAGTTTTTATAAAGAAAGTGTGAATGTATGAAAATATAATATTCTCCTGAATAAATAGGAAAAGTTCTCTTGAACGCATGAAAAAACTACACATCCGCAGAAGAAGAATAGCTATGCATTGATTGATATAGCGTCTAAGTTATATTTCCAATTTTCGAAATTGGAATTGTCACTAATATTCGAACCAAACTTTCAAAATTGTTAATTATTATGAACATTGTTGCCAATAATTGTTATGGTCCAATCAAACTATATCGAACTTTCAGTGGTAATTCGAGATAACCACATGTACACTATGACTACGTGCATACTACACATACCCCGACATACCCGACTCATAACTATGAGTCTATTGTAACATACAAATTGGGAACAAGCTAAATATGAATGCCCTGTAGAGATATTATGTAGTAGTACATGAAAACCACTATTCTACATTCCGCCAACCCTTCGGCTCAATATTAACTACAATACACACATATATTGTTATGTAGATTCAACTTCACGTTATTAATCTGTAGAATCGTTCGATTATGTGAGATTAGATTGAATAGATTCAATTGGATTATGTTAATCAGTCTCATGAGTTAAAAAATATGAAGAATGCTGGAAATTAAATATAATCAATGGTTCGATATATGACATCTATATATCTATATATATATATATATATATATATATATATATATATATATATATATATATATATATATATATATATATATATACTGTATAAATATATATATATATATTTATATATATATATATATATATATATATATATATATGGTGATTGCTGGAGGTTTCTTTCCTGGCTCAATTGTAGATTCATGATAATTTAGGAAATATACCAGGTTTCGTGGTGAAAAAATAACTCTATTTTAATAAAGTTATTTTTTCACCACAAAACCTGGTATATCTGAATTATCATAAATATATATATATATATATATATATATATATATATATATATATATATATATATATATATATATATATATATATTTGTGTGTGTATATATATATATATATATATAAATTTATAGGCCTATATGTGTGTCTATAGACTCACCCTTTCACTTCATGATTCGATGAATAGCCTTCGGGAAAATGGGAGAGAGTAAATAAGAGTAAATAATGTGTGCTTGTTAAATTATAGGTGGATATTCAATATTGAAGTTTATATGGAAAATGAAGCCAGTGAATTTTTTTATCGGTTTTTTAATTCCACTTTGAAAATAATACTACCCTCTGTAAACGTTGTCCGATATTTGTATTATAAAACATATAATAATATAAAAACAGTAAGCATATTTTTGTAACATCAAGAAACCGATATGCCCGCGAGCTGTGTTTTTATTGCCAACCTTACAATATATTACTGATTATTTCTTTGATTCCGTTTAATTACGTTGGTATATGAATGCCTCTATTTACTTTGTACTTGAAAGAGAAGTTTGAAACAAAAAGCCCCTTTTGGCTATATCCATGAAGGCAACCCTCTACAAACAATATACTACTGTATATAGGCTATCTTTCATATAACAATATAACTCAATAGGCATCTATAGTCTCAACGGCCATACGATATATTTGATTAATAACCCAATTGTGATAGAACATTATATTGTAAAAATGTATTACAAACAATACAACTGTAGAACATTTATACTTAATCATATTCACAAACTCATAGAAACATCGTCATTCTTATAGAAGCCATGTTTATAGGCATATATATGTATATATATATATATATACATAATATATATATATATATATATATATATATATATATATATATATATATATATATATATTTCACGTGTATTCACATGAGTATGATTAAATACGCGTATCTATATATTATTTCATACATTTCTATGTTTTGGAATTTCAATACAAATCGGCTACTAGTAGGTTCGTAGATTGTTTTCATCGAATTATAATTTCAATTAATCGATATCAATTGAGATTTCTTTCTCTCAACATCTGTTCCCTCTCACCGAATCAGCACTTATAAATGTGTATCAATACGGTTTATTTCAATTCAACAAAACCTGGCACCTCCACCAATGAGATACATAAGCTATAATTGCTTCGTCGTTTTGGATTGTATTGTTCTCCTGGAATACTTATATCATTGAAATATCATTATTGATCATTATGTTATCGATTATGATCGTCGATAATAATAATACTTGAATGATATAAACATTCCAGGAGAACAATACAATCCAAAACGACGAAAATTCGAAAATTGAAACGAGTGAATTTTCCTCCTCTTCTTCACAGAGACGAGTGACCCAATCAAATTCAGACTCCACTGAATCAAATTGTGTGTATTAGGAAGAGAAGAATTCAATAATTTCCGTGTGAGGTGAAAATGAATGGAATCAATTGATAATATAAATTAAAACATCGTGATCAAATTGAGGCGTCCTCAGTCTCCTCAGATCCTTATCCTCAGCCGCATCATTCTCCACCAGAGTGATTTCACAGATATATGTAATCCCAAAACTTGAACCGTGTAAAATACGAAATGTATCGAATACATTATCGATGTATATAATATTTTTCGAATATACTAATAAGTCACATTTCATGATGAGAAAGATGAGAAGATCAGTTGTTTGTCACTCTATATATTCACCTCACAGCTTATCATTCATTAAGGCTCATTCACGATTAAACTTAATCTTGAACTTATTCCTTTAACTTAAGGCTGTAAACTTACTAAAATGCTACCTCATTCACATCACTATTCCTACGTTTAATTTCAACCAGTTACAGCATCTCTTTCAATCAGCTGTCACTTGAGCACAACATAACCTGAAAGTAGAACCCAAATTCTAGTGAGAGCTTTTAATAATTTGTTCACAGTTTATGATACGTTATATAAGAAATTATAGAATTATTACAGTTTTGAGAATATCGTAATTCAATTACACAGCATTAAGTCTTGTTCCCAATGTTGTTATGTTATTCTGCCAATATGGCGGTCGACCGTATGTTTGAACTAGGCGCTGATTAGTCGATTCCCACGTTTTCTGTAAACTTAAGAAACCAAGTTTGGAGTTTTCAAACTTCTACGTTACTGCTACTGTTAAGTACCAAGTTCAATGTTGTCGTGAACAGTAACGAGAAATACCGTATGACAAACAATTAGTAAGTTCCTAAGTTTACGGTCAAGTTTGATCGTGAATGGGCCTTTACAAAGAATAAAACTTAACAAATTGTGAATGTTCATTATGAGTCGAGAATATTTCAGAAGATTTTTCTCCGAATGATTCCACAACAATATGTTATCCGGAAAGTCACTGCGATCGTTCATATGTATTGTTGACTCTGAAATTGTTATGACGAGGGTGACTTTCCTTCAATATTGGAACTTAGAGATCAATATTCCGAAAAAAATATAACGATCTATCTCAAATTGGAAGATTTTATTGAATTATTCCCTAGTCTATTCGAAATTTATTTTACTACTTCAACTTCCGTAGTAACCCATCAGAATTTTATATCTCATAAATTTATGGCTTCTTCGCTAGACAAACATTCTTCTGATATTTATTATAGTGTGAAAATAACTATAAAAATAAAAAATATACATTGCCTTCAAAACAATCTTATGCTTGCCGAAGAAAATAAATCCACTCTCAGTGTTTATTGTGTTTATATATTCATAATTGCTTGTCTTGTGTTGGGAAAACGCTACACTTATTGTTATGATGATGATTACTGTTTGTTCAACGGATCCATCTACAACTAGCTCATTTTGAAGATGTGACCAAGTGCAACATAGGCCCAGTTGAATGAGGTTTGCTTAAACGCATGGCGTTTGCACGATTCGATCCCAAACCCCACTTGAGTACAGTTTGTTTTCGATGCAGATCCTTAACTGGCAGAGTGTGGAATCGGAAGGACGTGGATTCAAGCTCGTCCATGTATAGGTTGTGGTAATGTCCTTTCATCTTCCGTCACTTTTTTGTTCCAGCATCATCTACTGATTCATACCAGCATATGGTGATGTCGCCAAGCACCATGAAAAATCAATTTGATTCGAAATGAATACTTCACAAGTGAAGCAAGTACAGAATTATTTTGATTCAAATTCAATTCGATATCCAGATTCAAATTCGAGTCCTCTAGTACGAAAAAATAATAAATATACTATATATTTTCACCCTAATTACCACTAACAACTTATAATCATTCATGTGAACAGAACAAATCAATTCATTTTTCACACATTACATTCATAGATCATTCGTTTTCCGACTAGACAGTAGAAGAATGTTCAAAGCACGGCCTATAGGAGATGGTAAACATGGAAATGCTTTCAGACTGTTCTGCGTATCAAGTGGACTCTGTGTGTTTGAGGGGGATTCACACTGTCATAAATCGCAGCGGGATCACGCGTGAAATGTTACTAGAAGATCGAAAAACATGCCGGATGTATGTACGCTTGCGGCATGCTCAAATTGAATCTGCATACATTTCTCCGATAATTGTTTCATAGACTGTATTTGGATTGTGAACATGTATCAATAAGTCCACATTGTTTCTCGGGTTGTGCGCATGTCAGGAAATTGTCTTCCAGGATTATGTGTATGTTGATAATTATTGTTTGCTTAACGACCCCGCCAACAGCTAGGTTATACGGGGATATGAATGATCAGGTGATTATGAAATTATGAAGTGATGATGAGTGAAAAGACATTTACAAAAACCCATGCTTTATGCGGGACTCGAACACACGCCCAAGGATGACTTCAGTTTCTGAAGCGGTGCCTCAACTGACTGAGCTACCGACGGCGGCTACGTGTATGTTGCTCGATCATTCACTTCTGTGACCTCAAGTGTGCGTACACTTGTTGGCACAGGAAATGGTTTGATCCGGGATAAAATTTGTTTTCGAATAAAATCTACGCATGTTGAGCTACTAATTTTTCGGCTAGCCACCGATACATCGGAGACACATAAATATACGTACACCAAAAATAACGTCCAGAGAGAATATTGTACACCGAAAAACTTGTATGCCAAGAAAAAGAGGATGCACCGATATACCTAAAAAAACGCATTCCATGAAAAAAACGTTACGCCATTTCCGGTTCACGCTATTATCAAGTTTTTTTGGTGTATCGGCGCATCCCCAATTTCCTTAATCCTCAACAAGTTTTTCATAAAGTATGAGCACCTAGTGCATACATGCATATGAATGTATTCTAATTTAGTGCGTATAATCTCAGTTTAATTCTTTCAATGTGCATTTTATTGTTCGATCCTCAATTTCACCTATATTACAAAAGTATTACCTACACATTTTTCCATTATTCCACTTTCCATCTTCTGAAAAATCTTCATCTCACCATCCCACAATCTTAATATTCATTCATCCGACGCCAATAGTTTTAGTTACCATTATAGTGTGTCGTTATATCCAATATGAAATTAAAGAGTAACTGCATGTACTAAGATGAAAATACGAGTGGCTTTATCATACTGAAGTGTTATTCAGGAGACCAGGGTTCGATTCCCGCCGCGGTCGACTATCCTGGCAGGGGTTTTCCATGGTTTTCCTCTGTCGTTCAGGTCTTAATGGGATGGCTCCTCGATAACAGGCCTCGATCGACTCCTTCCACTATTCAAATACAATTAATAAAATAACCCTTCTTCGCATCATCCCATCATCTTATATATCATTCACTGACGCAAATAGATCTTAGTTATCAGTTCAGTTCGTCGTTAAAGTCGAATGAAAAAGAAACTGTTTGTTTTTCTAACAAAATTCATTCCTTCTGACTATTCAAAACCACATCAGAAAAAAACCTTCATCTCATAATCCCATGATCTCATATCATTCACCGACGCCACTAGATCTTATTTATCAATACAGTGTGTCATTACACCCAATATAAATGAATGAAAATACCAACTGCATGTTTTTTTCACAGTCAATACAATATTTCGTATAATTCAAAGTTACTATAAAGCAACAGATTCGAATCTGAAACACTTTTTATTCTGTGGTTTTTCTTGTAAGCTCTTGCTATATATACACCACATACCGAACACAGAACGAGTGTTGTGTGAATAAACTTTACAACTTTTCCCAAGGCTTCTGCACTTTACTCTCAGTGTTGTATAAATTCCCTCATCACAATAACATATCGAACAGTTGGTTCACCTGACAATTCAGGCACGTACTATGGACTGTTCGGAACACACGACCGATAGTGTTTGTTGTTAGGGGGAACTGACGATCGGATTATGAGTTTGATTACTTGTGTAGTAGTTGAGTGTAGTATCGTGGTCGCTCAAAAACTTTTACAGGTACGATGTACTTTTAGTTTTGTCAATGTTACTGTAGACACTAATCCGAAGCCTTAGTAGTCAGAGAGGAATGTGTGTATCAACGTTTTATGCACACGTCAGCTTGCATCGCGAATCAGAGTCCCTCAAATGAAAAATTGTCAAAATCTGAAAAGTAATATGGAAAAATAATATGCCCTGATTATTATTACCTTGAATGTATTCCAGCATAATTGGCGATTTTTTTTGGAAAACCCTGATTGGTCAATACATACATAAAAATTAATATGACTTGACTATTTTCTCTCAATTTTGTTTCTCAATTCCCTCGAAATAATAATTAAGTTCAATTCTAAAATAGAATAAGTTTTGGTAGGATTTGAGTTGATTCTACTTTATGAATTATGATTAACCGTGGAACACGAAATACAGACTTGACATCAAATTTGACGAACACACAAATTCAATATTTTTTGGTACACAAGACGTCGCAATTTCTATTCTTCATCTTTCGTTCTTTTGTCCTTCTATCAATAATCTCCATCCAGGGAGAATTATTCTCAAGAAGATTACCATGAATTGTAAAACTTACTACTGAATACTACCTGCCGCACTTTACAACTTCCTACATTTGTCCGCCTTTTCCCAAGTCACCTTCACGGTCGCACAAGCAATCTGCGCGCGCCAACTGTTTCCCATTGCCGCACTTTACATTTGTCCGCCTTTGTGAAATTACCTTCGCGGGCGCACGAGCAATCTGCACGCGCCAACTGTTTCCCATTGCCGCGCTTTACAACTTCCTACATTTGTCCGCCTTTCCCAAGTCACCTTCGCGGTCGCACAAGCAATCTGCGCCCGCCAACTGTTTCCCATTGCCGCACTTTACATTTGTCCGCCTTTGTCAAATTACCTTCGCGGGCGCACGAGCAATCTGCACGCGCCAACTGTTTCCCATTGCCGCACTTTACAACTTCCTACATTTGTCCGCCTTTCCCAAGTCACCTTCGCGGTCGCACAAGCCCCTTATTACGCCACTCATTGTTGAAAAATACCAACAAGAATATCCACCAGTTGAATGGCAAGAATATTAACCAATCACAATCTGTGTAAACCTACCAGCTCGTTATGTTGATGTTGATTATGGTGACGTTATGTTGATTATGTGAATATCAGTCATTTGGTATTCTCACAAAAGCCTGTACAAACAGCACCAAAGATCTGCAAGAATTCTTCCAATTGATACATAGACTGAAGAGATACAACAAAGACAGTTCACCCAAAGTTGAATTAAGATTCATCCTCACTCTTTCCCCACTCCTTTGTCTATACACTCCCCACACCCTTACTCTGTAGTACTCTACTGAGAGTGCTGAAAATCGTTTCGGTGATTGTGCTACAGCCCACGATAAGACGGATGCTTTCCTGGGTTGCCCGCACAGTCCTTAACTTGACTGCTAGCAGCGCTCTAGAAATGTGTAGCGATCTTTGACGTAACTTCAGGTAATAAAAAAAGGGGTTTGAATCTTCGTAAAGTAAGTCACATGTGACGTACTGAGTATTTCTTCAGTAATTGATTGTTGATATTGCACATTGTTGTGATGATGATGTAATCCTAATTACTACTACCACTATACTATCGAATTGTCATGTTGATCTGACAAGCATGCTATCTTTCTATCTGTGAAACCACTCTATATTTTGTATCATAATAAATATATAACTCGTCGATTCGATTTGATCTGAAATATTTTCCATGCCTACTAACAACGATCACGTATATATACTTCTTTTATTATTTCACCATGCAAATCTATCCGGATGAATATATATATGACGAAAAATATTTCCATTTGACATATCAATATTTTATTCGAGTTTGCTTCGTTTTTCCGCTTGTATATTGTCACACATGAGTGAACTTTCTTACATTGACTTCGCGATATATTACAAGAAATCAATCTACACAGACGTTACATGTTTCCTGGAAAATATAGAATAGAAAAACTTTCACGTCGAATAATAAAACGTGGTTTGTAGTTTTCAGAAGTTTTTTTTTATTATGAGAGTGAATTATTGTGATATTTGTATTTCCAACATGTAGCATACTTGTATTCGCGAAAGGAGAATATCGACTACAGAGTGAATATTGGTAAACATTTCAGTAATGATCGAGAAACTTACTGTATCTTTGAATATCAAAGAATATCAGAACCTTAATAATGAATTCTCTAACGAATGATGATGATATTTATTCCTTTAATTTCAAGAGAAAACTGAAAATCAACATCTCAATTTCAGCAATTGAAATTGAAACTTCGATCTCCAGAGACCAAGAGTCATGACGTAGCCATAAACGATTAAAAAAAATGGAAAAAACGGAAAACCTGGAAAAGTCAGAGAATTTAATGAATCTGGAAAAGTCAGGAATAAGTCTGGGAATTTTTTTTTCCTGGAATTTTACTCAAAATGTAAAAAAACAAAATTTATCAATGAAATACCATTTTTGGTTGCTGCAAATACAAGTTCACAATTCGAAAAAATATTCCTTCAATTATTTTGCCTTGCCTTATTTTTAAATTCCCGCTTATACCTGACGGGGTTTAAAAATTCAATTTGTCGAAACCGGAATTGAATCTGTGAACAATTTTTCCTATATTATAATCGACGGGAAAGCCAAATTTGCAGACTGGAAAAAATATAACTTCCCATCTGGAAAACCTGGAAAAGTCAGGGAATTTTGCGATGAAAAATTTGTTGACACCCTGTGTATAGAAACATCAACAAAACCGAGTAATAATATCTATGTCACAACTCTGATACTGAGTTCGAGTACTGATGGATGAATCGATCAATTATTATTAATGAAATTGAGATGATGATTTCTTGTTTTCTATAAGATCAGGGAAATGAATATCGCCACCATTCATTGGAATCTGATGTCTCTGAACGTTGTATAAATATGTAGTTGTGTATCCAGTTAGAAATTTCGCATCAAAAAATCATTCACTCTCACGATAACAATTTTTTCTTTTTTTTTAATGTTGCTTAACGACCCCACCACCTTCTAGGTTATGGGGGTTACGAATGAGCGGGACTCTAACCCTCGCCAGATCTGACTTCAGTTTCTATCGCAGTGTGTCAGTTGACTGAGGCACGGGGGGCGGCTATATGACTGTTATATTTGTTCTGGCTTTGTTTGCTAACTACATACATATTCCGTAGTTACAAGAATATTTATATGAAATTTGATTCGTGATACTGATAAAATAACTTCCAATAATACAAATAACATTCAATATAAGTTTGTATAAATATCTACTCACTTGTTAGTTTTGTATGAAAAATAGTTATTCTTGAAGTTTAATAATATTTTCTAGTATGATCGAGTTGTGCATACAATTTTGCTTCTATACTCAGAATTCATTCAAAAAAGGATGTGGCTTGGAAAGATTAATATGAGTACTCTTTTTTGTATAACTCTTGTTGTTTCGAGTAGACGAATCGGTATCACGGAGAGAAAAATAATTGGAATGAAAATCAGAAATCAGAAAACTTATTTCAATAGTGTAATGTTGAGCAATGTATTTTCAATATATTGATGTAATGTGAAAAAATATATTGAAAAATCGAAGATATTGAAAATTTGAACACAAAATGACTTACTTTGTATATAATCAAATAATACTCATATATTCACATCTAACCCGTAAGCTCACCAGATGGAATGAGTACACATATGATAAAATTATGTATATATACGCACACGCATTTTTTGTATAGGATGACTACATATTTTTTTGGTATATATATATATATATATATATATATATATATATATATATATATATATATATATATGTCTATATATTCATCATTCTATACTTACTGAATACACACATTTGGTAATTTTCGGATATATATGATAGATATGTGAGTTTCCTTTTTTTCAGAATGTCAACATCCTATACCCTTCTAAAGTTATCACAAAAAATTGATATTTCGATAAATCGACTCCCATGCACTCTCAATGAAAATTATATACACATATTTCAATGAATTATGTACACTTAATTTCGAGTATATTAATCAGTATTTGATAACACCTCAGTAGTTAGTATGAGTTAAAGGTCGAACAATATAAGTTTAATTGGTCTGGAAAGTAAAAAATCTACTTGTTGAATCGTTGAATAGCTTTTGGCGTAATAGAGCTCAGATCCATCACTTCTACTCACAAATTGAGCTTATCTACCAGAACTGATTTTCACTACAAAATAACTCAATAAACTAGTTACAAGTTGTTAACTGTATATACAAGTTGGTGAGGGCTGCATATGACTTTACATTATTAGCAGCTTTTAACATAGCTCGAACTGTGAATCAAGTATTTTGCTCTTGGATATATGTATAATAGTCGGTGGTTCTGATTAATATTCCCATATATGTTTCACACAACAGTTTAGTAGTATAATATTATTATGGAAGAAACTTTCACATTGAACAATAATTTCCTGTTGCTATATAATGGATTACCGGATTCAATAGAGAACGAGATTATCAGTTGCAATGATGGATTATAAGAAAATACAGTTCCTCCAGCACTTATAGCTCAGTGTCAACAAGCTGTGAACCAGAGATGGTGGTAGATCGAAGCTCGGTTCGATTCCCGTCACAGTCAGTCTTTACATGGGTTTTTCGTAGTTTTTAATTCCGCCGCCTAGGCAAATGCTTGGATGGTTCCTAGAATATAAGCCACGACATTTTTTTCATCACTATATAATCAAATATCTGAGGAACCCTCATCTCTTTATCGTATTATCGCGAAGATCTTAGTTATCTCATTAGTTGAATTTTGCAATTTGTAACTTAAAAAATGACTCAGATATTTGACAAGCTTGATAGAAAAATTCGTTTGATCAGTTACCCACTTGAGTGAATATTTGTCTGATACATCTTATATAAATATATGTTTTTTTAAACGCAAATGCTACTTCAACATAGTATTTATCAATCAGCAGGTTCTGAAAAAAAATGCTTTTGATAGAGTGGTGATGGTCTGGAGATAGTCTGGTGATGAACCGATGATAATTAGGTGACATACTATTATCCTACTATAGTACATTTTTGTAGCAACCACTTTGAAAGTTATAAGACATGAGTCCAATATCTGGACTTTTCCAATGCGTGTATATTTGTATCCCCTCTTAAATGATGAGTGTTTCTACAAAATCAAATTTTTGATATCTTCGCCCTCCAAAATTTAACAGAAGACATGAGTCAAATCGATTGAATCAACTCTCGTGCACGTACTAATCGCAAACTTCGCCTCACATAACCTAGAAACGACAAGTAATTGCAAAAATAGAACCTCTCACAGAAGAAAACTCCCACTATCATGCAAATACACAATCACTTTCATTTTCCCGACTTTTTCTGTCTACCTTCTTCCATAATTGATGATCCAGACAATATCTTAATTATTTCAATATGTCATGGAGTTACGGTTTCAGATTCGAACATGACAACTCAGTATCCGTCATATAAGTCGACAGTGCTTTGTGCGGTATGACGTTTTGAAGGGTGGGGGGGAGTTGGTTCGGGTGGGAGATGGTACGTGTAGGGTAGGTGTGGGACAGAAGGGTTGGTTGGTGGTGTGGTAACGAAGATGGATACCAGGAGGCGACACTGTCGTGTCACGTTGACGTGAGGGTTGATGGGCTTGGACGCCGAATAGCGGCGTGTGGGCGGACGATTATTTCTGGTGGGATTCTATTTTGTTTTCGAGAGTGATTTATTGATTTGGTTTATAATAAAAATTATGATTAGTGTTTATAACATGTTGGAAAAATTATTATTCCAATTGTATACCTGTTTGAATTTGATATCAATTCATATGTCAATTTATTTTCAATTAGATCAATTTTCTCGTATTAAAAATGTTGATATAGTTATCATCATTATTCAAAAGTTACTATCGAATGACTGATTTTGTGTGTGATATTTTGTGAATGACTGATGACTGAAAAGAGGAAATAAGTGGGTAGACTACCAACCCCTATCACACAAAATATCATTCATTTATGTGGAGCTGTAGGCTTATTTATTTATTTTTCCATTTATAGTAGATATCACGATCACTAAGCCCATGGCTAAATTCAATCTACGTCGATGATTGAAGGAAGATATGATGGGAACAAGAGATGACATATTTCAGAATATGTGTTCGGAACCTTGAGAAGAAGCGCTTGTGCCTGTTGTCCCCAGAATCCCCCAGAGTCACCCCAGGATTCACTTTTTTCCATAATGAGTAGAAATACTACAAAAAAACCTCTATCGACGGGTCCGTGTTTGACCATGGAGGGAATAGAATCCTGGTCTCCTGTATCAAGATTCATGGTACTAGCCCTTGGCCCACTCTTCCAACGTTGTATAACTGTAGTATACTACGAGGCTTAATGATTTAACAACAATTAGTAACACAAATTATATTTTTCAGAAGCTTTCATATCTCAAAATGAGAAGAGTTTCTCTGATTGTCGCTATTATCCAGTTTGTGAACGTTCCTTTTCCTTTCATGGATTCAGTATACCATTCAGTAAGTCCTCCTATACGCGCGACGCCACTGTTGCTAGACCGACGCATGGAATGTGAAGGGAGGAAAAGGGAGGATCGTGAAGACCAGGTCTTCCTGCTACTTGATAAGGAATTAATTCCTCGACTTGTGACGTGGTTTTCGTCCTGGTCGCCGTGACACGTGACGACTTAAGCTCATACTCGTGTAAATCCTACACGCGCGTTTTCTTGCATACATTTCAACACTAGCAGGCAGCTTGTTACCATGGGGTTGTGCATATTACTGTCGTACTGGATTCCGTGTTAAAAACTCGTAATAATTGATTCAATTGAATAGTGGGTAACAGTGGCCATGTTCGTTGTTAGACGTACCGAATTTTTTTTCATATTCAGTGCTTGAATGAAGACCTTCTATATTATTGAATAATATGTAATATTAAAGAAAGTCTTTCTGAATTTCCAACGTGGGAGTAGCTCCAACTGACAGTTGAAAAACGAATATGGCCGCCGTTTCCAGGAGTATCAAAGTAACCGGAAGTACATGATCTAGTACACAGCTCGTCGTCGAGATAGACCTACATATATACAACTCCATGGCTAAACACTCGAGTAGAGATAGAGGTATATGGGTATTCATGATCTTGGAGTACGCTAAGCTGATTGATTTAGCTGTCATATTGCAAATCCACCAATCAGCGAGAGTGCGACGCGACAGTCGTATGTTGACAGTATGACTTTTCCGCGGTTCGCTGAATCAAGTTCGGTGTTCGGAAATTTGGGTTATCATAACCTACTATATCCAGCGAGCATCTGTCACCAAGTATAATCGAAAGTTAGTTCACGTGTGTTTGATTGGCAGAGTCGAAGGTTAGAGAAATTTCCGGTAGAGGATGTGAAATCATTAATTGGTATACTGCATTTTTCATGGTTAGATGATAGTAGGAAAGTTTGGTAGATAGCTTTAGACGAAGATTTACTTAATCTTACATACCGTAGTCAATACGAATGCGCTGACTATGATTGGGAGATTGAAATAGCATTGATATGCAAGTCGAACACATTATCCTCATTCAATTCATTTTGGATTTCGTCAAGTCTCTATTCAATCCAGTCAATTTTCCCAACCTATTTGAAAGATTATAATCGATTTATACTCTTCAGCTCTTTGATATCTCGATGACGATTTGTCCAAACTAGTCATAGCCACACTTTTGGATCAGTCCAAAACGTTAACGATCTGATGGAGTCAAATTGGTCGTGATTTTGAGTCCAGCATAAGTCATGAGTCATCGTTCATCTATCACCCTCTCATTCGAACCCCTAAACAACACAGCAGTCGTTAGGGTTAATAATAAACCATAATCAATCATCGTAATTTAAAGGCATAATGCAATTACTAGATTAGAATATACCGGTACGTATTTCTTACAATTGCACCCTACTTCAATAACACCTAGCAGATTACATTATCTCCCAATGGTACACGCGTAATATCGATCCAGTCTTATAATTACACCATAATTGAATTATAATCCATCCATACAAGTGGTTCGAAACGAGAATTCAGTACGGAATGTTTTCCAAACTCTGTTTTATACTATGGTATACGTAATGCCCTGTCATTACGGATCGCCGTTCGGTTATTGGCCAATCTGGACTGGCGAGCTGTCGAGTGGTTCAGGCCTGGTGGGGAGGGGGGTGGAGGGGAGGTGGAGGTGGAGGAGGAGGAGGAGGGGAGGTCATATCGGGGTACATAGATTCACGCCAAGCACGAGGCGACGCAAATCGTTTTCAGATTACGACTTAAACCCTCTAATACCTCGCCTAACCTCCCACACCTACCACCCCTCTAACCCCACCCCCCACATCAGTGAAGCTGAAATGACGGTTGGACTGGTAGATTGTCATGGCGCAATTGCGTTTGTGGTCAGCGATTGCATATTCACAGCTGACGTGGTTGAATAGGAAAGTGTGGTGAATTTCGTGAAAGAGGTCTTTAATAATTTTCTTCAATTTGCTAATCAATGGTCATTATTATATCGTGGTGAGAGAGATGATAGATATATTTGAGTTTTGAAGGTGCAAAATGCAAAACTTCGCTAGTGGCAATGTCGGGGTACATTCACCATTGATTTTTTCGATTTGTCCGACTTTCGAAAAATTGGTCCAAGATGTCATAAGTCGAAAACATCACTGGCGAATGTTCCATATTTTCAATAATTCGGAAATGATACAGTGAACAATTTCAAAAAAATCGGGGTTTCTGTTAAATGAGCGTCAGCAGTATAATAACATTTATATTTTGAACATTGATCCAATTCACAGTCGAAAACCGGGCCAGATGATCATTTCAAGGATGTAGGCCAATAATTATATATTTTAGGTGCTGCATAATGAGCGCTGCTCGTTAATAGAGATGAATTCTATATATTTGTGCAAATATAGGTTCTTCCTATTTCTTGGTAAGTAGCTCACGGTTCATGCATATATCTGGTATTCTTCTTCACAATTGAATTCCCTGAGGTTAAATTAGGTGATAAGATCTACCAGCACTTGCGATACATCAATAATAATACCAAGAATGAAAATCTTGACTTTTCAAGCAGAAGGAGTGAAGTATTGGAACTTCGTATCGTGGAATCATCGCATATAAGAGGTCGTCGATCATCATCTGCTACTGAGGGATCATATAAGAGCTTCCCACACTTTCAGATGCCATGTCACTTAGCCTAGTTTTCCATGACAGTGGATAAAATTGCTGTGCTTTTTATCCTGATGATGTAATATCAATATGTGTATCATCGTATAATGAAAGTACGTCGGATATGTTGACTTATGTTCAATAAATATATTATTTGGAAATATTTAATGATTCAATTCAAAGTATATTTTCTAATACAAATTCAACTACGAGTGGCAGCTCCATATTTTTCATACTCTCTGAAAGCTGAAATCGATAAATACAGAATCAAAAAGTTATTCGAAATTGCTATCGAATATCATCGAATCATACTTGAAATGAAATGAAAATTGGAATGGAATTGAAATTGTGACTTGATGGGAGTTCTTATTGTGGATCGAGAGTTTGATAGAATTCATAAATCATTTCTCCAAATGGTAGGAAGTGATATCATCAAGATATATTTCGAAAAGAGGTATCTATTACAAGTAAATTTCGTTACATTTTTGACACTGAAAATATTGTGTTGTGGTTAGAGCATCTTAAACTTCAACATGTGTTTTGAAATCCTTCACCTGAATGGTTATTATGAATATGAAGAGAATTTTATTAGATATTTCTATGAACGGTGTCAAGTAAAATCATTGGAATACCGAATACTGAAAATTAGGACCGATCATTCGACAGTAAAAGGTGGATATACGCTGATAGTGATAAATCAGTAAAACTTATGAGAACTTACGGAAAAGCGCGTTCATATCTCAACAATGACATTCACTGAATATGTTACATTGTTGACCTTTTTTGTTACATTTGGTCGGCCATATTATCATTTTGAAGCACCCTCTGTTTCACTTTTAGGGTCGAAAATGACTATGTTGAGGCCACTGCAAGAACTTTTCTAACTAAGGAATAACATTTTCATAAATTGTATATAGTCTGTAATTCATGTACTAAACAAATTGAGCACATTGGATCTGAAATGATTGTTGGACCGCGTATCTAGTACACCGTTCATTTGGTTTCTTCCATTCTATCTTTTGTCACATTGTTAGACGAGCTTTAGCGAGGATTCAATACGACCTAGGACAATAGCTATGATAGCTATTGTACTAGATTTGACATACTGAAAAAAATTGATGTTCGTTTTCATGTTTTTTTTATGTTTTTTTTCGGTTCTCCACAGGTCAAATGGCTACAGCTATCAACTTCAAACTGTTTACCAAAATGTTTTTTTATATTACTTAGATCTGTATAGTTTTGTGGTATAATTGGGTGATTTTTTTTTTTTCATGAATTTTAGAAATTTCAAAAATACTCATTAGAATAACACAGCGGAAAAAAAAATATTTTGCAAAAAAATGAAATTTTGCGTGAATTTGAATTACATTTTGATACACATTTCTGGGAATTTGACTTGATCGGGTTGGCCATTTTGAAGAAAAAACATAAAATGTGCTAAATTTGTACCACTCGAAGCAGTTTCTACACATTTTTACCCATTACTATCCGCTAGTCCAACAACGCATATATGGTGTTTTCCTAGTTATAAGAATTCATATTTCTCGCAATATTGATTCACTGAACAATTCAATCATCAATTCATTTCAGAAGGCAATGGTGTATTAGCTACGATGGCTGTGAAATGTTGAATTGCGACTTATGAAAGCAGATGTGTCTGCTGGGAAACAAGATTAAGATTAAGCGATCGTCTAGAGCGCTCTGTTCGCTCGGTTCGCTCTCTAGTCGCTAGCATCAGGTGGTAGACTTCCACTGAGCTTCCTAGGTAAATTATCACAACGACTTTACGAACAAGAAGGAGAATACAGTGTGGGGAGTTGTGGGCGTGGATATTTCCTGTAGAACTCAAATATAAACGTGTAAGGATAACATTTGAACCCTTTCTTTCACTGCCCTCTAAAGATAAACATATCTTACGTATTGACTCGTAATCTACTATTGATTGTTGGATAAGCGACGAAGAAGATATCCATTTGGTTCGGATAAGTTTTTTTTTATACTTTTTTTTTTTAGCACAATTCGTATGGGTTGTGAAGGAAAAACGATCCAGCATCACATTCTTATATATTCCAATTGAGTGGGGTGACAATCGGTCAAGCAGATCTCGTAGAAATTAATAAAATTTTGAAAATACCCATTGTCGTAACACTACGACAGTAAAAATGAAATTATTTTGATCCAAATATATTCAATTTTGTTATGTTTGAGGTTAACAATAAAGAATAATGAACAAATTAACAAACATTATCTTACATAAACACACATTAGCGGGAATATGTAGGAAAAAACAACACAATAATGTATGTTCGTGTTGAACATGATGATCAAACTGCTGTGGAATTTGACATTTCAATTAACTATCATAAGTTGAGAATACAGTGAAGTGACGTAATGATACGGCACGCTAGATGGAGTGTGACAGTCTGCTACACGCTTTAGTCAACTGGGCTAATCGGGCGCATCGATCAGATACCATTTTGCACATCTGAAGGAAATAACGTAGAATAATACTAACTTCATTCAGAAGCTACATATTATAATGGTTTTCCGGTTCGAGATGGAACAGTGTGAAATGAATGCATATTCGTAATGTATAACTTGAGAATGATTTGTATAAATTGTATTTCATATTATTCTTATATTTTCAGTAGGGTAGCTCAGAATGTGAATTTTTGGAATCCACCAGAAAATCTTAACACGTCCACCTACCTGTGACTGCCTTGATATACGTGTACCAAAAAGTAACGTATTCAGGAGAGTCGTCATTTAACATGAGTGGAAGTGCCGGGTTTAAGGTGTTTCACCGACTTAACGAGGATTTTACACGAGTTTGCTTCAAATTTCTATTTATTTATATATCATTCAAAACGTGAAGGACAAATTCGGAATGAGATTTGAAACTTGTGGATAACATTGGAACATATGAAGAACGTTAAATACTAATTCCGATATTACAATTTGTTGGTGTTATTAGTATGTTTGAATCCCCTTCTTCTTCTGCTAAATACCGACGAAAAAATTGATACTGAAATATGAAGATGAAGTGATATTTTCATCATACAATGTCTATACTCTGGTGTTATATAATTTTGTATCGAAACAGTTATTAATCAGTTATTAATAATTGAGCAATTTCAATATTTCATCTATTCGAAAAAGTCTTCAAACCTCTGAAAGAAAAAAACATTACAAATTAAAACTAGTTGTCGAAAGCACTTTTTCAATACCTGAGTGTAATTAAGAAGAATTATTCCCAATTTGAAAGGACCATTAATTGAACTGAGAGTAAATATAATCAGCGAATGAATATAAGACATACTTCTACTCTATTCATTATAAATGAAAACCTTTATTCAGAATAAGAATTTACATCTGTTATGAAAAATTCTAAATTGTATACTTGAATTCTGAACGTAATAGAAACAATGCCAACATTTCATTCCTTCTTTCTATACCAACAATGAAAACAATACAACCATTGTGGGAAGAACAATCTCAAGATATAGAGTTAAATTGATTTTAAAACAATACCAACAAGACGGGGTGAAACTCGCTAACAAAACCTATCAATTGAACCGGAATCTTTTATAATATTATATAACTTAGTCTAGCGCCCTCCAGTCGGAAAGTGGTTGGTATATATGCTCGTGAAAGAAGTACCATCTTGGTTTTGAATGCCGTGGAGAGAACTTGAGTCGATGTGAAAAGTAGAACAATAGGGTATTGGATGGTACTGGTCGCCTCGTAAGTGGTAACTCATATTTCCTGCATTCTTGTGGGATATTTTAATACCACTTCATATACAGATATATATATATATATATATATATATATATATATATATATATATATATATATATATATATAATTATAATGTTTTATATATCCACTTTCATTCCAGGGTTGTACAGATGAAACGGCATAGACTTACTTCAGTTTTTCATGAATAAAACTGGTATACTCGAGCAATTAAGACTGATGTATAACCTAGGGAACCTACTGTTGAATATTTTGAACACATCCTTCAAATTCTATATAAAACTTTTTTCCACTCACTGAGGAATAGCAGACTATGCGTTGTAAAATAATGCGATGTATGAATATGTGAAATTTGGTGTGAGGCTATAAATTGATTTATAAATTGACACCTTGATTTTTCATCATGAATACACAAATTCTAATTATAGCTCTTATTTTCAAAAATGTTCAACCATTCAATTCATTGTCTTACGTGTTGATCTTCGTAGCAACTTCCTAATTGAACTGAAATATAAAAACCATAATTACTTCCTACAAAATGGCTGATTCGATTTCTGTTATAATTTGTAGTTGTGTGAATCATTTTCGTGCTCAAATCTCACGTATCAGTAAGCCTATATAGCATATTAATCAATATATAATTCATTTCGAAATATAAATTATGAATTAGATCCATCTTTAAAATCTGTCATCAAGTTGAAATATGTGTGAGCTTACGTTTGCGATTCCTTTCTACATTGTTGACAGATGTTTGCAAAGCAAGTACTAAACTGTGAAGGAGATACAAAAAATAACGCACATCACTCTCGGTTATAAGCTTGAAAAACGAAGCAAATGCTGCAGTATTCGTCGTCAGTACTAAGTCTAATGAATAATGAGTTACTAGTATCATCATTTATCATTCAATGTTTCAGACTTTTAGAGGTAATGGAAATTCTGTTTTAAAGGTAAAGTGTTTTTGTTGACATATACGAAGTATAGGAAGATTTAGTCGTGATAATTGTTACCATAGGAAGAAGACAAAATTGTCGTTAAGAGATGTGTTGGTATGAGATGGTTGTGATGAGTAAATCTGAATAATTAGGCATAGAGTAGGCCTAATCTGTATAAAAATTGGTTAATATAGACCGAGGGGTTAATAACTCCTGAAATCACCTGAAATCACTTGAAATCCCTGAGATCACCTGAAATCCCTGAAATCACCTGAAATCCCTGAAATCACCTGAAATCACCTGAAATCACCTGAAATCACCTGAAAACACTTTTAATCCATGAAATCAACTGAAATCCCTGAAATCACCTGAAATCCCTGAAATCACCTAAAATCCCTGAAAACACTTGACATCACCTGAAATCACCTGAAATCACCTGAAATCACCTGAAATCACTTGAAATCCCTGAAATCACTTGGAATCCCTGAAATCACTTGAAATCCCTGAAATCACCTGAAATCACCTGAAATCACTTGAAATCACCCGAAATCTTATATTTCTTTCTGAACCCTCACATTCGAACTGAAGTGAAGGAGAATCAGTTTTCCACGAAATTCAATTGATTTCCACGAATTTGTTGAGAAAAGGGAGTTAATGGAATATGTGCGGAAAAACAGATTATGGGCTAATCAAAAAGATTGGAGAACACTAGCAGAGGTTGATGAGGATGACCAGTCCAAGTCGCATTCTCAGAGGTTGTAGATAATGGTGGTCCACTCTATCGCACCCTTTATCTGAATTCATGAAACAAACTTTCTATCAAACCATAACCTACTGAACTATTTCAGTATAGGTACCATTTTTGAAAAAAGGATTTTGTTAACTTCGTTTATCGTTGACTATAGTGATCACACAGAGATAAAAATAAATCTTTTTTCCCCTGTGTATCATGAACTATTTTCCTTGAATCAATTTTGATCATTTTATTATCCTGAACTCATTTCCAAATGTAAATTTGTCAATTATTCAAAAAAACACCACTTAATTCCGGTACGGATCAATATTGTGGTAGCCCTCCCTAATAACCCCACTCTGTCATTAATAGAGAAAAAAATATCAATGTAATGTTTTACACGTTATTACGAAAAAAATACAAAAACTTATGATTCAACATCAACTGTTTCTAGTTCTTAATTTAAGTGCCGTTTTACTTTCATCTCTACGTGTGATCTCTGGTATAACTTGTCTACGATATGGTTGTCTCTCCACTTAAAACCAACTAAAACACGCTGAATAAGTCACGGACACGTTACGACCAATGACAACTAAACAAAGATGTCGTGTGTTGAAACGATTTCGTAGTGGGTGATTTTATTTTAGCGTTTTCAGTAAGTCACTTTTATCACGTGAAAAGAATTATTCTTTCTATGCCGAAAAAAACGTGGTGTGTTAATGGGAAACGATGTGTTTTTAAGTGCACAAATTTACAGCTATCAACTGAATATAAACTGAATATATATATATGAATACATTTCAAATATAGTAGCCTCTGCCAATATTGACACACTGCTCTTATCAAACATTTAAAACAATGTATCTTCAGTAAAATATAGAACAATTATACTGTACACATCTTATAAGTACTAATATTAAAATTGAAATGAGCTATTGAAATATTGAACAGTGGATATGGAAGAATTGAAAGAACTCTAGAATATGAAATTGAACTCAATTGAGGATGTGTATATGAATTATCTCTCCATATTTATATTTGATATATTCTTCATATTCTTATAATATGTGAACTTGGAAAATGTGAATTGTCTTCTTGAAATCTGCTCATTTCTGAATCACAAAATTTATGATTATCTCACATTCATTATTGGTAGTGTACATAATTGTAAACATCAAAATAAGGGGAACAAAATTATAACATTTTAGAATAGATGTACAAAAAACTCAATAAATAGCATATCACTCAGGCCCTACCTCTATTTCACTAAATCGATTTGCGTCCTAATGGTTTTCATTATGAAGCACAGGTACAGGATTTATTTTCAATCCATGCAGTTGACAAATATATTTCAAGTACTTAGCCAGTTTGAATTGGTGGTCAAATACATAGCATCAATAGAATGGTGCATCGGAGGTGTAATGTAATTTAAAATGTTAATACAGTCACGTTGGCAATGATTATATATTGATGAATCGTTTAAATGGTGATTATTCGAATTAAGCTTTCATTTGAGCAGATATAAAGTGTTTTTCATGAGCATTACACTGAAAATGGAATTGTTAATCACATTTGATAATTATCCAGTGAATTTTTATCTGCATTAAATCCAGCTGAATATGAATCGAAATGAATTTGATTTTCACAAAACTTGATTGACTCGGAATATATTGCATTGCATCTTCAGACGTTACAGCTCTATGGAGAATAGTTTGTGGAGAAACATCAATCAATGAAATGAGAGAAAAATTAGGAATAATGACTCTAATGAGAAGTGATTGTTTGATTAAAATTGCTCAATTTCCGAACATTAAATTTGCCGAACATAATTAAATTTGGTGTGTGATATAAGAAATGCAGCTACCGATAAAATTTGAAATTTGATTGAACAATTCTCAATATTCAATGTCTTCTAACATGTATGAAATTCAATGGAACTTTGAGAAAAAAATTCTCAGAAATGCATCCTATCTATTCTATTCGCATATTCTTCTATCCCCTCATAAAAATTACTAATTGAATTGCATATTAAAATCATTCCGAATCCAAAAATATAACAAAAATTAATGTGGAATAAGCTGTTATCATTCTTCATCAATAGAGTTACCTGAATAATATCACTATAAATGTTATAATATATCTTCGACATATTGTAATTATATTCGAAAAATGTATTTGGCGCTCAACTTGACACCGCAACTAGTAGTAATAAAGGAGCTTTTTATTCTATCTCAATAATCCTTCTCCGAAAGTATTTTACAATCCGCCCTTTTTTCCCCTCTTTCAACCCCTCCTCCCTTGGCTACTCAACATCGTGTTTCAAATCATATAGACTACAATTTCTATCACCATTATACGAACGGTTTTAATACCTAATAGATTTAATGTACACGAAAAATGCAATAAAGAGGTAGGTCGTGATTTCTTCTGTTTCCAAAAGAGAACTAACCATAAGTAACTATTTACGAAAATCCAATTATTAGAAGGGATGGCACCCACTTTCGCAAATAGCGAAATTATCCGAAGACATGCGAAGTTAACCGAGTAGGAACACGCACAACCATTGTGTTGTCGGTGAGCCTAGAGGAGTGGGGGGAGAAAGGGGAGTTCGATGTTAAGACGAACTTTATTTCTCTTTGAAGACAACAGTTGTATAAGTAGATCTATACTAGTATTCAGGAAAGAAGGAGATCGTCTGCAAACTATGGACTAACTTTGGTAATTGTACCGAGAGAAATTCATTACAGCTTTGAATATTCGAAGTGCAAGATGTAGTTGTATTGCCTATTGAAAATCTCGTGCTGAAAAACGATTGAACCTCAAATTACCACAGTATAGTTATACAATATATATTTGTGTTTAATTATATCGGTAGATTCAGTAGATTGCCATAATATGAAAATCAGGAAAAATGACTCCAATGAGAAGTAATTGTTCAGTTGAAGGTGTCCAATCTGGACATAATTATATTTATTGTGTCATATTAGGAATACAGCTCATAACTAAATTTCGAATTCATTTTCACAAAATTGAATCGAAATTTCTCAAAATTGACTGTCAAATAACATGTATGATTTGCAATGATGATTTGAAAAACAAACAATTTTTTATATCGCTAGATTACCTTCTTTTTTCGTGGATCCGAGTATAGCAATAAGTTGGGAAGAAGTTTATTTGTGATGTTTTAGTCGATGTCTCCCTTTTGTAGCCTATTTTCGTTAATGTGATGAGTTGGCCCCTTGGTTGGATTAACTTAGTATGTTCTGTTTTTCAGCTGAGTTTAGAGGAAAATTGGATGGAAAACTTGTTCGACAATGAAATAAGAAATATATGGAATAGATAATAGATAATGAATGAGATAATAGAAATAGATGATAAAATATGTTAATATCAATATGAAATACATAATATCCTGATATGTATATATCCTTGTAATTCAGGATTATTCCGCACAGTTCTCAAGTTTCATTCGGATATCAGTGCTTGATTATTTTCAATTTCACACATTGAAGTTCAAAACTCGAAGTTTGAAATAAGAAATTGTAATGAGACGATATTATCATCAATCACATCAACATCAACACAACATTGAATAAACTCAACATCAACTTTGCATAAGTGTGCATTCATATATATATATATATATATATATATATATATATATATATATATATATATATATATATATATATATATATATCACTTATATCGTTTATAGTTGTGATTGAATGATTTTATAGTCTCATTAATAAGTTAGTGGAAAAAGAAACTCAGTCAACTCATAAATATTATGAACGAAAGATTCGAGAAAATTCTCCGCGTTAACGAAACTCGAACTTCGAGTGGAAGAAAAAAGATTTATTTCTCAAATAGAATGAAATAAATCCCAGTAGATAAAACTATACTTCTATCGAACATTCCCTTATCCATTCGAAGAAGAATGTTGGCAACTTGAGTAGAGCAATAAAATAGGCGTCAATATAACGATAAAGTTGATTTTATGAAATATCATAATATGATCTCATATTTTGAACGCTTCATGATATAAAATTCCAATTTGGAGAGAATTGGAATATTAAAATATAAACACAATAATATGCATTGAAACTATTATGATCATTTTCGGAAAACTTATGGAAACATTCAATTCTGAGAAGGTGGACTGGGAACCATTGGAGCACCCTGAACCATTATTAAGGACATTGGGGTTCCATTCCCGCTATAATCAACCATTATGACCGAGGATTTTCGAGGTTCATCCCTTTCGTCAAAGTGAATATCGAAATAACAATAGTTGTATCAAAATCATCAAAAATTTTGAGAAATCATTACAAATTTCGAAAAATCATTCATATTCAATCAATTAACTTTCATTCCCCCCCCCCCTACTTTTTCTATACATATAAAATTGTTATAACATTTTTATTTACTCCTCTATATGGCTTTTTATTGGCATTTACACTTTGCTTCTCTCACTTCCTTATAGCTTCAGGTTTTGTTAATTATTTATCAGGCTAATGATTCATACATTTTCATTCTCATTTTCATTTTCATTTTCTTTTCTACCACCATTATTTTATCCTATCAGTGGTTCATTATTCTGTTGTCGTTCATCCTTCTGATGGCAGAGTCTGATGATGAAGATATTCATATATGCAGAGTATTAAATCGTTCACTACAATTAGAATGTTTCATGGGCATTCCCGTTTTATACTTCGTATAACAGTTTACCTTTCTATAATCAAGTGCAACCATTCATTAATGAAACAAGGAAAAATTCCACATTCATATTATAGGGGTTGTATATTACCATTGAAATTAATTGGTGTCCATAATATGAACACACATTTTCACATTTCATTTAATATACATTGAAAAACGATTAAAAAGAGTCTTGTGAATGTTCCATATTATGTGAGTTTAAAATTAAAATACTCCGGTTGAATTATTTCATTCGATGCTGTTTTGTTTTGCTTCCACAATGAAGAGTGCTCAATATGAACAGTTGATGTGAATTTTCGAGGGAATTGTGTATATTTATTCCGAGAATAATATCAACCAATTAGGAAACGGTTAACATCGGGTAACAGAACAATTAGTGCGAAAATGGATATAGTAATGTGAATTAGTAGTGATTAGATGATTAATTATTTTTTCAAAAATCTAATGGAAGGAGTCATGTTTTGGAAATAACGAATACATTCAGTATGTAGAGGTATAAGTGCCAGCAGGGACAGTGCATGAATCTGCTGATTTGAGTTCGGAGTCTTTTAAATTATTCATATAATTTCCTCTACTATATAGGCTCAACAATTGAAAAGTTGCATTCGACCTGGGTTTGATATTGAATGTGAAAACGCGATATAAGGTGAGCATGGAGTAATAGGACGTAATACAATTTTTAAAAAATGTTATTTTTAAATGTCTGTGAATAATAAATGGACATATCTCTTCTCCTATACTATCGAATATCAATATCAATTTGAATATATACACTCCCACATATATATATATATATATATATATATATATATATATATATATATATATATATATATATATATATATATATATATATATAACAGCTCCTGTGTTATTTCGTTGTGTTGTTAGACAACCACCATCACTTCTGTTTTCACCTATACACGGTTTATTCCACCGCACAATACCGTTTGATTCCCCAGCAACGGAATCTGTGCTCGCACCGCCCTAGGCTCCGCCCACCGCATTAGTGACGTATTGTACAGTTGCACCTGATTAAGTGTGGGTAATCATTCCTCTTGTCGACCGCGTATACACAATCTGTGCGGGTACGAGGTTAAATCTGTTGAACAAAAGCCTCAAACCCGGGGTCAAAATCAAATCCAATAATACTTTATACTATTTAGAATTCACTTTGATTCCAGTATGGTCGTGAAATGTTGTTCCATCTGAGGTATGGCTTAAACAACGTGGAATATATATATATATATATATATATATGTTTATAACAATTTGAACAGTTGATGTTGAAAAAACATCACTAACTATACATACTAACAACTATATCCATCTCATTTTGTAGTGTGATATTATTGTTCATTATTGCTTTACAAAAAACCCGGCACCTCCACAAATAATGAAAAATTGTGAATAGTGAAAACTGATTGTGTTGATTCATTATGAAGTCAGAATCATATTTTGTTATACTATTCGTCAGAATTGATATTAACAATGAATAGTGCGACATTGAAAATATATATATATATATATATATATATATATATATATATATATATATATATATATATATATGATCAATATGATATATGATAATATATATATATATATATATATATATATATATATATATATATATATTGTTGTATCGTGAAAGAACAACAATACTCCAAAATTGTGTTCTCTAATCCAAACACCACTAACCATTAGTACATGTTACTGTGCCCTCAATATACTTCTGGATGAGAAAAATATTATATCGCCATTGTGTACCTTTAATCATTAATTAATTGCACATTATCGGAGATAAAATATATGAGGTAATGAGGGTATTATAAATGAAGTAATTCAAGTAACAGCTCCGCACAATTTGTTTGATCAGATTATCTAAATAATATTCTGTTTGAACTATATAATTTATAGAGAATCTAAGCCATAATTATAACAGATAGTTTCAAGCTGAGTAGGTCTACTTTGTATACTGTTAATGAAAGAGATTCAAATAAATTTAATTTCAACATAGTCATGATTTCTTTCTCCGAGTATGCTGTTATTAAACCATGGAGGTAGATTTAATAATGATATATGAACTATACATGCCTGAGCCGTCTCAGGTGTACGAACAAAATGTGATTTCAAAATAATTATAAAATTCGTATCGTTTTCATTACTACAAACAATACTATACAACTAAAACCGACTTCATCAATTATTATTCATACATACAGCGTATTTTTAATCATACCTTAAGCATTTTTATCACGGTATGATACTTTATACTTGACTCCCAACTATTACAATAGAAATGACTTTTTAAACGGTTTTAATTAAGTGCTTTGAAAATACATTTCACCCCTGATTGATACGTCAGATAATTAAAAACGTCTCATTAAATGCATACACACTCTGTCGAGTGGAAGGGGAGGCTAAGAATGACTTGGCTCACTAACCCACTAAGACAGAGTGGGAACGTTGTTTTGACATTTTTATCTTTTTGTATAATATTTTCACTTCTTTGCTTGGTGCATGTCTCGATGGAGGGAGGAGACAAAGGGTGAAAAGGTTTATTTCCTTATAGATGTATATATATATATTATTCGAAAAAGATATAAATATATATATAGTGGTTGCTAAGGCGTTTTAGGGATGGAGTGGAAAGGGGCACGGGTGGAAGGAATGGGGTAACGGTGATAGATTTTATGCGTAAAGGTCACACATATATAAACTGAGTATTTGACATTTAATAGTTTTGGGTTATATACGAGCACGCACATTTCCACTCAATGGTATGTATCCATCAACAATACAAAGTGATTCGTTGGGAAATGTGGAAACGTGGAAAGAAAGAACGTTACTTATTTTTAGGACATTTAGGTTAATCCACGTGCAAGACACAAGTTACACTATACTTATCTTTCCGTGCAATTTTCCATGATCTTTTAAGTTACATTCAAATGTATATATTAATATAATAATATGAATCTTCATTGGTCCCTGAGTCCCAAGTACACAGGATGAAAAAAATATAAAATATATGAAAAATATAATAAATCATGATTGATAACTGAATATTGAAATGATAGAAAATAGCGATATTATATAAAAATCATGACACTAATGATAATTGAGGGAATTGGATGATTGAGAACGTTGATGAATGATAGTTTTATTCTTTCTCGTATACTTTTTGTATATACTTCTTGAATTGTTCATTGGTATCATCTGAAAGTATAAATATATATTTAAAAAAAATTGAAGACATTTTTTTTTTATAACGTCGAAACTTGATACAAAATCATTGTTCCCCAATTAAGGCTATGGATGGAAGATTAGATCGTTTGAACGGGGCACCACGAGGGCGATCTTACCACCCCAAGAATAATTAAAAATATCTTAACTCATTTAAGAAACAAATCAAATCCTAAATGAGGTAGTAATTATCATATTATCAATAGTAATTATCATATTATATCATCAAAAATATCATCAATATCATCAATCGATGAAGAACCATTACATTTTTATCAATTGATTCTCATCACAAATCAAAAAAGTTCAAAATACGGCATCCGTAAGAAAAAAATATGGTCTAGTCAATAACAGGATCTATTAAATACAGAAGGCATAACTTATAGGTCTAATACAGCCCACGGATCTCTCATTGAACCATATAATGTTATATTCAAACCCACGCAGATACGTATGACGTATTCGTAACTACCCTTGCACCCACCTATCCACCTACACTAATCTTGGTGACAAGGCGGTTTGACCACATGACGATATATGGTCTGACATATTTGTCTGTCGACTGGATTCCTTTCAAGTTTCCATATTCAAGCATTACCAGAATACCATTCCGAAACAAAATACCTCTCTGAATGTGCATGAGCAAAGGTAGTAAATGTTCAGACAAAACTGACCACTGATATTTTTGCATACCTTAATTAATAATTTGCTTAAACTACACATTTGTATTATTCGTAAATAGCGGTATGAATGATTCAAATCTTTCAAGTCAATCTATTAGATAAGTTATACATTTGATAGATATTATAGTAATAGTAGATGTATAGTAATTTGATACATTTCATAGACAACTTGGACCTTTTTTCCTCAATTAGATACTTTAAACTTTATATATTTCAGATTAGTCATTATGTTAGGTATTTGTATTTCATATTCAGTTATTCTGATTTTCAATTCATTTGCTATTATTAATTTCTTTCACTGATCTAATTTGTGATTTATAATTGTATAATTTATTTTATCATGTATGTAGTGAGGCACATGTTGTTACATGTTGTTGTCCTGCTCTATTCTCACTATGTGTATTCAATATATCACACTAGAAACACCAATAAAAATAACAATGCTGGCCTTCAAAACATCTACCAAAACCCTCCATCTCAGTATTACTAATTTCAGTCTCCTCACATCTGTCAATAAAAAGCGTACGATATCATATCCCAACTTTAATCAAATATCTCTCTTGTATATTCGCAATATGAATCGTACCAATCTCCACATCGATATCGGGCCAATAATGTCACAATAAAATCCTTCATTCAATTTGATACGTTCAATTTCTTTTCTCCTACACCGTGAAATTAAAATCACTGCCTTCTCTGAACGATCCATATCGAGAGGCCGTGGCGGCGGTGTGTGAGAGAGGATTATTGTGCCCCGAGTGGTTTTTTCCCGCTCTTTTTCAAGAAGTCGGTGGATTGTATGTCGTTGATCCGGTGATCAATCATAAGTAAGCCTCGATTATTACGTCACAAAAAGTTCTTGACCAATGATAAGACGGCTAACAGAAGGTGGTCGGGTGGTGTTGAAGTTGGGTTTTTATGAGGCGGTGTCGGTTTCTTCTCAGACGGATATTGTAGTGGGCTCAATTGGGGTTGATTTTTATCCGGGTATCGATATTTTGAAGAGGTTTATATTTAATTTTGATATAGGATGATATGGATGAATTTTGTGTAGTTGTATACGATGATTGATGTGTGGTTTGATGAACTGAGGGGCAGGTGATTCGAAAATCGAGGTAAACTCGAAAATAAATTTCACAGAAAAAATGTAACTGAACTTTGATATTACTGTAATTGAATGAAATATTTATCCTTTCACTCAAAATGAGCGATTCCTTTGTCTGTTTCTTTCTGAATCAAATAATTCGTTCAATATTTTTCATTTTAAAGTATGAACAGCCACGACGGAGTAAAAACAAAATTGTTCGAGAATGGCGTCTTCGTCTTTTAATCATCATACTAAAGTGATCCATAAAAATAACTCTTACCTTCCATCCTTTACCTCAGTAGCGTTCCTTTTCGTATTTCTGAAATAATATTCATTTTCGTGGTAGAGCAAAAAGTAAATATATGGAGGAATATATTTTAGTTCACATAGCATTTATCCTTGAAACAGCAAAATGTATAAAATGTTATTCGAATTGAATATAAATATGTAATTGCGAGGTAGGCACTTGGGAAATCATTTAATGTGCTACTCAATATAATGTCATGCCATTTTGAATAGGTTTAGTTTTGATTTCTGATAAGAACATTTTTTTCTCTGTATATTTGCGTTTGTAGACCACTCAACAGATGAATGAAAATATTGAATAAATAGACGAGTGGTTTATTTAAGAGGTAAAAAGGAGTAGGTAGGCGATCGAATATTCTTAAGTCAATGTTTAGTTTCCTTTTGTTTAACTTTTCATTGTCTACATTTTGCAGTGCGATTTTTAAGGTTTGTTTCTTGAGAAATATTACTGAAACACCAGCTCTCTGGGAATTATATTGTTTTTCTCATGAAACGGGGGGCGTGTGCATTGAAAAATGAGCGAGATATTTTTATGAAAGTGAGAGTAATCAACGTATTTCTTGCTTCACTAGATTTTCATTCAAATTGAAAAACTGATTCGTCATTTTTGTCCTTACTACATGCAAAAATGTATGGACAATTATTTCCGATCTTTTTTTGACTTGTGATTCATAAGTTATTTTCAATCATTCAATCATCAATTTCTTAATATTCATCTGTCCGACTGTTATCAAAGAAAACTATACAGTTCCAAGTTAGCAAATACATGGAAAAAGTTTTTTGTTGATCGGCTTCGCCTGGGAATTAATTATACAATAAAACACGACTGACCCAGAATCACTCTTCAAATCGATGAAATTGATCATAGATCGATTTATTGGCACTGAAATCATCGAAAAAATGTTATAACTCCAATATAAATACTGTACAAACGCTATACGGTGAGCGAAAACAATATACATATTATACCAATATGATCATTCGACAAATATAATTTTGTCCTATTCGAATGCAGGAGAGATGAAGGAACAGAGTGAAAGTTCCAAAAGTTCTGCATTTGAAAAAGAGCTTGATGTACTTCTTGAATACGAAACATTTTATTATGCCGATTTTTGCTGACCAATTTTTTTCTGAAAGAATTGCCTTTAGCATCATATTGAAATCATTATCTCAATTACCAAAGTTTCTAATGAAGTTATACTCATCAAATTAATTTATTGAAATATAATTATGATAATAATGAGGGATTTCGTTTAAATTAGAACTCGATCATATCAGTTTTGTTGGCTTACACCAATTATAATAATTGGCCTGGATTATTACTTATTCTGTCCTAAAGTTGGCTTTAAATTGCCTTAACAGGAATTCTATACACGCGTCATTCTCAAGACCAATTACTAATTAATTTGCTAATGACTTTCGAAACGACGCCCCTCCCCCACCCGCCCCAGTAATCGACGTCTCGACGCAAACCGAAGTCTCAAGGGTTATTACGAAGCAATGAGAAGGCAGGAAAAAGTCATAACATGTTACCGACACAAAAACAAGGCAGCTGCGTTCTGATTTTCATGTTTTTTGTTGTTTTTGGAATGTGCACAAAAAGTGATTCAACTATGATAGATCTATGACATGAATTGGATATCGAATTAACCCACAACACTAGATAAATCTTATGAATAAACATACATAAGGTCATTATATTAATTTTTCGCTTTTCCACACGACGTTCGTCCAGAATTAGATAGCTTTGCCCAGCACAAAAAATATTTGTATAGTCCAGGAAATCCAAACATTATTATATAATCGATGACGAACGATGATCTGTATTCGTCACCAAATTAAAGAGAGTAATAAGTTCAGAAGACTGTACTATGCAAATACAAATAGATTCAATAATTTTTTAAGTAGAAAATACAGTAAAGTATACAAATAGACTGTTCAAATTACTACAATTATTATTCAAGCAATAATTTTTGCACAATATTCTTCCAACAATATAAACACAAATTGGATTTCACATGCAAATACATTCTCTTGTAGATTAAAGATATTAAAATTACAGAATACCTCACTAATCCCCTCGAACGGACCCATCTCAGTACGCATGCTCACAATCAGACAACACAGCACAATGCTGAATACGGATTTACTTCGTTTTACAAGCATATTAAAAATGTAATACACAATTAGTGTAAGCCTATTCTTAGTGAGTGGTTTTTAATGATAAGGCTTACGAAGCTTAAAATGAAACCCCTTTACATTCTAATACGAAATTGAAGGCTGGTTAGAATTCTCATGTTTTATGAATCTTTTTATTAAGACCGCAGGCGTCTGCATGGGTGTATAGAATTTCACGCCGTGTAATCGTACGACCGAATTTTCGAAAAGTCAATTCCGTTTCTGATTAAAAGGGGGTGGTGCTTATAGGAAGAGAGAAATTCATCTTCATTATTTTTTTTCTGTATGTAATTGAATTAGAAGTATATCAACCAGTATTAATTTCATCCTCTTCAGTTGATATGTTATTATATTGTTGTGAATTCAATCAATTTTAAGATAATTTGTAAATAAATTGCATCGCATTCTTAGTATTCATTGACGTATTATTTTGAAACTGATTGAATTCACAAAAATTGAATCTTACATTAATTGAAGACCATAAACTTATCGTGGGGTTGATATACGTTCCATCCAATCACACTGGTTCTGAATATAGAAAGAATATTTGGAATGAATCTCTCTTTCTTTTTTATAAGAACCGTGCATGGAGCTCCTCGATGTGGTCTCTTAAGAGTTAGCCTAGGATTATATTGAAACATATAATTTTGATAAGTTGCACGTATTGCAATCACGATGTGCGATAAAGCATTCGTTTCATTTGACTTACTGATAGAAGTTCAGGAATGGAATATTCTTTTCTCTCTATTCATGATATTCAAATCAAAAAGTATGTAGGCCCATACATGAATGATAAAAAAATAGATTTTCTATAATGATAGAGTCCAAATGCAATTATTGTCGTTTCATGAATTTCATGGTCTTTAATAGTTTATTTTTACTGTCTCAAGTATATTTTATAGATAACATGAATAATAAATTGATTAGTGAAGAAGAAATACTATATTGTCAGGTTGGTCAACTCTCATCTCTTCTACTGCAGTTAAATTGTTACCAACAGTGTTTGTGATCGATTCATTAACTAAGCCAGTATAACTATGAATATGCTACTGTAAATGTACTGTATTTGCTTGCCGTGAAATGTCCAATCTGTTCACAAATTCTATCAGTCGAACTGGCAATTAAACCGAGCAAAACGATCACCACCTCTCTCTCTCTCTCTCTCTCTCTCTCTCTCTCTCTCTCTCTCTCTCTCTATCTATCTATCTATCTATCTCTCTGTCTCCCTTTTCCTCTCGCTTCACCTTACGCTCTATATATTTGGCTGTCCTTCTCTCTGTCTCTCTTCACCTCACTCTCTCTCTCTCTCTCTCTCTCTCTCCCCCCCCCCCCCTCTTTCTCGCACTTGCACTCACCGATGCACCGGAAACGAGCGAAATGATCCATGAAGTGCACATCCTATACACAGCGCTTGAAACCGTAATCGAGTGGCTAATAATTCATGAACTGCAACGAGTCGAAACTCGAAAGGATCGATATGTATCGATACTCTAAGTTGATAATACTCATACATGTACATTCGATCGAAACTTGACTTATATTAAATATCCAATCGGATGGAATTCTATTGGGGAAAGAAAACTAGAATATTCGATTTTAATAAAACATTTCCGAAGAAACGTTATTCGACATTTTATTCCAAGAACATTAAATTGGATTTGTTATTTGTGTAATAAAAATATTACATGGAAAGATAAAGGTGGAGCTTACTTTAAATTATTTTATGCGGCAAACATATGCTAGTTTCCATGTTTTTCTTTTACCCTTTAAAGTTTTAATGGAACATCCAATCTACTAATTACAACTTCTGTGTTTTTATTGAAAAAAAGGTTAATTGTTTTAATTAATTTAAAAAAAAGAATACCTCCATATATAAAAGCTGTCATGACTCGAGGTTTGTAATAAAAAACCTATAACTTTTTGTCCCCATGCCAGTATGGAGAACTGGAGAAGAATGATTATATTTTACAATTTCGACTTCATCATAAAAATATGTAAAAACCCATTAAAACAGACTAGACTTTTGTGATGCATTCGAAAATATTTTTGTCGTATAGGTGGTCTAATTGTCGAATCTTGTTTCAGAAATATGAAGATAAATAATGATTGATTCGAATATTGAAAACACTTGTTCCATGAGTCAATAGAAATATGTTTCTAGAATATGACCACTGGTAAATTCACTGAACTTTATCTTCATTCGATAATCAGTCATCATTTGTCATTATTTGTCACCAACATTTGTCACCATCGGACAACTCAACAGAATACTACATCTTGATGATATCTTTGATGATAATGATTATTGTTTCCTCAACGACCCCACCAACAGCTAGGTTATGCGGGGGTAATCATATCCACGAGAAAAGAAGTTCATCTACCGACTGAATAATTGTAAAAACTTCAAAACATCAATATATCACTGCAACTTCGAGAATTTAATGCTTTTGAAAGATGCAGTTGTGATTACATTCGTAACCTATCATAAAAATTTATGTCATGCTATAACAAGACTATACTTATTTTAGTGTGAAATGTTCATTAGTTAAATTAATGATCGACCTTCTCATTTCGTGAATGAAAGTACTTAGAAATGATGTTCATCAATATTCTTCACCATGCACTCAAGTATTTTCACCAGTAAACCTTTTTCTGTAATGCATTGAGAATTGAACAGTATAATTTCAGCTTCATAGTAGTTATGTTTGCCACTTGAGCGATATTCAAAAGATTTCAAAGTGTTTATGGTGAAGTGTTTATGTATTATAAGTTAGTATGAGAATTATGGCACCTTAAAACATTCGGAGGTTTTCACGAATATTTTGACAATCCTCTATAATTTAGACTCCCAGGCGCTCTTAACAACCCTAATATCAATTCAAAACGTTCATTGAAATGTATGCATACTGAAGCTGTCACAAGGGCGATAATTTCACGGAGAAATCGTATGGAATATGGAAATTTTTGGTATGTAGACATAGAGTTAGTCTGGCAGTTATGAAAATAAACCAACGGAAGGTGAAACTATTTAATAAGTGATTATCAAGCGTGAAACGTTGAAATAGAGAGACTGGGAGAGAGAAATAAAGATAGTGAGAGAGAGAAATATTGAATAGACTCAGAGATAGGTTCAGGAAGAAGAGGGAATATTTGTCACTGACAAAAAAGAGGAAGATGTAGTGATATTTGGAGATGAGGTATGGCAAAATATTATAGCGTGACTGAAGACCGCGGTTCGAGACCAGAAAAATGTAGTCGTTGGTAATCCAAGATGTTTATCTACGAAGTCACAATCAAATATTGAATAATTGTAGATACATAGTAGATGCAATCACATAGTATAGATACTAGCATAACTTGTGTGCATCCATTAGCGGTGATTCTTTTTTTCCCTTCTAGATAGCCATTACTCATTTATTTATTCTCATATTTCAAGCGATTGTTTCACCTTGATAACAATAGTATAGCCAAGTCTTCAGCAATCAGAATGCTGACCAGTATGCCGAAATACCAATCATATCAATTAATTGACTGATCACGTCCTCAGCTTGACGAATGAAAGTATCACTAAGAGAATTATCACATCATTATAACGAATTTGTAAGTTGAATTTAATTAGGGAACATTTCCGTCTTATAAACTCATTTACATTGAAGTCATTAATCTGAAATAGATCAATGATCGCTATACATGACATTAAATGTATTTTTGTATATACATTGTGAACTTTTTAAAATATTTCCCTCGCCGTAGACGAGGGGAATATTGGACCCGGTTCGATCCCCGCCGCCGTCCATCTTCACATGGTATTTTCGTGGTTTTCCTCTACGAGATGCTGGGATGGTTTCCACAATATCGGCCACGACCACTTCCTTCCCACTATACTTCCCATTACCCAAGAAACTTTCAACTCATCATTCCCTAATCTCATTTATCATCCACTTGACGCCAATATATCTTAGTTATCATTACAGTAAGTCGTAGAACTCAATAGAAAAAATGATGGAATAAAATATTACATGATTTTTTTAGGGATCATATATTTGGTAATACATTCGTATTTATGAATCGAATCAAACATGATGTGGGTTGAACAAACTTTCAAAATGCATCTATTAAACTCCTACATTATCAAGTCCTAGAAATGTTCATGACAACATTATATAATAATGTAGTCCTAAAGTATACATTCCTCTTATTATCAAACACATCTCAGCAATGGAAAGAGAACCGAAAACTATTCCAATAATTATGTCCATTAATGAGGTTATGTAGAAACCGCCACTTTAATCAACTATAGGCCTACCTAGACAAGCGGATAAAACTTTAATTAATGTTGATTCTAGAGCCGTCTTGTGGTAAAAATTTCAACTGAATACATAGAAGCTTTAGTCACGTGATTGAATCAGTGACGTCATTGTGGCTGACGTCATCAGAGAATAGAGCTTGATTAAAGCTAAACAAACGTAATCTAACATTGCTTTGGTTTATTGAATATATAGTGAAGCTGAATGTATAACAGATCCTTAGTAACTGGGTTTGTTTGGTTGTTTGTTTGTTTATCTCTGAAGGATTGTAATTATTCTTAAGACATGTGGTATGATCGTATGTTAATGTGTATTCAATTGTATTTACTCTGACTTAGTAACTGATGATTAAAGATGAGAACGAATATGTTACTACTTGGGGAAATAAATTATATAAGTCTAAGTCAAAATCTTCAAATAATGAGTATTTAATTTGAATGAACAAAGGGTTTAGGGTTGAAGAGAGGGGCTATTTGAGAAATGTATTTTTTCTCGTCCAAGGAAAATCCAAAAAAAAAAGGTTGTCACTCAAAAGTTGATGATAATTTAAAAGTGGTAAACTGAAAAACTAGAAAGAAACTTCTGGAAAAAACATGATTTTCCCGACGCTCATCCATCCATTTCCATGGATATTCTCTCAGCAAACCAAAATACTTATAGAGTTTTCATAACTAGGAAAACGCCATATATGCGTTGTTAGACGAGCGAATAGTAATAGTATGGGTGAAAATGGGTGAAAATTGCTTCGAGTGGTAGCAATTTAACACATTTTATGTGTTTTTTTTCAAAATGGCTGACCCGATCAAGCTGAAAATTTTTAAAAATGTGTATCAAAATGTAATTCAACTTCACGCAAAATTTCATTTTTCTGGAAAATAAAAATATTTTCTTTTTTTTCCGCCATGTACGGGTATTTTTGAAATTTCTAAAATTCATTAGAAAAAAATTACGCTCCGATAATGCCACAAAACTATACAGTTCTAAGTCAGATGAGGAACCATATTGACAAAAAGTTTGAAGTTGATAGCTGTAGCCGTTTGACCTGTGGAAAACCGACAAAAAAACATGAAAAAAAACAAACAAAAAAAAACATAAAAAGGAACACCAATTTTTTTCAGCATGTCAAATTGAATCCTCACTGAAGCTCGTCTAATAATCCGCATTCCTAATTAATATAATCCTAACTGTGAAGTGTGCTGGGACATGTACCTCCATACAGTGATATTGTTCGTATCCCGTCGATTCTCAGAATTGACGTGCAGAAGTGGTTAGTGTTCATCAATTAAGTTGCCCTTGTTAACACCGTATTCAACAAAACTATAGTGTCCTGTTTGTTTTGTTTGTTTGTTTGTTTGTTGTGGTCGTGTTAGCGCAACGCTGTTTAAAATGTCCAAGAGCAATACTGTCTAGTTAGTCGACGGGTTTGGAAGGGGAGGTGGAACTATAATTAGAGAGTAATACAATTAGTTTGTCATACTAATTAAGTTAAAAATTTGTTCAAATTAGTGTTTTCCTGAGTAGATTTTTGTTTACTTTACGGAAATAAAACTGTACAAGGTGATTGATGAATACATCATAACATAACTATATAGTGATAGACACATTAGTTAATTATATTAACAGAATATATGCGTTTTTATATCAGTATAATCAAATTCGGAAAATTCGACTCCGGTAAAAATAATTAAGAACACATTCTATAGATATGAATATATATATATTTAATATATATATATATATATATATATATATATATATATATATATATATATATATATATATATAAGTGTTTATATTCATTGTATAATATGCTTTATATATGAATAAATATAAAGATATAGATCGTCTTATTTTACTCCACCCATATTATGTCTCCAATACGTATTTTGTGGTGAATTGTAGTTTTTGGTTGAGAGTTTTGTTAGCATTTAATTAGTACTTCAACCCTTATTTCCGTTGATAGTTCTGTATGTATAGCCTATAGGGCTCGTACATATTCAATGAAAACAAATAATAATTATCAAATCATCAATTGACTGTTTCACAATCAAAATATCGGAATCAAAATAAGTAATTATTGTTTAAAGTGAAAATAAATTATGGAGAGTCGAAATAAAAATGTGAAGAAGAGAGTAAATAAGTTACATCTGGAATGTTCATTTTTTATTCACTGAAATATCAACCGCAGACGTGAATGAAGTCAGAATAGCATCTCTACTAATTGAGTTCATTTCACATCTAAAGATCATCCCCTCCAATCACAATCGTAATAGCAATCAACAATTAACTCTCAAACTTCATATTGTTCATCATAAAAACTTTCTAGTTTCATTTTCTCCAGTCGAATTTCATATACACCTGCATCCACGAAAAAAGAAGGTTCCGACCGACCGTGCCCCCTATCCTCCACCACTAGCGCACGGGTGTTTCTCTCACATCTTTCGTATATTTAAGTATACTTTGTCTAATTACTGTACAGAGCTAAACAACATGTGCGTAGGGGTGAGGATTTCAGACGAAGAGGAAAGAGGGATCTTAGTAGAGTGAGGTTGCTCTAACTAAGTAGAAATAGCTCCTTATTTATACAATGAACTAGTATCAAAAGTCTACTGTTCCGTCTGCTTTGTAAAGTTCTCCCCTTCCCTTCCCACACCCTTATGCTGTATAGCTTAAACTTGAAGGAAGGAACCAAAAGGAATTTCAATTTAAAACCAACGACAATCAAATTATATGGAACGTTTTTTTTTTGATGAGTGGAAAGGGAAGGGGTTGTAATGAATTCGTACAGTGAAATTTGAAACACGATTTCTGTTAATTCGATTTGAAGACGAACTCAAATCGCTAGTAAATGCAGAAGGTGACTTTTGGTTTTATTTTATCGCGTCTTTTTTATATGTGGGGTGGGGGTGGAATTGTCGATATAGGGGGTAGGTGCGTCGTGATGAAATCAGCCATGTATAACGACGAACAGGAGAAAGCAAATGAATTCTACTTTGATCTCCGGTTGACGCTTTTGAACTCTAAATGTGTATTTGAGAAATAAAATGTTTTCGTTTTGTGTCGTAATTTGTACTGATGTAGCGTCGTGACATTTGTTTTTGAGGTAATATTTTCGGAACTGTTTATTCAATTTTTAGGTTAGTGTAAGTTGATGTGTTCAAGATTTTTGAATATTTTTCAAGCTCATGTAGCTCATGATTAGAATATATATGAATTTTCTTGACATCTAATGAGGGAGGAGTGAATATTCACAGATTTTAATACATGGGCCTACACATGTAGAATTTGTGTTCACAAAAAATGGTTTTTTTCGAAATTCTCATTTATATTCAAAAGAAATCTACTCATATTCCACCACCTATTTTTTCAAGCATGCACCTCACTTCGGATGCGTTTGATCATTGTCTGATAGTTTTTGGTGCGTATTTTGACAATTATTTCAATTTTGATCAATCAATCGCTTCATGTGACCTCGAAAATGAAAGTATTCATTTTCAAAAATGCTTTGTTTCATGTATTTTTGGCACGCAAATATTGGAAATTCGAGATTGAATACATATGATTTTTATTACGGAATAATTATTGGTAGAATATTACACTTTTAGTGTCAGTTTGATGGAATTGTTTTAAAGTTACTCTGACATTAAACAAACATACCGAAATTGTATCCATAGAATGCAAGATTTATCAAAAGATAATTATCGATTGTGATCGATAATTTCCGTCTAAACGCATCACCCTTTCCTCGTTTTTCCAACGAGTTCATTCTTCATCCCGTTTTCTTCCTCCCCATCTCGACCCTCACCCTATTTCTTCACGCGCGTTCCTCCCCACCTATTGTCGGTCACCAATGAACCGTGATAACGGTCTAATTCCTGTCGCCGGAATCTATTACAACCCCTGTTGAATCCTCGTTCTACATTATTCCCTTTCTTCTCTCTTTCTCTCTCAAACACATACTGTCTATCACTCTTTCACTATCTTCTTGCCGTCGAGGAAAGAGAAAATCGGCAGAAGAAAAATAGATGACAGAAGATATAGAAATGAAATGTATTGCATCAATACAATATACTTATATCACAAATCAACATACCCCAAAGACGTACGCAAATGTATACGTGTGTTATTATTATTCTCTATCATTATTTTTATCATTGAAGTGAAAATATGATGTATCAAATAATGTGATTCATGAATACTGATTCTGAATTTTTCATCTCTTTCCAGGTGAGTGATCCACAAGAAGTGAACAGCAGACTATCTGAACTGTATGAAGTATGTATTCATCTTGGTTATTATTATGATTGAAATAATTGATTATAATAAATCTCTGACACTGTAGATGCTGTAGATGATTATCAGTTGATATGAGCATAAGTTCTAGACCCTGTAGGATTCAGTCTTTTTCTTTTCCAAGAATAACAACTGGATCTATTCATTATCAATCACCCGTTTGTACCCCCGTATGATTTCCAGCTGTTGTCGCTGTAGTTGAGGATCATTTATATCATATATATATATATATATATATATATATATATATATATATATATATATATATATATATATATATATATACATAATCATATAATACTTCTGTTGGAATTCTAGTCGTCACAAAATATCAATCTCATCGCCATTTGTATTGAGAATTGTTTACTGCTTGTTACAGATACTTTCATTCTGAAATCATTATCATGAATTGCTATTCACAAACACGATTCTAATCAAAATATACAACAAATAAAATCAATAGAAACATCAAAATGTGGATTGAAAAGTCAAACACGAATGAGTTTTATACAAAAGGATATTTGTCTCTCAACACTTTGAATATAATAATATATAAATATATACTCCAAGTCACAAGAGAATAAGGTCGTCTACATCGATGGAATATAAATAACAAATTCGTTATTGGAATAATATAAAATTGAATTATTTATCAAAATGATATAATTTAGATGAACAGATGGACCGCTTTTGAAAGATGCTGGCGCATTCCTTGTCGTGAGCCTTTTCCTGAAAAATTCCAACATTTGAAAAATACTCCAGCTTCACTACAGAGGAAGTCTTTATCGGACGGTTGTACGCAAATCAGGTTACCAAAATGTTACAGCGTGATCAAATCAATACATACAAGTTCAACGTTTATTTACCAAAGTGATAAAAAATTGATTATAAACAAATCCAGAAATTATATGTACATTAAATGTACGAGCAAAAGTGGTGGAATTGAAGGAATATTACAAAAATGAACCTAAAATGGTCATAAATGTAAATGAAAGAATAGGTACCATTATTTAAAAAATGATAATCATTCGAAAGAATATAAGTGTTACTTTGATATTTGTGTCGCTTTCTTTCATGGATATAAGTATAGCACATCGATCGGATGTTCCACGGATGCACTCTCAGGAGTAATGCTGCTGGCAAATAACACTGTCTTTCTCCCACACTCTCCCTCTCTCTCTCTCTCTCTCTTTCTTTCTCTCTGTGTAGTAGTTTTCAGTGCTATCGTGTAATGTAAAATCTAATACACTGGGGAGCCAGCGAGGTGTGCAACTAAGGGGTTAAGGGTGAAGGGGGAGGGGGGAGTGTGAGAGACGAGGTAAGTCAGCAAGACTTGGATTTGTCTTTCATTCTTGAAGCAATGTCGGATATAGATAAGTGCAAAAGTTGACATAGATTTCATGTTTCTTATGCTCTCTTTTGAATACATTTCAAGTAGAAGATTTTTTGAAGTTTGTTTTTTGATGAAAATGAACACTTTATAAATCTGTTCACTTCTTTCAGAGTCATCTTTATAAGACATCTATTATGATCACATTAATGATTGATTAATTCCACTAGAAAAACTAGAAGCTAAGCTTATGCATTGTAAGATTAGAAATGCAACAGAATGCAGTAAATTCTTTGATCTATATGTTCTTTGATGATTTATTCAATTTTTGCCTTTTTTAGATGAGCGTAGCGAGGATTTTCATTCCATATACCGAAAAATTTTGGGCTTGGTTTTTATGTTTTTTTTTTTTTTTTTTTTTTTTTTTTTTTTCTATTTTGTACGCGGCATACAGGTCAGGAAAAAGTTTCAATCAACTCGAAACTTTTTTCACGAATTGGTGTTATACCAGAATAGGTTGGGATTGTTTTTCAGAGAAATCGGTCAAACGGATTTTGTATGCGACTTGAGAACTACAAACGAAAGCTGAGAGAGAAACACCCGCTGTGGCTCATCAATTCCATTATTATCAATTCCATTATCATTATTATCAATTATTATTTATCATTCTTGTTGTATTCGACATACATGAATTTGAATATAAATTGAATTGCAGCCAGTCATACCAACTGATAATTAAGGTATTATTAATGTTCGGTTCATTGTTCAGTTAATTATTGTTCAAGGTAGGCCTACCAGAATAACATAGGTCCCCAAGGGTGATAACAAGTTGATTTCAATTATTCAATCGATAATTTTCAAGTTATTAATTGGTCAACTCGGCTTTTATGAATTTGATTTTCCCATTGTTTTTCGTTTCTCATTGTTTGGTATCAAATCAGTATACGAACATACTTCAACCGATTCTGTGTGGCATACCACTGTTATTTTATTAGAAACATAAAATGATATATCTCAGTGAATTCCTATCTTATGGAATCCTAACATATTATCCCACAGTATAGGATTTTCTTAGAATCACATTGTTCGGAATGGCTGATAAAAGAGAAAAATCTACCACATAATTGGATTTATCAGAAATAAATGATATTCTCATTTTTATTCAACCTCTGTTATATTCTAGTAATCGAGAACCAAATATATCACATTCACCAAGAAATTATATTATATTTATATCTCTGCTCCATATGATATTTGTATCTGTAAATTCAACGAGATATATTATCTCAATTTATTTTACTCTCATAGAAAGCAATCACAGAATTTTTATTATTGACAATTGTTATTGCATTCAATTTAATAATATGCTATAAATATTGTAATTGAGCAATTTCAAGTACGATAAAGTGCACATAATTTCATCTTGAGATTGGAACAATTATTCACGGTTATTTGTGGTATCATAAAACTCGTTCTAAATGTCTGAAAAACTATAAAAACTGGAAACCATTTTCCTGACACGGCACAAACTAATTTAAACGTTACGATTGGAAATCTTCTCTATTTCTTCTATAACGATGGGGAGCCTCGATAAGCTTTATGGAGAAAAGTTGAGCTACTATAATTGAGAATCGAAGTACTGCATTTTACTATCGATTTCAGTCTAGTTTGAATGGATTTTCAAATTGGTTATTGGTCTGTTTTATTCGAGATGTTTTTTTTGAGTTTGATAGATCAATTATTTTCTGACTCCCAGTTTGGATTAATTTCGTTGGAACAGAACATTTATTTCAAGAAATTCTTACAGATGGATGGACTTTCAATTTTTTCATCAGGTCTGTATTCAAAATTTAGCGTCAAATTGAAATATAAAATAGATTTTAGTTGAAAAATCAATAATACACTCTGTTTTTTTCTGAAGAAAGTAGCCTGTAAGATGAAAAAACAAAGAGTGTAAAATAAGTCATTTGCTCGATCATATTTTCTATAACAAATTTAGTTCAAGGTTCGAGCTTAGGAAAAACTGTATTCAAAAATGGAAATTCAAAATTCTTCCGTCTTATTTCCTAATCTTTCCTGAACATGTTTCATAATTCGAATGACGATTAAGATGAAGATATTACCCTTGATTCTAAACGAATAGGTGGTCGTCCACCAAATTAGAGAAATAGATTCATTACCTTATATTTCCCCGTTATTATGATAAATATGAAGGTAATGGATGTATTTATATTCTACAGGAAGAGGTTCAAGATGAGAAATTAATCTGAATCATTCAAAAGTCTTAAATCCTCAAGTAACAGCGAGACTAACTACGTAATTAATTACAAAAGTTTTCACTTTCTCAATTTTTATTCAGTTGGTGAACCACAATCTTCTCTCGTAGATACAAATAACTAGTAACATTCAAATATTGATAAAACACCTTATTTGATGTGATTATTATCAAAATTGACAGTAGTTTCAAAATAACACAGTTTACATGATTTTATATCATACGAATCATACGAGTGAGGTGTTATTGCCATTGCTCGAATTTTCCGAATGATATCACCATCAATCGTCTGTTATGAACATACTTTCCTTTGTAACTGACATATTTGTAGGGAATATGAGGAAGTTGGTAATCTTACACGTTTGCTCTCAAGAGATGATATACAATTCTATCTTGATAACAAGATTTCAAAGAATATTGGAATGGGAACAGAAAAGTGCATCAGTGTTGTTTGTACATCGGTTGAACGTCATTCGAAGAAATGTGAAGCAAGATGAGGTAAAAAAAAGTTGACCTAATTAAGGTCTAGTTGAAAGTAGTTTTGACCGTCGGGAAAGTTGGGAAAATTGTCAAATACTTGTTACTATGTTGTTATTCCATCTTATATTTGTCTGTATTCGTATTATATATTTTACTCTATTGCAAGTTTCTCGAATATATCATATCGAGGTATGATGGAGGAATATTTTATATGAAGTGAGAGTTGTGTTACTTCATAGAAGTATGAGGAAATTTGTTCAGAGAAAAACATTATTTCATCCTCCATTTTGATAACCACAGTAAATGATAGTATCTGGTAGCCATTTTTGTATGATTCTATAAATGATTTATCGTGAAATGAGTATGAAACAAGCTATTCGATCATTTATGAATGACTAATAACAATTATATTTAAAACAAATGCATATTATTGTCGATCACATCGAATACTCTAGAGATGAATTTCGATTCCTTTTTTCAAATTAGGCTATATTTGGCCATTTTGTGTTCAAATGGTTCAATGAGATCTCAAACTCTGCATTGAAAACTGAAGTCATGTCGGTAAAGAATTCTAGTTAGATGAAAAAAAATATTTTCTGGGGAAAACGTCGTCTATCATAAGCTCATCGCATTCGCACCCCCAAATAACTCAGTTTCTGGTGGGGACATCAAGTAAACAATAATCATCAACTTCTTTGGAACGTCTTTGAAACTTTATGTTTCGACGCCTTATTCGCTAGAGAACGTTTTCTAATCATGTTTCCATACTCTTACAATTTAATTTCAAGTTATTTCACTTGTATCCAAGAGAGAGAGAGAGAGAGAGAGAGAGAGAGAGGTTCCGATCGACCGTTCACACTATCATACACCACATGAACGCAGGTGGTTCGCTACTTCACCTCTACACCAGTATACAGTGTTTCATCTAGGCCTCTTACGAAACCTGATATCGTATTCGTAGACATCGAAAAGGACTTATTATCTCTCTCTCTCTCTCTCTCTCTCTCTCTCTCTATATATATATATATATATATATATATATATATATATATATATATATATATATATATATATATATATATATACT